>CM076577.1:493177685-493777685 GCA_034641835.2 Pinus albicaulis
GGTCTAATTGGGACCCTTCACCGGGGAGACCCCCTTGTTGTCAACAGTACAATTTTTCCCATCAACACTATGATAACATGCCCGTTAAAGATTTATGCTTGACTTCTTTTTAGTAGTTCCTTAGTGTTTGGTCTTGAAGCCTCGAGTTGCCTATATTGTTTTCTTCCTATTTTGAAACATTGTCACAGTGGTGAAACCACCAGTTTTGTCGTCTTCTTCACTGCCTCCTAGTGGTAGTCCTTTTCCTGACGTTTCTTTGTAAACCCCTCAATCCACTAGGTCTGTCAAGTTTTCACAGCCTATCCTCTCGACTGTCTTGCCTCTCACTACCCGGTCTCCTCCTGAAGGGTCAGTTGATTTCAATTGGCCACCTCATTTTGCTTGGTCTGGTTTTGGGAGCGAGGAAGAATTCACTCCTCTTACTTTGGGATCACCATTATTAGCCATTGCTTTACCTCCTAGTCCTTGTCGTCTTTTTGACGATCTCATGACTTTTTCAGATATGGATTCTTCGAGTGATGTCGACAGTGAAGAACTACATGCTTCTACAGGGGAATATCAGCTTTTTTCAGAAGATTTCCTACGTGTCTCCAGTCAACCTTCTCCTCAATCGGTGTCTCTTCCGCCCGATTATCATACTTTGGGTCAGATTATTTCTGGTGTTGCGTCCATATCACAGTCCAGTACATCGACTCCTCCAAGGAGCTTAGTTTTTCCTACACTAGGAATGTTGCCTTCGACACCTAACTTGTTGGTCATTGTTACACCTGTCCCGGTCCAACCCACCATTTGTGTGGCTTCATCCGCACCGATTGTCAGTACGACTCAGTCGTTAAGGTCTGCTACTGTTCACAGGTCTATCTTTATCAATCCTACTCTACCGATTAGGCCTGTCGTGAGTGGATCACAACCTCGCGTTGTGGAAGCCTCGTCTACTTCTACCACGCCTCTGGTTTCCACTTATACTTTCAATGACTCTCTGTTGGATATTCAGTGATGGTATGCTCCCTAACCAGGTGATCAGTAGCAGAATTCCGCACCTCAGGGTTCTCAGAAACCGCAAGCTCCTGGAAATCCTCCCCATCGTTATGATGTCTACGGTAATCCTGTATATTTGCATCCAATTGATCCCAATCAAGTTGTTTATTTGCCTCCAGCTGATCCCTATCAGGTCGTTTCTCACCATGGACCACTCTTACAGGGACAACCCTTTGGTCCATAGGGACAACCTTACGGGCCACAAATACAACCCTTACAGGGTCAACTTTCAGTCCAACAAGGACAACCCTACGATCCTTCCAGTCAACCACAATTTAAACCAAGAGCATCTTATGTTCCTGGGGGGAAAACATATCCACCACAGGGACAACTTTTTGTGCAACAGTAGCAACCTTACGCTCAGCAAGGACAACCTTGTGGTCCTACACCGGGTCAACCTGTTTTTTAGGGGAAACCTGGCCCATCCCAACCATTGAGCCAACCTCTTCCACAAGGGCAACCCGGTGGCCCTCAGTATCCAGGCCAACCTACTCTGTAGGGACAGCCTATCCAACGTCAGCAACTGATTCAACCTGTTCATCTTTCTCAACAGCCAGTTCAACTCGTTCAGCCTACTCAACAGTCGGTTCAACCTGTTCAACCTGCCCAACAGCCGGTTCAAATCGTTCAACCTACTCATCCTTCTCAACCCCATGGCACCACTTACCCTCCTCAAGGTCAATATCAGGCTATATATAGTGTGCCCCAAGGTTTCACTTATTACCCTCAAAGCTAATCCCATATGGTGTATAATCCACCTCAAGGCAATGCTTACATTCCGCAGCAAAATCCATATTTTGCTCAGCAAGGACCTCAGTGGTATGCTTAGAATCAATATCTTTGTCCTCAACCCCAGTATGGGAAGAACTATTAGGCTTATAACCCCTATGGACAGAATCCTCTGGGACAAAACATATGGGGTCAGAATTTCTCTCAACCTAGGTGAAATGCTAACATTGATTTTTATCAAAGACCTGCAATGCATTTTAATCCTCAATTGTCGTTTATCACTACGTTGGAACTGCCTGATGTGTCAAAGTTAACGAACAATCGGATTCTTCATAACCCATAATGGCCTCCTGTTCCAATCGAAATTACTGTTTATTGTCCCAAGTTTTAGGGCAAGTCCAGAGAAGACCCCCAAGCGCATGTTATGACTTACCATTTATGGTGTTCCTCTAACTCTTGGGTTGACGATTCCATCTGACTCTGTCTTTTCCAATAGACTCTTACAGGTGTTGCTACCAAGTGGTACATTGATTTATCTCATGGTATATTCCAAGATTTTAATACTTTATCCATGGTGTTTCTCATGCATTTTCAATTACCAGTTCGATATGAAACCGGGACGCATCTCCTCACATCCTTGGAGCAAGATCGAGCTACTCATATCTCGAACCATATTCACGAATGGAGGTGTCGTCGTCGCTTGATCAATTTCAAAATTCCTAATCAGCTTCTAACGGATTGGTTTACCACCTCCTTCATTTCATTTATTGCTAAGGACATTGCAATGGGGGCATGCGTTACTAAGGAACAGGCCATTACTCGTGCCCAGTACCTCAATCTTGTGTACTCTCAGTCTGGCACGTTGTACAAACTCTTGAAAACTGCTCCTAAACCTGGAACTTCCAAAGCACCGATGACACCACCCATCAACGGTATCATCGGTTTCATGTCTCAGACTTCTCAGAAGTCTCCTCCTCTGAATCCTGGGAAGTAAAAATCTCCTCCTTCTAATGATATTGCTTCTCAGCGAGTCTTGAATTCTGGTAAAACCACGGAAGTGAATGTTGTTCAATAAAATCTAGCGGATAAAGCTTCCAAGGGTAAAAATAAGGGTAAAGGTAAGGCCAAAGCCAATACCCCGAAACAGGATTCTTATAAATCTCGTGCTGATGATGGTTCACAGCGTAAACCGAAGTATCCTTTCTTAATTTGTGATGAAGAGCACTACACCAAGGACTATCCTCGACGGGCCAAGCTGAGTCAAATGCTCAAAGGCACTCAAGGAACTCCAGTCATTCTCAAGGAACCATTTCCATCACAGCAGACTCATGTGGTAGAGCAACCTCAATCCTTTGCCCTGTTTGGCTCTCAGGTTTCCATGATGAACGGTTCTGCATCCGTTTCCGTAGCTACCTGGGTGAAAGATTACACTGAACCACGTCAGGCTGCAGGGAAAGATATCACTGATGGTCCTCCTCCTCTGCCTGCTTCTGGCCCTCTTCAAATTGAAAGGTCCAACACTGAGCCTGTTGTACGACCACCTTCCAAAGGTGTACTCCGTAAGTATTCTTATAATCCTAACGCCCGTGCTTCTCAACATTACAGTATTTTTGAGGATTTGGCTAAGGTTATATCTGCGATGTATTCATTAGAAGTACTTCAAAGTTGTTTGTCTCAACGGAAGGATTTTTTATCTGCCATCGATGGGGTTGATCCTGTTGATTCGAGCCTTATCACTTTCAACTTGGAGAATTTCGTCCGACGTCTCCCTCACCAGCTTGCATTCATCATTCAAGTTGGGATTAATGGACTGAATGTCCATCGAGCGGTCGTGGATGAGGGTGCGTCTACCTACGTCATGTCATCTTCCTGCTGGAAAGCCATTGGTTCTCTAGCTCTGAATTCATCTCTAAATGCTCTAGAAGTGTTTGATGGAAGAGAATTTAAACCTCATTCTCTTGGTGTTCTCACTAGTTTACCGATTACTCTAGAAGGGAAGACATTCAATGTCGAGGTTGAAGTAGTTGACGCCAAGCTCAATTAAAATCTTCTCCTTAGTCACCATTGGACTCACACCATGTTTTGCATTCCATCCACTCTCTTTTGTATTTTTCGATTTCCGCATGAAGGAAATATCGTTACTGTTGATTAGATGTCTTTCTTAACTTCTTCTTCCGAGAAGAATTTTTCGTACATAGATCAAATTCCTATGCCTTACGAGAGAGTAGGGTCGAGTCTCTTCAAAGATCTTGCCCTCATGGGTATTTTTCCTCTTCCTCCACCCAACATTGTTTAGGTTAATATGATCTCCAGGTCTGACGATCTGTGGATCATCCCTTCACCTGAGCAAATCAATTCATTTGGAGACTCGATGTCATTAAGTCCGATTGAGATTGATTATTGTGAACTTATTTCGGCTTCGGATCTTCTGCCTCCTGATCATGCTCCTATGGGAATGTCTATTGATACTTATTCTCAATACCCTTGGCTTGGTGATTCGGATTCGCTCGATCCCTTGAGAGAGATATTTCCCTCCGATGAGGCCATCGTGGAAAAAATGTCTCTCGAGGATCTTCCTTTGGATGATAGTCATCATCGTTCCTCATTCATGCCTGGCCTTGGGGCCATGTCTACGTGTCTCGACAGGTTCTCTTCTTAGGTTCCTTCTCCTCCACTTCAAACTCCTATTCTGACACACGAAGTCTTTGTGAAAGGTAACTTGAGTAACATTACACAGGCGATGCCTATCAACATTTCTGTTAAACCAGGAGTTGTCGAGAACATCTATATTGGGGTGACCTATTCTCCCGATGAGATTCAGGTCTATACTAATCTCTTCTGCAAGTTTTGCAACGTCTTTGCATGATCTTACGAAGATATGCCCGGCATTGATCCAAGTATAGTGGTGCGTGAGATTCTTACCTATCCTGGTGTGAAGCCTATTCGCTAGCGCCTTCATCTTGTGCACCCTAGAAAGGCTGCTGCTATTAAAAGAGAAGCTGAAAAACTTCTTAAAGCTCGTTTATCTATCTGATTCCCTTGACAGAATGGGTGTCCAATATTGTCCCTATAGATAAGAAATAGGGTACCATTCATGTATGTGTTGATTCTGTGACATTAATCGGGCTTTCCCTAAGGATAATTATCCTACTCCCTTTATTGATCATCCTTGATGACTGTGCTGGGATTGAGATTTTTTCCCTTATGGACGGGTTTTCTGGCGATAACCAGATTAAAATTTCTCTGGCCGATCAACATAATACTACCTTTATCTGTCCTTGGGGTACTTTCATCTATAAAAATCTCCCTTTCGGTTTGAAAAATTTTGGGGCAACATTTCAGCGAGTAATGTCATATGATTTTCACGATATCAGGCGCATTGTTCAACCTTATCTAGATGACCTTCCGGCTCATTCAGCCAAGAGTAAAGACCATCCTGATCATCTCCGTCAGATTTTTCTTCGATGTTGACGCTATAAAATCCGGCTGAATTTGTATAAGTGCATCTTCTGTGTTGACGCTAGTAGACTTTTAGGGTTTATCATTTCAAAAGATGGGATTCGTCTCGATCCACTCAAATTTGAAGCTATCATTAATCTCCCCTCCCCTTCCTCTTTACATCAGCTGCAGATTCTGCAGGGAAAGGCTAACTTCTTACGTCATTTTATACCTAACTATGCCGAAGTGGCTAAAGGATTTACGCGATTTCTGAAGCAAGGCGTCCCATTCTTCTGGGATGAGATTGCCCAGAAGTCTTTTGATGCACCGAACATGTTGCTTGTCAATGCTCCTCTGTTGCGTCCTCCAAATTATCATTGTGATTACTCCCTCTATTTGGTCGCCGCATTCAGCACGATTACTGTGGTTTTGGTACAAGAGGATGGTGATGGTGATGAGCATGTCATTTACTATCTGTCTCATAACCTTCTCGATACTGAAACGCAATATGCACATGTTGAAAAGTTGGCGTTGGTTGTTGTCCAAGTTGTCCAACATTTTCGTCACTACATTCTGTTGTGTACAGTGACTGTGATTTCTAATTGCAACCCTATGACCTACATATTGACTCGTTAATTGCTAGGGGGAAACTACTCTAAGTGGATTGTCATCCTCCAAGAGTTCAATTTGGAATTCACTACTGCGAAGTGGAAGAAGTCATTAGTCTTCGTCGATTTGATATGCTCTCTCCCTTCCAATTTTGCTTCGTCTGGTTCTGAGGTGTTGGGAACCTAATCCTCAACGGTTAGGTGTGGAAGGCGAATGGACAAATGGAGTCCAAGAAACCACTTGGAATGGAATCCAAGGGTCACACCATTGTATTATAAATGTACATCTATGGTGAATAATAATATAACTCACGCTTATCCTATCTTTCTCCTTGTTTGTTATCCATTCACCATGCGTGTGTTTAACATGGTACCAGAGCCATTCGGTTTAGTGGCCTCTATGTACATGTCAGTAATTTCATTTTTTCTCATTTTCCATTTCAGTGCATTAATTTACTAACTTCCAAAAATTCTATCCCTCCTACAGAAGCGTTATTTTTGCAGCTAGCTCTATTTATGGCTATTGTCCACACTCTGTTGCAGTTGCAGGTGATTGTTTCTCTCACTAATGCTCCTCTATGCCTTAGATTCCCATTCCCGAGTGCGAGCGTTTATTATTCTCATAAATACCTCTTCGTTCAATGTTGGGTGATTAAAATCATCCATGACATCGTTTGTTGGAGGTGTCATGCTGCGGTAAAATGGCGTAGGCGTAGGCCAAGCAATATCCATCCCACTTGTTGCCACCACGCCATTGCTCAACTGTTCCATTGTTGGAATCGTGTTATCATAGAGATTTTTCTAACCTCTCACTCCACCCCCTGCTTGCCTCTTACTGGCTATCGGACGACCCTGCTACTAGCTCTACCACTTCAGTTGATTTCACTGCACCTCCTCCTCCTCTCGGCCTCCATCACACTGGTGAGTCATAACGTTGTGGCATCTTCAAAGTGAAAGCGACAGCGGGAGACAAACATCTTGGGGGAGAGGATTTTGAATCATTTCGTGAAGGAGTTCAAGTGGAAGCGCTGAGGAGGTTGAGGACAACGAGTGAGAGAGCCAAGAGAACTCTCTCCTCCACAGCCCAGACTTCGGTGGAGGTCGAATCTCTGTACGAGGGAATCGATTTCTAGGTGGCCATAATGCATGAAAGGTTCAAGGAGCTATGCATGGATTTGTTCAAAAATACATGGAAGCGGTGGAAATTCTACCTTTGAGTTCCTGCAACCCAAATTAACCAGAAACTTTGACAAAATGGCAAGCTTGAAGATAACAATATTTGTTGATTGGTAATAGCTTACCAAGGATTGTGATAGGGATAACACTATCATCTTCTATTGTTTCAAAAAAAAATAAAAAAAAGGTATGAACACTGCAACCATAACCAAGTTTTCTGTGTGGAACAATCTGGGACCTCGTATACCCTAGGTGAGTATGTGAAAATACTGTCAATTGATATTTCAAGCAGAGTGGATGTTGATCAAGTATAAATTAATATTGTGTGAATTCCAAGTGTAGTTTTACATAAGTCAACCAAGCGAGCAATTTATGAGAAATCTTCTATGTAGAGCCTTGCATTGCTCCATACGCAGAGCACTCCTCCCATTGGACTGGTAATATTATCATCAAGCTAGTCATTGGTCTTGTCATCGAGTCTGTCCAAGCTTAAGGGGTTAATGAAGAAGTCATCGTAGTTGATGATTTCATCTGCTTGGTAGAGCTATTTCTCCTCAATGTTTTTAGTTTGAATTAACGCCATGAATTTGAAGCAGAAATAGATCTGGTAGTCCTGAGTTGGGTTTCGCTGCTGCTGTTGCTGCCAGAAGACTGGAAACAATAGATCTAGATTGGGAGGTTGCATTCATTATTTCTTTGCAGACCAATCCCTTGTTTCTTATAGTGGTTGAATATCAGAGGTTCCAATTTGCATGGAAAGGCCAATAATCCTACAAGCCATAATTATTATTTCCAAAGATCAAGAATTCAAAGACTATCACTTCTGAGATCGAAATTTTTGGTGGACAGCATATTTCACAAAGGAATGCGTGTTTGTTTGGTAGGTTGTGCAAATATCACTGCTTGGAACCGATATTGGCGTTGTGGGGCAACGATCCCTCACTGGTTGGGGCCACTGGCCTTATTTATGTATGTTGGATTTATTTTGACGAGAGACTGAACCATTGTCTGTGCAAGACATAGTTTTCTTCCTCCTCATCGATTGCGTGGGTGTCTGCTGTAGTAAAGACACGAGCTTCAGAGTGGGACGCTTTCATTTGGGTGATTGTTCAATCACTCTTATCTGCTCACCATATATTCATATTTCAAGTCGAGAAAAAGGTTGTTTATGTTGGTGTTATTTCCATATTTCCATAGACATTCGACTTTCAGACTTCCTTCCACATAGACCAATGATTTCCTAGAACCAGACAAGGATTTGAGGTGACTCTACTTAATCTACGGATACCGACATGTATGTGCATTATTGAAACAAATGGTGTGTTTCTATTGACACATTCACACCTAATTTCTCGAAGCTCTGGATTATATATGATGTGATCAAAGAAATTGGATTAATGTTATATGCCATAGTTCTTTCTGCTTATATGTATATCTAACCAATTCATTGCAAAAACTTGTGTAGCAACATTCTAAAAATTTTAAGTTGTAGCTATAGTCCAACGGGTTCTGTGCAATTTATAGCCTAAGATATTAATTGTATCGTTGGAGAAAATGGCTAGAATTAATGAAGTATTAGAGCTCTTGAAAACTATGATATATTCTATTGATCATGATACAGTAAAAATCAGCAAGAACACTCTTTGTGAGATTAAAACCTGTTTGCAGAATACACAAGAGAAAATAAATTTTTTGGAGCTTGAATCTCAGCTTCAGCAAGAATAATTACAGAAGTGGAGTCATGATTCTAAACTTGTTTTTGTTCAGAACATTGAGAGAAACTCGCATCATCTCACTGAGCCCAGTACAAGAGCAGATTTGAATGCAGAAGCAAAAATCCAACCTGCACCTCCCAAGCCCATCATTAGACCTTAGGAAGAGCTTGTTCATAACAAGAACCGAACAGGTCTTGGATATGACAAGGAGTTGTCCTTTCATATTCTGGACTACTCCAAGCCCATCAAATTTTAGAGTATTGGATTTCTTTATGACAGTTCACCTTCATTTGTTCCAGATCCTGCTCCTCTTCCACAACAACAAAAAAAAATTGGAAAATGCCAACACTGTGATCGAGTTGGCCATATGAAAGATCATTATTTCGATCTTCACCCATGCAATCACTATGGTCGGTGCACCCACTCTTCACATAGATGCTTTAAAAAAAAGCCTCCTGCAAGAACAAATATTCATCTTGGATGGATCGCTTCTTGCTAATGGGCATCAACAGCCAAGAAAATGTTTAAGTCGCATGTCAAAACTTGTTCTCCAATATTGAACAATCTTGCAATTGAGTTTTCGCCATCATCTCACCTTGTACCTGACAGGGGGGGAAATGGTGATCATCTACAAGCTTCGACGCCACATCAAGTGAGCCTAAGCCACAACCTGTCATTCTAGATTCATATTTGTATCCAGAGACACAGCAGTTCCAGCGAGCCTGAGCCACAACCTGTCATTCCAGATTCAGAGTCGTAGCATAGACACATCATTTCAAGCGAGCCTGAGCCACAACTTTTCATTCTAGATTCAGAGTTGTATCCAGAGACACAGATTCCCATGAACATTCCTTTGGTTGGTGGACATCCTTAAACCATCCATGCAAGGTTGATATTCTTCCTCTTCAAAGAATTCGAAGCACTTCCTCTAGCAGAAGACTTCATCTTCTTTCCAGCTTTGGTAGAGTTTCAGGAAATGAATTAAGCATTCCAGTGTTGGTGTTCATCCTTAAACCATCACAGTTTTTAGACCTCCCTTCTTCTAGGTTGAAGGTCTCCCTCTTCAAATATGAGGGACACTTCCTCTAGAAGAAGCCCTCAGCTTCTTGCCAGATTTGGAAGAGTTCCGGGAACTGCACTAAGCGTTCCAGTGTTGGTGGTCATACTTAAACCACCTCTTTATGCCAACATCTCAGAGAGTTGATTTAGCCTAAGTGCTTCCATGCATACTTTGCAAATTTGTATTACAACTCTCTTCTTGGACTCACACATACCCCTTCGGATTAACGGGGGGAATGTTGGGCACCTAATCCTCAACGGGTAGGTGTGGAAGGCGAATGGACAAATGGAGTCCAAGAGACCACTTGGAATGGAATCCAAGGGTCACACCATTGTATTATAAATGTACATATATGGTGAATAATAATATAACTCACGCTTATCCTATCTTTCTCCTTGTGTGTTCTCCATTCACCATGCATGTGTTTAACATGAGTAATGCATTTTGGATGACACACGCTTTCTGATTATCACCCTCGATCCTTGGTACGGTGATATCATCGTATATCTTCAAACTTCCACCTTCCGATCTGAGTTGATGAAGGATGCTTTCCGACACATCCATCATCAATTGCAACCCTATCACATAGTCGTAGATACACTCTACCACATCAGAGTTGATTACAATCTTCCCCAATGTTTGACTCTCAAGGAGGCTGAAAAGGCCCTGAATGACTGTCACAGTGGCGCCTATGGCAGTCACATGTCTGGTTATGCTACTACATAGAATATTCTTCGTGCTAGGTATTTCTAGCCCACCATATTTAAAGATTGCATCATTGATGTCTATAAGTGCCATGATATCCAGATCTATCAGCGCAAGATGCACGTGCTGACTTCCCTTCTTCATCTTATCATTACCATTCGTCCCTTTGCGAAGTGGGGCATCAATTTTATGATGTGTAACCCTCACTCGGCCAGGGGGAATGTCTATATCATCGTAGCCATGGACTACTTCACCAAATGGGTTGAAGCAATGCCTGCACTTACGGTTGATGGTAAGAGAGCAGCTCAGTTTCTAGTCAATCATGTCATTTCTAGGTTTGGTGTCCCTCAAGCCATTGTTACCGATCATGTTTCCCATTTTTGGCATTACATGGTGGTGAAGTTGACTTCCAAGTTGGGTCTATGTCACAACAGCTCAACGCTATACTATCCTCAGGCCAATGGCCAGGTTGAAGCCGTGAACAAAGTTCTCATCACTATGCTTCAACATACGATTGGGATGCACAAATAAAACTGGAATCACGTATTTTTTTGGCTCTTTGGGCTTACCAAACCTCAGTAAAGGATGCAATTGGATTCACTCCATTCCAGATTGTCTACGGTTTGGAAGCTACCCTTCCAATTGAATGTGAAATACCTTCGCTCAAACTAGTTGTTGAATTGTTGTCGAATACTTCACCTAAAGAAGAGCCTCTTCTCTATCTGGAGAGGCTTGATGAAACTCGTCGCTTTGCTGCTCTTTTCATTGAAGCACAAAAAAAGCGAGTCAAGGCTCATTTTGACCAGTCGGTTTCCCCTCGTTCCTTCATATAAGGAGACCTCGTCCTCCTGTACGACCAAGCTCATTATAAGATGGGGGTAGGAAAATTTTAACCCATGAGGCATGGGCCCAACATTTTTAAACGTGTTTTGTGGAATGGGGCCTATGAGCTTATTGATTATGAAGGTCATGCTCTGGATCAACCCAGAAATGGGTTGTATTTTAAAAAATACTATGATGCATCATTCGTGCATGTTTTTTGTACATAGATGTTATTTTCATTTTTTTAAATTTGGCTTGGTGTGCTATGTAAGCATTTTCCTGCTTATTGGATCTTTGCTTATTGTGTAGATGTCTATTACCCCTTATGTTGGTTTCACAGATGGTGCTTCCTGTAGTACCCAGAACTTGTCTCCAGTAGCTTAGGTGATTTATGATCCTGCTAATGAGTTGATAGACCTTTAGGGTATCTCAGTCAATAGTTCAATAACAACACTATATTCAACAACATTCGTGCATTGATTGTTAACCTAGACTCATAGCTTATTGTCCTTCAACTGAATGGACATTATTCTATTCGGAACCCTCACATCTTAAGGTTGTATTTGCGTGTTCGTTTACTGGAAAGACATTTTTATTACATTACATATCAACATATTCCTAGACGAATGAATGCATTAACTGATACAGTAGCTAACATTGTATTATATAGACATTTGCGTAATTTGTAAAAAATCATCATCATATAAATATCCATACAGGAAAACAGATGTATATATATATCGAGTGCTTTCATCGGTGTGCATCATAAGTTCAAAAAATATGTGTGTTTCAGTTACATCTTGAGACATCCTGTCTCTCAAAAATATGCGGAAATAAAACCTAGGGGTCTACTCAGCGTGGCGCTCATGATATTACGTCACTACCTGTACAAGCTGCCACAGCAAGCGGTGAACTCAGTTTGACACCCATCTAGTGTGTCTCTGGTACACGCGAGGAACATCATCAAATCACGCATAGTCCAGGATCCCATGGGAGGTTCCCTCCAAGTTGCGTATGATTTCCTCCTCCTCGCCTCCCTCAGGGGCCACATCAAAATCACGAGGAACTCTCTGCGCTATCGGAGACATACCTGCAAGTCTCTCTGGGCCAACATCTGCAATTACATGTTTTAATGTCAGAACATGCATAACACAAAAAAAATCATAATACTCATTAAAATAAAAAAATGAGTCTTACCCAGTACTTCATGCCAATCCTCTCCTTCTGGGAGTGGGATATTTGCATCACCGGTGAAATATGTGCCAAAGTAAGGCCATTCCTCCACGATAATCAGCTATCAGCGGAGCCACTCAAAGGGCTCTGGTCTCCAGGACATCTTTTGACCACATCCTGACCTTGGCATCAAAGCTACCCAATGGGCCATCCGTGGCTCCTGGGATGGTGGTGTCGGAACTATCACCTCCTACCGTTGGAAGATTGGTAATCATTCCAGGATGAAAA
Source organism: Pinus albicaulis (assembly GCA_034641835.2). Taxonomy (NCBI): domain Eukaryota; kingdom Viridiplantae; phylum Streptophyta; class Pinopsida; order Pinales; family Pinaceae; genus Pinus; species Pinus albicaulis. Next base: position 493,190,438 of record CM076577.1, read on the forward strand.
ATACCAATATGGACCCGTCGATGAACTACTTCAGCTTATTTTTCTTGCATTTCGTCAGTTAGCGCTTCATGTTGATTGTAACTGTCTCTACCCAGTTGTAGAGGATCAGTGTCATGAGGTCCACAGCAAGAAGTAGTTGTGTCTTTGTGGCCTTGTGTGGAGCCTTTGACCCTATAGCTCATGTTATGGTGTTTAGCACTACCTTAGTGCCAATTCTAGAATATTTTGGATATCAAGTTTTCCGCTTCCCGATCCATTCCTTGCCCCTACGCACACCCTGTCAATGACCATACTCATGTTCTCCATTGAGGGACGAGTGCCGCTCAAGATTGGTACTGCCCCCCTCCGCGATAGTCTGGTTATGAAATAAACATCTGAGACTTCAATCTCAAGTTCTTGGTCATGAATTATGAACTTTTCCTGATCAACATCCCAGACACTCATTAAGTACTGCAGCAGCTCCGGTTGAGCTCTAAGACATGGTGTCATAAATAATTTTTTGAGCCCGCAATATCTAAGAGCTTCCATGCACCTATTATTTCCCATGGTCTCTTCATCTTCTTCATTGTGTTCTCATTCTTTCCACTCAATCACCATTTTGCCTCTTCACACCTGCAAAAAAATCCATATGATTAGCCAAACTCAAAGCCCTTGAATGGTTAAAATGGGCTTACTTGTCTACATTTACATGCTAAAATTATGTGTCGTGGTTGGCGCGACTATTTTAGAAACAGTCGCGCCAATTTGTGCTCCTCAGTTCAAAATTTTGGTCGGTTGGCGCGAGTTCGTGCCTCATACCCACACCAACTGCCGCGCTCTAGATTTTGCCAAATTCCCCCATAGACACACAAAATTGGGGTTACATGTAATGAAAAAGGAATCAAAATGCAAGGAAGGATGTAAGCTCTTACCTAGAACTGACAGATTCGAGATTGGTCTTTTGGATTGCCCGCTGTCGACGCCGCAAAAATCGCAGTGAAAAAGGGTAACAAATTTCTCACAAGAGGTAAAAATGAAAAGTAATTATTTTTTACCATTTTTGGAATATTAATACTTTTCAGAACCCTAATTAGGTTTTAAAAAGTATTTTTGATTATTCATCATGTTTCTTCGAGAAGTGGGTTTTACGTGTGTCTCTTGTGCAGCGACAAGTTTTCAACGTAAACGACAATGAAGTAACGAGTTGTATTTTATACTTTTTCGGACTCAGTAAAAACATGAAAAATTCATTGTTAGAGTCATATTTCAGCTTTTTTCCGGCTCTCAAAAACTGAAAAGATTGTCGAGACTCTTATCATTTTGAACTCGTTAAATAGGTGTGAAACGATATCTACCTAGTATATTTTTACCCCTTTTTCGAGTTGGGATAGATTATTTACAAAAAAGGAATAACTTAGTCTATCGTGACTAAGAGGTTCTCTCAGGCACAGTTTTCTAACTTTTCGGATCTATGAGACTACCTACGAAAAGGAACTGTTGGAGTTTTCTTTTCCGCTTCTTTTCAAACTCTCTAAACATGAAAAGATTTTGAATTCTTCCTTTTTCAAACTCATTAAAACCTAAATGACATCGAACACCTTCACCATGACGTCACTGAGTTCCTCCTTCCTAGGGATCGTAAAATCTACTAGGATGGATTTTTCTGAAGGAATAACTTACATGAAAAGCATATGCTATCCCCTTCAAGCTTGTTTTCCAAAAATAATTAGGGTACTCGCCAGCAATGGTGGGGGAAAATAGAAGTAGTTCTCAGTTGTGTCAGCAGTATGTCGCTCTTGAACATGACACTCATCTACATTCGTGTCGGGTTGGGGACATCTCATTTCATCATTTTTTCCTCCATGGGTTTGGGTGATCTCTTTTGACCAATCATCTACTCTTTTCCATGTCATCATGACCTCAGATCCCTTGATTTCAAATACTGCCAAATCCAGAGTCGTGTCGCTGATATGTTCAAGAGAAGTTTTCGATTGCAGTTTTCAACCTCCCTCTGATTCTCTTTTGGTCCTAATTCACTATCATCATGTTCCTCTGTCTTGCGTCGATGATGTGGGAAACATTATGGCCCTCCTTCGACCGGGTCACTTCCTGTCGACTTTAGCTCACTATCCAAGAAGCTGATCTAGAGACTCCCTTCCAGTACCTTGGAGCCTGCATGCCTCAATGGCAAGTTCTTCGCATTCAATGACAGGTCCACATCATTGGCCTTCAATCGAGTGATTCTACGGGTGTTCGATGCCAGATCACTGTCCACATTTTTTGGATTGTACTTGTTGTACCTTGACAGCCATTGTCATTATTGGTGGTTTCTCTCGTGCCTGTTAACAGCTTACATCATTGGCTGGTAATCAGGTGATTTTCTTGCATGTTTGACTTCAGCTCACATATTTGCATGCTTTAATTTGTACTTGCTCGGGTTGAGATGGAGCGCAAGACCCTAGGTTTTGTATGATAAGATCCAGGCTGCGGAATATTTTGGTTTCTCATGACTATATGTGTGACTCTTTTGATTGGATGGTTGCGACCATACCTGAGTCTATTTGTTGATCCTTACTACTGGATGGTTGTGTCCATACCTCAGATCTCATTTTATATATGTACTCTATTATGGATGGTTGTACCCATGCCACATGTTCATGTATCATAGATATCATTTGTATTTGTAATTTTAGGTATTCCGACAGCGGTGTTTGGTTCGAATTTGTTCTTGTAAACCATTTCACTCCTCCCTCTCTCTCGGACCTCATGCTTTAAGGGGCATCTATTACACAACATTTTTTCACCGTCCCTGCAATGCCCATCCCACAGATTGGAGGACCATTTCTGTGTCTTATATGAAGTGTCGTGCCTTGCAAAGAGTTTCATTGTATCCTTTTCCATGAGGAGAACAATTTCTCTATTGACAATTCCTAGAATAGACCATCAAAAACACATAATTTTGGGTTGGCGTTGGCAGGAAGTTATGGCCTTGCGCTGATAAGGGAAATTAACACTGGTCCTTGCACCCATTGGTGCTCTGTCTCAGTGAGCTACCCACGCCAAGCTATTTTTGGAATGTTTTTTAACTATAGAGGTGAATTTTCCATGCTAACTGCTTCGTGGGCGAGTTAGCTTAGGTTGTTCGACTGAATAACATCAAGCACCTCTCTTTGGCCTCTTATTTCCACCTCTTGGGGGAACCTCCCAAAGGATAAGGCCTCCCTTCCACCATTTTGTGGGTCCCGACCTACTCCTCTCCCTCTGTAAATAAAGCTCTCTCACATTGATGCAGCTGCCTGAATAGGAATTGCTAAATATTTTGTTGAAATAGTCTAATATAGCTGGTGTGAGATAGAGTAGAGAAACTTGTCGAGAGAGAGCTTAGGCTTGTGTCCTCGCCACGTCCCAATTCCCCGAAGAACCTTCGAGACACGTTTCGACTGAACTCGCTGAAGGAGACTGCGACGTCAAGGCTCCAGTTGTAATCTCTTTCTTTCTATTAATATATACATGACTGGTGTTTGGTTCCGATCTTATTTTGATGTGATTTATCTTACGCAATATGTTTAATCTTCCTTGGCTGATTAGCTAGTTATGAATGCAATTATTGTCTTGTATGCTTATTTTTTCCTTTGATCTTTGTGCAAGCACTTGAGTACCATTACTAAAGGATCGCGACATGTCTGAGCGGAGATCAGGAGACCACCATTACAGTTGCGACAATTCCATTGGACTGCAGGTAGGACAATCTATCCCAACATATTCTATTCGTTAACTAGGAACCAACACATTAGCTTGTCCTCTTACTACTAGACCCACCCTAGGGCTAGAGGGATCGCCTCTGTCCGTAGAGGGGATTTACCTACACAACACTAACTTCTTTGCATATGTAGCTCCCTCCATTCAAGGGTGCTCTACAAAGCACTTCTCGACATTCAAGAATGTGTTGGTCAAATGGGAGTGAAATTCTCATTGTTCTGGAATCTCCACATGGCCAGTGCCTTCTAGAAGAGTCCATATGTGTCAAAATTCGAATCCTTGTGTCCATCTAACACCTCTGAGCTTGGGAACATGTCTTTCCTATTATTAGAAAGTAATTGATTAAGAAACTACCATCAGTTGCCCTATAAATTGAGCACATATCCTAGTGTTAGGAAAGGAAGAAATTTGGTAACGAAATGTTGTTGGCTTCTCAATTGAGTGTGTGATAAGAGTGATATGTTGCTGGTGATATTTTTATTGTGATGAGGTTGGGATGAATGCTGGAGCTAGGGAAATGAAATCGATCACTGGTTGTAACCTCCCCCTTCTATCCATTAATAAAAATTGTTGTTCATTTTCCCATATATGTATTTGTTTATGTTTCTACTTTTCATATTATGGATTCTTAACTGATATATATGTTTCATTTTTAATCGATTTAACTGATTAAGATAAATAGGCATCTCTATATTTCAATCACTTTGTTGTTTAGTGTTTATACTTGCAAGAACTAGTCTGGTGGTCTAAGTTGGATTGGAAGCTACAGCAAGAGTGACAAAAGGAGAATAGGAAGCGCCTGGATCACAAGTAGGTTCCTCTATCTTTTTGTATGTTTATTTACTCTTAGAGAAAGTTTCTACAAATTATTTTATTTGTTGTTCTAAATGCATAGCACCACATTTAGGGAATGTGTTTTATCTGTAATTCATAATTCTACATAACACTCGTGACATTTACGGACAGCGAGGATACAATATTTGAAAATGGTAGGTGAGAAATACCCAGCACGAAGAATTTTTTTAGCAGTAGCATACTTAGACATGTGACCGCCACATGTGCCAAAATGGCAATCATTAAGGACTTTTTCAACATCCTAGAGGGTTAAACACCGATGGAGGATGGAATCAGCTCTGATGCGGTATAAAGTATCTTCAACTATGCGATAGGGTTGCGAATGATGACGGATACATCGACAAGCATCTTTCGTCAACTCAGACCAAAAAGTAGAAGTCTGGAGATAAATGATGATATCACTGTACCATCGATCAAGGGTGATAATTATAAAAAGAGTATCGTCTGGGATGTGTTCCTCAGAACTGGAAGGAGAAGAGGTAGAGGGTAAGGATCAGATCAATTCAGGACAAACCAATGATTTCTTTGATTTGGCAGCAGTGAAATCCAAATTGAACTCTTGGAGGATAACTATACACTTAGAGTACTTTCCCCCCAACAATTGTCGAGTTAAAATATAGGTCATGGGGTTGCAATCAGAAATCACGATCGTGGTGCAGAGTAAAATATAATGGTGGAAACGTTACACAGCTTGAATAGCTACCAACGCCAATTTTTTAACATGAGCATAACGTGTTTCATTTCTAGAATATTACGGCTAAGATAATAGATAACATGCTCATTACCATTGTCATCCTCCTATACCAGAACCATGGCGATAGTGATAAAAGCAGCAGCCAAATAGAGTGAATAATCATGATGATAATTTGGGGGATGCAAAATAGGAGCATTGACAAGAATGGTCTTCAGTGCATCAAAATATTTTTAGGCAATCTCATCCCATAGGAATGGGATGCCCTTTTTAAGCAATCGCGTAAAACCTTTGGCTACCTCAGCATAGTTCGGTATGAAGCGACGGAGGAAAATTTCTTTCCCTTGCAAACTCTGCAATTGGTGTAAAGAGGAAGGGGAGGGGAGATTAATGATAGCTTCAACCTTAATAGGATCGATACGAATACCATATTTGGAAACAAAAAACCCAAGGAGTCTACCAGAGTCGACGCAGAAGACACATTTGTGCAGATTAAGCCGAATGTTGTAGCGTCTACAATGAAGAAATTTTTTACAGAGGTGTTTCGAGTGGTCCTGACGCTTAGCAGAATGAGCCAAGAGGTCATCCAGGTAAGGTTGAACAATGTGCTTAATATCGTGAAAATCATATGACATTTCCCGTTGGAATGTGGCACCAGCATTTTTCAGGCCAAAAGGGATATTTTTATATGCGAAAGTGCTCCATGGATAGATGAAGGCGGTTTTATATTGATCAGCTAGTAGTATATTAATCTAGTTATAACCAGAGAACCCGTCCATAAGGGAGAAAATATCACTTCCAGCACACTCGTCAATAATCTGGTAAATGAAGGGAGTGGGATAGTTATCCTTGGGACAAGCATGATTGATACCGTGGTAATCCACACAAACTCGAATGGTGCCTTGTTTTTTGGCCAAAGGGACAATGTTAGAGACCCAATCTATCAATGGGATCGAATAAATGAAGCCTGCTTTGAGAAGTTTTTCAACTTCTCCCTTTATGGAAGCAGCCTTTCTAGGGTGCACAGGATGAAGACTTTGCCGAACAGGTTTCATGTCAGGGTAAGTGGGTATCTCGTGCATGACTATACTTGGATCAGTTTCAGACATTTCCTCATAAAAACAAGCGAAAAATTCTCGAAATTTTTGGAAGAGGCTAATATAAACCTTAATCTCGTCAGGAGAATAGGTCACCCCAATATGGATGTTCTCAACAACCCTCGGTTTAACAGAGATGTCAATAGGCATCGTCTAAGTGATATTTCCCATGTTGCATTCCGCAAAAACTTCATGCATCAAAATAGGCATTGAAGCAATTGGGAAGGAGCTTAGGGAGAAAAATTCTCAAGACAGGCAGACATTGCCCCAAGACTAGGTAAAAAGGAGGAATGATGATGATTATCATCCTAGGGAGGATCCTCAAGAGACATAGTTTCTATGATGGCTTCATTAGTTGGAAAAAACTCGTTCAAGGGATTGGGAGAATCTGAAGCACTGAGCCAAGGGGATTGAAAATACGTGTCGAGAGGCATACTTAAAGAAGTATGATCAGAAGAAGAAGCCGAAGCTGAGACAATTTCATCGTAGTTGATTTCGGCAGGGCTTAACGACATAACATCGTCGAAGGAATCCATTTGATCAGAGGAAGGAATGAGCCATGGATCTGATTTGACGGATATCATATTGACAGAGGCGAAGTTGGGGGGTGAGAGGTTGAAAATACCCATTAAGGCGGAATCTTTAAAAATACCTGCTCCCACACTCTCATATGGAATATATGTGTTATCACCTAATTTTGACCTCAGACTGAAGGAAGGCAAACCAAGGTAACTACAAACCATGCTTAACCTTGTAGCTAGCCCTACAAGGTAGGGAGAGGGCTCTCTCCGTAAAGAATCTCAATTAAGTATGACTGCAAAAATGATTTTAGGCTAGGTATAGCAGCTCGAAATGTTTTTATAGATTTTTTGGTGTTTTGTTGGATCAGATGGAGCTGGGTAGTTCAAATCTGGGGAATTAAATCAGAAATACAGGGTATTCTATGGGGTAAGGTAGGCATGGACTTTAAAAAATTTTGGTTTTATGATGTGAATTGTTTAAGACTGGAGAGGAGTTGAGGAGGGCATATGAGATGAGTCCTTCTCAAACAGTAGAAAACATAAAATATTGACTAAATTCCCAAGGCAGAGCACTGTAACAATGGATTCTACCTATCTAACTTGAAAACATTCAACATAAATGAATGGAATGAATAATGGCATACATAACATTTAACATATGATTACAAAAGAAGAAACTGTGTTAAAATTCCATACCACAGGGATCCCATAAAAAATTGTTGTAAGTCTTTATTAATTCCCTGCCAAACTGGTTACAAATATGTACAATGAAGCTTAGAGCATCCCAGTGATTTCCAACTTTTTCCACCTTTACAAATGACTCAAAAATTATATTAAATAGACAGACTTTCAGGGGGCGAATCCACAGAAGGAGGAGTTGTTTCACTTGCCCTGAAACCAAAATATGAAGATAGAAAAACCCAAAAAAATGCCTTTGAAAAGATGGAACTGCATATTTGACCATCTGGAAGAATAAACTGTTACGTTTACTCCAACAATGGAAATAAAAACAAATCTAGAGACCTTGCCCCCTCATTTATCGTTTGTTATCGATGCCGGAATGATCTTTGTATCCATAATTGGCTCACGGTCTTAACAAAATATCTTTTTCCTTTAACTTGAATAAAAACCCCTTTAAACCAAATAAAAATCGAATTTCCTCTTTTAATGGAGAAAAACCCTTTTTTATTAAAAAGAGCGAAGGACTGGCGGTGGGCCCAAGAATCGCAATCGCTAATCGGCAAAGGAGGGGGCAGGTATAACTCGGGCGGAGGAAATCACGATATGCGATATGCGATGGTGGGATGGTTGCATCGGGGAAATGGAACGAGTGGAGTTAAAATGCTGGAGGAATATCGCGGTCACGCAATGCGATGAAAGACCCATCGCATCGGTAGAAGGGAATGGAAAATTTAAGTGTTGCGGGGATCGCGAAGTTGCGATAAGCGATGGTGCAATGGCATCGCATCGAGCTTTTGTTGGTTGCGGCAATTTCAGACTTTGCGTTAAAGGAAAAAAATTATAAAGTTTAAAGGGCCAACGAAACAATAGAAAAAGGGCAGAATTGTGCTTTGGGGCCTTTTATTCATTTGGGCCTATTTTCCAATCCAGAAGTCGGTTTTGGGAGTGTGATATATCGTTGGAAATCTCTTTCCGAGCTCCTTTGGATGAACTTACTTATAACGTGATTTACATTGAAAATACTATGGAAAACACCTTTGAAACCGAGTCAGAGAAAAATCCCCTTTGGATTTATGGAGATAGCAGCTTCTGAAGTTCGATTAGAAACATAAAATTACATAAGAAATGATAATAAAAACAAAGTACCCTGTTTTCACCTCAAAACGTGTTTTGAGGTGAAAATTACATTCAGCTGAAAGAAAAAATTCTTTGATTTTTCCAGATACTATGCTTTGAGTTTATTGGGCATCCTCATGTCCTTGCTGATATTTATTAACACTTTCATCATTATTTTGACCATGGTGGAACCCTAAGACATAATGAGACCAAAACCCTATGACCTAATAACATGAACTGCAGAGTGAAAGTGAATCATGACCAAATACCATAGAGAGGAGAATCAGCAATTATTTCATGAGGGAAAACTGATGAAGTGACCCCAACCATCAGTGAATCTATGACCTAATGGAGTGATAAAAATTTATAGTATGGGACTCCTACTATGCAAATGCAAAAGAGCATATTTGATCATTGATGGAAGTATGACAAAACTAACACTAATATTGGCTCCAATGGGGATGGTAGCTCCTTGGAGGTGCCAAGAACACCGTAGACCTAGTAGCCTTATCGATTGGGAAATATGGTCAAAATACTTCAAAGACTAAAAACTGACACAATGCAAACTGACTCTGACTCAAACCATGACTGAAAACTAAATCAAAACTAGCAAACCTTACACATATCATCCAAGTTTTATAGCCTTCACTTCGGGCCCCAAGCTTCAATGACTTTGCACTTGAAATATTCACCAACAATAAATATGGTTTGTACAATGATTGCAACATAATATCTAAAAGTAGTAGTGCTTCAAAACCCTACCATTCACCAGCCCTCCTAGGCAATCTTGACCATCCATCTCTGTGAGCAGAAAAGCCTTTTGTCCCCTGTATGCTGAAATCTTATACGGTCTCTTCCATAGGTTATCGAACTTACCATGCTTCCCTTTGTCCTCATTTCTTGCATCCCACCTCAACACCACATCTTCTAACTGAAATTTTTTTGCTTTGGTTTTGCGGTCATAGATTTTCTTTATTTTTTCCTGCAACTTAATAGTGTTCTGAGAAACTTCTTCCCTTGTTTTCCGAAGGTGGATCATTTGATTGATTCTTCGTTGATTATCATCCTCTTCACTGCCAGCTTCTTGTAGAAATCTCATGACCGGAACTGTAAGTGATGTAGGAAACACAGAATCAACGCCATAAACTAATTCAAATGGTGACATACCTATGGATTTCTAGCTGCTAACTCTGTCGGCCCATAATGCGTTGACAAGCTTTCGATTCCAATTCCTCTGATTCACTTCCAACATTTTCTTGATTATATTCACCAACTCTTATTTGATGATTTCGCTAATTCGTTGCCCTGTGGGTAGTATGCTGTCGAATGGCTGAGTATAATATTGTACTTATTGAAAAACTCCACCATCTTCTTGGACTTAAATGTCGCTGCATTATCTGTTATGATCTTGTGAGGGCAACCAAAACGAGATAAGATATCTGATTCTAAAAATTGAATAATTACCGTATCCGTGGCATACCTTGCTGGAATGGCCTCTATCCATTTGGTGAAATAATCAGTAGCTGTCAATATCCATCGATGTTGTGTTGATGATGTGGGATGGATTTCCCCTATGAAATCAAGTCCCAACTGCTGGAAAGGTGCATTTACTTGAAATGGTTTCAAAGGAAGAGGAAGAAATTTCCTTTTTCCTTGAAAAACTTTACACTCATGGCAGATCATCAATGTTTTATACAAATCTGAAAATAAAGTGGGCCAATAATATCTTTCTCTCAACACTTTATTAGTTTTTGTTTTCCAAAACAAATGACCACCACAATCACCTTTATGAAAGTCATGCATCACCTGCTGAGCCTCATCTTCAACCAAACAATTAAGTAGGATACCTCCCGGATTTTTCCAATAAAGAGCACTGTTTAAAATACAGAATTTAGCAGACTTAAGTTTTAGTGATCTACCTTTGCTTCTAGACATCCCTAGAGGTGGTGAAAGATGCTGAAGAACATAAACTATGTTTGAACACTATGGTGATTGGAGAAAAATTTCTAAAACTGGAAGAAGCTAACCTTCATCCTCATCCTCTGACATTGTTGCTATGATATTTATGTCCAGGGCATGCAGGTTTGATTGTTCCATTAGTTTTTCCAAACCTTGTCCCTTGATTAACTTTGCGGGTTTAATCTCCAAATCATATTCCAACATTGTTTTTATCCACTTACCTCTTCTTCCCTCTGGATCAGTTTGCACCAGAACATCTTTTACTGCTGCATTAGGAACATATGCTATGGTATGTGAATGCAGAATGTACACTCTAAAATCCTTCAATGCTTTTATAAGAGCCAATGCTTGTTTCTCAATGATGTTATACCGCAAGGCAGCATCTCAAATATTCCTACTGAAAAAGGCAATGGGTTATTCAATCTGATCTCTCTTTTGCATCAATACCGTAGCCATGGTATGCTCTAATGCAAATGAAAATATAATGAAATCTTGAGTGTAATCGGGACTAATCAAGACTGGGGCATTGGACAAAGCAAACTTTACCAGATTAAATGACTTGATAGCATCCTCACTCCATTTGACAATGTTGTCCTTTTTCAACATATTAGTCATTTCTCGTAAATTTTTAGCCAAATTGGGTATAAATCTGCCTAAGAAGTTCATCTTACCATTGAATTCCTGAATCTCCTTTTTGTTGCGTGGGAAGTCTATGTGTTGAATTGCCTCCACTCTTGAAGGATCAATGCGGATGTCGTCTTTAGAAATGATATGACCCAGCAGCTTGCCCTAATTTATAGCAAAAATACTTTTCTTCGGATTGAGAGAAATCCCAAACTTCCCGCATCTCTAAAATACAATCCTCAAGTGATGCAAGTGTTCATCATCAGAACCAGAAAACACTGTCAAATCATCTAAATAAAAAACTAGAAAAAAATCCTTCTCATTAGCAAAAGCGATGTCCATTGCTCGCTGGAAAGTAGCTTCGGCATTCTTCAATCCAAATGGAATTTTGGCATACTGAAAAGTTCCCCAAGGTGTTGTAAAAGCAGTCTTGTCTTGGTCTTTTTCATGCACCAAGATCTGATTATAGGCTGAGTAACCATCTAGTAGTGACATGCGTGATGCTCCAACTACTCTTTGCAGAATATGATCCATCTTTGGAAGTGGATAGTTATCCTTTAAGGATACTATATTGAGATTCCGGAAATCTATGCACAACCTTATTTCTCCTGTCTTTTTGCTTACCGGGACTAAATTTGAAATCCAATCAAAAAATATGATTGGAACAATGATACCAGCTTTACACAATCTATTTACCTCTTTTTCAATGGATGGAAGTAGCTTTGGATTGATAGGAATAGTATGTTGAATTATATTTTTGTCATACACCTTCAAATCTGAATAATCCCAAGCAAACACAACAGAAAATTCAGAAATTAATTTAACATATTGGGCCTTTACCTCAGGAGACAATGCTTTTGATAACTTCACAAACTTGGGCTTGTCAACTGTTCCAAGATTGGCATCCTCAACTCCTTTATCAGTAGGCACCAAGCTTGGCTTCCTTGCAACATCATCTTGATCAAAAATCTCCTCTAAAGGTATGAGACCTCTAGGAATAACATTGTCTTTCAGTTGCAACATGTCTATCTGATTTTCTTCAATATCTTTATCATTGGTATCATAATCACCATCTATGGAACTATCCTTGAATTTCCCTTCATTCTGCAAAAAAACATTAATTTCATTGTCATCCCAAAACACTTTCCAATACCTTAAATTATCCGGAACAGCAGGTCGATGTTTGACATAAATTTCAAATTTGTTGCTGGAGTTCATTGGAATCTTCAAATTGCTTGCAGTAGTATCAAGTGAATCTACGATAAGATTTTGCATTCTGGTTACTGCTGTCAAAGTGTATTCAGAAAACATTCTCAGGATGTCTAGGACCGCATTTCTGTAGGCTCTCAATCGCAGATGCTTTGCTTGATACTCTCCCTTTACCTATTTGATTATCAACTCTGAATCTCCATAGATAGAAATCCTTTTTGCATTCAACTTCTTCAAAAATTTTAGACCTGAAATCAAAGCTTCACACTCTGCTTCATTCTTAGAGCAGTCAAAGACCAACTTGTAAGCACATACTCTAACAGTACTAGGAACTTTTTCAGGTTGGAAAACAGGGCTTCGAATCCAAATTCCTATACCAGCACCATCCTTACCAACAGCTCCATCAAAATCCATGCTCCAAAGGCCTTCTTCCTTTTCTTCTAGATGCTTAAATGTTGTCTCTTTCTCTACCTTACCTTGACTGGTTTCTTCATTTTTCTGTTGTTCACTGTCCCTTGCTGCTGGCCGGTGGAAAGCTCAGAAAGGCTTGCTACTTTTTCTTTTTCTTGTTGAAGGACTTCCCTAAAATTATCTAAAATTTTAGGTACCTCATCTACTTCTACCAACTGGACATCTTCATCATTCAAACTACTATCTGGATATAATACAAATTACTCTAAATCTATATGGACAGCATTAATTGGATGATTTACTGGCTTCTCTTTGCTAGTGATCATATGTTTCATTTTCATCTCCCTGTATAGCTTTCTCAATTGACCGAACACGAGGATGGTAGCATAAGAGAAATAAAGTTGTATAGTTCCCTTAAGTTTTGCACCCCACGATCTGGACAAAAGCATTCCAAACCGTGGTGGAACATCAGCAACAACTACATCCATCAAAACATTCTTGGCTGAGATTTGATCTAAAGATACTACCAAGTATTTGATAATACCAATACAACGGACCCTACTGGAGTCAAAGGAATACAAATCATGGTATTTGTGGGTAATATCAAGACCTGCCTTCTCCATAATGGCTTTATGCAGAAAATTGTGAGAAGCCTCGGAATCCAACATAGCATTGTGTAAAATGTATTCATTCAATCTAAGACTCAAGTAAAAGGGAGGGACTTCACTATCTTCAGACTGACCTTCTATGGCAGGACCAAAAATGAGTTCAGGATAATCATCTTCAACATTTACCATATCTGACATAGAGTCTATTTGCAAAATTCTAGACACCTAATGTTTATAAGTGTTATTCTTCACCAACTCAGCTAAGGGAATGGACACCTTCAGCTTAGAAATTTCATTTTCTAAATTAAAAGATGAAACTTTTTCTACCTCTTTGACGGGAAGATATATCTTCTCCACTTGCTCCTTTGCTGCACTTGGCTGATTATTCTTCTCATTGGCAACGTTATTTATCAAGGGTGTTTTGCTGGAAGATGGATCAGCAGGTTCTGTCCCTTTCCTCTGATTATTTGAAGAGTCATTCTTTGATTGCAGCTCTTTCCTTTTCTGAATGGGATTGATTGGCACATCTCTGCTCCTCAAATAATACTGCTTCTACTGTGCTGAAAAAGTGTTCATATATCCTCGTTTATAATCATCGGACTCTTCCTCTAAAGCTACATCATAAGCTACATCATTGGCCAATATGAAATCTGCATCTCTTCGGGTGTCTGGAGTCACTACATATTCTTCATCTTTGGTCAGAAAAATAGGCATACCATCCGCAGTGAAAAAATGATTAGCTTCAACTAGTGGATCATCATCATCATCTGTTTCCATTCCCTAGACATAATTTTGCTGCAAAGGAGTTCTGATCTGCTGCTGTTGTGTTGTTTGGTCTTGGGCTTTATGTTCCCTCTGTTTGATTCGGAATTGGGGCTGTTGCTGTCCTCTGAAATGAAGATTCCTGATTTGTGCTTCAAGTCTATCTAAAATAGTCAACTGATCAACTATCTTCTCTATTGTTCGGATCAAAGTATCCATCTTACTGTCTGAAGGAGATGCTTCCTCTTTTACAGTCACTCTCTTTTCAGCTCTAGTCCGTGCTCTTTTGGCCAGCAGATTTGCTTCTACGCTTACAGCAGTTTTCTGCATATATTCAAGTGTGGTAGGATCTCCCTCTCATAACTGATATGCCATATCAGCATCAAAACTGTCTGGAAACTTGAGTAAATCTAACCCCATGGGGGGTTTGAGGTTGGCCGGAATAGCATTATACACTGCATTAAATCTCACACAATAATCTTGTACACTTTCACCCACATTCCTTTTAATATTTTCATACTCAGATAAAATTTGGAGTGGGTTTTTCTTTACTCCCACCGGTCTAATAATTGTCTATGTAGTTCTGGCAAACTATGGATAGAGGCTGCTGGTAAGGCTCTGAACCATTTTCGAACTTCACCTCCAAATTTCTGGATAAACAATCTCATAGTGACATTTTCTGCCTCTACCTCATGAAGGTCAAAGAATTCATTCATCTTATCAACATGTTGTTGGGTTGTGATGCTTTGAGTGGCATCAAAGAAAGGTATTTTACTTCGGTAATCAGCAGGCATATCATTCAGATTCTGAGGTAAAACCAAGGGTGCATACCGAGCAGCCATGACTCGAGGTGGATTTACAACAACGTTTGAACTACTAGGATTTAAGGGAGCAGTTGATAGAGAATTCGGAAGTTGAGATTTGATTTCAGAAATTGATGGGAATACTGATGAATTGAGGGCCACAGATGTTGTTTCTAATGATTCTGAAGGCTCAGGGATATTGGTAGCAGTGATAGATGTTTGAGAATAATTTACAATATAATCATCAATTGATCTATTTTCCCTTTGAACTTCGAGATCTACAAGAAACTCTGGATCTAAAACTGTGTCATCCAATGCAGTTTTAGATTTAGTTCTTAACAGAGAAATCTCAAAACTCTCATCAAAAGGGAGGTCTTCAACAAACAACCACTCACTGGGCCAGGAATGGGATCTAAAAATAGCTCTAGGGCTTACTGAACCTTCTTGTCTTCTGATTATTCGAGGAATAAGGTTAGGATTTTCAAATATAGAGGGAGGATTTGGATCAGGATTGGCCCTTGTGTATTTCCTTGAAGCCAGTGTGGTTGAATTTCTACTTTGCAATGTTTTATTTCAGCCTAGAAAATTTTGAAACTCATCATCTAGAATTCAAGAATTCAATATGGAAGATATTACCAGGGTGATCAGTCTTTCGTTTAGATTTGTTCCCCAGTATGGTCGCCACTATGTTATCACCTAATTTTGAACTTAGATTGAAGGAAGGCAAACTAGGGTAACTACAAACCACGCTTAACCTTGTAGCTAGCCCTACAAGGCAGGGAGAGGGCTCTCTCCGTAAAGAATCTCAATGAAGTATGACTGCAAAAATGATTTTAGGCTAGGTATAGCAGCTCGAAATGTTTTTATAGATTTTCTGGTGTTTTGTTGGATCAGATGGAGCTGGGCAGTTCAAATCTGGGGAATTAAATCAGAAATATAGGAAATTCTATGGGGTAAGGTAGGCATGGACTTTAACAACTTTTGGTTTTATGATGTGAATTTTTTAAGACTGGTGAGGAGCTGAGGAGGGCATATGAGATGAATCCTTCTCAAACAGTAGAAAACATAAAATATTGAATGATTTCCCAAGGCAGAGCACTGTAATAATGGATTCTAGCTATCTAACTTGAAAACATTCAACAGAAATGAATGGAATGAATAATGGCATACGTAACATTTAACAGATGGTTACAAAAGAAGAAACTGTGTTAAAATTCCATACCACAGGGATCCCATAAAAAATTGTTGTAAGTCTTTATTAATTCCCTGCCAAACTGGTTACAAATATGTACAATGAAGCTCAGAGCGTCCCAGTGATTTCCAACTTTTTCCACCTTTACAAATGACTCAAAAATTATATTAAATAGGCAGGCTTTCAGGGGGTGAATCCATAGAAGGAGGAGTTGTTTCACCTGCCCCAAACCCAAAATCTAAAGATAGAAAAACCCAAAAAAATGCCTTTGAAAAGAGGGAACTACATATTTGACCATCTGGAAGAATAAACTATTACGTTTACTCCAACAATGGAAATAAAAACAAATCTGGAGACCTTTCCCTCTCATTTATCGTTTGCTGTCGATGCTGGAATGATCTATGTATTCATAATTGGCTCACGGTCTTAACAAAATATATTTTTCCTTTAACTTGAAGAAAAACCCCTTTAAACCAAATAAAAATCGAATTGCCTCTTTTAATGGAGAAAAACCCTTTTTTATTAAAAAGAGCGAAGGATTGGCGGTGGGCCCAAGAATCGCAATCGCTAATCGGTAGAGGAAGGGGCGGGTATAACTTGAGCGGAGGAAATCGTGATATGCAATATGCGATGGCGAGATGGTCGCATCGAGGAAATGGAATGAGCGGAGTTAAAATGCTGGAGGAATATCGTCGTCACGCGATGCGATGAAAGACCCATCGCATCGGCGAAAGGGAATGGAAAAGTTAAGTGTTTCGGGGGATTGCGAAGTTGCGATAAGCGATGGTGTGATGGCATCGCATCGGGTTTTTGTAGGATGCAGAAATTTCATACTTTGCGTTAAAGGCAAAAAATTATAAAGTTTAAAGGACCAACGGAACAATAGAAAAAGGGCAGAATTGTGCTTTGGGGCCTTTTATTCATTTGGGCCTATTTTCCAATCCGGAAGTCGGTTTTGGGAGTGTGATATATCGTTGTAAAGCTCTTTCCAAGCTCCTTTGGATGAACTTACTTAGAACGTGATTTACACTGAAAATCATGTGGAAAATACCTTTGAAACCCAGTTAAAGAAAAATCCCCTTTGGATTTATGGAGATAGCAGCTTCTGAATTTCGACTAGAAACATTAAATTACATAAGAAATGATAATAAAAACAAAGTACCCTATTTTCAGCTGAAAGAACAACTTCTTTGATTTTTCAAGATACTGTGCTTTGATTTTATTAGGCATCCTCATGTCCTTGCTGATATTTATTAACACTTTCATCATTATTTTGACCATGGTGGAACCCTAAAACCTAATGATACCAAAACCCTATGACCTAATAACAAGAACTGTATAGTGAAAGTGAATCATGACTGAAGACAATAGAGAGGAGAATCAACGAGTATTTCATGAGGGAAAACTGATGAAGTGACCCCAACCATCAGTGAATCCATGACCTAATGGAGTGATAAAAATGTACAGTATGGGACTCCTACTATGCAAATGCAAAAGAGCAGATTTGATCACTGATGGCAGTATGACAAAACTTACACTAACAATATGTATGCTCTACATATGGAAAATTGCCTTCAGAGGGAGTAGCAGTGAAGAAAATACAATTGGTTTACCGTGACTATCTTCCCTTCATGGAGAAAACGAAGCACATGGAATAGAGAGGAAGGCATGCAACGCATAGCATGGGTCCAACTCCGTCCGAGTAGAAGATTGTAATTCATATTTGCATCAAAAAATTCTACCTCGACGTTGACTGTCTTGCCTTCCAACATGATAGACAAGCTGGGGAGAATACTAAACAGAGGATAAACTCTTACATCAAAAGCCTCCAAGGCATTAGGGGATTGACTCAAATAAGGAGATCCAATGGCTTTTCAACAAGATACGGACATAATGCATGAAGATGCACCTTCATCAATTACAGTTTGATGAATGGTCCTTGAGTTAATGATGAACTAAATAAGAAAATCAATCTGGTGGGGCAGACACAAAACATGGGTCTCCAAATCTAAAGTAATAATATTAGAGTCAGTTGGATTGATTCCTCCAATGACAGATAACAATGATTTCCATTGTGTAGGACAACTTTAAAGAACCTCCAATGCCAACATAGCAAAAGTAGCTTTGGCCAAATCCTCAACAATATTGTAATGTTGAGCTACTTGAGCATTAGGATTGTAAGAGAATTTTTGAAGCACGCCTTTAGAAGGTGGTCGGACAACAGAATTGTTATCAGGCTTTTCGATATGAAGAGGGCCAAAATTAGGCGGGGAAGAAGTAGAAGGAGCATCAGCAGTTTCTTTCCCGGTCGGCGAAGCGTAATCTTTCGACCTAGTCACCACATTCACAGGAATGGTTCCGCACATAAACACTTGAGAACCATATGAGGAAGAGGATTACAATTGGTCTAGCTCTGAGTCTGCTGGGATGGGAAAGGATCTTTTAGGACAGCCGGGGTCCCCTGAGTACCTTTAAGCAATCAGCTCACTTCAGACCGTCGAGGATAGTCTTTAGTGAAGTGATCATCGTCACAAATAAGACAAGGGTACTTAGGTTTGTGCTTTGAGCCATCATCAGCATTGGTTTTAGGAGAATCCTATTTTGGGGTATCAACTTTGGCCTTACCTTTACCCTTCTTCTTACCTTCGGAAGCTTTATCTACCGAGGTAGACAGGACTGCGTTCACTTTCGTGGTTTTACCAAGATTGGAAGGTGGCTGAGAAGCAGTATCGGTAGAAGGGGCATATTTTTGCTTCACAGGAGTAGGAGAAGACTTACATGAAGTCTAAGAAGGGGCAGATTTCTACTTCACAGGATCAAGAAAATACTTACAGGAAGCCTAAGAAACTGAACCAATGATACCGTCAACAGGTGGTGTCATTGGTGCTTTGGAAGTTCCAGCTCGTGGAGCGTTGGGAAAGAGAACATAAAGCGTGCCAAACTGGGAGTAAACCAGATCGAGGTATTGGGCACGAGCAATGGCGTACTCTTCGATGACACATGCCATCATAGCAATGTCCTTAGCTATCAAACCGACAAAAGAGGTGGTGAACCAATCAGTTAGAAGCTCATCAAGGATTTCAAACTTGATCAAACGACGACGTCGTTTCCATTCATGAATTTGATCAAAGATATGTGTGGTCGTATCTTGTTTCAAGGACATAAGGAGGTGTGTTCCTGTTTCATAGAGAATTGGTAACTGAAAGTGTGTGAGAAATTCCATTGCAAGAGAATTGAAATCTTCGAAGATTCCACAAGAGAGTTCGATGTACCACTTTGGAAGCTTTATCTACCAAGGTAGAATGGACTGAATTCTTCTTACCTTTGGAAGATTTATCTACCGAGGTAGACTGGACTGTGTTCACTTCCGTTGTTTTACCAAGATTGGAAGGTGGCTGAGAAGCAGTATCGGTAGAAGGGGCAGATTTCTGCTTCGCAGGAGCAGGAGAAGACTTACAGGAACTCTAAGAAGGGGCAGATTTCTACTTTGCAGGAGCAGGAGAATACTTACAAGAAGTCTAAGAAATGCAACCAATGATACCATCGACAGGTGGTGTCGTCGGTGCTTTGGAAGTTCCAGCTTGTGGAGCATTCGGAAAGAGATCATAAAGCGTGCCAGACTGGGAGTAAACCAGATTAAGGTACTGGGCATGAGAAATGGCCTACTCTTCGATGACACATGCCCCCATAGACATGTCCTTAGCTAACAGACCAATAAAAGAGGTGGTGAACCAATCAGTTAGAAGTTGATCAAGGATTTCAAACTTGATCAAACGACGACATCATTTCCATTCATGAATGTGATTGGAGATATGTGTGGCCGTATCTTGTTTCAAGGACGTAAGGAGGTGTTTTCCCATTTCATAGAGAATTGGTAACTGAAAATGTGTGAGAAATGTCATTGTAAGAGAATTGAAATCTTAGAATATTCCACAAGAGAGTTCAATGTACCACTTTGCAGCAGCACCAATGAGAGTCCTTTAGAAAAGACGTAAACGAATAGAATCATCAATCCAGGAGTTAGAGGAGCACCATAGGTGATACGTCATAACATGTGCCTAAGGTTCTTCTCTGGACTTGCCTTCAAACTTGGGACAATATTCAGGAATCTTAGTGGGAACCGGTAGCCAATATGGATTATGAAGAATGGGATCATTAGTTAACTTCGACACATCGGGCAGTTCCTATGTAGCAAGGAATGGAAATTGCAGGTTAAAAGGCATCGCAGGCCTCTCATAAAGACCTGCGTTAGGGTTCCAACCAGGTCGAGAGAAATTTTGAGCCCATATGTTCTGCCCTGGAGGATTTTTTCCATAGGGGGTATAATTTTGGAAATTCTGCCCATATCTTGGCTGGGGACCAGGGTACTGGTTCTGAGTAAACCGTTGAGGCCAAGTTTGAGCAACGTATGGATTATGTTGCGGGATGAAAGCAATGCCTTGGGTTGACCTTGTGCCATCAAAGGTTAACCTTGGGAAACCAACAGTTGGCCTTAAGGAATTAAAGGTTGTCCCTGAGGCTGACTAGGCTGTCCTGGGGGTCCAGGTTGGCCTTGATGCTGAGGTTGACCAGGTTGGCCTAATGGTTGAGATGAATGAGGCTGCCCCTAAAGACTAGGTTGAACTTGCTAGATGACGGAGGGTTTACCTTGTTGTACAAGAGGTTGTCCTTGCTGAACGTAAGGCTGGTTCTGTTGTACAAAAATCTATCCCTGAGGGGTATAAGGCGCTCCCTACTACACGTAGGGTTGACCCGGATGATCATAGGGTTGTCCCTGTTGGGCCAAAGGTTGTACTTGTAAATGGTAGGTTTATCCTTACGGGCCATAGGGTTGTCCCTGTTGGTATGTGAACTGATTCTGTTGAGCCAGAGATTGATTTTTTTGAACATACAACGGACCTTGTTGGAGAGGTCCTGCATGGTAATATACGTGGTTCTCAAACTCATCATAGAGATGTGGTGGATTGGTCGGAGCCTGAACTTGCTAAGAACCTAAGGAAGGTAGTTCTGATGTTGAAAAGCCATCATATATTGGTCATACAGAAAACCTACCAGAATAGGATTAGAAGGGATAGGCACACTACCAATAGGTTAATTTACACCCGATACGTAAGGTTGTGATCCACTCACAATGGGTCCAGCAGACATCACGGAAGCATTGGGATGCATTCCTCGAATAGTAATAACTAACGGAGATGATGTGACCACACTGACGGATGGTGTGGATGAAGCCACACAAATAGTGGGCTATGTTGGGATAGCTGTGATAGTTGTCTGAACAATGGGAATTGAGGAGGATGGGCCTGACACAAACGGCCCTAAAGAAGGATCTGTGGTACTTGACCATATCAGGTTCCAGTACAAAGATGAAGCACCAGAAATCAACTGTCCCAAAGTACAGTAACTAGCCGAGAGTGGCTGAGAAGAAGGTTGAGATGTCTCATAAGGAAAATTCTCGGGAGGGAATTGATATTACCATGTAGATATGAGAGTCTCTTCACTACTAATAGGACTCGAGGCATCCATGTCGAACGAAGACATGTTGTCAAGGAAAAGTTGGCGAGCGGAAGAGGGAAAAGCATGTGACAATGGTGTCATAGGCAGGCTCGAGTGTCGAGGGGAATCTCCTCTTATTAATAAAAAAGGATCTGGGGGCTGCTAGTTGATATCAAACAACTACTTAGGGGGATACCTAGAGGAAAGAGGTTGAACACTCGGGATGATAGCACCTTCGAGGCCTTGAGTCTCAACAGACAGGGGTGTCTCAAAAGAGACTCTAGGGAGAGACACTTCACCACGAGGTATTGAAGAGGAGATTGAAATAGGTGGTTCCACTATGGTGAATGTCCTAGAGAAGAAGAGAAAAGATATGATTAATTTGAGGCTTTGACAACAATCATTTAGGAATTACTCATGATCCGGCCAAGAAATAGCTTAATGGGCGAGTGATGTAATCGTGGGAAATTAATTTTATAACATTGAAACAAGACTCTGTATTTTCATGTTTTAAGATTCAAGAAAAGGAAAAAAGGTGACTCTAGTCACTTTCAATTTGAATGAGCTCGAAAGGACAAGTGGTCGATGATCTTTTCAAATTTGAAGAGTCACGGAAAGATCAAAATGACTACCTGGGAATTCTAAGCAAAAGGGTGTACCAAGCTTCCGTGAACTGCAATATACACCTTGGAAAATAAATTTACCAAGGAATTAACATACGTGTAGGTAGTCTCCCCGAATGTTGTGTTCGGTGTATCACAGTTACAGGGCAGCAGACTCAGCTTCCTATGGATAAAATATTGCAACCTCAAAGGGTCTCCCTTTATATACACAACAGTACGGGGAGCACAAGTCCGTACTAGTGCTATCTAATGCAGGATTGTGAGCGACAATTGCTAGGATTAATGACGCCGGAACACGTCACTAGCCTAGACCTCTAAGTGTGAGCATTAAGTTTCAATGCTTCCTTAGGTTGATTGAGTTAATTTTATGGTTTATCTTGAAATTGGGTTTCAGTTCCAAGGCCCTATTGCCATGTTACCTCAAATCTCTAATGTGAAACTATATGAGAGAAAGAATATTGTTTCATTTCAATGAAAAGCTAACTAAGTGAAGGATAGAGGTTCACAACAAAGTAGTAGTCAAGAAAATGAAAGAATGACACTTTCCCCTGTTCCATTAACATAGCCAAAGCAAAAAATGAAAATTTTTCTTTTGTTTTTCACTTTCCAATGAAAAAGGGAAACTAATAATGCAAAAGAGTACTTTTCATTTCTGAAAGAGAATTAAGAATGCA
Source organism: Pinus albicaulis (assembly GCA_034641835.2). Lineage (NCBI taxonomy): Eukaryota > Viridiplantae > Streptophyta > Pinopsida > Pinales > Pinaceae > Pinus > Pinus albicaulis. Next base: position 493,213,498 of record CM076577.1, read on the forward strand.
AATTTTTGTTTTTTGTATAAGTGATAAGAAACAATGCAATACTACACTAAAAAAACAAATACTAGCTTTGAGTAGCTTTGAACGAGATCATCAAAACATGAAGAGATCAACTCCAAGAAAAGCTAAACACGCACCCAAAACTAGGCATGCATTTCCTTACACAAAATAAAGGGCTTTTTAGTCAACTCAATGAGCAATGTGATCTATGCTCGAGGGCGATAGAGGGAGAATCAAACAGACAAGAAATGAAAGCTTGACAACCCTACTTCATGTACAATCAACTGAAAAGACCAAGAAACCACACAAAAGGCTAAAAATGATCAACCAAAACTGACTCATAAACATATCAAACACCCAACAAACATGCAACCAAGCGAATGGTTCGAAACACCTAGAAACCCTAGGATGGATAAGCCACAATGTTCGAACGAGAGATAACAAAACTGGAATGAATGAGACAGCCAAGTCAAGAGATAAGAGCTAGATGGATCAATCCAAGAAGAAAAACCAACCTAAAGGATAATACACATTGGAAAATCAATGCAAAAGGCCCAAAATTCAATCTTACAGTAATCAGTGCAGTTATTTAGCAGTATTCAGCACCGAGCATGCAAAATCATGCATGTATTCATGACAAATCGTGCAGATGGGTACGACTATCAGACAATCAAAAGCACCGAGCAAGGAAAGAAAGGAAAACAAAAAGGGCTTGCTGAGAAAAACCAGACTTATCACTCTATTAAAAGGCTAAATGGCTAGAAGCAATCAAACAAGCCAAAAAAAATAGAGAAATGAAAATTTGGCCAAAGTTGAATAGACAATAAAAAATTCAAAATGAATAATAAGAGACAATAGGCATTGACCTCCCTAGTATGGTCGCAAAATTGTTGTGCAGGAAAATCCCCTCTGTAGATAGTGGCAATCCCCCTAGCCCTAGGGTGGGTCTAGCAACAAGGGAACATGATGGTTTCTAAATTCCTAGTTCATAAATGAAATTCGAATTGGAATAGATGTCCTTCCTCAATCCAAAGCTATTGACGTAGTATGTTGCAGTGATCCCTCGATCTTTGTCCTTCAAGCCTTGTACTCTGTTGGTAGCGATATTCACACACCTACACAAATATCAAGTAACACTAAAAGCATACGAGCATACATATTCATTTATGACTATCTAACTAGTTAAGGAGAGTCAAAAACATTGAATATTAACATAGACAAATATGGAACTAGAAATAAGTCATGTCATATTAATGTATAAAAGGGAGTTTACAACCTGCGCCTTGACGTTGTAGACCTCCTTTGACAGGTTTAGTTGAGCACATCTCCAAAGCATTTGTTCGTCAATTTGGCTCAAAGTGGTGAAAGGCTCAAACTCTCTCTCACAACTATGGTCTATTCTTTGCTATCTTCTGCACACCAGCTCTTGGTATATTCTAGATAACATAATAAATGGGATGAAGAGGAATTTATAGGAGTGGAGGAAGAGCTTTGGGATCCACTTATGGTGGAGGAAAGGTCTATCCCTTTGGGAAGTTGCATTTTTGTAGGAACTAGAAGGCCAAAGGGAGAAACTTGACCACATCCAGTCGAACAAACATCCATGATTCCACTCACGAAGTTGTTAGACCTTAGAAGCTTCGTTTCCATATTAAAAAACCTTCCAAAAGTAGCTCGGTGTGGGGGTTCTTCAGAGACAACACGACCACGGCGCGAGGCCTAATGCAAATCTGGACATGGGTGTGACGACATAACCACACCACAACGCCGACCCAAAATTACATGTTTTTAATGGTCTACTTCAGGAATGGTCTACATAGATTTTGTTCCTTGCATGTTAAGGGATGAAATGGCATTCATAATGATGTGTGACAGTACACAGGGGTCACTATGATGGTTCTCTAGTATTCGGAATAGGTAATGCAAGCACGGTGACAAAATGTTGTGTAACAGCTCTGCATTGGCAAAAAAGGAGGTCTATAGGCAAGACCTAGGTTCGAGATAGAGGCCAACAAGGTTTCTGCAGTAATCTAGCACAACACCGACATTTTCACCCTACTCCAAGGAGCAGAGTGTCTCACACGAGGCGTGTTGCGACCTTAGCAAGGTTAGGAGACAGATCATGTACCAGACGATTACAACCATGAAGAACAACCAAGGGAACTTGGAACAACAAACAGATCTCACCACTATGTATACACTATTACTCATCAAGCATGTTCAGGATGATGAATTAAAATTTAAAAATGGGCATACATTCAAAGTAAGCAAATGATTAACACTCACCTCATAACATTACATGCAGAAATAACCATATTTCATTATCAATATCAAAACAGCATACACCACTCTGCGAAGTCTATTACAATGTGATTCAGCACGACAGAGATCTCTCAGAGCTCTCGTATGGCTCTGCTCCCCCTATCGGCCTTCTACTGCACTAACTAACTAACTCATCTATGCTGGTTGATTGCCTATTTGTTCTTCCACCAACGTGACTGTCAGTCTTTCCTGTTTTCCGGCTTCATTGCTTACTTCTTCTTCTTGATTACTGGGATTTCTGTTGATTATCTTTGTCTCATGTATCTGCCATCTGCACTGTTATCTGCAACTATCACACCACCTATCTTTTGACTATTCGCAACCGTCACATCTCCCAGTTTACCTTGATTGCGCTCTACCACCTATTCTCCGCAACTCAAGACTATTTATTTTTCAAAATGAAGGCCCCAACAGGCCCTGACCACACGCTATTGACTCGTCCTGAGTCAATCTCTTCCTGTTGTTGTGGCTTCCATTGGTCTATCAGCTTCGTAGGTTGGCCTTGTCTATTCTGCTTCTTCGCTCTGTCCAAACAAAGGCCCCAACTCTAGGACCCTACTTAATGTTGAAGACTTGAGTTTTGCAAACTAGTGATTGCCAGTTTCCATTATCTAATTAGATGTTATGTCTGCCTGGCGACTCTTTCAGCCTATGTTTCACTTGCCACTAATGGCAGCTTGCTGAATACCTCTTGTATTTTCGGCCTTGCTTTGGCCGCCATCTGTTGTGTCGCCTTTGCTTTCTGTTTGACTGGTTGCCTTAGCTCTTTGAGCACCTGCTTTGTTGCAGCAAAGTGCTCCTCTATCTTATGTATTTTGGTTTCCAGCACCTCTACTTGGTTGTACAGCTGGTTTATGCCAACTGGATCAGTGGCTTCTTTGATCTCTCATGAAATTTGTTGAAGTTGTGTTGAGATAGTTTGGGCTTTCATGGCTAACGAGTTAGAGCATTCGTGTAAATGCTTCAGTAGGTTGTAGGCATCTTCGACTGTCGTCCCCAAGGTTTCCTTCATTCTGGTTACCTACTTATGTTTCTCGGTAACCTTCTCAGCATATACGACGGCAAGGTCTAGTATTGTTGGTCTGGCAGCTAGCGCTTCTTCGAGTCCTTGGTTCTCTTTGCTAAGATTTTCACACACCGTTTTCACTTGGATAGACCTTTCAACCATGGAACATGCAAATATGTCCTCTAGTGTCTTGTTATCCTGGGAAATTACTATTGGCCAGAGGTCTTTGAAGATATATGTTACCTTTTCCAACTGCTCTTGTAAACTTTCCTTCTCCCCTTTTAGCTGATTGCACTCTTCAGTAAGCACGATGACTTGCTATTGTTGCTGCTCGAACCTCTGTTGGAGGTCATTGTGCAGCCCTTCTGCTTGTTGTGTTGCTCACTGTATGAAGTTCTATAACTATCTAGTCCCCCAATTCTGCATCCTTTAAGCGCCTGACATGTCCTAGGTTGGCAGTCTTTCTCTGAGGGGTTGCCCGCTAGCGATTGATCTCTCTGAGTGCTCATGCAGTGATGCTGGTTGGTTCTGTTGTGGTAGCTAAGGTTCTAGGTTATTCATGCTACTGGTCGGTTGAATCTGCTATAGTATTAGGTTGGCTTGCTGAAATGGGTTCAGATCTTTTAGCAAGGGCGTTGTATCTGCAGCAAAAGACCCTCCTTGAACTAATATTTCTAGGAAAGTGACCTGCCCCACCAAAGGTTGGTTAAAATTTGGTGCCCTAGCCATTCTCGAGTTAACTTCTTCCTCAGTGTCACCATTTGTCTTGTTTCTTAGCTTTACTGGGTTTGAGATAGTCGCTGAGGTGGACAGAGTGCGGGTGGATTGGTCTTTGGAAGTAAATGAAGTATGGGGTGATGAATTGTGAGTATGAGGTGAAGAGGTGTGAGTGTGAGGTGGATATGATGTCTCTATATTTAAAACCGAGAATGGGTCAAACACAGGTAGCACAGAGGTCACTTGGGCGGTAAACTATGGCTCTTCTCAAATTGGTAATCTTGTATCCATAGCTTTGGTCTGATATTTCTCTGTGAGGTCAAATATTTGCCTAGGCACCATAATTCTTGCTTTCTTGGCCTTGGGTGCAGCTATCGGGGGCTTAGGTGCCTTGCTCTTACAGATTGGGGTAACTTTGGTTGCTAGGGGTGAATTGAACATGGTGGAAGGTAGGGAAGTGATGATAGGTTTGATTGTGGACGGTGATGCAGAATTCGAAGACTGAAAATGAGAAAAATAAGGAAACACAGTAGAAGCACTTGTGAGGGTTTGTATTACCATATTGAAGCCCTTCACCCTCATATCTAGCTGGTCCAGTAAAGGTCGTAGCTGCAATTGAGAAATCCTCCTCGTCGTTTCCTCTGGTGTCTCCCCTGGGAGGGCTTTCAGTAGCATCCCTTCGAACGAATAGTGGGGTATTCCGCTTCTGATATCCATTGCAACTCCTGGCCATGAATAGACTTCGGTGTGGAAGGATTTTTCTTCTACTTGAAACTTTAACGGTCTCATTTTGAACATGGTTTTGTCCACACAAATAGGTCTGATATATGTCTGCTTATGGGTGACCCCAAACCATATCTGCGAAGAATATCTGTCCAATAGGTCCCTTAGAACCCTTGGCTGTCTCGCCACCACATCCACCATCTGCCTGTCCCAGAATGAGAAAGCCTCCTCATTTACCTCCTTGGTGCTGGAATCTCCCGAGATTCTCCAGGGCGTAAACCTTAATACCATTGGCTGGTCGTTTGTGATTTCCACGAGCTGTCTTCCATTTCCACATCGCAAATTCCATTATGAGGTAGCCATAAATGAATCCTGTGGCTCATCTGTAATTATCCTCACAGGCCTCAAATGATTCGTTCAATAGGAAGGTACACCAGTTTAGCTGGGCTCCCTGGATACAGTGTTCTGTGAATGAAATGGTGTCGAGGATGAATTCCCCAGACCACAATTGGTTGGGATGTGGTCTCGCATCGCAACAGTTGGATTTACTAGTTATTGTGTTGTCTTTTTATCAGGATTCCTATTCTATGCCTCATCTCGAGTGCGAGAGAGTTATTGACTCTATCTATTTCTATTCTACCCTACTGGCTTCTCTCGGTTGCGAGAGTTATTTGAAAAATAAATGATGAAACTTACTTGTGATAAGGCTTCAGGCGTGCGCCATTCACCCATCCTTGCAATACTTGGCCATCTAGTTGCGCCAATCGAACTGCTCCTAAATATTTAATTTCAATCACATGGTATGGTCCCATCCAGTGCACTCTGAGTTTGCTTGGGAACTTTTGAAATTTTCTGTCGTACAACAGAACCTTCCCTCCGATAGCGAACGTCTTATGCATTATGTGACAGTCATGCCAAGCCTTTTGTCTTTATTTTTGAACCATTTGATGGAATTTTGCCAGGAATCAGTCTTCTTCAAGCTCTTGTAGCTCATGGAGGCTTTTAGTAATTGATTCTTCCTCTATCAGATGTACTGTTGTAGCGATTAATAGACTTGGTATGATAAATTTAGTAGGTACCACCGCCTCTCTCCCATACACCAACTGGAATGGAGTTTGATTGTGCAACCTTTTTATAGTTTTCTTGTATGCCCATAATGTCGTTGGTATCCTCTCATCCCAGTCATCCCGATTGGCATTGCATATCTTGGTTAGTCATTTTTCTAAGATCTTATTGAATTCTACAATGATTCCATTTGCTTGAGGGTGGTACGGGCTGCTCTTATGATGTTGCACCATAAAATTATCTAACAGAGACTTGATTGTTGTATTGATGAAGTGTGTACCTTGATGTTGGTTAGCTTATGGGAACGCTTCGTCTTGCTAATGATATTTTCGAAAAATGAACACCGTTGTTGTGTCTGTTGTGCAGTCTTTCTTGGTGCCGCCTCTGCCCATCTTGTGAGATAATCTATTGCGGTTATTATGTACCTTTCCTGTGAATTTCTTGTCACTGGTGCAATTGGCCCTAGGAAGTCAACGACCCATTTTTCTGTGATATCCCAAATGGGAATCACACAGCAAGCTTGCTGAAATAGCATGCTCACAGTTCGATTATAACTGAAATGAGTTTGCAGCTCACGGATCCCACATGAGTTCATCATCTAAGATCTAAATCGAAAGGAGAGAAAAAACAAATCAGACTAGGTGGGTTAAACATATCTCCCACAAACTAGTCTAGCTGAAAAACACCCAAAGAGAGGGGTTGCAACTGTATGCAAAGGGCTGCTTCAGAAATAACGCAGATCCACTAAAGCACAGTAGTAGGTTGATATGGAGGTTTATAAATAATATGTATAACATAAAATCAGGTTTACATTACAGCCCATACATTGTACAAGAGAAAGTATAATACTATACAGGAAAAATCCTCAGAAATCAGGTGCTACAACCATAAGAAAACTCTGCATAAACCAAATAGCTTTATTTTAATGGGTTGAAGCTAAATTTTATTAACACTCAAATCTAGAGCAGATCTGTACATAAAAATATAGATCTAATTTAGATCTGTGTACAAGAAAAGCTCATCTATACATTCCCCTTGGGGTTTTGTGCAAAACATGAAGCACAGAGAGTAGATCTGAGATCTAGAGTTGCAGATCTGGAGAAATATTCAGAAATTCTTGAATCATATAACAGGATAGTAGATCAGATCTGAAACAAACATGGATTGGGTGGCCAATCCATGGATCACCACAGCGAGAGGAAGAATCCTAACACCGGATATCTCTCCTCCAAAATGTAGACAAAACACCCTGCAACTGCAAACTTGCAAATAAATCAGTTCAGGGATAGAAACTATGATGTAGGCTCTAAGGATGATTTGGCCTAATGCCAAGGTCTGGATCTGAAGCTATGATGGTCTAGGACACTCTTTCCAATGGGATAGCAGACTTTCCCAGTGAAAAGAGAGGCTAGATATGCATAGATCTAAGAAGATCTATCTCCCACTTACTGTAACTCACAAGGACAACCCAACACTCAATAGGATAAGCTCTGTAGGTGTAAGGTGAAGCTTGGCCCAAGTTTGATAGTGTAAAATACAAGAAAAACTCCTCCAAGAGTTGCTCTAGGAAGGAGGTGGGATTCTCGACCAGGAACACCCAAGTGCTAAGCAGCACTATTCTCAGATAAACAACTAGAGAATGAGAAATGTCTGAGCAGACAAATTATTCTGAAATAATATCCTCAACCACCCCTTCATGTTGCTCTCCTCTTCCTTTTATAATATTGGAGTCTTGTCAAACCCTAAACCACTTCATTAGTTTAGCTTCTTTCACATGTAGAATCTCCATCTAGAACTGCGTTGTGCCTCAAGGAGGTTCAATGCATCTAGACTGTGCTGTAGATATGGTCATGGTTGACTTGGTCAAGTGATCAACCTCTTTCACACTTAAGTTTGTTTTATAAAATGGCCCAAATTTAGCCATGTTCACATTGGGCGTTGATTTATTTGATATTTTTAGGAGTTTTACATGTCCTCCTTCACATTTTATTCATCAACATGAAAATCAAAATAAGACAAAGAAAATTTGAATATTCCCATTAGCTTGGTCTAATTGGGAACATTATAGTCCTCCCCTCCAAAATTTTGCTTGTCCTCAAGCAATTGATAGGGTGAGTGCTGCAAAATCTCCCCTCCTTCTCTTATGGCCCCCTCATCCAATAGTCTCCACCATTGCTTCATAATTTCTGCAAAAATTTCATCTCCCATTGGCTCCTCCCAAGTTTGCAAGTTGGCCTTTGGTGAATAAACTCAAGGGCCTTTCTTATGAAAGAATGGAAGGTCTATGTAGAAACCTCCTTTCTGATCCATGGCCTTCTCAAGATAGAAGTGATGACAATCATAGGGAATTTCATTATCAATGAAGGTCTCCCTTGGTAATTCATAGAAAATCTCCTCCCAATTTCTCATGAGAGGCATGCCCCAAGTGCTCCAACCAAACATATGGTCCACATCATAAAGAAACAAGTGGTATACAATAGTGGCCATATAGTTTTCCATGCTCCCTTTAGAACATGTAGTGCAGAAAATGTAGGGACTTTCTTCCCCCAAGGACACATCCAACAAATGTGTCTCTCCTCCAACCATGTTCCCAACAAAGATAAGAACATCTTTAGCATATGGAATCAGAATTAGAGTCATGCTAACTTCCATATGCAATAATGGAGAAGGAAAATGGTCCCTCAAGTGCAACCAGCATAGTTTTACTCCTAACTGCCTTGAAAAATGATATGACAAGTGTTCTTCCCAACAATTCTTTGCTGCCCCATCCTTTTTGCATGCTTGGATAAAGTGCATGATAGTTGGTTTAAAGGAATTACACCATGAAGAGTATATCATCTCTCCAAGATCCTCTAAGGAATGGCCATAATCACCATTGTTCATAGCCCCAAGTGGCCTATGAAACCCATCAGAAATAATTCTCCCTCTTGGAGCAAAGCGCTGCACATTAGTGTTAGAAAAATACAAGCATATAGTAAACACATCAGAATATTCAGAGATACAAGTTCCTCCATATACTTGTCTTACATTATTGAGGTAACTCATGGATGAGTTCCTCCTCACACTAAATGAATAAGGAAGTGTTGAGGATGTCTTTTTCCAAGTGCTATGTTCCTCCTTGACCAGCAAATGATCTGTGCACATCCTCATATGAGAGTGCATCTCCTTATTGAAATCTTCCCACATGAATCCCTCCAATATAGTATGGCATTTTTTAATGAAGCTAGTGGGTTTATAAATCAAGACCTCATAGGTTGCATGATGTATTTTGTCCTTGAGTTTGGAGTTCTTAGATAAGTAGATCTGATCATAGAAATAAATGACTCCATTAACTACCTTATACCTCCTATCTATCATTTTCTCATCAAGAACCTTACATGTGAAGAGGTCCTTGGAATACTCCATCAAAAGTTGGGACTCCCAATTAGGATCTAGGCTCCTCAACATTGACAGCATTGTAGAAATCTGGAATGCAGCCCCTGCCACAGCATGGCTCTCCTCCTTGACATGCTTGATGTCAAATTCACATGTTGGAGTACTACCAACTTCATTTTCTGCCTCCTTTGTAGTTGATCTTGCTCAGGACAAGATTGAAGTAGATGGAAGTCAACCTCCCCTTGGAAAGTCCTTATCTTCCAAAACTTTCTCAATATAGCCCATGCATGCAAGAGTGTTCATATCCTCTTCTCATGTTCAGAAATCTCCTTTGTGAAAGAAAATATCATTGACTACCCCAAAGATATGGAATTTCCACATGACATCATGTCCATGCCATCATAGACTTCTGAATTTTCCTTTTTCAGCACAAATAACTGAGAGGGAGATAGAAATGTCCAATTCAAAAAATTGTTGATCTCTCTTTTGAATCCATGAGAGATTCTCTGCACTGTGCTAGTTTCTCCCAGATCTCCCTCCTTAGACAAGTAATCATATGTTGCCCATAGTTTAGGGAACACTTTAGTTTTCCTTTCATCAGGAGGTCTTCCCGGTGGAACGCCTCCATGTAAAGAGATATCAAGGCATAGAGCAGGATGTGTATATTTATGGACATATTTGTCCTTACCTTCCTTGCACAGATCCTATTGCCTTCTTTGTGCATCAAACCTCTGAAACAGAGAGGGGTATATGCTCCTCATCAAGTGATGCTTGCCCTCCTCTAGTCCTTATTCTATCTTCAAGATCTCACCATTTGATGGTGATGGCACATGCTGCACATGGATTGTGCCACAATCTCCATATGTGAGATTCTATGGAACTTCTTGCAAGAGTGCAAGAGTTCCTTTCCTTGGAGCCATTGCCCCTTCTCTCTCTCCATGAGGATCTATATGTGCCCTTGTCTTGACTGCGCTGACATCCTCAGCCTCCTCTTCCTTGATCTTGCAAGACCCTTTGAAGTTCAAGTGATTCTCTCCCTTTGGCACACCTCTTCCCTTCCTCTTCATGAAGAAGTTGCTGACAGAACGTTGTAGATTTGGTGATATGGTTGAGTGCTCATATCCATGAGATGAGGACATAGGAATTTCCTCATGTATAGATCTTGTAGATCTTGTTGAGGGATCTTCCTGCTTTTCCCTCCTCATTTCTTTGATGTCTCTTCTGATACCTTGCAGAGCTTGAGATAGAAGTTTTGTGAACCTATTTTCTCCAGACATAAGGGTTTGCTTTGGTTTCTCTTGCGAATCTCCTCCTCCCCATGAGAATACTCCATAATGCTTGAAGCTCACAGGCTGAGCCAAAAAAGTTGCTTTGATACCACTGTAATATTCCAAAATGGGAATCACATAGCAAGCCTGTTGAAATAACGCACTCTTGAGGATTCAGTGCACTGAAATGAGTTTTCAGCTCCTGGATCGCTTAGATCAGCTCATCTAAGATCTAAATCCAAAAGGAGAGCAAAATCAAATCAAACTAGGTGGGTTAAACAGATCTCCCACAAACTAGTCTAGCTGAAAAAACACCCAAAGACAGGGGCTGCAGCTATATGCAATGAGACTGCTTCAGAAATAACGCAATTCCACTAAAGAAAAGCAGTAGAATGATATGGAGGTTCAAATATCATATGTATAACAGCAAATTAGATGTACATTACATCCCATACATTGTACAAGAGAAAGTATAAGACTATATAGGAAAAATCCTTAGAAATAAGGTGCTACAACCACAAGAAAACTCTTCATAAACCAGACAGTGTTATTTTAATGGGTTGAAGCAGAAGTTTATTAACTCTTAGATATAGAGCAGATATGTACATAAAAATATAGATCTAACTCAGATCTGTGTACAAGAAAAGCTCATCTATACATTCCCCTTGGGGTTTTGTGAAAAACATGAAGCACGGAGAGTAGATCTGAGATCTAGAGTTGCAGATCTGAAAAAGTATTCAGAAATTCTTGAATCATATAATAGGACAGCAGATCATATCTAAAAAAAACATGGATTGGGTGGCCAATCCATGGATCACCATAGTGAGAGGAAGAATCCTAACACTGGAGATCTCTCCTCCAAAATGTAGACAAAACAACCTGCAACTGCAAACTTGCAAATAACGCAGTTCAAGGATAGAAACTGCATTGTAGGCTTTGAGGATGATTTGGCCTGATGCCAAGGTCTGGATCTAAAGCTTTGATGGTCTAAGACACTCTTTCCAATGGGATAGCAGACTTTCCCAGTGAAAAAATAGGCTAGATATGCATAGATCTGAGAAGATCTATCTCCCACTTGCTGCAACTCACAAGGACAACCCAACCCTCAATAGGATCAGCGTTGTAGGTGTAAGGTGAAGCTTGGCCCAAGCTTGATAGTGGACAAGACAAGAAAAACTCCTCTAAGATCTGCTCTAGGAAGGAGGAGGGATTCCCGACCAGAAACACCCAAGTGCTAAGCAGCACTATTCTCAGCTAAATAGCTAGAGAATGAGAAATGTCTAAGCAGACAAATTCTTCTGAAATAATATCCTCAACCACCCCTTCATGATGCTCTCCTCTTCCTTTTATAAGATTGGAGTCTTGTCAAACCCTAAACCACTTCATTAGTTTAGTCCCTTTCACATGTAGAATATCCATCTAGAACTGTGTTGTGCCTCAAGGAGGTTCAATGCATCTAGACTGCGCTGTAGATATGGTCATGGTTGACTTGGTCAAGTGATCAGCCTCTTTCACACTTAAGTGTGTTTTATAAAATGGCCCACATTTAGCCATGTTCACATTGGGCATTGATTTATTTGATGTTTTTAGGATTTTTACATGTCCTCCTTCACATTTTATTCATCAACATGAAAATCAAAATAAGACAAAGCAAAATTGAATATTCCCATTAGCTTGGGCTAATTGGGAATATTACATTTTCAAATGGTTGTAGTGGTAGCTCATCCTGATGTGATGGACGCCCTGTTCTTTGGTAGACATCACATTTATTTACATACGCTTTACTATCTTTATGAATTGTGAGCCACCATAACCCTGCTTGTAATATTTTCCTTGCTATGGGTTTTGCGCCAACATGGCCCCCCGCAACTCCGCAATGACACTCCCACAAGATATCCTCCCTTTCATGGTCCAACCCCATCTTATATAGTTGTCCTGCTATCAGTTGATACTCAGCTGCTTTTACAAGCAAATTCCTTTGTTGAGTTGTCGTGTTTTCTGTTGGGCACTGTCTTGTCGCCAGATATACTACTATCTGCTCCAGATAGTCTAGGATGGCTTCTACTCTGAAGAGATCAGCATCCAGTAACTGATCATCAAGGGATCCCCCATTCTCTCCATTCTCCAACCTTGATAAATGGTCAGGACCCACATTTAATATTCCTGGTTTCACTATAACTTCGAAGGTGAACTCCTGGAACAGTAGGAGCCATCTACAGATTCTTCCTTCAAGCATTGGTTTGTTAACCAGGTATTTCAATTCTGAATGGTCTGTGAAGAATTTGAACGTACCTCTTAGTTGGTAATGACGAAACTTCTGAAGAGAATACACCATCGCAAGAGCTTCTCGTTATGTTGTTTTATAGTTCCTTTCAGCAGTAGACAACTTCCTACTTGCAAAGTAGACTGGATGATCAACAGAAGTTTCTCCTGGCTGAGCTAACACTACTACTCATGCAATGATGGAGGCTTCAAAACGGACATGGAACTGTTTGTCCCAGTTAGGATGAACCAAGATGGGTGCAATTGCTAACTTTTCTTCCAATGTATTAAGGGACCACTAGTGCATTCGTCACTCCACATGAATTGCTCTGACGTCACTCCACATGAATTGCTCTGACTTCTGCAACAACGTTTCAAATGGTGTTGTTATATTTGCATAGTTGCGGATGAATATTTTGTAGTACCCAGTATGTCCGAGTAGTGATCTTAATTGTTTCACAGTCTCTGGTGCTTCTATATTAAAAATGGCTGCTACTTTTGTTGGATCCACAAAAACGCCCTGCTTAAAAACAACATGTCCTAGGAGTGTCCCAAAGGGTACTGCAAAGATGCATTTCTTAAGGTTGAGGGAGATTTGGAGTTGTCTGCATATGTCAAACATTATTCTCAGTAAAGTTGCATGGTTCTTTAATAAGCTGTAAATTGTCCAATCGTCCATGTATACCTCTAGGAACTTATGGATATAATCCAAAAATGTTGCTATCACTATTCGTGAAAACACCGTTGGCGCATTCTTCAGTCCAAAGGGCATGACATGGTATGCAAATGATCCCCATTCGGTTGTGAAAGTGGTCTTCTTCTTGTCTTCTTATGCTATTCTCACTTGATGATATCCTGAGAATCCATTTGTGAATGAATAGGCTTCATTTCCTGCCACATTTTTTAGAACCTCATCACTAAATGGAGTGGGAAATGGATCATGTATGCATGCATTGTTGAGGCTTCTGTAATCCACACATAATCTAATCTCAGATTTCTCCTTTCTGATTTGTATTACGATGAGATTGACCCACTCTGCTTCTTCCACTGGAAAAATTAGCCTTGCTTTCAGCATTTTATCTATTTCTGCTATGAATTTTTCTTTTACCCTTGGATTTAGGCAGTAAGTCCTATGCTTCACCCATCTTGCGTCGGGATTTAAGACTGCGCGCATTTCCCCCATGTCCCCTTTTATCCCCTTTAGCCCCGCTACTGAAGATGGTAATAAATCTTCATATTCTTGTAATAGGTCGAAGATTTCCTTAGTCGTTTTTGTATCCCAGTAGTCTTTGATGGACGTTATTTTGGGTTTCTCCATGGTTCCAATGTTCAGCTTCTTAGTCTTCAAGGGTAACAGGTGCAGTCCTTCTATTTTTTGTTCCTCCTGTATATCCTACTCCCCCTATTTCTCTTCAAAGTATAAGTGTCGGAGATTCTCTAAATCGTCGTCATCCATCTCAATATCTATCCGTTTGCATGCTACTGATTGTTTGATAATCTGCTCTGAGAGCGGTTGCTCTTCATTTTCTTGAATCTTTGGAAAAAATAGTACTCTTTTGATGGATTGTAGTGCATATGTAACTGGTTTTGTTTCTCCTTTAAAAGAAAAACATTGCGTAAACTTTTCTGCAACTACTTGCCAGGTGCCAGTTCCTCTCTTATTTTCTTTGGTCAAGTACCAGGCCTATGGAATTGTGTCTAGTGAATGTATAAAATTGTGCATCCACAAATATTCTAGATACCCTACTTTCTTCCAGTTGTACTCACAATTTTGTAAATGCTTTGTGGGGTCAAAATCCCCTTGGTACTTCTCAATGAATTGTGGTCCTGCGTCTTCCTTGAATCTAGCTCTTAGTGCTATTGCAACATCTTCCCACTGCAGAAGTGAGTTGCGATGGTTGACCCACCATCTTTATGACATGGATTGTAGTGCTACATCCATAAGAGGGACTCTATGTTCTATTGGTACCTTTTCTTCTATTTTTGCAATCAATGTATTTACAACATTCATATCTGATAGAGTCATATATCCTCTTACCTCAGTACCAATCCGGTTAGTCTTGTATTCTCCTGTTTCCAATCATCAATTCCCAAGTACGAACTACGAACACTTCTCCAGCTTATGGTCCCTCCCGTTGTTGGATTCATATAGTCTTCTCTCTTCACTGTCGTCATCTGGTAAAGGTGATCGAGAAGTTGAGCATCCTCTTTGTTGTCAACATTTTCTATATATCGGGGTCCCCCGATATCGTTAGGGTGGTTGTTGTTAGTGTCGGCCTTTTACTGACTTTCCTCCGGTGATCAGAAACATGCTCTTACAAAGTGATTTTAAGATTTCGAGGTCAGAATTTGTCATTTCAGTGAGTCTTCAGTGGGGTGGTCACTAGGTATTAGGTCTAGGGTTTTCTCTTACTCCTGTCAAAGTTGTCCAAATGTCGGTCCATGTCACCATTCATCTGAGTGTACCATCATTCAGAGGGTTTTCATCATCACGTCAAGTTCCACTGGGTCATTTTACACCTTGTTCATGCTTCAGTTGTGCCTAGGTAAGGTTCATTTCCCTCTCCTAGGGTTTTGAAGGTAATTTCTCTTGGATGGTCAACTCATCATCAGATCATGTATTTCTGATGTTCATATGCCTTCCCCTATCCTTAATTTACCTGGTTAAACACTTCCCATCACTGAGATCCCCCAAATTCCTTATTTTTTCAGAAACCCTAGTTTCTTGCTACAACTTGGCAATTTTCTAGGCTAGGCCTGTGTTTTGCCCTTTTGGACCCCTTCCCCTCACTCAATCTCTGAAATTCCACTTTCCCCAGCTTCCTAACATCCCTCCCTACTTCCCAAAATTCCCCCAAGAATTTATAAGCCCCTTATCCCCTTCATTTCTCTTCATTTCGACAAATCCCTTGTTCCACACATCGGGATAGGTTTCACTAAAATGATTTTTCAGAGCAATAAAAGATGAATTTTGGAAAAATGAGAGAGGTTTTTGTCCAAAACATGCCAAAGAAGAAAAAAATCCTTCACTTTTTACACAGGTATCATGGTTTTAGAGAAATGTCAAAAATACAATCGCCTTGGGAGAATTGATGCACCTCTGAAGTGACCTTGGGAAAATCAAGATTTCTCCTAGCTTGGTTGGCCAAATGACTTTCTTGATGATTCAAATGATAACTAGACACAAATATCTTTCCAATTAGCTATCATGAGCTCAGTTTGGAGTCTATAAAGACCTTAAAAAGTTGACTGCAACAGCACTCTGCCTTGAGGCAGCCTCATTCTGCTCATTTTGACAAGTTTTGGGAGATTTGATTTCTGACAAGGAAAATGAACTCCAAATTGAAAAATTATACTTGGGTTGGATAGAATACATACAAGGATTTCCAACGAGCTATCATGAGCTCAATTTGGACTTCAGGAAGTGCCTCAAAAACAGGTCCAAAGTGGCACGACGCATTGAGTTTTTGGGCACGACGCATAGAGAAATTTGGCCTCATTTTGACTCTTCAACTCAGAAATTCGCCCAGTTTTGACTAGTTTCACTTTTGGATGAAATTTTCGATCTATCTTGATGTAAATTTGTGGCTATGATGTAAATTTGGCATGTTTTTACTGGTTCTAGAGGATTCATTCACTAAAAAGTGAAAATTAAGTGAATGTATCAGTTTCCTAGCATATAGAGGGAAGTTGTTTGGCTGCCTAGATTTTAGTTCCATGTTTAGAATTGGTTGAAACAGCTCCTAGAAGGATTAGCTCTACCCCTAGAGGCATGGGAAGGGGTTAGGATGGTCTATATGATGTATTTTCTCAATCATTTTCAGAGGTTGGATACTTGGGAATAGTTTGACACCTCATTGTATATCCATTTCAGATTTTTGGCAAAGGAAAGACCAGAGTTTTGCAGCACTTGTTGGGATCCTTATGGCTTCTGAGTTTTGATGATGTTCTTCTCATTTTATTGTAAGTTTCATTTATGTTATATGTATGCCATTTCCCTTCTCTATGCTTATGAATTAAACAAATGAGTAATTGAGGTAGAATTCATTGATTTGCTGGTGCTCTGCCTTAAGCTTTTGTTTAGTTTTACATGTTTTTCGTCAGTTTGAAGAGGATCCTTGCACTCTCTTGCCCTCTTCAGCTCCTCAGCAGTCTTTTCAATCCATTCATTTGATCTAAGACATCAAATTCATTGCCTACCCTGCCCCAACTTGAACTTTGCAAGAAATTGGCCTTATCCCCAAGCCCAAAAATTGTCTTTCCCCTTTTTCCAACAAAATCCCAAAAAAATCAAAATCAAACTCCTTGATTAATATACCTAGCCTAAAATCAGCATTCATTTCAGTCATCTCAGACCCTATTGGTTATTTTAACTGAGTTTGACCCGGAGAGAGCCCTCTCCTGTTCTGGTAGGGCTAGCTACCAGACTGAGCGTGGTTTGGTGTTACCCTGAATCCCGCCTTCCTTCAGCCTGAGGTGGATTTGGGAACTAACAGTTGTGTGACCATGACTTCCTCGTCTTCTAATATCATCAAGTATTTTTTCAAGTCGATCACTACATAGTTCTCAAAGTCTCAATCTATCCCCAATAAAGCAGGATAGGGATCATTGTCCCCCATGATGTCTATCACCTCAAAATATGTATATGTTTTCACTCCCACAACATCAACCTCGACCTCTTATAGCCTTCCTCTGGGTACAATACAGTATTGATTTTCCATGCGGGGTTGTATTGGTGAGTATGTCAACTTTGGCCTCCCTAGTTCTTCCCAAGTTTTTCTTGGTAGAATGTTGACATCTGATCATAGGTTGAGCATTATGTCTTTGATTTGAAATCCTGTGACTTGAGTATTTACCCATAATTCCTTTCCAGTTCTTCTCTTATTTCTTTTTATCCTTCATATGTATTTTTCAGTTGAATCCCTTGACTCTCCCAATTCTGCATTTTCCTACACCACCAACTCTATATTTTTCTTTAGTTGTTCCAGCATTGGTGCATCAGTTACAATTTTTAGGAATAGTCGAAACCATTCCTCAATAATTGCACTTGTATGGGCCTGCTTCTCTTTTACTACGTTCGGCTGTGGAAGCTCAATGCCTCTACTCCCCCCTATCTGGGAAAATTTTTCCACCGCCTTCCTAAAATATTGCTTTTGTCTATCCGATCTGAAAGCGTTCTTTGGAGATGCGGGCTTGATCAGCTTTACCGAGTCCATATTCTGTGCATCCTCCCATGTTTTCTTTCCTCCCCGAGTTACTATGGCTACGCTTTGCATGGACTGAGCTTATACTATTCTCGGTCCTGCATTCACCAGATTCTCTCCTCTCTGTCTGGATATTTCCTCCCATCTCTTAACTAATTATCGACTGTCTTCAGTTGCGTGTGTATTGACTCTGCACTGAGAGCACCATGGTCTTCTGTGTAGCGGACATTCCCTTGCTACATGCCCTTCTTGGTCACAATTGTAGCACCTTATTGATCCTCTTCCTCCAATTCTGCCTCCTCTCATTCCTCCTCCTCACCCCCTTGGAGATTCATTCACTCAATAAGATGGTATGTCCAGTCATTCTGCCAGTGCATCAAGGGCTCTACCTAGTTTCTATTCAGCAACCTTTTATCGTTGCAATTTTAACTCTCCCTAATTTGGTTTATCCATCCTATATACTCTAGAGACTGATTTATCACATGATTCTAACTTATTCTATCAATCACTTTCCCTTTTAGGGGAAACTATGAGGAATTTCATTTGGAACTACCTCCTTACTTTCTCAGTTGACTAGCAAGTTTTCTTCCAGTTGTTTTTTTTGTTTGTTGTCTTAATTCTACAGCATACATTCTTCAGCCTTTTCTTGCTGGTATTTGTACTATCACTGGTATTCCATCGCCACTGATACCTTGTAGTATTTTCTCTCAAAAATTTGGTAGGTCCTTATTGTTGGTTACCCAGTTTTATTCATATTACCACCGCATAGGAATCG
This sequence comes from Pinus albicaulis, assembly GCA_034641835.2. Taxonomy (NCBI): domain Eukaryota; kingdom Viridiplantae; phylum Streptophyta; class Pinopsida; order Pinales; family Pinaceae; genus Pinus; species Pinus albicaulis. The sequence goes on from CM076577.1 coordinate 493,232,212, forward strand.
ATAACTGAAACATTTAACTCTAACCAAGGTTCTTTATACTTGTTTACCTTTCAGCAATCTTTGGAAATATGTTATGACAATTCTGTATACAATTCCAAATTATTGGAATATTTCTTTCTTTTTCTAACCCACATCTAAGTTTATCAACTAGAACAGGTTGTTTATCCTGCATGCCTGTAATTTTCTTTCCACTTGTCTTGCAACAGATTTATTTCTAGAATTATTTAATCCACGATGAGTGGTTCAATATTATTTCCTTTAGACTTTGAGGGGGTTTTCTTCTCAAATTTTTTTCCTTCCACTCCACATCTTTCATCAGTATTTTGTCTTGTTAATTATAGTTACTTTATTCTGCAATAAGGAATCTTCCTCATTAGTGTTTTACGAAATTCAGGAGACAGAATCTCTCATCAATCTCCTTCTAGTTGGCAGTTTTTAACATCATCCTACCTTTGCCTTGTTATCACAATTACCTCTTGTATTGATATTCAACTTGACTATATCATCGTTTTTCCATTGATGGGACCCTCCCTTTACAGAATCTCCACAGCATATATGTAAGTGGGATTCTAAGGTTGAGGAATTATTCCTTACTTATTCTCCATGGCAATTTTATATTTTAATAGTTGGATTGTTTCACTAAACATTAATAACACTTCCCAAAATTCACATCCCAACATGAATATCAGATACAAATCAAACCCTTTATATAACTCCTTCTAAAGGTATCTTGGTATTCTATATTATTTTGTATTATGTTTAACACATATTCTTCTCAATTTTGTAACATTTCCTCATCCATCCTTATAATATATCTACGAATTTAAAAGCATACGAGACCCATTGTCACTCGTTTTCATACTTTCACATTTTACTTTACCATTTAAAATTTGTATACCTTCTTTCGAAGCCAAACTTCTGTATAATCCTCCCTTTCTGCATCATATGAGGAAGGCATAATTAAATTTTTTCGGAACTCCCCTGTAATTCTGTATTCCTCCTAGAATTTTGTCTAGAGGCATCATCTTCCTCAGAATCTTCCGAGTAATTTATAGTTCCCCTTCTCCTTTTCCAAAAACCTTCACCTTTGTGGTTGTTCCGAGAGGTCAAATCTCTTATTAACATGTCTTGCTCCTCACTGGCTAAAGATAGCCTTTCACTGTAGTTTTTCAGTTGCATCATTTTTATTTGCATGTGATGCATCATAGCCATCAATGGAGCATTTGGATCTAATAGGTTTTCTCCATACCCAAATCCTCACACAGCTCATCCCCTTCACTCATGGTTCGCAGTTGTATGGTTCAGCACTGTTTCACTGTACATGAATTTAAACATTAGTGAAAATTAAATTTAACAAAAATTTACAGCAACAGAAATTTTCTAGTGTGAGCACACATTTTTTTTTTAACATTAACTCTTATAGATGGAATAATATCGTCACATTCTCAAGAACCTCTTCATCACCATATATTTTTGTACCCTTAATTATCCTGATCTTACTCGCACTCTACTGAAGATTAATACTCACTTTATAGAATCTCACTTCGAATTCTAAGATGGAATATTCTTACTTAATTAATTATCCATGAAAGGTTGTATAATATAGTTACCTTCCTCATAACTATAATTACTATTCCTTAATCATATCAATACTAAAGAACCTTATCAACTTATTACCTCTTCGAATTTATGCTTTGGTATTTATATATAATATATCATACTTTTATTTATTTTGATCTACCAGTGAGACTTAATTCAACTACCCAAGGTTTTGAGCCCTTTTATTAGAGTCTTATTATACATATTATAATAATACTCTAGAGGTAGTGCATTGTGATTCCCAAGTGTCTTACCCCATCGTTATATCTTCCTACTGTGCAATAAGCTTAATAACCTCTTTAATATTTTAATGGAACCATTTAGGGCACATGAACTTATCCCTTCCTCAACATGAATCCTCGAAGTGCTAACCCTCACAACCACGTTTGCCTTTACGGTAGCATAATTTAGGTATAAGTGTACTCAATTTTGATAAAGGGCTAGGACCCTTAATACGGCGTCCATTCCTTGACTTAAATATATATACTTCTGATGTTCTATGTCCTACTAGAACTTGGTGTTGGCTCGAGGGGTCCTGACCCAGGTTCAAATGTTCAAGGTTTTCCAACCAACTCCTATACTACTGGCCCTTTCGGCAGTGACCTACTTGCGCAGGCCAAAGTCTCACCCGAAGTAGTATGGTTGGGTGCTAGAACCAGGTTTCCGCACCCTAGGAGAGGGTAGGTAAGTCAAGCAGAGTTGCATTCACCCTTATAGTAACTAGATCTTGTATCACAGTGCCTATATCTACAGATTCCCTTCGCATCCGCGTGCGCAACAGCAATGATACTCATAGAAATCAACAGATCATGAACTCATATAATAATAACACAGCTATTACAGATATTCTTGAATGAAGTAAAAAATATCAACCTTAAATCGCATCATAAATAAGTAACACAAGTATGTTCGCAGCTTAAATCAATAACACAGCAGCATATATTAAGTAATCAAAACAACACAGATTCATATCACAGTAATTCCAGTGGATTCAGATATTCAACAGTACTTCCGCATTCATTAATCTTTCAGATCTACTTACAATACCCCAAAACCCAACCTGCGCACACAGCAATAGGTTCCACACACAGCAGGACAGAGACCCTTCGTGCACATAGCAGCAGGAGTCCTTACCCAACAACCCTGACCAAATCTATCAATTCACACTTAGCAGTAATCTCTTATCATTCTTAGTCTGTCCTACAACACAAAAAGGTTCAACTACTTATAATATTTTATCCTATGCATCCAATGGTCCGCAACTTGTGGTTTGCGGACTCTTGGTCTATGCTTGACCCATTTACAATTCTTTAAGGGCTTTGACCCACCCCAAAACCCCTGCACTAGACTAAATATAATCAAAAAATACACAAAATGGACCAGTTTCGCAATTTGCAGGAGACCCTGATACAACAATCCCCTAAAACAATCTTGTGACTCGTCCTGAGTCACTACGATGGTAGGTTCTCCACCTGCAAGCGTAGTGCAATGAGGACGGCGATTAGTGGAGGTAGCACCTCTTGACTCTGGGCCGTGGCGCTCTGTGTGAGATCCACAAGCTTTTGGTATTTTGGTCCTTCGGTTGCCGTAGTGACATTTTCCAATGTCTGGTTTAGTCGCATGACCATGTCATCGGCATCTTGTGAGAGATGGAGGGAGGTGGCAGCCCATGGCTTTAATCGTTCCTCGAGGATGTGCTTCTGGCACCAGAGTTTCTCAATCATGTCCTAGAGAGTGTTGTTGGTCCGCAAATGTGCTAACCATTGTGCAGGCACCAAGGTGGGCAATGTAGCCTCGACCTGTGTGAAAGCTTCTTCCTGCTGTCATAACTCTCGATTGACCTGTCAGAGGACCGGGTTAAACTGGATCGTGGTCCAGAGTTGCATGGTTGATTCTAGTAACTGGGTGCCCTTAGCAATTTTCTTTGTGGTGGTGTTCGTAGCCTTGGCCACCAGCGCAGCGTGCTGGGCTCGAACCTCTAGTAAAATGGTAGGCTGCAATGTGGCTTGTAAGTCGGATATTTGCTTCTCCAGTTGTGCTTGGATGGTCTGCATTTCTGTCCGAAACGCTTTTACTGCTGCAACCATACTTTATACCTTGGCCCGACATGTAGCTGTGACCAGGATTTCGTCAAGAACCTTTGTGCAAAGCTGGTGGATCACGATTTCAAGCTCCACTTGCTATGATATAGCGAGGGATTTTTATGTGTCTTTCCACTTGAGGGCCCACTTGGCCATACCGAGCTATTGATGCACCTCTAGGTCTCGTCGGTGGGTCTCCCGGATTACGGCAGTGTGGAGACCTTGTAATGCCTCATTGGGAAACTTAGCCAAATCCAAGTGTACCCCTGTATCTACTTGGAGTTGGGTTCCTACAAGGGCAGTGCTAGGCAAAGAGCAGAGATGGATTTCTTTTGATGCTAGCACGGCACTGCTGATTTCCAAGGGAGCCTGTCTCTGAGTTACGCTGGTCTGCAGCATATCTGCCTTCCACTAGAGGGTGCGGAGCTTGGTCTAAAAGGTGTCAATTGTAGCCTTCTGTTGTTCCTCTATGGTTTCCCATCTATCCTCTATGGCTAGTGTAATTGCTTCCATGATTTGTTCGAGGTCACCGTCAGTCAGCGTGACAGTCGCATCATATTCCTAGAGTTGGGCGCACTGATTTTTTTAGGGCCCTTTATCAGGCTCACCTGGCCACTTTGTATTTTGGAGGGAGGGGGTTACTTAGTTATTTGCCCCTTGCACGCTCAGTGCCAGCTGCAGACCAGCCCCAGCGTCCTTATCGGTGATATATGGCTGCCGTGAGTCCCTTTCCACGGCTGCGTCCGAGCCCCTCTCGCTTGGTCTTGTGGTTTTCTTGGGGTCGACAGGGGAGGTCACTTCTATTGTGTAGGTCCCTTCGGTGCTCTTTTTTCCAGGGCTGAAGCCACTCATCCATTCAGGGAACCAAAGTGAAATTATCCTATCGATTTCTTCGTCCCCCAACCCAATCATGGCTTCCTCCCATTCGGACTCTGTAGGTATCGAAGCTTCCACGGGACTAGGAGCTATTATATTAGTGGGAACAGGGACTCTTGATTCTGGGGGCCTATTAGCAGTGGGAGTGGGTCGCTTTGCCATGAAAAGGACGCTATAGGCCCAGAAAACCATGCAGCATAAAAAAACTACATACAGGTTACGGAAGTAATACGGAATTGTTTTCTAAGCTAGCCATCCTACTTTATAGTGCCTGTGGTCATCCAATGGTAGGGTAAATGTCACTCAGAGCTTACCATCAAGTAAACGGTAAAAAATATTAAGGAATCGCACCATTAATTTCCAGCAGCTCGCTCCACTCAACAGTAACTTCTTCTCTTTACCCGATTTTACTGTTCCAACTATCACTTTTCGCTCCCTATGTGCACTCAGCATACCTGCTGAACTTGGACTAAACACCTGCGCCTCTTGCGCATCCTCCCCCAACACATGCATGTTCCTAAGGTACTTCACAACCAAAGACATGTTCTCCTAATAGGTGTCATCCCAACCGAACTGGACCCCTTGCAAAAACAATTCTTTCAGAGGTGCTGTAATTAGCGCGTATTCCCAAACAAACTTTATGTAATACCCTGCATGGTCGAGGAGTGACCGCAGTTGTTTCCTTGTTGTGAAAGTTTTCGAATATATGATAACTCTACCTTCTGTATCTGCATCCTTATTCTTAGCCAACATAGGGTGCGTCCCATTGCTACCCATTTGCAGCCTGAGTGGCCTGGTACTCGTGCGCACCCCTTCTGATTCTGAGTCCAAAGCAGCTCGTGGATCATCCTTACCCTCTGTTGGGGCTAGGCTATGGTAGTTGACCATGCTTGGTATCTGTGTTTCCCATGTGGGTGATTCTGGTGCGATAAACAGGTGTGATTCACCCCACACCCTAGTGTCAATGTCTCGCGAGTCTGCGTCAAGCGCCATGGTCCTGCCTTCTAACCCAAATGTTCCCAAGAACTCTTCCTTCAACGCTCCCCAGTGGCAGGTGCACCAATGTAGCTCCGCATCTAAGTCCTATGCAGATGGAAGTGGCCCTAGGTCATGAATCAGTAGGTGAACCCACTCCTTAGTTGTCCTATCATACCACTATTCTTCCCATGCAAGCAGATATTCGCGTGGATATTCCGATCCAAGGAATGTCTTGACCCGCACGCTGGTCGGGGCTTCAAATCATAGGATCATCATATCCTGACATTCCTCCCAATCCTGGAATGCCTCCTCATGCATCTCCCACCAGCGCATAGGTGTTCCTTGCATCACCAGCTTAAGGGCCCATAGCCTTCGTCCCTTGGGAACCTCTGCTTCGAATGCTCGCAAAAATTCCTTAATGCTACCAGAACCATCAAAGTAGGGTAGGTCTCTTACCTCTGAGGAAATGTAGCGGAAGTCCCTTGTGACTCGAAGGCACCGCAGCGCCGAGACAGCGTGTAATTGATTTTTCCAATTCTCCATCTCCCCATCAGAGTCAGAGAAGCATTCACTGTCCTTTTCCCAGCAGATTACTCCTTCCACCATGGGGTTGATCCAATATTCGTCCTGCGTAGTCAACTTGTAAATGTGAGCCACCTCCTCTTCATCGCGCATCGACTATGTGTATCGTTCACCTTCTGCAGGATCTAATGGTACTATCACCCTTGTACCGTTATTCTCAAACACCATGCTTCTATTTTTGAGGTTGATGATACCGCCCATGTCTATGGCCCAGTCCAGCCCTAAGAGCGCAGGGTAGGGGTTCGCATCTTCCACAATTTCTATTACTTCAAAGTCGGCTCGAGCCTTTACTCCTGCAATATCCACCGTAATTTTAGACAACCTTCCTAGCGGGATGATTTTTTGTTGATTTTCCATGCGTAGTTGAACAGTGGACCATTCCAACTTAGGCTTTCCCATTCCTTGCCAAGTTTGTTTAGGTAATACGTTCTCATCTGACCCTAGGTCTAAAATAACCTGACTCATTTCTTAGTCACCAATCTGCGCAGACAATCACATTTCTCTTCTGGTGCATTTCTTATACCTATATAGCTTGTGCACATCCTTGACCTCCAGGGTTAGATTGTGTCGTGCTGAGTAGCTATTTATTAATGCCTGAAGATTCTCCAAATCCTTTGGGTTGTGCAGCAGCTTCATACATGCCTGCAAAATGGGCTCGACCTCGTCATCTGCCTTGAGGTTCACAGGTGGTCGAGCAATAACTGCCTCTGCATCAGCAAACTCCTTGCGAGCTGTGACAAATGTTTCTTTCCCCTTTTTTAGGTCCAGGGCTTCTTGTTTGATAACTTCTTGTCAGATCATAAGTTCCATCGCAGCCTCCTCCTCAGGCCCCCTAGTGGCCATCCCACTGCGTGTCACCACATTCACACTTGGATATTTGTCTCGCAGCTCAGCCTTAACTCTCTGCACATTCTGCGTAGGTGTCGACTACTTTTCCTGCATTTTTGCTATCAAGATTGGGCCATCCTCAATCGCATGGTCCATCCTCAATCGCATGGTCCAGTTGTTTGCAATATCGGCAGGATTTCCTAGTGGGGTTCGGGCAGTCCCTTGCAAAGTGTCCTGCTTCTCCACAGTTATAACAGAGTAGCTGACCTTATCCCCGACCTGCACTTCCACCTCGCCCTCCTCCCCTGCCCCTTAATGGGGAGCCACCTATACCTACAGGGGTTCTCAATGATGTAGGGTCTGATTATACTCTATATAAGTTTCCTCGATCAATCATCAAATCATACGTTCGATAGTTCTGTTCATCTTGTCCCACCGATCTGCAGAACCTACACCATTGCTACTTTACCTCTAGAACGTACGCAGCCAGGCGGGGAGAGTGGTTGGTATCGTGCAGCCCTACGACGCAACAATCATCGCACCATAGCGCTAGCCCACTGGGTCCCACAGCTTCCCTAGGGTGCAATGGGCTAGGTCCCCTAGCCTGCATATAGTCTGCTAACAGAGGACAGTTATCCTTGGTATGGCCATTCACTCGGCATCGTATGCACCATCTCTTGAGGCTAGCCTCTGCCCCTCGTTCCTTTCACAGGTTCTGGATCTCTATGTGCATCACTTCCAGCTATCCCTGGATCTGTTGGATGCCCAGTTGAGTCTCGTCCCGGGGTGCAGCTTCTAACTTCATGGCACCTTCCACGGCCTTCTCCTGTGATTCAAAAGTTTGGTTCCCTATAGGTACACGCAAGTGAGGTAGCAACATAGAAATAAACCATTTCATGTGTTGTCTGTCATCATATTGGAATCCCCCTTCTCTGATCACCTTTTTTAGTCCTTGATCAGCCTCCCACACAGATACAGAAGGCCCTTGCTTGAAATCCTTTAGATAAATCACGATTTGGGAGTAGGACTTAGGTTTCTTGAACTGTTGTTTCAGGGCATTCTTAATATCTTCAATGGTTGCAGTTGCGTTTTGGCCGATGTATCCCATGTACCAGTCTAAATTTCTTCCTTTGAAGGCAAGGGATAGTTGTGCCCTTTTCACCGCATCACTAGCTACGTTCTGCGCAATCCATATTGATCCTGCGACAAACCAGAACTGATCCATATCTTCATCCCCCACACCCTTAAAGGTCGGTAACTTCATGTGCGCAGCCATGTCGTTTTCCGGTGGTGGAGGTGTAGGTGAATTCTTACCCCTAAGTTGGTTTGAAAGCGGCGTGGCTGGAGGACTCTGCAAAGCTGCTTCTCTTACCGGACTGTAGACCAACCGATATCCTTCTAGGTTGGTTCTGTAGTATTTTCCACTTCGCGTTGTGCTCTCGTCCAGATCAGAGGTCATTCACTCGGTATGGCTACACATAATACTCTTTTTGCATAATAACATCTTGATCAACAATGGTAAGGTCTTCAGAAACTTACCTCAGAACCCCGTGAAGAATATTCGCTCTGCTTCAGAGTAGGAGACAAACTTATCGATGGAAAATTATGTCACAAATCCTCCTAACACACTGTCTACCCAATGGTCCACAGTGCGAGTGATGGTGTTGTCAGTCTTTTCTAACTGCTGGATTAGTTCGAGGGTCCACTCTGTGACCCGCTTGTCCTTCCAACGCTTTTGAAATTCTACCAGTCTTGCGAGCCACTCCTAGAGCCCGATCGCAATCGGTATAAATAATATCTCATAGATCTCTGTAAAAATGTACTTATTCTTCCACTCTTCAGTGGTCAACCTCTCACTGCGGTTTTATTTTACGACAAATTCCTGAACTTGTTGTTCAAACCATTCATCAATTTCCTTTCTCTTAGGCTTCCAGTACGGCCTTGGCATTACCCGATCCCTCTCTCAAAATGCTCTAGGTCTCAGCAACAGAAGCATTTTTTGGCTCGAGGGGTCCTGACCCAGGTTCGGATGTTCAAGGTTTTCCAAAAAACCCCTATACTACTGGCCCTTTCGGCAGTGACTTACTTGCGCAGGCCAAAATCTCACCCGAAGTAGTATGGGTGGGTGTTGGAACTAGGTTCCTCACCCTGGGAGAGGGTAGGTAAGTCAATTAGAGTTGCGTTCACCCTTATAGTAACTAGATCTTGTATCATAGAGCCTATATCTACAGATTCCCTTCGCATCCGTGTGCACAACAACAATGATACTCACATAAATCAACAGATCATGAACTCATATAATGATAACGCAGCTATTCCAGATATCCTTTAATGAAGTAAAACAGATCAACTCCAAATCACATCATAAATAAGTAACACAAGTATGTTCGCAGATTAAATCAATAACACAACAGCATATATTAAGTAATCAAAACAACACAGATTCATATCACAGTAATTCTAGTGGATTCAGATATTCAACAATACTTCTGCATTCATTAATCTTTCAGATCTACTTACAATACCCCAAAACCCAACCTACGCACATAGAAGTAGGGTCTGCACACAACGAGACAGAGGCCCTCCGCGCACACAACAGCAGGAGTCCTTACCCAACAACCCTGATCAGATCTATCAATTCGCACTTAGCAGCAATCTCTTATCATTCTTAGTATGTCCTACAACACAAAAAGGTTCAACTACTTACACTATTTTAGCCTATGCATACAATGGTCCACAAACTGTGGTTTGTGGACTCTTGGTCTACCCTTGACCCATTTACAATGCTTTAGGGGCTTTGACCCACCCCAAAACCCCTGCACTAGACTAAATATAATCAAAAAATACACAAAATGGACCAGTTTTGCAGTTTGCAGGAGACCCTGTTCCAACACTTGAAAATTAATTATATCACTTTGGTTAAAAGTTATCATCATGGTTACATGCCTTGTACACCAACATTTTTTTTTCTTAAACAACTCCTCCACGTATACTATATCGGGACCATTTTCTGATATGTCATAATGACCGAGTCTTAAAAAGGCCTGCGAACTTTGGAGTTCGACTTCTCCAACACTTTAATTTATGGTATAGTATAATGCCTATATTATTTATACCCCCTTATTCACTAATACATATTAATATTTATAATCCCCACTTTAAAACTAAGCCACATATTAGTGTAATTATTATTATCGATTTCTTGTTTTGTGTTCTAGTTATCATCGTATGTCGGAAACTTCACAAAAGATATCTTCCTCGATCTTCTTGTCTTAATGATTTTTTATGCCGTGTCAAATAGAATGGTTACCAACCATCTTGAAAGTATACATGTCACTGAGTGCAATTATCAAAACCCTCTCATATTTATGAAAACTCTGTTGGTTTTAATGGTACAAAAACCCAAATTCATCTACCACTGTACCCACTGGATTTTTGGGATTCCTTCACATTCATTTTGGTTGTACTCATCTGACAGTCCTCGAACTCTACCCAGATATCCACGGGAAACCTCTTTCCTATCTAATTTTTTGCAACTGGACGATTCTGGTTAATCTGGATTTAGGGTTTGAGACTCTCATAAAAATTCATCATTTGACTTGCATCTTATTTTTCATCTACTATTGTTAGTTGAGGGTATTTCCCTCTGTCTTGTTTTATCGTTCAACTTTCTATCGGCCGTAAGACTCATGGTTATGAACCATGAGAACTGCATCAATGGTGTGGAAGAAAACCTCAACGCTTACATGCAGGAGGATTTCCTTACCTCTTCCAAGTCAGACGAATTCCTTACAGTTTTTATCTCTCATCCTTTTTTTTTCCTAGTTTCTGTTTATGAGATTGTTTCATGGTTATGTATTTAGTTTTAATATTAACTTGCTTTACGTCTTTGTCCAGAACGCATGGTTCAACCCTGCTTATTCCTGGAATAGCATTTATGGTAATAACTTCTCTAAATTTCATTCATCTACAACCTATCTTTGAATTTAAAGATTTCGTTCATACTTCAAGTCGTTGGAAACGACAGTACTGTAACCTATGTCGATATGGCTCTGGCCAGCAATAAACGATATTCGGTAATATGATTTTCACCTTTTTTTTATTTTTCCATGATTTCAATTATGCTCATACCTCTCAGACTTGCATCGTCGAGTTTATCCACTTAATTTTATTTCAATGTGCAGATTTGTTTCGAAAGAGTTTTTGACTTGGGAATTCTTCGGGAACAAATTCGACCTATGGAAATTCCCGTATAACGGTATTGTATTTCATTTCTACAAGTTTTATTTATCTCAATATTTTAATTGCGTAACATTTCCACATGTCACCATCTTCTTACCATGTTTCTGGTTATGCGGGCTAAGAAGGGACCGCTTCCAACCTTCCTCGGTGCTTATGGAGACATTCCTATACCCAACTATGTCCCGCTTATTTATTTTAATAAACAGGGATTTGAATTAAAATGCTTATATTATGAGATCTTGTTAATGAGTGTAGTTTCTCCTCATTGAAATCATTTCGCCCATTGAGTGGTAAAAGTTCCCACTCGGTGTCGGGACTAAATCGATATAAATCTCGTTTCAATTAATTGAGTATAATTATTATATATTGTTGGGTTGCAAGGCGATTCTTACTTGTAACGTTCTATTTACTTGTTCAATCATACATTTTGGAATATTGTCATTTCCCTTTTTTTGTGTGAATAATTTGAAAGTGTTCGTACTTCCACTATATGCAAATGACAAATAATTTCAGTTCCATGTACAGGCGATTAGAAATTTTTTCTATTCTACTATTCTATCATATGAATATTTTAAACTAGTCCTCAACTTTTGATGGAAATATGAATACTAATCTCTTCTATATTCTATGTACAGTTAACTCTGGGGATCTAATTCACTGAGGTAATTAACCTACAGCTTCTTATGTTTAAGTTATTTTGTAGTTTAAATTTAGGTACTATTTCTCAATATTAATTTCCAATTCTATAATATGAAGGTATGACCAACAGCCATATGCTTTTGAACTTGAAGTACATACATTGTACTTAAATTCCTTATTCATAATACGCGAATTGTATATGTGATACAGGTTGGTCTAGTTTATCATGGTTTTCTTTGTATGCCTTCAATGCATACATTTTCCCTCAAGGGTTGATTAAATTTCCTTTTATAAAAGGCCAGAGAGTCCTCTGTATAACTGTTTTATAATTAATAAAAGAACATAGTGTTCTCTGTGCAACTATGTTTACTATTATTTTTCAATTATAAACCCTTATCAGAGTGTACTATATGGATTTATTTATTATAAGTGTTTAAATACTTAAGGTATACATTCTTTATTTGCAACTATAATATTATTTCCATTTCCACTTAAAGTATATTTCAAATTTCATGTATGACTGCATGTAAATCAGAAGTAATTATTTTCTGTGTAAACTCAGCAGTCAATAACAATAGTATGACTATCTTGTTTATCCTAGTAATTTTTTCCTTCCACTTTAATTGCTGGAATTATAGATGATATATTATTTCCTTCCAATCAGCATACTATTGAAATTTTACCAGAATATGCTCTTTCCAAATATACTTTTAATTTCAGCGTTTAGTATAAAAGTACCATTCAGATATATGCATGTATATGGTCTCTGTCTATTAAGTCCAGTTTTGATTTATCTTTCTCTAAACATTACCGGAAATATTTAATTATATATATTACAGCATATCTTCCTTTATACAGCATCCACATATATATATATATATATATATATATATATATATATATATATATATATATATATATATATATATATATATATATATATATATATATATATTCATTTCTATTTAATTCACAATGCACTGTATAGTTGATAAATGAATATTAGAACAATTAAATTAAGGAAATGTCAATTCCCTATGAGGTACCTAACCTCAGATCTAAACCCAATACTGGGTTTTATACATTCTGAGAGTTGGTCCTCTACAGAGTATGTCTGTACAACAATACAGAATAACTAATTTTCTATAGTTAATTATGTTCAATGTACAAACCACCAGAATATTTTTCTAGCTCATCAAACTTCCACAGCGTATAAATACATATACAGACCCCGAAATTCATATAAATCTAACTACTTTATCTTTTCGGTAACTCATAACACAATTAAAAAAAATAAAATAAAATAATAAAAAAATCAAATTAATTGTGCATACCGCTTAAGGTAGACTAGTTGTCTCCCAACCTTAGAGCTCTTTCTTAATAGCTCACTCCCGAGCAGAGGTCTTTTTCTCCAGTGATGGACAACCCTTTGTCTATCCTGAATCAGCTTATTTAAGCTTGCTTTCCCCAGCCTATTTTCCTTAACTGCGTCTAGTTAATTTAGGATGTTGTTTTCCTATTTGCCTAGGCTTGCCCTTTGTTTCCTCCACAAAGGTACTTTTAAAGCTAGGTTTTCTACTTTCTAGCTTTATTCCGCCTCTTCCCATTAATTTCCTCTTTACTGGGGCACTTTTTAGATTTTTATCTCCAATCTAATTTTAGTATTTACTTTATTCCTTCCAAGGATTTTTGGAAGTCTGGGAAAGTCTTACAACCTTATCCATCCTCATGGATTTGGTTTCCAGATCTCTAATCATAATATAGTCATTTCACATTAATTTCTATTTTATTAACTTAATTTATCCACAATTAATATATTCTTTGGGGTCCACTTTGACCCTTAGAGTCTTTAACTGCCTATTTTGAAAAGAAAAACTTTAGGGACATTACAAGAGGCTATCGCATTTAGACTATAGATTCTAATAAATTGATTAAGTAAAAAGATACATTTTGTTTTCATGACAAACTATACTAAATCCTAATTTGCAGTGAATTGAATTATGGGAACCAATAGGAGGAGAGGTTTCACTTGTTGATAGTATTTTCACTCTCCCTGTGGCCGCTTCCTTGGTCCAGGGAGTTGGAGCAGCGCTCAGACTTTTTGGTGAGAAGATCCTGCAGATAGAGAATTGTTCCTTCAAGGTGGGTACAATGAGTTTTTACATCCATCAATTCCTTGTTATTTGAAGACCATTGTTGGCGAAGGAATGATATTGCTTCTTTGGTGTGAGCCTTGTTCTAGATCATTTCATTCTTCAGCTACTCAGTGACTACTTTATGAGATTTACAAAAGGCACAGGGATGACTCTTCTCATCAGTGGAATCCATATTCATATGATGAGGGAAGGTGAAGGTTTTGGTGCCTTTATTCTGTGTAATGAAGGTCGCAGCTTTAGATATGATAGCCAAGGTTTTAGATGAATGAAGGAAGAGCCTGTGCGATAGAAGAGGTAGGGAACAAGAGAAAATGCTAGAGAATGATGCTGGAGAAGGATAAGGGAGAGAAGGAGGGCAAAGTCTGAGGAATAAAAAAGAGTAGAGACTGCGATGAAAGAGATGGGGAGGAGGGTGGAGATCGACTGCCCAAATCGGGGGCAGAGAGCTGCAACTACAAATGGCCCAGGCAGGAAATACGAAACAGAGAGGGATTTCACCGAATGAGAGATGAGGAATGGGATCGGGATACAGGGGATTGATCCAATCGAATGAGAGAAAAGGAAAACAGAGGGGCGAATCAGAGAGCATCGGTGGATGGATTAGAGAGCTAGGAGGAAAATTTATAAAGAGAAGTGCGCACAGAGAGATCATGGGATGAAGAATAAAGGTCTGAGAGAGGATTCACTGGAAAATCCTATAGGAGATCCTAATAGGATTTGAAGAGATCCAATTCTGTATTTTGTGGATTTGCATGTGAGTATGCTCAGAGAATCGAGTCAGGCGAGAGCTGAGAAGATTTTGTCCTTTGAGGGAGAGAAAATCAATAATGGAGATAGGCATGAGTTCAGCCATCATGGGATGGGAATTGTTGTGATGTGTCTGTCGATGTTGGCATGTCCAACTTCTCTGCTAACTGCCTCATTTGCCTAAAAGTCTGCCAATTTGTTGTTTTTACTTAGAATGTGATAATACTCAATCCCGCCAACCTGTATTGCGTATTGATCCACTCTACTAGGAATTTGACAAAGAGCTGCATTATTTGGCTTGTTGCCACTAACCATTGCATGGATGATGATAGAAGAGTCTCTGAAAATAATTGGGTTGTGCATGTCTCTGTCTTTTAAAAAAATTATGCCCAGAAGGAGACCATATGCTTCTACTTTTTGGTTGAACATTATACCCAAGCCCAAACTGAACTGAATGAGGCTATATTTTTCCCTGTGTATTATAACTCCTCCAGCTCTGGCTTTCCCCGGATTTCTTTTGGAAGCCTCGTCGAAGAAAACACAAGGCCCATTGAGAGATTTGATCCCACTTTGGAATTATTCTTCCTCTTTTCTAACTTTCTGAATTGGATGTTCCTTTGTGGTGTTTGTCATCTGTTGGATAGTAACCTTGTTGAAGGCAAAATTGATCCAACTTTTTTCTTCATTCTGTAGTTGATTCATGTCGCTTCCAGTGATCCCTTTCACTGATAGGAACTGAGTAATTTGGCCCTAGACCTTTGATGTCACTCTTTCCGCAGTTGGCTTTTTATTTTTAAACACCTTTCCATTCCATGCAAACCAAATCTCCCAGAAGGAGGGAATGTTGGACTAGAATCTTTGCAGAGTGACTTTGCTTTTTAAAGTGTATGGGTAACTGCTTTTCCATTTGATTAGGAATCGTTTGAGAGGGATATTGTAATTAAGATTTTCTTCAATTGGGGACACTTTTCTCTTCTAGAATTATCTGGAGAAAGAGCAGTCTAAGAAGAGATGTTGAATATTTTCTTCCTCCTGCAAGCAAAGGGGACATTGAGAAGTCCCATGGGTTCCTCTTTTTTTTCAGATTTTCTGCAGTGAGAGTTTTTCTATGGAGAAGAGTCCATAAAAATATCTTGATCTTTGGGAGAGTTTCCACTTTCCAGGCACATTTCCAATACTTCCAATCTTGCTGCCATTGCTAATCTTGAATCGTGACATAGCTAGACTTGATTTTGTAGTCTCCACCTGTCGGAATCCAGAAATGGGCATCGTGGATGTTCTAAGCTAAGGGTGCAAATCCAATTAGCCATGAGGTCATGGAGTTCCACTGTTCCATGAGATTGATTGGCAAGTTGGGTCTATCCCACTGCTTCCATGTGCCATCTACCTCACATTTGGAGATATCCCCCAATTTTGAATAGCCTTCCATTGTCATCCAGATCTTTAGGCCGTGAATATTTGGGATGCTACCCAAGGGAGGATTCCCCATTATGCTATCAATCCATATATTGATTTTTTTCCCATTTCTAGGCCTTATGGAGATATTTTTCCTTATCACCAAAATTTCATTGGAAATGAGCTTCCAGATTTGGGTGCATGGTCTTATGGGGGGATTCATTTCCAAGAAAGAGATACTTGGCACATTAAGGTACTTTGCTTTTATAGAAATTTTCCACCAACATCTTTCTCGTGTAAGAAATCTCCAAGAAATCTTAGTTCCGAGGGCCAAATTCATTATCCCAGGGATTCTAATAGATAATCCTCCATTCTTGTAGTGGGCAGTGACATGGTTCCAGTTGACAAGGTTGAATTTTTTTGTTTCAGTTTTTCCTCCCTGCCCTAAGAAGCCTTTGTTTATTATTTCAATTTGTTTATGGATGCTGGAAGGTGTTGTTATTAGAGTGAACTGATAAAGGGGCAAAGCTAAAAGGATTGATTTAATGAGAGTGACTCTTCCTGCCTTATTTAACCATATCATCCCCCAAGAATGGATTTTTATTTTCATTTTTTCAGCATACTTATTCTGGATCTCAGTCTTTAATTTTTTCTTGGTGATAGGAAACCCAAGATATTGAAAGTGGCTCCAATTTTCCTGGAAAGGAATTTCCAGAATTTGTGACATTATTTGAAGAGTTCTTGGGGGGTGTTCCGGCCATATAAACAAATTTTTCTATTATTTAATAGCCCTCCTGAAACATCCATGAAGTTGTCCAAAACAAATTTAAATCTTCTTGAAACAATACAAGATGCTCCCCCTGTGAAGGGTGTCATCTGCAAACAAGGAATGGTTGATGCTTTTGGTGCCCCTGCTTATAGTCAGGCTATTCAAGGAGGAGTTTCTATGGGAATGTTCCAATTTTCTACTTAAAGATTCAACCATGAGAATGTAGAGGAAAGGGGACACGGGGCAGCCTTGCCTAATCCCTCTTGAGCTCTGAAAATAATCACATGGTCTACCATTTAAAAGAGGACAGCAGAGAGGTAAGATAGATTAACTCTGTCAAAAGCATTGGCCATGTCCATTTTTTAAAATGAAGCCTTTTTCATTGCGAGAAAAGCTTGAGTGGAGGGCCTCTTGGACAAGAATGATATTGTCAACAATTTGACGGTTTGGGACGAAGCCTCCTTGGTTTTCAGAGATGAGTGAATGGAGGAGAGGTTTTAGTCTTCCAGCTAAGATTTTAGAAATTATTTTATAGGAATCATTGCATAGGGAGATGGGGTGGAATCTATTTAGAGATGAGGGGTGGGGGCCTTTTGGAATGAGGGCAAGAAAGGTGGAATTTGTGAATCCTCCCACTTTTTTCATTTTGATGACATATCCTATCATTTTTAACAGATCCTTCTTTCTTACATTCCAGAAGGTACGATAGAAGGAGATGGGGAAGCCATTTGGGCCTAGTGCCTTTTCCGGGTGGAGGCTCCATACTGCTGACATAACTTCTTTTTCTTGTTATTTATTTGGAGAGATCTTTATCGCTTCCTCATCAATTATTTTTGGGATATGCATTAAAAACTACTCTAAATTTGTGCGGTTGTAAAGAGCTGTTAGAAGAGTTTTGAAATGCCAAAAAACTTCTTCAAGATATCTTCTTGACCCTTTATCTCAAGCCCTCCTCTCGAGATTTTTTCTATATTATTTTTTATCATTCTAGTTTTGGCTGAATTGTGGAAGAAAGTGGTATTTTTATCCCCTACTTGGATCCAGAGTTGTCTAGACCTTAGCCTCCAGGTTTCCTCCTCTTGCCTATTACTTCTATATATTTTCCAATGTATCTCCTTCTCCTTAATCTAATTTTCTGTTGTATTATCCACGTTTTCCATTTTTTCTTATATTTTTGCTAGCTCTTATTGTAACTCTTTTTTTTTGTGATTCCTTATAGCTTGTCTTTGCCCAATCTTTCAATATTGTTGTGATGCTCTTTAGCTTTGTTTCCCATATATAGCTGGGAGATCCATTGATTTTTTGTTTCCATATTTTTGTAACTTCTTGCTTGACCTCTTCATGGCTGCTCCACAACTGATTATATTTGAAAGGAAGAGGCCCGTAATTTTTTATTGAGCCAAGGTCGATAGAAACCGATTTATGGTATGAAGCTGCGGATGGGATGATATTGGAAGAGACTTTACTAAAGCTGGCCACCATGTTGTCCCTAATGAGGATTTTTTCCAGCCTTTCTTTGATGTTGGCCTGACCCATTCTCTTGTTGTCCCAAGTGAATTTCCCATTTTTGGGAGGGATGTCCAAAATTTTGCATTACTCTATTATTTCTTCAAGAACTTCCCTGTATCGATCTGGCTGAAATAGGCCACCTATTTTTTGTTCTGCTTTCAAAATTAGATTTAAGTCTCCTCCAAGGATTATATTTTCTTCTTGATCTACCATTTTTGTTTCTTTTAAGGTTTTCTAGCAGATTTCCTTGTCTTTGTAGTGGTTTGGGGAATATATGTTGTATAAGTTGATTTTCTTTTTCAAGACTATACTTTTCAGATTTTTTTTAATCCAGTAAGCTTCCATTTTTGGATTCTGCATTTTCCACTTCCCTTTATGCCAAAGAGTGCAAATCCCACTCGATGCACCATTGGCAGAAATAGTTATTCCTTCAAAGTTTTTTATTTTTGCTGTGATACTTTCCATCTCTTGACTGCTGATTTTTGTCTCTTGGATAAGGAGGATGTCTGGTTTTTCCTGGTTTATGAGATCTTTGATGATATTTGGTTTGAAGGGGTGACCCAATCCCCTGTAATTCCAAGAGACTATTATCATTATTTACTGGGGATAGAGGATGAGGGACCTTTCCTTATGTGGATCTGATGGGTTTTTTCTTTGCTCTTGTTGTCTTTCTCAAGGTAGCTCTCCATTGGTTTTTGTGTTCCTAGGGTGAGGACCTTCACTACTGCCTCGTCTCTTAGTTTTTTATTTTACTTCCTTCCTTCTTTCTTGGAATGATCAGCAGATATTAAGGAATCCTTGGATTGATTTATTTTGAGGATCCTGTCAAAAAAGGGAGGGGAGGGATAGAGAGGAGGGAAGGGGCCTCCAAGAGAGGGGGGTCAGAATGAAAAATTCCCAAAGGGGTGGGGAGATAGGGGGAGGAGAGGAGAGATCAAAGGTATTTTGGGGGATGAGAAGGAGGGAGAGGGAGGGATTGGGGGGATCTGAAGGAATGGAGAGAGGATCAAAAGGGTTTGAGCCCAGGATGGGGGAGGATTCGAGGAAAGTAGGGATAGCATGAGTAGTAAAACTATAATAATGGGAGGGAGGGCCAGATAGTGGAGAGCGGGGGGGGGGGGGGGGGGTTGAGCTGAGATTTGTTTGCAGTCTTTTTCTTTTTCACTTGTTCCCATTTTGGATCTTGGCTTTCTTCAGTTTTCTGGTCATTATCATCCTTTTTGTTATATCTATTAGAGAAATGCCCGTATTCATGACATGCCTTGCACTTGAAGGGCATTTTCTCGTAGTCCAGCTGCTGAATGTGCATCTAGTTGTCGACTTTGAGCTTGATGGCTTCCGGGAGTCCTTCTCCTAGGTTAACTTCAACACAGATCCTTGTGCATGCCTACATATTTTCTTTTGGCTCACTTCTATTGATGTAATTTCCAATGGCTTTCCCTATTTCTCTTACAGAAACATCTCCCTAGCAGTACAGGGGGAGATATGGAAGCCTGACCCAGACCAAAACTACGTTAGGGACATCCAGTTCTAGATCGAAGTTCGGTGTCCATCTGTTCAAATATAAACCTCTGGTATCCATGAAGTAAGGACCGCTTCTGAAGATTAAGTCACGATCATCCTTGGATTCGAAGTGGAAAGTGTAATATCCTCTTCCACAGAACCGAATGGAGATCTTACCCTAACTAACTTGTTCCCATTTTCGTTCCACCCATTTTTGGATTGTTTTGGGGGAAGGCCATAAACTAGTAATTTGTCTGACAAGACCTTTTTCAGACAAGGAAATCGCTGCTCTTTTTGTGTAGGAAAATCCCCTCTGCAGAAAAAGGCAACCCCTCTATCCCTAGGGTGGGTCTAGCAACAAGGGAACATGTTGGTTTCTAAATTCCTAGTTCATAAATGAAATTTGGATTGGAATAGATGTCCTACCTCAATCCAACGCTCTTGACGTAGTATGTTGCAGTGATCCCTTGATATTTGTGATTCAAGCCTTGCACTCTGTTGGTAGAGATATTCACACACCTGCACAAATATCAAGTAACACTAAAATCATACGAGCAGACATATTCATTTACGACTATCTAACTAGTCAACGAGAGTCAGAAACTTTGAATATTAACATAGACAAAGATGGAACTAGAAATCAGTCATGTCATATTAATGTATAAAAGGGATTTTACAACCTGCGCCTTGAGGCTATAAACCTCCTTTGATAGGTTCAGTCGGGCACGTCTCCAAAGCATTCATTCATCGATTTGGCTCAAAGAGGCGAAAGGCTCAAAATCTCTCTCACAACTATGGTCTATTCTCTGATATCTTTTGCACACCAGCTCTTGGTCTATTATGGATAGCAGAATCAATGGATGAAGAGGAATTTATAGGAGTGGAGGAAGAGCTTTGGTATCCACTTATGGTGGAGGAAAGGTCTATCCCTTTGGAAAGTTGCATTATTGTAGGAACTAGAAGGCCAAAGGGAGAAACTTGACCACATCCAGTCGAACAAACATCCATGATTTCGCTCACAAAGTTGTTAGATGTTAGAAGCTTCATTTCCATATTAAAAAACCTTCCAAAAGTAGCTCGGTGTGGGGGTTCTTCAGAGACAGCAAGACCACGGTGCGAGGCCTAGTGCAAATCTGACCATGGGCGCGAGGACATAACCACACCACCGTGCCAACCCAAAATTACATGATTTTAAGGGTCTACTTTAGGAATGGTCTACAGAGATTTTTTTCCTTACATGTTAAGGGATGCAATGACATTCATAATGATGTGTCAAAATACATAGGGTTCACTATGATGGTCCTCCAGTATTCGGAATAAGGAATGTAAGGACGGTGACAAAATTCTATGTAATAGATGCCCCCTAAAGCATGAAGTCCGAGAGAGAGGGAGGGGTGAAATTCTTTACGAGAAATTTCCCAACCAAAACGCCACCATCGGAGGACCTACAAGATCATGTACGATTGATATATTTGATACATGAGTACAAGGTATGGGCACAGCCATCCATAAAAGAGAACATGTAATAAGATCCATGGTATGGACATAACCATCCAGTGATAAGGATCATAAAATATACTCAGTTATGGTCGCAGCCATCTAGTCGTGTATACAATCATGACAAACAAAATCGTCTTGCAGCCTAGATTTCATCAGACAAAACCCAGGGTCTTGTGCTCTGTCCCCACCCGAACAAGTACAAATTCAGGCATGTGAATGAATGAGCTGAAGTTGAACATGCAAGAAAATCACCTGATTACCAGCTGATGATGGAAGTTGTTAACAAGCGCAAGAGCAACCACCAATAATGAAAATGGTTCTCAAGGTATTTCTAGTACAATCCACAGAATGTGAAAAATGAACTGGGGTCCAACAGTCGTGAGATCACCCGAATGAAGGCCAATGATGAGAACCTATCGTCGAATGCGAAGAACTTGCCATTGAAGCATGCAAGCTCTAAGGTACCAGAAGGGAGTCTTTGGATCAACTTCCTGGATAATGAGTTGAAGTCGACAGGAAGGGATCAGTCGAAGGAGTGCCATAATGTTTCCCACATCATCGATGTGAGATGGAGGAATAAGATAGTGAATCAAGACTGAACAGAATATCAAGGGCTGAAAACTAAAGAAGGGACTTCTCTTTGACATATTGGCGACATGACTCCAGAATTTGGAAGTATTCGACATCAAGGGATCTTAGGTCATGGTGACGAGACAAAGAGCATATGAGAAAGCAAAACGTATAACCCAAACCCATGGAGAAAAAATGACGAATGTGGGATGTCCCCAACCTGACACGAACTGCAGACAAGTGTCATGTTCAAGAGTGACATAATGCCGATGCAACTGACAACTAGCTCCATTTTCCCCCACCGTTTTTGGCGAGTACCACAATTATTTTTGGAAACAAGCTTGAAGGGGATAGCATATGCTTGTCATGTAAGTGTATCCTTTGGAAAAATCCATCCTAGTACATTTTACGAGCCATAGGAAGGAGAAACTCAGTAGCTTCATGGCGACGGCTTCCAATGTCATTTAGATTTAACGAGTCTAACAAAGGGAAAAATTGACGTCTTTAGAGAGTTTGAAAAGAGGCAAAAAAGAAAACTCCAGAAGTTCCCTTTTCGTAGGTCGTCTCTCAGATCCGAAAAGGTAGAAAACAATATCTGAGAGAACCTCTTAGCCATGTTTGACTAAGGTATTCCTTTTTCATAAGTAATCTATCTCAGCCCAAAAAAGGGGTAAACGTATACTAGGAAAATAATATTTTTTTAGCGAGTTCAAAATGACAAGAGCTCGGTAATATTTTCATATTTTGAGAATCAGAAAAGAGCTTAAAGATAACTCCATGGGGTGACTTTTTCGTGTTTTTACCGAGTCCGAAAAAGTAATAAAATATAACTCGTTTCCTCATAGTTTCCAGTTTTAGGACCTGTTGCTGCACAATAAACAAACGTAAAACACATTTTCGAGAAAAAAAATAATTATTATAATAACTAAAAATGTGTCCAAAAACCTAATTAGTGTTAGAAAAGGTTATAAAATAACTCAATATTAAAAAACAATTCACTTTTACCTTTTCACTTTCTTGTGAGCATTTTCACCGATTTTCACTGTGATTTTGGGGAGCTGAATGTAGACAATCCAGGAGGCCATTGACAAATCTGCTTCTTCTAGGTAAGAGTCATGAACTTCCCCTGCAATTTCATCCATTTTTTATATGTTTTCATGTCTTCATGCATTTTTTGTAAGAGTTTTAAAAACTCACACCCACGGCGGTCGACGTCGGTTCTCGGCATGGAGATGCGCTGACCTTTGCAATTTTTACATAGGGAAAGCATCACTCGGTGCTGTTGTTTGAAAAACAACTGCGGAAAAAGCCGCGCGTAAATTTTTTCAAAGTTTTCTCCAAAAATTCTTGTCAAATTTGATTCAATTTTTAACAATATGGCTTATGGAGATTTGTATTTCTTTTTTCAGGAATAATCAGCAGTTGTGATGGCAATAGAATGGAAAGAGCGGGAGCATAGGGTAGAATATACACACGCCATGGAGGATGATGCATGCTTAGATACTCTGAGGAACTGTGGGCTCCTTAAGTTTTTAATGACCCTATGTCTAAGAGCTAAAATAGAGTTGATGCAATACTTGATTAGTGTGTGGGACATTGACCAAGAGAAATTCATCATCCATGACCAGGAATTGGAGATAGAATTATCTGATATCTACTTCTTAACAGGATTTTCGCAGAGGGGAAAGCAAGCACAAATGACAGGTACTCAGATACATGGAGAGAGCATGGCTATGCTAATAGGGAGAGCATGTCCTGAAGCAAGCAACGCACATAAGAGTGGTAAAATAGACAACCAGATAGTGCAAGACTTATCTTTGAGGGTATTATTGCATACCATTACTTTAGTTTCTGGATCTCAAGCTCCCCATGAAGCCACAAAGACTCAAATCCAACTAGCGATAGATTACATGTCTCCGAAAATCTTCAATTGGGCGGAAGCGGTGACGATAAACATGAAATGTCATCTGACCAAGTGTAAAAATGGTAAGCTAAAGCAGTTTGGGTATGGGTCCATTTTGATACCGTTTATCCTGGAACGGTCACTGATATTCCAACATTAGGAGGTATTTGTACCTATGTCACCATCACGAGAGCCACGGATGTTCCGTTGGGCTGAACTGATGCCTCGATTAGGGGGTGGGCAGCATATGTCATGGGGACTAGAGTTCTCTGACTGGTTGAGCTGACAATTCATCATGGTGGAGGACTGGACATATACTGGTACTGATTTCAGGGGTGATCTGGATCTTCCACTTCCATAAGGGGACAACTGGGATGAGGACAGAGGTAAAAAACTTATTTTTTGGATTTTTATGAGTATTCTATTTTTTGTTTTTGTTTTTATATATGTGTGTTCTGATATTTTCTCATTTTTTGCAGATGTTGGACCAGAGAAACCCGCGGGGATGTCTCTGATAGCTCAGAGGGTCCCAAGAGAGTTCAAACTGGCCCCTCATGGCGAGGGAGGTGATAACGAGGATGAAATTGCACGTAACCTGGAGGGACTCACGAGCGAGATCCCGGAGTATGTGAGATTTGAGGACATTCCTCGTGCTTACCATTGGAACACTGCGGGGGTTTCTAACATCATTCATCGACTGCTGAGACATGTCATACAGGCAATGACATGCTATCATGAGCACCATGTTGATTAGACTCCCAGGTTTTTTTCTACATTTTTTTAGAGACATGGTGTCTTAGGATGCAACTAAAACACATACACATTTTTTGAACTATGATGTACAATCTGATGCAAACAATCAATATATATATATATTACAAATTCCGAAATGTCTATCTAATACAAGATTAGATACTGCATCAGTTAACGTATTAATTCTTCTAGGAATATGTTGATATGTAATATAAACAATATTCCTTTATAACAAACGAACACATAAATACATCCTTAAAACATGAGGGTTTATAACAGAATAACGCCCATTGAGCTGGAGAACAACAAGCTGAGAGTCTAGGCTTACAAATAATTCACGAATGTCGAGGGAAATAGCTTTAGTTAGAAGTTCAATAACTGCACTGTAATCAACAACCTTATCAATTGTACATCCTAGACAAATGCCTTAAAGTTCTACTAACTCACCATTAGGATCATAAATTACCTAAGTCGCGGAGGATAGGTTTCAGGTAATGTGGGAGGCACTGTCAACGAAATCGACATAAGGAGTGACAGACATCTTCACAGTAAGCAAAGACATAATAAGCATGAAAAACTTATCGTAAAGCACACCAAGCCAAAAATGTACAAAAATGAAAAACACACTTATGTACAGAAGAAATGCATGAGGAAACTCATGCATAATATTTTTTGAGATACAACCTGTTTCGGAGCTAATCGAGGGGATTTCCTTCATAATCAATAAGCTCATAGGCCCCTTTTTTCAAAACATGTTTAATGATGTAGGGCCCATGTCACAGGGGTTCGAATTTACCTGCCCCCAGCTTATCATGGGCTTGGTCATACAAGAGGACTAGGTCTCCTTCTACGAAGGTACGAGGAGAAACTGTCTGGTCAAAGTGGGCTTTGACCCGCTTTTCTGTGCTTCTATGACTATAGCAGTGAAGCAGTGAGTTTCATCAAGCCTCTCCAAATATAGAAGACATTCTTCCTCTGGCGAAGTATTTGGTGGTAATTCTACAGCTAGCTTAAGTGAAGGAATTTCACATTCAATTGGAAGGGTAGCTTCCAGACCATAAAGAAGCTGAAATGGTGTGATACCGGTTGCATCCTTCACCAAGATTCTGTAAGCCCAGAGAACTGAGAACAACATGTTATGCCAATTAGACTTGTGCATCCCAATAGTACACTGAGGCATAGTGACTAAAACTTTGTTCACGGCTTCGACCTAACCATTGGCCTGGGGGTGGTATGACGTTGAGCTGTTGTGACGCAAGCCCAACAGAGTAGTCAGCTCAGCCATCATATAATGGCGAAAATGGGAACCATGGTTAGTGAAAATGGCTTGAAGGACTCCAAACCTGACAATCGCATGATTGAAGAGAAATTAAGTGGTTTTATTACTGTCAACTGCGAGTGTAGGCATTGCTTTGGCCCATTTGGTGAAGTACTCTACGGCTACAATAATATAAGCATGCCCCCTGGCCAAACGAGGGTTACACGTCATAAAATCGATACCCTGTAGAAATTTAATACAATAACATGTATATTACCGAACTCCCCTGATCTAACAATTAAATCCATTATTAAATATAGAATCCTTTTACTCAATTCTTTGCGGAAATTAAATCGCCAATTGCAAACACATGAAGAAAAATCAATTTCACATAACAAGATGTTTTACCGGGAAAGATTAAAGCTAAAAAGCCTAACTATCATATATTATTTATATCATGGAATCATTAAAAAATCTCATATAAAGCTCATCTCATAGAGCTCTCAGTACAATATACAATCGTCTCACACTGTCATACAAAAATTGGTTCACACATGCACCAATTTACTGCCTCCTGACATCCTGCCTACACTGCGCAATCCCTGTTGAAGAAGATCCCTGAATGAATTCGATCTTGCCTTGCCTTGAATGCGCAATCCTCATTGGAAACTCCAATGTGTGTGTAGATGCATTGAATGCATCACTGTAGTCACAACTGATAGTCAAACACACCCTTTCACCTATCTCTCCACTGGGTCTCCACTGGATCTGACATGCAAGTAGTTAACTATTGTATTTTTTCAATTGCAAGTAATACACTAATTTTGAATTAATTAAATAATTAATTCACTCATCTTTCACAAGTGTATCTTTAGTTACAACTAGCACAACTGAGTTTAACTCACTTAATTGAGTTAAACTATATAACAACTCCCGTAACTACTCTTCCAACTCTGTTACAACTGTGTCACACTCAGTTACAACGAATTCCATCATGCATGAGTCACCAACCAACCTTGGAATGTGTAATTCCTTCAGTTAACTGGTTTGCCACATCAGTTAACTGAAATCAAGTGCTCCAAGAAAATAATTTATTATTTATTGTCTGATTATCATTAAAGGCTAATAATAATCGACATGCATTCCATTTTTAGATATGTGACCTATAAATAGACTTCACCCATGATCTAAAAATAGAAACTCATCTAAAGATATAATTTTCTCAACCATCTAGAATCAGCATCCTGCTACTTTTAGAATATTCTCACCATTCTAAAAATAGACATACACCTAAAAATAGCCTAAGGGCCCCACCTAGTGAAGGTGCTTAATTTTCACTAGGATCATCATCTTGTTGAATCTCAACACTCCCTCTCAACAAGAAATGGATTATCCTTCACCCCGGTCCTATCTCTATGGTATTTGAATTTGCTCTTGGTGAGTGCCTTTGTCAGAATATCTGCATCTTGATCTGTCGTAGGAATGTACTGAAGCAACATGATCTTCTGTTGCACACAATATCTTAAATGATGATACCGGATATCTATATGCCTAGATCTATCATGAGACACGGGATTAATCAAGGCTTTAATGCAACTCTGATTATCACAATGAATCATTGTAGGATCTAAATGAGAACCGAACAAACCAACCAAGATCTTCCTCATCCAGATAGCCTCACATGCAGCTTGACTTGCTGCCATGTATTCCGCTTCTGCTCAACTGAGTGACACAGATATTTGTTTCTTGCTATACCAAGAAACAGTTGTAGATCCGATACTGAAAACCCCTCTTGATGTGCTCTTTCTGTCCGTTGGGCTGCCTGTCCAATCTGCATCCGTGAAGCCATGCAACTTCACCTCATCCATCTGTCTGTACCATAAGCCAAACTCAGATGTGCCCCTGAGATATCTTAGGACATGCTTTCTCGCCTTCCAAAATAGCTTGGTAGGCTTAACCATCGCTTGATTAAGCTGGTTCACCCCATAGCATATGTTCGGTCTTGTATTAACTAAATACATGAGCGAACCCACAAACTATCGATAGAGAGTAGCATCCACTACCTCTGCCGATGTAGCATCCTCTTTCCTCCAATTTCCTAGAAGAGGAGTATCCATGGGTTTGTATCCCTCCATGTGAAACTTACCGAGTATCTCCCTTGCATACTTCCCTTGAGACACAAACAGTTCACTGTAATGTTCCCGATTTTTAGCCTCAAGCTAAAAGGAACATTATAGTTTGCATATTTTCATTTTGTTGAATAAAATGGGTAAAGAGACACCTTAACACCTTTAGATGGAGAAATAACACTCCTTGTGTGAAAGGAGGAATTATAAAGCAGTTGATTTGAGCATCACATGGTGTGAACAGGATTGGATCATGCTTGATCTAGTCATTTTGACCAAGTCAACTAAAACTGTCTAGATACATTGAACCTACTTGGACAGCGCAGTTTTAGTGGAGGCTCCACTTTCTTGAGTTAGGTGGCAAGTGTGAATGGGACCCATGGTGAGAGGAGTTCTTTGCTTTATAAGGAGGAGATGGCAGCCCATTTTCATTATGCATTAACTTATCATTTTCGTAGGGTCTGCAAAGACTTGCATCCCCAGGTTGTTTAGCAGGGTTGTAGTGTTCTTGAACCCAAGGGTGTTCCCGATCGAGAATCCCTACCTCATCCTCAAGGAAGGAGAGGTTTGAGCTACATTTCCTCATTCCAACATTTGGCCAAGCTTATCTCTTCAGCTACAGCATTATTCTGTTGGGCAGAAAATGTTGTGTTGATGGGAGCAGCAACAGAGGAACTCTCAGAGTCATTCTTAGCTTGTTCTTCGGTCGAGTTCTTGCATATTCATTGGAGGAGCATGAGAGGAGACTCCCAAGCTTAATTTCATATCTTTGGCACCAGGCCAATCATTCACCATCTCTCACAGCGCATTCTAGGGTAGAAACTGCGTTATTTTATGTACGCAGTGTTGGAGAGTTCATTAGAGCTCATCAAGAGGAGTTGTCTCTAAGAAAAAAGATCAGCCTATTGATTAGATTCACTATCAGAGGAGGGCATCATTATTTCTAATCTACTACAGCTCATTTTTTATTTTGATTCGGTTGCAGTGACAAGTCAAATTGTCACATTGTACATTTTCCGTCATTTCTAGCAATCTCTCCTATATTGGCTAGAAATCTTGTATTGGAGCCCATTCTTCTATTCTTGGGAATTTCTTTATATAGTTCAGCCATATTTCATGTATATTCATCTATTGCAGCAGCTACTCTAATATAGGCAGCACTGTCACTGCTCTTCGTCATTTTGTGCAATTGTAGCAACTCATGTATTTCATGGTTTGATCGTTGGAGATTGATCCCGGTAGCTTGAGTGGATTGTCCCTCAAGATATTTCTCTATATTATAGCTGATATATTAATAAAAATGATGGCTGTATTATATTCCATTTATTTATGTGTACATATTTTCAGAGTTTCATGGTTGTGTTCATGTATTGTTGTAGGCTCTTTATTTGAGCAGTTTCCTAAGGGACCTAGTTTGGGGAGATCTGAATAACCCCTCTAGGTTCATTTATTTGGGCTCAAATTCTGGAAGGGAAGTGTTATATGTATTAACTAAGGGATCCAAGACCCCTTTCAGCTTATTTTTTCACTTCCTTCCTTATACATCATCCTTGAGGACCATATTGCAGAAATTCCAGAAAAAGGAATATTACAGTGGTATCAAAGCATCAATATTGGCTCAGCCTGTGCATCCCAAGATAGTATTCCATTAGAAGGAGGAGCTCCTCATTTAGAAGAGGAGATGTACAAAGGAAATAAGAAAAGAGGAATGACGGAAGAGGAGGTCTCCCTTCTTCTTTTCCAGACCATGGAGGGTATCATTGAACATCTTGAGGAGATAGAAAGGGAAAACTAGAAAGGTTTTCTGAGAGGGTTTGTGGATGAAGCAAGCCCTAGTTGTGACCACGTTGGGTGTAAGCATTCAGCCACACATGCAGATCCACAGCACAGTCCATTTCCCACTTGCACTGCCGAGAGGATGGAGGAAGAAGATGAGGCCATTGGAGCAGCAACGCTGCAACTCAAAGGTATGGCTCATGATTGTTGGTTTGAAAATTATGTTTAATATTGTCATGCAAATGTATATGATGAATTCACTAAGGGTTTGGTGAATAATTTTGATGGAATTCAATGTAAATCATCCTTTATCATAACTTCAAACACTTTGCATGCATTGGTTAGAACCATAAAACCAACTCCATTCCTTACTTCCGAAGGGGATGAAAACAGGCATGATGACTTGCCAAGGGCAAGATCCCCATTGTATGAAGGGCCCTCTTCCATTTGTGAAGTCATGGAGATACTTCCTTCAAGAGATGACCAAGATCTAAGGTCACTCCTTGATGATGAGGTAATCTCAATTATATATGAGGAGGATGAGCATAAGAGATCTAACAGCACTATCCCATTGGGAGGAGATCCATCACCACATGGAGGTGAAAGGGGAACCATTGCTTCTATTAGAGTGGCCCTTGTATATTTACAAGGAGTTCCAAGTATTTTAACATGTGGGAACCATAGCACAATGCCGGAGTCATATGTAGCAGCTATTGGGGATTGTGAGATGGAGGAGGAAGAGAAGGATCAGCATCAAGGGTTGATACACCCTTATCTATTATGAAAAGTCTTTGCACAAGAGAAGGTGTTGACCGGATAAATCAATCTTGCGGACAAGATTGATCTCCCTAGTACCAAAAGGTAATCTAGCAGCAAACAGCCAAATAAACCTATCTTTCTCTAGACATATGCAATTTACAAAAGAATACTATAAAGGTGTTAAGGACTTACCATAGATCCAATGCTTGTTCGAAGTAGTTGTCCCTCGATCACTTGAAGGAGTTATCCTTATAGACCTGCAGTCACAAATAAGCAAACATTAAATAGCACCTGTATAGTAAATATTATAAATCATTTCTATCATGGTGAACAAGGAATCCATGAAATAAACAGTTAATTAACAGCTTATTGAGAAAAATGAATTCATTTGTATTAACTTTGAATAAATAAAACCTTACAACCTTAGCCTTGATGTTGAACAGGCCTTCCCGAGGTCCAAAGTAGGAATCTCCTCTACTCTGACAAGCCTTTCACTCTTCCAACCGAGACAGATAGAGGTATGTAATCTCTCCTCACAAAACCTCAGTTAAATGAGTCTGAATCCCAACAGCACTTAACCTCAAATAATTCTAAAGCTTCAACTCCCCTTGAGTCTACCCAATACCTCTTTTTATAGTGCAAAAGAGGAGGTTTCAGTTCAAATTATGAAGGGATATAATCCTCCTTCAAAGGGATAAGCTCCTCACATCAAGGGGCTAGCTCCTTAAGGTAAGGGATACATGAACCTCAGAAGAGCGGTTCTACCACCGCAAGATTCTTTCTAGAGGCTTCTAGAAATTACTAAAAGTGAGCTTTTTGAGTTTACTTGCACCTTTTTAATCTTTTATAGGGGTCTGCACCCATAACAGAGAGAAAGTGTGTTCAGGTACACAGGAGTCATGAACATTAGGTGCGGGACCGCAGGCAAGACAAAGAGAAAGTGCGATACCAGATTTAAGGAGATTTTTAAGAACTTTTCTCTTATTTTCAAGGCTTGACATGAGGAACTGATGTGTTAGACTTTCAAAGGAGGAAGTATGAGTGATAATGAGCTCATACAAATAGCAGAATGTCAAGATGACAATTTTCAGTGCAACAGATTGCCCCCTAAAGTGCAAAGTCTGGAATAGATGAAGCTGAAGTCTGTCATATATGAAGAGTGCAGTACTTTATCATTTCAAGGATCATCTTGTGGACACCCTAGTCGGAACCTGTAAAAACATTCAATGAAAAATATATATATGTAAACATATCATCGTTGAGGTAGGCATTCCCATACTCAGATCAAAACTAACTAGAAACTGATTTAAATTGTTCTGATACAGGAATGATTTTCAATACATCAACAGTATAGACATGTGTAGACACAGTATGGACGTAGCCATATTTTTATGAATCGTTCACTGTAGAAATTATAACAAAATTCCTCGTATCCTGGATGGTAGAAACTAGATCCAGGGTCTTGATTTCTGCTTCTTGAACTAGTACGATTCTATCCATGTGAATGAATATGTTGAAGTCGAACATGGTAGAAACCACTTGATTACCATTCAATAATGTAAACTTTTAACAAGTGTTAGAGTAAGCACCATTAATGTCAATGGTTCTCAAAGTACTCAATACAATCCATGAGATATGAATGAATGAGCTGAAGTCGAACATGTCACATAATATTTCGATCGAAGGTCAATGATGCAACCTATCATCGAATGTGAGAAACCTGCCATTGAGGCATGCAGATTTCAAGGTACTGACGATTTCTAGATCAACTTCCTAGATAATGAGCTGTCGTTGATAGAAAGTGATCCGTCGTAGGCAAGCCCACAACACGAAATCATAGATCAAGTTTTGAAGAAATACATTGGCAAGGACTGACTCAGGGATGGTCAAAATGGATGACAGATATTTTGCAGATGAATGGTTTGTTTGAACTGTCCTCTTGAACACATAACGACACTGTAGATGGTTTGGTGACAATTGACCCAAAGTTAATACCCAGAAACCAGCTGAAGACTTTCAAAATGGTTTGATTAATTGTTAGGCAAAGGATTTCCCAACCCAGGTGAACAAAAAGTGTCATGTTCAAGAGTGGTTAACGTCTTTTCGAATAATCAAAATACAACAAACAGGTTCATTTTTCTCTCTTTTCCCCCCACCATTTCTGGCAAGTACCTCTTTATTTTTGACAAGCTTGAGGAGGATAACATTTGCTTGTTTATAATCTCATCCTTCGGATGAGTCAAACTTAGTTTAAGCTTCGAACCCTAAGAAGGAGTGGTTCGTTCCTGTTTTGAAATTGAACGGGTCCTTTACTGTTAAATTTTAACGAGTCCAGTATAGGAGAAATTCGGTGTTTTTTCAATTTTAGGGAGTCAAAAGAAAAAACTTAAGAAGACTCCATGGGTGTACTTTTTCATAAATTTAGTCTCTCGAGCCTGAAAAAAGGATAAAATAATGTGGGAGAGAACTCTATTGACCGTAATTAGTCAACGTATACCTTTTTCGTAAATAGTCCATTTCAGTCCGTAAAAGGGGTAAACTTATACTGAAGGGACGATCATTCATTTATTTTAACAAGTTCGAATAATCAAGTGCTCGGTAATCTTTTCAATTTTCGAGAGTCTGAAAAGAGCTTAAAAGAGGACTCCAAGTTTTTTCTTTTCGTAAATCTTTTAAAGAGTCCGAAAAAGTGATAAAAGTATGCCCTTTATTGAAAAACGATTAATTTTCCCGAAAAATCCAATTTCTACACAAAAACTCGAAACATTACACATACCTGTTTAAGATAAATAAAAATGATTTTAAAAATAACCTTTTTAAAGTGAAAAATAAACAAATTAAAAGTTCATTTATTCGAAAAAAATTATAAAAAGGGATTTTCTAAATTCATTTTTACCATTTGAGTTCAGAGTGAAAAGTAAGAGCTTTTGGGTAAAAAAGTTCCTGCAAAGATTCTGGAAAATCCGTCCAAAAAAATCGAGAACCGTTAGCTCCAGGTAATCCACGACCTCCTTATCTTGCATTTCATCCATTTACATTTCGTTTTTAGGCTTTATATTTCATTTTTAAAGGAAAAATAGGTTCAAAAAATCGCCTGCGGGGGTCCGTCGGTGCAACATGCGAGCCCTACGGACCCCGACTTTTTTCTACATAGAAAAAAGTCATAGGTCAGAAGCTGTTCCATAGCACCCATGCCTACCTATGCATTGTGTATGAAAACAGAGTGCGGACCCCGCGCAATTAAATTTCAAACTTAAATTTCTTCAATTCCGCCCAAAATTTTTCAAACTAGATTGTTCTAATATATCTTTTTATGCATTGTAGGATATACAGATGCTAATTTGGAGAGAACGCGAGAATGAAGAAGTAGATGACGTCGCAATGCTTCATTTGCCTACAATGCAGGCATTAAGAGCATGCAGTTTGTATAAATTCTCGGCCATTCAGGGCATGAGGGCATAGGTAGACCGCCTGACGTGGTTGGTGAATAGATGGAATGTAGAGGACCAGTGTTTCATTATTGGAAGCCACCAGCTCAAAATTGAGCTGGAGGATATCTATTTTTTGAATGGTTTTTCCAAGAGGGGCGAACAAATTTCTTTGTTTGGGACTAGGCCAGGGGGCCAGTCTGTCGCTAGTCTTCGACTAGAATTCTGTAATGATCAGGCAGACCCCCGGGACAAACGGATTGACATAAAAACTATCATCCGTCCCGAGCTTAAATTTATTGCATTTACTGTCACTAGACTATGGGGGAGCGCAGCATTGCATGTGGCTACCGGTTCCCAGATGCGCATTGTTGTAGACTGTTTTTGAGGCACCATTTTCAACTGGTGCGAAGCTGTGTTGGCCAATGTAAAATGCCAACTAACCAGAGCAAAGAACAGAAAGCTAAAAAAATTTGAATATGGATCCATTGTAGTCACCTTTTCTCTAGAGAGTATCCCCATGTTAGCTCCGCAGAAAATTCCTATCGATGTTGGTCGACCTCGAGAACCTAGGATGGTTCGTTGGGTTGCATTGATGGCCCGTCATGCTGTTGAGGGCATCAAGGCTGTTTGATTTCCTTCTACATATTTTCATTGGCTAGAACACCAAATTTTTTTCATAGAGGACTTTCCATACACTGAGATAGATTTCCGCGGCGACCGAGAGATGGCTCTCCCAGCAAGGGAACAGTGGGATGAATAAGGTAAAAATCATTTTTCAACAATTTCTAAGTTTTAATTTTTTTTGTATTTTAATCGTCTAAAAATTAATAATCAAAGTTTTAAATGCAGATGTGGGCCCACGGTGACCAACCCATCTCCAGCCTTATGAGAGGAGGCATCCAGCTGCTGCAACACCAGCCCCAAAGGGCCAATCAGCAAATATCCTGTCTGATTTAGAGCATCACCTAGAGCGCCTAACTCTAGACATTCCAAAGACCGACATAGATGATATTTCGCTCAGATTATAGAGATAGTGATTGGTGTCCCAGGACATTTTAGGAGGTTCCTATGTAGGGTGGCCTGGGCAGTGGTCTCTTATCGTGATCATCATCAGTGATAGGATGATCGTGTTGTAGACTCATATTTTTGACCTTTTTTATTATCATTTTTGTTGATCATAAGGTGTTTTCAACCTATGATCGAAGACGATGTATCTTTTTGAAACAAACTTCTATGCTATGATATATCACTATTATCGGCTATCTGTGTACATGTTATTGAATGTTGTTTAATTTACTGTTTTTATTATTGCAAATGTCGATTTATCATACTAGAAGCAACTGCATCTACTAATGTATTTAAATGTCTTGGAATATGTTGATATTCAATGTAATCAAATTTGCGTTCCAAGAGACGAACTCTTAAAAATAACCGTAATAACACTGGATTTCTAATGGCATAAACCCTGTTAAGCTATAATACAATAAGTTCATAATCCAACTTAACAATCAAACTCTGAATTCCAAACGATATGGATTTAGATAATAACTCAATCACTGCACTATACTCTGTAATGTTATTCATTGTTTGACCAAGGCTTACCCCATGCATGGATACTAACTCGTCAGAGAGTGAATAGATAACCCAAGTTGCGGAAGAAATGTTCTGTGTACTACGACAAGCACCATCAGCAAAACCAATGTAGGTTTGAAGAGACGTCGACATCTGCAATATCAAGAGTAAAACTCAGATAAGAAGGAATAGTGATAAAAACACACTCTAAACTAGGCATGCTTTTCTAATCTAAGACACACCAGTAGTAAAGAAATCTAATCTAATCAAAAATCCACACACCAAATTTAAGCATAATATCTCTTCACATAAAGCCCATTTCTGGGTTTATCTAAAGGGACACCATCGAAATCTATCAGCTCATAGGCCCCTTTTGTAGCTTTCGTTTAACAATGAAAGGACCATGCCACATGGGCACAAATTTTCCAGCCCCTAGCTTATCGTTGGCTTGATCGTACACTAAGACTAGGTCTCCTTCTGAAAAATTACGAGGTGTAACATTTCTATCGTACTGAGCCTTTATTTGTTTGACATGAGCCTCGTTTGCTAATGCAGCATTTTGTCGATTCTCATCTAGCTGAGCCAAGTACAAAAAACGTTTCTCCCCTTCAGACGTAGCTGGGATTAATTCTATGGCTAATTTCAATGATGGAATTTCGCATTCAATAGGCAACACAGCTTCCAAATCGTAAACCAGTTGAAAGGGAGTGAAACTAGTTGATGTTTTTACTGAGGTCCGATATGCCAAAAGTGTTGAAAATAACATGGAATGCCAACTCGACTTATGAATACCAATAATTCGTTTAATCATAGTGACTAAAACTTTATTGATAGCTTCAACCAGACCATTAGCTTGCGGATAATATGGAGTAGAGCTATCATGGCACAGGCCAAGTTGATCTGTCAGTTCAGTCATCATGATATTTCGAAAATGACTTCCATGATCTGTAATAATGGCTTGAGGAACACCAAATCTAGCAATTATATGATTGAACATGAAATTTGCAGTAGTCTTTCCATCTGCCGAAAATGTAGGCATCGCCTCGGCCCACTTAGTAAAATAATCTACTGCTAGGATAATATATGCATGCCCCCCGGCCGAGTGAGGGTTACATGTAATAAATTCAATAGCCCACTTTGCAAAAGGACCGACGGCAATTATAGGGTGAAGAAGAGCGAGTGGTGCACGCATTTTATGATCAAAGACCTGACAATTATGGCATTTTTGGACTGCATAGATACAATCTTTGAATAACGACGGCCAGAAATAACCAGCGCGCAATATCTTTTGGGTTGTGGCATACCCAGACATATGACTGCCAAATGCTCCAGAAAGGCAGTCATTTAGAACCTTCTCAGCTTCTTCATGAGTAAGACAGCGTCGGAAAACAGAATCCTCTCCGCGACGATAGAGTGTATCACCAATAATATTGTATTGTTGGGAGTGGAAACGTATTTTCCATCGCTAAGATCGTGAGATTTCAGGCCGAAAATATTGGGTTTGGAGATAAACAATAAAATCCCCATACCAAGGATCAAGTGTACTGATAAGAAACAATGATTCGTCCGCAATGGGCTGCTCCACCAGAGTTTCATTATAAGTAGAGGGGAAATCACACATCAGTTTGGCAAAAACCAAAGATTTCTTTGCCTTGGATTTTTCAAATTCCAAGTCAAATTCCTGCAAGATAACTATCCATTTGGAATACTTTCCCCCTAGCAATTGTTTGTTTAAAATGTACATCATAGGGTTACAGTCAAAAATTACTATGGTTTTGCATAATAAGATGTAGTTTCGAAATCTTTGGACAGCTTGAACAGCTGCCAAGGCCAATTTCTCCACATGTGTGTATTTGATCTCATTCGGATCCAAATTTCGACTAAGATAATAAATCACACGTTCATTGTTGAATTCATCTTCCTGAACTAAAACCATCCCAATGGTGGAATGAGAGGCGGCGAGGTACAAAAAATAGTCCTGGTTGTAATTGAGAGGATGCAGTAACGGTGCATGGGTCAACGCGTGTTTGAGTGCATCAAAAGATCGATTAGCGATCTCATCCCAAAAGAATGGAATGTTTTGTTTTAACAACCTGGTAAAATCCTTTGTTAACTCAGAGCAGTTAGGAATGAATCGACGTAAAAATTTGTCTTTCCCCTGCAAACTTTGGAGTTGGCGCAGAGTCGAAGGAGGAGGTAGATTAACAATAGCTTCGACCTTCGACGGATCAACATGAATGCCTTCTTTTGAAACAATAATTCCCAGTAAGCGACCCAATTCTACACAAAAAACATAATTTTGTGGATTCAGCCAAATTCGATAATGCCTACATCTCATAAAGATAGCTCATAAATGAGTGAGATGGTCGACTCTACACGATGAATGAGCAGGTAAATCATCGAGATAAGGCTGCACAATTTTCTTAATGTCATGAAATGCGTAAGACATAGCCCTTTGAAAATTTTCTCCAACGTTCTTCAATCCAAAGGGTAGTTTGCAATAAGAAAATGTTCCCCATGGACAAATGAAAGTTGTTTTAGGCTGATCAGCAGGCAGTATGTTTATTTGATTGTAACCAGAAAAACCATCCATAAAGGAAAAAATTTCACTGCCAGCACAATCATCGATAATTTGATCGATATAAGGGGTTGGATAACTGTCTTTAGGACAAGCTCAATTAATATCCCTATAGTCGATACATACTCTTATCGTTCCTTGTTTTTTGTTAACAGGAACAATATTCGATACCCAATCGGTTAAAGGAATTGAATAAATGAAACTTGCACGAAGTAATTTCTCAACTTCAGCTTTGATAGTAGCAGCTTTTCTCAGATGTATCTGACGTAAACGTTGACGGACAGGTTTGGCATCCGAGTAAGTCTTGATTTCATGTACAACAATTGACGAATCGATTCCTGGCATTTCTTCATATGACCAGGAAAACACGTCATGAAATTCTTAAAATAGGGCTTTATAAGTTTGGATTTCATCATGCGTATAGCAAGCACCTATATGAATATTTTCAATTATTCTTGGCTTAACTGAAATGTCAATTGGAATTGTTCAAGATATATTTTCCAAATTTAACTCAGAATCAGGATTTTGCAATGGATTTTGCGGTTTTTTGACATATTCAGTAGTAAAAATAGAAGCAAAATCATTTTCAAAATGATCCAGCTGAGGTAAAAACGAATATCGGTGATGTAGATCTTTCCATGGAAAATCGTCAACAGACAAAAGTTCACAAATCTGCTCATCAGTATGAACAAGATTGGGAAATTTCATTGTGGCTGAGCTACATATAGAAAGTGATTCCTCATGGATCCCATTCATTGGATCAGTTTCATTTTAAGAAGGAACGGAAAGCGACTGTACAGACTGATATGCAATTTCAAAGGGACTCAAAGGCATCACGCCGTCAAATGAATCCAACTCGAAGTCGAAAGGTACAATCCAAGGATCATCAAACGTAATAGTATTCGATGAAATCATATGAATAGTTGCGATAGAAGGCGATACGTTAGGAGGAGGAAAGGAAAAAGTTCCTAGTAAACCAGAATCTTTAATCAAACCTACCCCAACATCCTTGTAAGGGATATTCGTTTTACCGACGTGCTGGATTGTTTCTGTAGAGGCTGGATCGGAGGAGAAATAATTCAACTGGTCTATTGTAACGATCTTTCCTTGATGTGGAAACTTGATAAGCTGAAATACCGAAGAAACAACAGCAATCATAGCATGAGACCAACTACGACCCAAGAGAAGGTTGTAATCTAGAGGGGCATCGACCACTTCCACATCTAGATTTACGGTTTTACCTTCGACCCCTATAGGTAAATCCTGCAAAATACCGAAAGGATGGAACCCTCGGCCATCAAAAGCCTTAAGAATTGTCGGAGACTAATTGAGTGTAGGAGAACCAAGCGATTTCCAACACTGGATCGACATAATACATGTAGAAGCCCCCTCATCAATCACAGTCTGAAAGATCGGTATGTTTTTTACTAATACTGGAATCTGGAAAGCCATTTGATGAGGTAGGCGAGGTGTAATATTCTCTAAATCGAAGATTATTAGGTTCGAGTCCTGAATATCGACAGCTCCTATGGCACGATTGCAGCACTTCCAAAGCCGACATTACTGAAGGGGAAATAGCTAAGTCTTCAACAATGTTGTAATTCTGAGAAGCTCTCGCATGTGGATTGAAAGTTGATTTACGAAGAACACCTTTAGCAGGAAGTTTGATTACTAAGTCTGGATTGGGTTTCTCAATCTGTAGCGAATCAGAAATGGGAGGAGGTGTAGTTGATGTGTTTGAATTAGAAGATTTTGCTTCTTTACCACCAACAGGACTTTTACTACCATAATATTTCGATCGCGTCGCAATCCTGACATGAGACATCATCATAATAGGTTCTTATGAGGCATTCGAGGTAGAACCAATCATCTTACTATCTTGAGTAGGAAAAGGATCCTTCAAGATAGCAGGTTGTTGAGAACCTTTAACGAATTTTGCAACCTCTGCTCGATGTGGGCATTCCTTAGTAAAATGATCCTTGTCGCAAATGAAACAAGGATAGCGAGGCTTGCGTTTTTCGTCATTAGATTCATCTTTATCAGTTTTATCTTTTGAATTCTTTTTATTTTTATTCTTCCCCTTTTTTTTACCACCGGATTTAGATTTGGATGTAGATGTCTCTACGATATGAATGTTGGCATAAATTTCAGCGGAAGAATCTTTTTTCGGGGAATTAGGTAGAGTTATTATAGGAGAAGAATTATTCAAAGATTTCTTCTTACTTTTAGTATTAACTGTACCAATCATACCATCAGCGGCATGAGACCCTGAAGGAGCTGCAGTTATTTGACCTTGTTTTGGAAGATCAGGGATTTTTTCATGTAAAGTACCTGACTGCCTATAGATGAGGTCAAGGTATTGAGCTTGAGCAATGACTTGCTCCTAAGTAACAACGCTGGCCTTAGCTACATCTTCAGTGATGTTGGGTAGTAATGATTTAACAAACCATTCCGCCAAAATTTGATCCGGAATGTAAACTTTCACCAAACGCCTTCTACGTCGCCATTCATGAATATGATCAGAAATATATGTGGAAGTGGATTGCTTTAGCGAAGTCAATAGTTCTGTGCCATTTTCGTATCTGACAGGCAACTGAAAATGAGTTAAGAAGGCAATTGCTAACTGACTAAAATTATTAAAAGAGCCTCATGGTAACTCAATGTACCATTTGGCGGCAAGACCAATAAGAGTTCGTTGAAAAAGACGTAAGCGAATTGAATCATCAATTATCGAATTAGACGCACACCAGAGGTGATAAGTCATAACGTGATTTGACGGATCCTCTCCTGACTTACCCTCGAATTTCAGTATATCACTGGGCAACTTATGCGGCATTGGCAGCCAATACAGATGATAGAAAATTGGATCATTCGTAAGGCATGTCAAATCAGGTAAATCCAAAGTTGCAATAAATGGTAACTGACAGTTAGGGTCGCGAAAACCTTGAGTAACAAGATCAGTTCTGGGAGGAGGATACCCAGGATAGCTGGGAATCGGATTTGCATTAGGAATTGTGTAACCTCCTGGGAAGCCAGGATTAACCAGACCAAACTGTGGTTGTTGAGGTTGTTGATAAGTATAGCCAAGGTACGGTTGATACTGATAAACTAGGTTTTGTGAAACGAGACCGAATTGATACTATCCCTGGTATGTTTGATATGTGAATTGTAGTTGACTTGTGACAATCGTACTTGTACCAGCTTGTCCCACAGGTATCTGGACCTAAGTCTGAACTAAAGGTCCTGAATGGGGTACAAAGACTTGAGGGATTTGCACGGATGCAGGGATAGAAGAAACCGGAGCTAAAGATACTCCAGAAACAGGTGTTATAGGTTGAACAGATGTTGCAGTAGTTGCAGCAGTTTGAGGCGGAGTCTGAGGTGTACTAGGCCCAGATTGCTGAATAGAACCAGGTGCAGGGGTTTGAATAGTAGGCTAGACAGGTCGTTGGGTTGGACCAGAAACCAAAGGTTGTCCAGGTTGAGTAGACAACTACGCATTAGGTTGCATAGTCTATTGAATTTGGGATGGATCCCACACCATGTTTATTCCGAGGTATTGTCCCGTAGAAGGTTGAACGTAAGGACCATAGCCTAGTTGAACGTAGGGTTGATAAGTAAGTGGTAAATTTCTGACTCCTTGTACAAATGATTGACCAGAAGGCAGTTGGATACCTTGAGTTGGGTACTGACCTTGAGGTTGATAACCTTGAGTCGCGTACTGAATCTGGGGTTGATAAGGACCTTGAGGAACATACTGAGTTTGGGGTTGACCTTGGGGTATGTACTGTCCTGAAGGTTGATAACCTTGAGGTATGTACTGTCCTTGAGGTTGTTCTCCAAAATAATATTGTGCCATAGTTTGTCCTAGAAAAAAGCTACCTTGAGGTTGCCCCCCAGGCGGTAACTCACTGCCTTGTGGTTGCCCCCCAGGCGGTAATTGACTACCCTGAGGTTGCCCCCCAGGTGGTAATTGACTTCCCTGAAGTTTTCCTCCAGGCGGT
Source organism: Pinus albicaulis (assembly GCA_034641835.2). Classification (NCBI taxonomy): domain Eukaryota; kingdom Viridiplantae; phylum Streptophyta; class Pinopsida; order Pinales; family Pinaceae; genus Pinus; species Pinus albicaulis. The sequence goes on from CM076577.1 coordinate 493,274,346, forward strand.
AATTGACTACCTTGAGGTTGAAGATTCGGAATATTACTAGAAATCATAAATATTTTCTCTACGTTCGACGTTTTAGTTTTAATTCCATTAAGACCAGATGATAATACTTGTTCAATCGGTCAAGGAGCTGCTCCTGAGAAAGTACCAGAAAGAGCCTGATACCCCGAAGGAACAGAAGGACCACCACGTAAAAATGCTTCCAGTGTTTGGGAAAACATAGATGACTCTCCTGCCATGATAGATGAAGGATAATAACCTCTGGGCGTAGGATGAAATGGAATTCGAGGTGGAGAAAAAGCAAGACCCGGGTTTTCTAAAAAATTTGTCAAAGATAGATACCAAGCGTCACTCCGAATAGGGCTGTAGAAAATGGATTCACGCTCCCTAATATTTAAAGACTAAGGGGATTCAGGAAGAGATATCTCTTTGTCTAGACTAGCAAGTTCTTCAATAGAAATAAGGCCAGATGGAAGATCTTCAGTAACAATATTTCTTACCCTAGGTGAACCAGGATCGCTAGAAGTTGGAGTAATAAATCCTGAGGATGTTTCCAAAATAGAATGTTCAATGTCAGGCTCGGAAATTCCAGGTTCTTCAGCTAGTTCACTGGAAGGAGAAATATTACCAGTAACTTCAAAACCTGAGATCGGTTCTTGAATCTGTTCTGTTGTGGGTATTTGATGATCAGGATTAACAACTATAGATGAACTTCCAATTTCTATTCATCTAATTCTACAGCTACTAGATGATACTAAAGCATGTAGCCCTTCAAGCTGACTTGGTGTATACTCAGGGGGCTTCCCCTAAAGTCTCTGGGACTGTCTCGGTAATTCTTCCACGATTAAATATTAATCAATCACACGCAAACAAAGAAAATCTCAATAAAAACACCTAAAGTCTCTAAAGAAACAAACAACTGAATCACACGCCTAAAAATCTAAAAGTTCAAACCACACATAAACAGTAACTTCCCATACTAAAAACACTAGTTGGTGATGAAATCCAACTTAGTAGAAATTTAATACAGAATGGGCGGTTGGAACAGTTACCCTAACAACCTGCTTAATGAAACAGACTGGCACAAGTTTCTTCACAAAACCATCTTGTGTGAAGAGAACCCCCAGAGAGTCCAAGTGAGTCTAGTCGACGTCTGCTCTAGGTACAGTGAGATCTTTCCTTCACCGTCACCTTAGGAAATAATCTTAAGCTTATGGACACTAAGGTTACCAACAATAACAAATACAACTGGGGGAACAGTCTACGATCCGATTCCATGTGCAAGGGCAAAGCAACAAAGCTCAATCCTCTCGAAGGCTCCTCGACATGGTTAATCTGAGGTTTACCGGCAAGTGACCCCAGGCTCCTCGACAATGGTTAATCTGAGGTTTACCGTTTGTAATGCGCGCAGATCTTCTACCTTTCCCAATGAAACAGAATTGATTGTCTCAAAGGTTCGGACATGATCTCGTGATTAACTCCTTTAAGAGAAGCTTCCCAAATTGTACCAATTACAATTGGATTTATTTCCTACCGCAAGATTTATCTACTTGTTTTTTTTTACTATCTTGGAGAGTTAATTAATCCCTACTCCAAGTTACTAACCTAAGATATATTGGTGATAAGAGCCCTAGAAATAAAAATATTACTAGATTAATTTTAATTAGGCGTTGTTTTTATGGGTTGTTCTTTAAGTCAATAGGTATGGAAATGAAACTTTGATGGTGTGAAGACTCGACTTCAAAAAAAAAAAAAAAAATGCACCTAAAAATGATGATCAATTCGTTTTCTTTCAATGAAATTCTAACTAAAGAAAGAGTTCGAGAATGCAATTCTTTTTAAGAGACAATTCTTTCTTTGAACATGAAGAATAAATGGAAGAAATTTTTTTTTTCTTTTCAACAAGAACTCAAAACGAGACAAATAATCAATGCTCACAATAAATTCCTTTCACTTTCAAGACTCGAAACTACAAAAAACAACTTTCCTTCAAAAGAGATCTATAAATTTTAAAAGCACCCAAAACTACAAAAACTAATTTTGAGATCTACAAACTTTGAAAATCTAATTGAATAAAAGCTTTAATTTTATTTTTTTAAATGTTTTACTTAGTTGTTCAGTAAACTAAGGATTCATTTGTCCATAATAACAAACAAATCAAAAAACATCCAGATATGTTTCCTTTTGTAAGAGTGAAATTCAAAACTTATAACAAAGTTTGTTCAAAGATTTGCAAAGAAACAACTAGATCTATTTCTCAAGAAAGGATAGATTTCACAACCAAGTCAGACTCATCAAGAAGACAAAAAGACCAGTGTTATCTGAGGTATTTCAAGCTTCCAATATTTGAGTCACTACAAAGACCAAGTGAAAAGCAATCCAAGTATGCAAAACTTCTAGAAAATCACCAAAAACTCAAATATTGTTGGAACTCACTCACAAGAGGCTTTTGACAGGAACAATACAGATCTAGGCAGATACTAGAAACCCTAAATCAAATTAAAGATAAACTGGAAAAAGAAATCTGGAGTTTTTCAAAAATTTTAACAGGGTCCGCAGGCCCCCAGAAGTAATACATGCGGTCCCGCACTGGTTACATAGGAAAGTGAAAAACTGCCTGCACTGTGTAAGAAAACAAAGTGCGATCCCTAGAAAAGTTCAAGAAAAACATAAAATATTTCAAAATTTTCAAAAGCAAAGTAAACCTAAGCTACCCAAGCAAGTATCCATCAATCAAAAACCAAAAAAAAAAAAAAAAAACATTTTCTCAAATCAAAATAAAGGTAAACCAAAAAACAAGAATCAATCCCCAACGGAGTCGCCAATTTGTTGACCGAATAAATCAATCTTGCAGACAAGATCGATCTCCCTAGTACCAAAAGGTAATCTAGCAACAAACAGCCAAATAAACCTATCTTTTTCTAGACATATGTGATTTACAAAAGAACACTATAAAGGTGTTAAGGACTTACTGTAGATCCAATGCTTGTTCGAAGTAGTTGTCCCTCGATCACTTGAAGGAGTTATCCTTATAGACCTGCAGTCACAAACAATCAAACATTAAATAGCACCTGCATATTAAATATTATAAATCATGTCTATCATGGTGATCAAGGAATCCATGAAATAAACAGTTAATTAACAGCTTATTGAGAAAAATGAATTCATTTGTATTAACTTTGAATAAAGAAAACCTTACAACCTTAGCCTTGATGTTGAACAGGCCTTCCCAGGGTCCGAAGTAGGAATATTCTCTACTCTGACATGCCTTTCACTCTTCCAATCGAGACAGATAGAGGTATTTAATCTCTCCTCACAAAACCTCAGTTAAATGAGTCTGAATCCCAACAGCACTTAACCTCAAATAATTCTAAAGCTTCAACTCCCCTTGAGGCTACCCAATGCCTCTTTTTATAGTGCAAAAGAGGAGGTTTCAGTTCCAACTATGAAGGGATAGAATCCTCCTTCAAAGGGATAAGCTCCTCACATCAAGGGGCTAGCTCCTTAAGGTAAGGGATACATGAACCTCAAAAGAGCGATTCTACCACCGCAAGATTCTTTCTAGAGGCTTCTAGAATTTACTGAAAGTGAGCTTTTTGAGTTTAATTGCACCTTTTTAATCTTTTACAGGGTTCCGCACCCATAACACAGAGAAAGTGCATTCAGGTACGCAGGAGTCATGAACATTAGGTACGGGACCACAAGCAAGACAAAGAGAAAGTGCAATACCAAAGTTAAGGAGATTTTTAAGAACTTTTCTCTTATTTTCAAAGCTTGACATGAGGAACTAATGTGGTAGACTTGCAAAGGAGGAAGTATGAGTGATAATGAGCTCATACAAATAGCAGAATTTCAAGATGACAATTTTCAGTGCAACAGAAGGAGACTGTACAGCGTAGTGAAGAGAGGGACAAATCAGTCCACTTATACATACAGTCCACTTCTGAACTTGATGTCTCACTATATGGAGGCATTCCACCGGGAAGGCCACCTGATCTAGAGTTGATAGGGGCATCTTGTCATTTGGTTCACCACTCTTGGATTCTGGAGAGGTGAAGACATTGGAGGAGACTAGCACAGTGTAGAGAGTCTGGGGTAAACTCAAGGAGGAGGGAGACACTCTCTCATTTTCAATATCACCCACTCTCATCAGTTATATTGCGCTAACATAGTTTGATGCAGGGATGGAGGATGGCAACTTCATGATGCAATATGACTGCTCCAAATATTTGGAGAGGAAGAGGATACTTCCTTTGAGGGAGGACTCTTTCGTACATAGGAGTGGATGGAGGCCACTCATGCTTACTTTGACCCAGCTTGGGAGATTCTTATGGATGACAGCTTCTCATGGGAGGCCAACTTCCAAAGGAAACCATCACTATTTGAGCATGAGTAGCTGCATGATGGGCATGGCAGCATTTTGGAGAATGACTTTGGCATGGGGGATGTCAAAGTAACAGGCAGCAGCATGAGGGGAGCATCACATTGCAGATTACCAACGCTGTCTATGAGGAGGATTGATCCGTATGGGAGGTCTCAGCTTTTGGTAGAGTACTCCCAGGATATTGGTGCATGCATGATACTTGATGAACCGGAGGGAGATGACCAGTACATGGTGGATGATATGGTCATCTATTGTTATGGCAGAATCTTCTTAACTATAATTTCTAGTCTCAAGGAGAAACTATTGCATGCAGCACATGAGGACTTTCTAGCTATGCACTTGGATGCATATTTTTCTTTGCTAGAGGAGTTCATTTGGGAGGGCATTCAGCATGATCTATATCAGCATATGGATAGATGCATAGCCCGGATGATTTTGGAGAGGTTGGCACAACCATTTCCCTACTCATTGAAGGTGAGGGAGAGCATTCAGATGAGCCAATTCAACTCAAGGACCGAAGTACATGGTAAAAAAGGTATATGTTTTCATTTTGGTTTACCTTTCTTTACTTTATATGAGCAGATTTATGAGGTAAGGATGATCACATCTCTTTATGCTTCTTATTATGATGTACTTATGGCCCATTTCAGCAATGGGAATGGTTATTTTCATGATGGTTTGTGGGGGAATCCACATACTTCTTGGTGTGCACCATTGGCACCAATTTGTATTTTCATATTTCCATATTATGAGATGTTTGTGACACCAAACAAGTGGTTGGGAAAGCACTTGTTGAAATCTGTTGTGATGCAGGCCAAAGGTGAACTGTGTTGGTTCCTCATGTGGAACCATGATTCACTCTCCGGTTGCCATGTGGCAGCTTGTTTTCGTTGTATTTTTCTTCCATATGTTGCTGATGTTTGTATACTCATGGGAGGCTTTGTTTGGAGAGTGGGCTTGGAGATGAAGATGACCATTGGGAGTATGATTCTCCCCTTTTTACATGTTGTATGTTTCAGGAGAAACAATGTGCACACCATGATTGCTATGTCACTACTTTTCTCTCCATGTAGGAGGAGCTATTGGGAGCAAATGCGTTATTGGAGGAGGCACTTCATGGTTGATTCATTTTGTGGGGAGGCTTTGGCCAATTGTAGAGGCCATAACATTTCAGCCCAATATCAGCAACCCCCTCACACTTATCATAAATGGAGGGAGAAACTACTTGGATGGGAAAATATAAACTCTCCATTCAGCCCCAACATATTGCAAAGATCCGGGGTTGAGGACTGCTTTGTTGAGCTACTCAGGATGGCTCATTTCATGTGGATGATTGCATGGGTGAAGTAGTCACTCATTGGGAATAAGACTTCCCATGTTTTTCATCACTCCTACCTTGAGGAGGCCATTGAACCAAAAGGAGATTTCCACTTGCACCTTCTATTATCTCATGATGTATACTTTGGTTTTACACACTTGGAGGGATACATGGAGGACAGATTTATTGCATATCTTGATGAGCTATGGTGGGGTCTATTGATGAGGAGGCCACAAGAAGAGGGGGAGGAATTTTTTTCTCTCTATGCATTTGCTTGAGGACAAGCAACATGTGGGAGGGGAGGACTGTAATGTTCCCAATTTTTAGCCTCAAGCTAAAAGGAACATTATAGATTACATATTTTCATTTTGTTGAATAAAATGGGTAAAGAGACACCTTAACCCCTTTATATGGAGAAATAACACTCCTTGTATGAAAGGAGGAATAATAAAGCAGCTGATTTGAGCACCACATGGTGTGAACAGGATTAGATCATGCTTGATCTAGTCATTTTGACCAAGTCAACTAAAACTGTCTAGATACATTGAACCTACTTGGACAGCGCAGTTTTAGTGGAGGCTCCACTTGCTTGAGTTAGGTGGCAAGTGTGAATGGGACCCATGGTGAGAGGATTTCATTTGATTTATAAGGAGGAGATGGCAGCCCATTTTCATTTTGCATTAGCATATCATTTTCGTAGGGTTTGCAAAGACTTGCATCCCCAAGCTGTTTAGCAGGGTTGTAGTGTTCTTGAACCCAAGGGTGTTCCCAGTCGGGAATCCCTACCTCATCCTCAAGGAAGGATAGGGTTGAGCTACATTTCCTCATTCTGGCATTTGGCCAAGCTTATCTCTTCAGCTACAACGTTATTCTGTTGGGAAAAAAACGTTGTGTTGCTGGGAGCAGCAACAGAGGAACTCTCAGAGTCATTCTTGGCTTGTTCTTCAGTGGAGTTCTTGCATATTCATTGGAGGAGCAAGAGAGGAGACTCCCGGGCTTAATTTCAGATCTTTGGCACCAGGCCAATCATTCACCATCTCTCACAGTGCAGTCTAGGGTAGAAACTGCGTTATTTTATGTAGGCAGTGTTGGAGAGTTCATTAGAGCTCATCAAGAGGAGTTGTCTCTAAGTAAAGGGATCAGCCTTTTGCTTAGATTCACTATCAGAGTAGGGCATCATTATTTCTGATCTTCTACAGACTCATTTTATATTTTTATTCAGTTGCAGTGACAAGTCAAATTGTCACATTATACATTTTCTGGCATTTCTAGCAATCTCTCCTAGATTGGCTAGAAATCTTGTATTGGAGCCCATTCTTCTATTCTTGGGAATTTCTTTGTATAGTTCAGCCATATTTCATGTATATACATCTATTTCTGCAGCTAATCTAATATAGGTAGTGTTGTCACTGCTCTCCGGCATTTTGTGCAGTTGCAGCAACTCATGTATTTCATGGCTTGATAATTGGAGATTGATCCCGGTAGCTTGAGTTTCTTGTCCCTCAAGATATTTTTGTATATTGTAGCTGATATATTAATAAACATGATGGCTGTATTATATTCCATTTATTGATGTGTACGGATTTGCAGAGTTTCATGGTTGTGTTCATGTATTGTTGTAGGCTATATATTTGAGCAGTTTCCTAAGGGACCTAGTTTGGGGAGATGTGAAAACCCCTCTAGGCTTATTTCTTTGGGCTCAAATTTTGGAAGAGAAGTGTTCTATGTATTAACTAAGGGATCCAAGACCCCTTTCAGCTTATTTTTGCACTTCCTTTCTTATACAGTGTCCTTGAGGACCATATTGCAGAAATTTTTGAAAAAGAAATATTACATTCACCTTCTCGCTGCCATATTTCCAATCCAAGGAAATAGTGAAGGAGGCCCATATCCTTCATCTCGAACTCCTTTACAAGATCCTCCTTGCATGAGTGTATCAGTTGCTCATTATTAGTCAGTATTAAATCATCGACATAAATAACAATGATTAAAAGCTTACCCTCCACCACAATTTGGTATAGGTTTGCATCCGTCTCACTCTTGGTGAAGCCAAGTCCAATGAAATAGTTGTCGATCTGAGTGTACCAAGCACGGGGTGCTCGCTTTAGCCCATACAATGCTCTTTTAAGTCTGCACACATGTGACTCACTATTGAAGATCTCAAATCCTTCAGGCTACTCAATGTACACTTCTTCCTCGATGATCCCATTAAGGAACGCAATCTTCACATCCATCTGATGAATGTGCCAACTCATCTGCGCTGAGAGAGCAAGGATGGTCCTTCTGAAAGAATACCATGCGGCAGGTGCAAAGGTTTCTTCATAATCAATCCCCTCAATCTATGAGAAGCCTCGGGCAACAAATCTTGCCTTAAACTTCTCAACACTCCCATCACCAACTTGATTTACCTTGTAGATCCATCTTGGACCTACCACTGATTTATCAACTAGCCTTGGAACAATTTCCCAAGCATTGTTTCTAACAATGGAGTCATACTCCTCCACCATGGCATCTACCCATGTGGGCTCCTGCACTACTTCCTGAAAAGAAGATGGCTTTGTCATGATACATTTTCTCATGAGAGTCATGTATCTAGTGAATCGGTCAGGAGATTGTCTCTGTCTGTGCTCTGAAGTAGGGGCTCCTACATTCTATGTCGCATCAAGCTTCAGCCTCTCAGCTTTTGTGGTACACCTCCTGCCAATTCTGATGTTTTGTTGTACATGAGTGGACTCCTCCACTCCATGATACTCCTCGTGTGGTTGATCCACATATTGAGGCTCATCTTTGGGAACATGCAATTCCTCCTCTGCATGCAAGTGTGGCTCCCTCTCAAGCAACAACATCATGGCTTTCTCCTCATTGAATTTATATCTCATTGCACCACAGTCATTTGAATGTTTGGAAAATACACATGATAATTATGGGGTGTTTCTGTGTACCCCACAAATATCCCAACTTCAGCAGTCGGCTCCAGCTTCTTCTTGGCATTCTTGGTCACGTGAACATAAACAGATGAGCCAAAAATATTAAAGTGAGAAACATCTGGTTTCTTACCAGTAAAAGCTTCTTCAGGTGTACTCATGCCAAGTACTCTATGAGGACAACAGTTTTGCACATAAACCGCAATGTTGCATGCTTCCACCCACAAGTGCATTGGTAGGCCCTGATCATGTAGCATAACTCATGCAACACCCACGATCGTTATGTTCTTCCTCTCCACGACCCCATTCTGCTGTGGGTTATGAGGCAATATGAGTTCTCTTCGAATTCCCTCTTTGTTATAGAAGTCTTTGAATTCGTTCAAGATATATTCACCACCATTATCGCTCCGTAGATCCTTCACTTGCTTCCCCCACTCTTTCTCCACCAATGCTTTAAACTCACAGAACTTTGCGAATGTTTGATCATTCTTCTGCATGAAGAACATCCAGCATCTACGAGAATATTCATCAACAAAAATAACATAATACCTATGTTTTGTTGTTAAAGCAACCGAGAATGGCCCACACACATCTGTGTGAACTCTCTCTAGGATCACCGAAGCACGGTTCTCCTTTTCATGAAAGGTGGTCTTCACAAACTTACCCATAGTACATCCCTTGCACTGATCTATCTATGCAAGTGTACCCCTGGGAAATGTAGTAGAAAGATGCTGCAAAAACTTCAGGGCACCATGATGAAGATGGCCCAATATCCTATGCCATAATTCGCCCTCATCCCAGCTCACCACTTCTTCTTCTTTACCCACCATTGCAGCCATCTATCTCTAGCTTGTAGAGATTCTTAACTCTAATCCCTATCCTCTTGGTTTGACCCATTGTTTTATGTTGCAGGAAGGCTTTTCCATTGCTGAAAAAAACGTCATAACATCTGTCCTCCAACATCGTGACTGAGACCAAGTTCTTCTTTAGACCTGGAACATGCATAACATCTTTCAACAGAAATGGTTTACCTGGCTCCCTCTCAAAGGTAATGGTACCAATGTCGATCGCATTTTATCATCCATCATTGCCCATCTCTATATGCATTTGGAGATCTTTCACCTCCAAGTCGTTAAAAAGCTCCTTATCTCCCGTCATGTGGAAGGAAGCACCACTATCAAGATACCACACCAATCCAATTGCGCTTGAAACCAAGCATGTGATCAAAGAGAAATCAAGTTCAAATTGCGAGGAAAGGGACTCACCAGTTATAGCTCCAACGGCCTTCTCGTTCTTCTTTCTCTGTGGGCAGTTAGTGGTGAGATTCCCATGTTCGTGACAGTGAAAACACTTCACCTTGGAGAAATCCAGCTTCTTGCCTTTAGCCTCAGATTTTGGATGGGATTTATTCCCCTTCCCTTTCCTCGCTTTGGAAGCTAAAGCGCATTCCTCTTCATCATCATGTTTTGATGAAGAGCCATCCCTGGTACTCTGCCTTATCTCCTCCTGCACTAGATCCGACCAAAGTCGCTCCCAATCCGGCAGTTTCCCCTGCCCATTGACAGAGTCTTGATAACTGTGCCAACTCTTTGGAAGTCCAAGGAGAGCCAAGCTCACCAATTCATCAGCACCAACTGTAATTCCCACACTCCCCAGCTCATCCCTACATTGGACAAACTTCGTGAGATACTTTGGAATATTGTCGCCCTTCTCCATTTTGATTTTTCTGAGTTTATCTTTCATCGCCAACTTCCTATGGTCGTTGATACTTTGGAAAAGATATGTCAAAGCCTTCCACATTGCAAATGGAGTAGCTTTCCTGTGAAGGATTGACACAATATGGTCTTTCACACCTTCCAACAAAATTCTTCTCATCTTCGCTACTTTCTTTTGCCAGGTGTCAAGTAATGCAGCATCCGTCGAAGTGGGCTTAGGAACATCGCTATCAATGAACTCCTTCAAACCATTATCTTCAAGCACCGCCTCCAGCCTATCCTTCGAGGCTATGTAGTTCGATTTTCCCTTGAGTGCATACTCCAACTGCAACCCATTGAAAGCGATTTCAATGTTTACTCAACAGTCGCACCAAGAAATTCTTGCAGCAAATTCAAATTATTCCACCAACACAACTCAGCATTGCTTCAATATTTCAATCTCCAGTGATTAACACTGCTTTGATACCATGAATAAATTTAATACCATAACATGTATATTACCTGACTCCCACGATCTAACAATTAAATCCACTATTAAATACATAATCCTTCTACTCAATTCTTTGCGGAAATTAAATCACCAATTGCAAACACATGAAGAAAAATCAATCGCACATAACAAGATGTTTTACTGAGAAATATTAAAGCTAAAAACCCCAACTATCATATATTACGTATATCAGGGAATCATTAAACAATCTCATACAAAGCTCAGCTCATAGAGCTCTCAGTACAATATACAATCGTCTCACACTGTCATACAAAAATTGGTTCACACATGCACCAATTTACTACCTCCTAACAACCTACCTCCACTGCGCAATCCCTGCTGAAGAAGATCCCTGAAGGAATTCGATCTTGCCTTGCCTTGACTGTGCAATCCTCATTGGTAACTCCAATGTGTGTGTAGATGCATTGAATGCATCACTATAGTCACAACTGATAGTCAAACACACCCTTTCACATATCTCTCCACTGGGTCTCCACTGGATCTAACATGCAAGTAGTTAACTATTGTATTTCTTCAGTTGCAAGTAAGACACTACTTGTGAATTAATTAAATAATTAATTCACTCATCTTTCACTAGTGTATCTTTAGTTACAACTAGCACAACTGAGTTAAACTAAATAACAACTCCCATAACTACTCTTCCAACTCTGTTACAACTGTGTCACACTCAGTTACAATGAAGTCCATCATGCATGAGTCACCAACCAACCTTGGAATGCGTAATTCCTTCAGCTAACTGGTTTTCCACATCGGTTAACTGAAATCAAGTGCTCCAAGAGAATAAGTTATTATTTATTGTCTGATTATCATTAAGGGCTAATAATAATCGATATGCATTCTATTTTTAGATATGCGATCTATAAATAGACTTCGTCCATGATCTAAAAATAGAAACTCGTCTAAGATAGAATTTTCTCAACCATATAGAATCAGCATCCTGCTAATTTTAGAATATGATCACCATTCTAAAAATATGCATACACCTAAAAATAGCCTGCGGGCCCCACCTAGTGAAGGTGCTTAATTTTCACTAGGATCATCATCTTGTTGAATCTCAACATACCCCACTTCACAAAAGGACCAACGGTAATGACGTGATGGAGGTGAGTGGGTGGATTGCACATCTTGCGCTGGTAGATCTGGCACTCGTTGTTATAGGTCAATTTGGGCATCATTCCCAATGACCTGGTCAAACTGGACATCATCCCCAAGACCAATGAAATAAGGTCTATCATCCCCTATCATTTCAGTTGCTACATGCCCTAAGACAAGAACAAACCATTCATGACTTCTATTACAAGGTTTAGAATGGTTGAAGTATATGTTATATCACTTATGAGCTCACCAACGTAAACTCTCAAGGGACTAACTAATTTTCATATGTAGCTCCCTCCATTCAAGGGTGTTGTGAAAATCACTTCTCGACATTCAAGAGTGCGTTGGTCAAATGGCAGCAAAATTCTCATTGTTCTGGAATATCCACATGGCCAGTGCCTTCTAGAAGAGTCCATATGTGTCAAAATTCGAATCCATGTGTCCATCTAACACCTCTGAGATTGGGAACATGTCTTTCCTATTATTAGAAAGTCATTAATTGAGAAACTACCATCAGTTTCCCTATAAATTGAGCACAGATCCTAGTGCTAGGAAAGGAAGAAATTTGGTAAAGAAATGTTGTTGGATTCTCAATTGAGTGTGTGATAAGAGTGATATGTTGTTGGGGAGATGTTTATTGTGATGCGTCCGGGATGGATGCTAGAGCTTGTGACATCATATTGATCGTTGGTTGTAACCTCCCCCTTCTATCCATTAATAAATATTGTTGTTCATTTTCCCATATATGTCTCTGTTTGTGTTTCTACTTTTCATATCATGGATTCTTAATTGATATATATGTTTCATGTTTAATCGATTTAACTGATTAAGATAAATAGGCATCTATATATTGCAATCTCTTTGTTGTTTAGGGTTTATACTTGCAGGAACTAGTCTGGCGATCTAAGTTGGATTGGAAGCTAGAGCAAGATCGACAGAAGGAGAATAGGAAGCACTTGGATCACAAGTAGGTTACTCTATATTTTTGTATGTTTATTTACTCTTAGAGAAAGTGTCTTCAATGTCTTTGATGTGTTGTTCTAAATGCATAGCACCACATTTAGGGAATGTGTTTTATCCGTAATTCATAATTCTGCACAACAAATTGGCGACTCCGTTGGGGAATTTCCCGTCATCCTTGGTGTTTTTGCCTCTTCTTATACACCCAGTAGCATATATTGTCAATTATTATACTTTTGAATCAAATAATTGCATTAGAAGTGTGTTCAGTAGCTTTAATTTTGAATCTTTGTTGCGCCCAACGCACTATTGGTCAAGACACAGTTCTTTGCATAGCACTGTCTCCCACTCAGGGGTGCTTTGCAATGCACTGTTTCCCTTTAGAGATTGTGTTTCCCCCTTAGCCAACCAAATTCCCTTTGAATTTTTCATTTCCATCATACTCGGCCTTTTGTTTGTTGTGTTTTCAACTGTCTAATACCTCATAGAGACCAGCGAATTTGCCTGATTCTTCCTCCTTTGAATAAGTTTGTTTAATGTCTCTTTAAGTGTTTTTCTTTATCATTGACAAATCAAATTCAAATTATTTTATTTCTGCATTAGATCCATTTATTTTAGTAAAGGAAATTGTCATTAAATTCTTCGTTTCCTGTAGGAAAAATTGTAGTTCCATTCTTTGTTTTTCCTGAAAGATAAATTGTTGTTAAATTCATCGTTTCTCAAAGAAGAAAGCATTTGTTTTTTGTTGATTTGATGCATATAGTATCCTTTTTTCATTCACATTAAGGGGACTGAAAAGAAAAACCTGCATTTGCATATAGTGAATTGTGTGTGTTGCATAAGAACAAGTTAGGAAAGTTGCATATTAGTTTGTGCTCTTTGTTGTTTGCTCTCAAAACAGATTGCTCTTTCCCTTTAGTAGCTAGAATTTTCATTGAAAAAAGCTAAAATTGAAAAGTTTTCTTATCATTTTAGTTTGAATTTTAGGAATTTCCATTACATCATCGCGGTGAACCTTGAAAGGCAAATTTATAAACAAGATCAACTTAAAATTTATATCAATTTACCTAAAAAATAATTGGAACCATAACGATAACATTTAGAAGGTCTAGGCTAGAGACATATTCCGGCATTGTTAAACACAACAGTTGTCGTTAATTGTTTGCGATACATTCCGAGTGTGATACCTCACTCAACGTACGTAAGTATATCGTAGCTCGTCCACATACCTTCGGGTATATCAGGCGGTGTTATAGTACGAAAAGTATAAAGGGTACTCCCACTGTGTAGTTTCGCATTAAATAGTGCTAATACAGACATGGGCCTCCACGTACCTTAGGGTATATTTCGGAGGACAAATTTAGGTTTCTATCCATCCATAGTGAGCCGAGTCGGTTGCCTTGTAAATTATGATACACCAAATACAGCATTCAGGGATATTGCCTACCTGTACTTCTTGGTTCGCCAGCAGGTATTCTGCAGTTCACAGTTTCTTGGTAAACCTTTTTCCTTGCATTACCCTTTTATTTTGTTTGTTTATTTTTGTTCATAAAATAAATCATTCATCGTGGAAGAAGAAAATCAATTTCCCCGTTGTTCGCGTAGACTTGCATTGAAACCACCTTTACCACTGGAAGTCATTTATGGTCAGCGAAGGCGACATTGCTCTACCGAAACCAGTACCATTAGTACCTCTCGTGAAGCATCATCTTCACATATACCAGAGTCGGCACAATTTGTTTCTACAAATCCTGGTTCAACTACTCTTGTCGAAACGAAGTCCTCACAACTACCCATGGTCAAGATCCATCCAATCAATGAAACCATATCTCTCGAACCCGACGTTGTTCAACTGGAAGTTGATCCAGATCATGTCTCTTTTTTGCCATAACATTTGCATCCCTAAGTTGAACGACCAGAATTTTTTCCTGTATCGGTCGCCCCACAATCTATATAGCCATTGAGTCTCCCATATCGCACAGTCAACCTGTTGAAATATACTTTGGGCCTAACGGAAAAATCCTTCCACCTCGTTTAATTTTGATTGAAGAAATACCACCTTTAACTCCAACTCATTTTTGGGCGGAGCTTTACCTGTACGAGTCTTTTCCTCAATCACCTGCCTCTACTTTTGTTGATCATGCACCTATTCAATTTCCCGTCAATCCAGTAGGGTATTCATTTTGTCAAGTAACCATGCCTGAACCAACATATTCAATTGGACCATTTGTTCCAATTGTGTCAACACCTGCTCCCGCGACCCCGTCGATTTTCACAACTTCACCAGAGTCATATTTACATGGTGACACTATAGTCCCATCCAGTTATAAATATTTATCTGGAATTTTCTCTGGTGCATCTTCAAACCCATGGACTTCACCAATGTCATAGTCTGGTATTGTGACTGGTAAACCTATAGTGAGTACTAAACGGCTTGATCCTTTATATCCATCATCAGGGAAATATCAAGCTGGTCCATCTGGGTATATTCCATCTAGTACAATCTCAACTGGACTCCCTGCATTTGGAGAGCAATATTTTCCATCTTATTATACTCCTAATGTTGGGGGGCAACCTATGGTCACCCAATTCGATAGTACTTCGACATTATTTGGTCATCCTAATGTCAAAATGAATGTTTGTCAATGGCAGCCCACTCTGCCTATCCAACCACAAACATTTGTACACTCGTATCAACCGGTTCAATCTGTTGCACCCACATAAACTCTACTTGCTAATACATATTTACCCATGTTACATACTTAAACTATTGTTACTCAACTGTTTTAGGCAGTTCCTTCAACACAATACCCTCAAGTATCGGGCCCTCGTACTCCAACTCCTTCGAATGGTTTACAACAACCACCTATATCTGGAATCATTTATTCACAAGTTGGATTACCATATTATGGGATGTCGCAACCAAAACCAGGTTATACCTATCCTCAACCGAATCTAAGTTATCCTAATTTTGGTTATAACATTGGTGGACAAACCCCTTGGCAGCCACAGACACAAATGTCACAACCTTCATTTCAAAAAGTATCGCACCCAGGTTTTGGTCAAAAGAATCCTCAAGCGTTTGCCTATCAAAAAAACCCCTATCTGGGTTACCAGCAAGAGATTTCTTATGTTGGTGCTCAAAGGCCTGTTTCCCAAGCAATTCCATCATACCCTGGTTACGCTCAACCTGACCTCAATCGAAATTTTCCCTTTGTTGCAACTTTAGAGTTACCAGATTTAAACCAACTCACCAATGATCCAATCAATTATGCTCCTTGGTGGCCGGTGATACCTCATAAATTACCCTCAGATATCCTAAAGTTCAATGGAACCCCTGGGGAGGACCCGTCGACTCATGTTATGACTTATCATTTGTGGTGTTCATCTAACTCCCTTAATGATGACTCTGTTCAACTATGTCTTTTCCAGCATACGCTCACTGGTCCTGCTGCAAAATGGTACATTGAGTTACCTAGAGCTTCTTTTGATGATTTCACTACCCTAGCTGCTGTATTTTGACTCACTTCCAGTTACCCATATGATATGAAACTGGAACGGAACTCTTGACTAATTTAAAACAGACTAATGCTAGTCACATTTTTTATCATATTCATGAGTGGAGTCATCATCGTAGAATGGTTAAGACATTTTTTCCTAATCGGCTCCTTGTTGGGTTGTTCATTAAGTCCCTATCACCATTTATAACTGAGGATGTGGCTAAGGGTGGCATCGTCACTAAAGAGTAGGTCATTTCTCATGCCTAGTATTTAGACTTTATTTATACTCAGTCTGGCACGCTCTATGAGAAAATTCCCAACGCGCCGAGATCTAATTTTATTGTTCCTCCTCCATAAAAGGACTCTCATGCCAGAGATGGTATGATTGGTACTGCAAGCACACATCACACTACTGCATCTGATCCTGTGCCTTCTTCTGAAATCCATGTCATGTCATCTGACAAGGGCAAAAGTGACAAGCAACCCGGAAGTAAGAAAAAATGGAAATCAAAGAAAAAGAAAACTTCTACCCCGCAGGAAAGATCATCTGATCAATCTTCTGGAAATCAGAAACCTCATTATCCATGCATAATCTGTAATGAGGAACAATTTGTTTGAGATTTTCCTCACAAAGCCATCGACTGATGTTTTGGTGTCAACGTGCCAATGCGTAATAAATATTACGGTAGTCAAGCTACTGATCAACCTACTACCTCGACCACGAATCCATCTACAGAATCAATACTGCCACCTGCTATTCCTGAATTGAAAATCAAGCCATCGAAGGGAGTCGTTCATAAATCGACATTTAATCCTCTAGCCAGAGCTGCTCAAAATTATAATATAGTTGAAGATTTGGCTCAATCCCCTTCAACTATGTGAGCGCTTGAGGTGCTACAAAATTGTCCCTCCCAGAAACAGGCTTTGTTGTCGGTAATTGGTGGAATTGATCCAACTGATTCTAATCTCGTAGTCTTTAATCATATGGGCTATGTGCCGCAAATACCAGCAAAATTGGCATTCTCCATCCAATTAAGTGTTCTCAATCACCTTGTTCATCATACTATTATTGATGAGGGATCATCTACTTGTATTATGTCGCTAAACTATTGCAAGTCACTTGGCTCTCCGCACCTATCTCAATCGCCAACAATGTTGAAAGCTTTCGACGGACGTACAGATAAGCCTTGTGGTATTATCAATAACCTGCATGTTGAACTAGGGGGGAAAACAGTGAATGTTGAAGTTGAGGTTGTTGACAGACCCCTTGACTACAATATTTTTCTTGGAAGGCCATGGGTATATGCTATGAATGCGATCGTTTCTACATATTTTAAAATTATCGCCTTTCCATATAAAGGTGTTATCACAGTCATCAATCAGCTATCCTTATTTGCCTCCACTTCCTAGGTAACTGGAAGTGTTCCGTTAGTTCACGCACCCCAACTCACAGTTCAAAACATTGGTGTAGGACTCTTAAAGGATTCCACTCTCATGGGAACCTTTGCATTACCGCCGCCTGCCACGTCGGCAGAAATTGCAAGTATAGAGACCTGCTACATGGTCTCTTCTGCTCCATCTGGCTTAAGGAAGAGTATGGGTGATTCTGAAATTGTTATGTTGAATGAGTTTCTGCTGCCAAGCCCTATTGATATGGCGTAGCAATCAATATATCTAGTTTGGGAGGCGAATCCGAAATCATCATCGTCAGTCATTTGGGTTGATCATTCATTAGATTTTGGTACTCCATCTGATCCTTTTTCCTCAACTTTCTTGACAGATGAGAATATTTTGGAAACCATGATGTTAGAAGGAGAACCATGGGAAGATTATCATCATCATTCCCATCTTCCTGATTACAAAGAAGATAATCTTAATGAACTATATCACCCATCGAACAAAAAATTATTTTGAACTATTTTCCTATTAATACAATCGATTCCGAGCGAAATTTGTCAAATATTGAAGAAACCATTTCTATTGATATTTTGACCAAACCTGGCATTGTAGAAAGAATTCATGTCAGCGTATCTTATTCTCCATCAAAACTCGAAACATATCGCTCTCTCTTTCGTGAATTTTGTGATGTATTTGCTTGGTCTTACGAGGAAATGTCAAACATAGATACTAGTATCGTTGAACACACTATTAATATGTACGCTGATGTCAAGTCGATACGTCACCACCTTCATCCTTTTCATCCAAAGAAGGCCGCTATCATTAAAGTAGAAGTTGAAAAACTTTTGCATGTTGGTTTCTTTTACCCTATTCCGCTAACTGAGTGGGTTTCCAACATCGTTCATGTTATGAAAAAATAAGGAACCACAAGAGTATGCGTTTATTATCGGGATGTCAATCTTGCTTTTCCAAAAGACAACTATCCTACTCCCTTTATCGACCATATTATTGACAATAGTGCTGGATGCGAAATATTTTCGTTCATGGATGGATTTTCTGGCTACAATCAAATCAATATCTACCTAGGGGACCAATATAAGACAACATTCATCTATCCCTAGGCACATTCGCTTACCGGAAATTCCCGTTTGGTTTAAAGAACGTTGGGGCAACTTTTTAGAGAGCAATGGCTTGTGATTTCAATGACATCAAACACATTGTTCAACCTTATCTAGATGATTTACCTGCGCATTCACGAAATCGGACTGATCACCCGATGCATTTCAGAGCTATATTTTTACGATGTCGACACTAAAAAATACGCCTCAATCCACATAAATGTGTGTTTTGTGTTGGTTCTGGTCATTTGCTAGGATTTGTCATCTCAAACGAAGGAATTCGAATAGAACCATTGAAATTCCAGGCCATTCTTGATTTGTCTGCGCTATCAAATTTACTTCAGTTACAGGAAATTCAGGGAAAGGCTAAATTCCTAAGGAGGTTCATACCCAACTACGCTGAAATGGCTAAAGGATTTACTCGACTCTTGAAAAGTGGGATTCCCTTCCATTAGGACCAAGTTACGCAAGCTTCTTTTGATGATGTCAAGGATACTCTTGTCCAGGCGTCATTATTGTATCCCCCCAATTATTAGTGTGATTATTTCTTATATATTGCCACGGCTGATATGACCATTGCTATGGTATTGGTCCAAATAGAAAATGGGATATAACATCAAATCTATTATTTGAGTCGTAATCTCAACGATATGGAAGTGAAGTATTTGTACGTAGAAAAGCTTGCCTTGGTGATTGTTCAAGATGTCCAAAGATTTTGTCACTATATCCTGTTCCGGAAGACCATTTTCATTTCGGATTGCAACCCCATGACTTACATATTATCACATCAATTGTTGGGGGGGAAGTATTCAAAATGGATTGTCATTTTACAGGAATTTGATTTGGAATTCATCAAATCCAAGTCAAAGAAGTCTTTAGTTTTGGCTGAGCTTCTTGTGACCTTCCCTTTAATAGTACTGCTACTATGTCGGAACCATCTACTCCTGATGAGTCTTTGTTTCTAATCGGATCATTTGATCCTTAGTATGGGGATTTTATCATTTATCTCTAGACCCATACTTTTCGGCCTGTTACCTCTTGCTCTGACCAGCGACGTATCCGATACCAAGCCAAGATTATCTGATCGTCGATGATACACTTTATCATCGTGGTGTCGATACAATTTTAAGAAGGTGCCTCAACTATGAGGAGGCCGAAAAGGTTTTAAATGATTGTCATGCTGGGGCTTATAGTGCACACTTCTCTGGATACGCTACCGCGCAGAAGATACTCCACGTCAGTTACTTTTGGCCTACCATGTTTCACTATTGCATCCTCGCGGTCAGAAGTTGTCATGTGTGCCAAATATTTTATCATAAAATCCACAAAACGCCACTGCCAATGCATCATGTTGCCTTTGTGGGACCATTTTCGAAATGGGGCATTGACTTCATGACCTATAACCCTTGTTCATCTGGGGGGCATGGTTATATTATTGTCGCAATAGACTACTTTACCAAGTGGTCCGAAGCGATGCCTACATTCAACAACACAGGACAAACAATTGCATTGTTTTTCTTTAATCATGTCATTGCACGGTTTGGGGTCCCACGGGCTATAATCACAGATCATGGTAAGCATTTTCGTAATCACATGATGACTGATTTGACTGCCAATTTAGGACTGTCAGATGATGGTTCTACTCCTTATTATCCACAATCAAATGGACAAGTTGAGGCGATTAAAAAAATTCTTAAACGAATGCTTCAACGAATGATAGCAGTTCATAAACGAAACTGTCGTTTGATCCTGTACTTGTCCTTGTGGGCATATCGAACCTCGGTGAGAAACGCAACCAGACTTACCCCCTTTCAACTGCTGTAATATGGTACGGAAGCTATCTTGCCAATCCAATGTGAAATACCATTGTTAAAAATCGTAATCGACTTGTTACCTGACACCTCAAATAAAGAAGCGTGTCTTTTTAACCTCATCCATCTTGATGAAACACGTCGTGAATCCCAATTGGAAAATGAAGTGCATAAGAGATGTATAAAGGCGCAATACGACAAACATGTCCAGCCTCACATTTTCTCAGAGGGCGACTTGGTCCTTCTTTATGATCAGGAAGTTGATCTAATAGGTACACGGAATTTTGAGCCATTACGGCATGGCCCCTATATTGTCAAAATATTTCTTGCTAAAGGTGCCTACAAGATGGTAGATTACGATGGAATTCCATTGGCGCAGCCCTGAAATGGGTTGTATCTGAAACGTTACTATGCTTAATCATAAGCATAGTAATTTTTTGTATTATATTATATATATATGATGTTGATTTGCATTCACTATCTTAATTTGTTTTTTAGTTTTTTTTTTTTTTTACGTTAGTAATCCGATTTACATTTCATCGCAAATTCTGAATCTTTGGAACCATTTTTTGGGTATGCTGATGGTTCTAGTTGTAGTAAGCATAATCTATCCTCTGCAGCATGGGCCATTTTCGCACCAAACGGTGAGTTAGTGATTTTTCAAGGGATTTTTATCGGTAGATCGACAAACGATATTGTTGAGTATAGTGCGTTGATCGAACTTCTCTCTGATGCCATTTCATTTGGTATTAACTGCATCATTATAAGGTTAGACTCACAACTTGTGGTATTACAACTTACTAGTGTTTATACTGTTAGAAATCCAACATTGCATCGTATGTTCCTAAGAGTTCGAATTTTGGAAAGACACTTTGATTTTATTCAATATCAACACATTTCCATAAACTTGAACACATTGACTGGTTCTTTAGCGAATTATGTTATAAACAGACATTTGTAACACATGCAAAGATACATTCACATAATTAAATAGGATTGTGTAATAAACATAGGAAAACACTGAAATCAAATAGATAGATAGTTATAGGTTCTTACAAAAAATTTTGCCTCAGGCGCATTGGTCATCTGACCTCAAAATGTATGCAACATGTCAAAAGTAAACTAGTGATGCTCATGGTAACTTGTTATCGATCTAGCTATCCTACGCAGTAATCGCATCCAGCAGTTAGGAACGCCAATAGTGTGGCACTGCAATCGCATGGGTAACTCTTCAATCCAGCAATCCAGAATCCCGAAGGTCAACCCCTCTATGTGTTGTCAAAGCTCAGTAAGAGTCTCAACCATGTCTAAATCCTGAAGGGCTGCTCTTCCGACAGCCCTCTCTGCTGGCACATCCGCTCCATGCTCTTGTTCCTACACTGGTTGAACTCGACCCATATCTGCATTACATTAAAACTTTAGTTGAGTCTTGGGAAAACATCAAAATACAAAAATATGTATAAACCTTCGGGGGAAAAAAAAAACAAAAAAACAAAAACAAAAAAACAAAAAACAAAAAACAAAAAACAAAAACAAAAAACCAAAAAAAAACCAAAAAAAAAAAAACAAACAAACAAACATGGTCAAAACATTCTTACCGATTGCACCCCACTGAGCGCCTTCTGGTAAAGCTAAGCCTGGATCTCCTTGGAAATCGACGCCTGCATATGCATACTCCTCGATGGCGATAACCTGTCAACTGAACCAGGCAAAGAGTGGAGTCAAGAACACGATGGATGATTGGCCTGCATGTTTAACCATCATGTCTACCCATCTCTGCATCCTCAGATCTCTAGGGGTAGACACACCCAGCATCACATGTTGAGGCTACATCACTGGATTCTGCTCTAAGGCAAAAGAAATGAGGATCGAACCATAACTAAATTTTTTCTTCCTTCCTCCCTTTGCCTTGCTCAGTTGTTCTTTTATTTGAGAAAGTACAGCTTCAGACCAGTTGAAAACTATTGGTTCCATGCACTCTAGCATATATTGTATATACGATTTGTTCTCTACATGTAGTGTAATGGTACCAACAAGCTTTGCGATTGTGAATATAATGGTTCTCAAAGGAAAATCATGAAAGTCACAGATGTTTATTTTCCCATCCTTGATTGGCTCTGCCCCTGGATAGAAATAATACAAAATATAGTATCTCACCGTCTCTCCTCCGAGAGCAAACCCTGAGAGAGAGATGGCTAAGCCTCTCCTCCACAAGCCTATCAGAAAATATATGTCCTCCACTATAATGGGAACCAATTTGTTCCTAATGTGAAATGCCTCAATTGTTGGATCCCATGCACGAATAAGGAACTCCAAAAGTTCTATTTGTTGCCTCGTGCCTGACAAGTGGAAGTATTTTAATAACCCACAATCTCTTAGGGCTCTTACAGTACCCGGATCATTAAGGGCAACCATATTTTGTTTTTCCTGCTCTCTTTCTCTCCAATTAATTGTCATTATATTTCGATTAATCCCTGAAACATAAACATAAGACTCATTAGACTTCTTTTCATGCAAAAAATAAGGCAAAATTTCGGTATAATGCAAGAATAAAAAAATGTGAATTTCGCCCAACACAGCCTTGGTCAATAGACAGTGTGTTGCATATGCACCTAGGCTTCATTTTGAGTGCTTTACAATGTAGTTTTCAATGCCCAAGGGTCCGTTTTCCTCTTTGGAAAAATAATTTACCCTAAGGGGACCAAATCCATAAAAATTTGCAATGAAATGGAATTAAATGAATATTGAAATAAAGAGGAGGTTTATGGCACCAACCTGGATCAAATGGCGATGAAAACCATCCACAAGATTGATCGCAATCAATAGCTGAATTTCGGGGGCAAAAACAGGTTCAGAGCTCCAAAATGCAAACGGTAACTTTCAAATCATAAAAATGAATAGTAAAACTCTTTTAATTAGTCATTTGATTATTTTCAAATAATATTTATTACTATGACTATGGTTTTATTCAATTTTTATCACGAAACAGGTATTTTTAATCCATTTGATGTTGTTCTGGAGAGGTTCACAACTGATGAGCAGATTAGTCATGCATATTTATTTCAAAGAATGATTTGACCACAAAATACTTTTATCCTTATTTTTCAAGCTTTGATAAAAATGAAAAAGGACTTGAAGCGCACTTTTATCTCTTTTTCGAGCTTCGATAATAGCAGAAAGGAACCCCTAGGGTCTTTTTTTAGCTCTTTTTAGACTCTGATAATGTGAAAATATTGTCAAACACTTGTCTTTTCAAGCTCGTAAAAGTAAATTAATTGATATCTACTCAATATAATTTTAACCCTTTTCCGGACTGAGATAGATTATTTATGAAAAAGGAATGCCTTAGTCGAACATAGCTAGGAGATTCTCTCAAATATTATTTTACACTTCTTTGTATCTGAGTGAAAACTTTACGAAAAAGTACTTATGGAGTTTTCTTTCGTCCTCTTTTTCAATCTCTTTAAATATGAAAAAGGACTGAGTTGTCACTGTTGTTAGGCTCGTTAAAACATAAAATAGTGACAAGCTTGTCGATCATGGCAAGAATCAAGTTTCATTCATCGCTAGACTCGTTAAATCATTAAATAGTGATACATTATTATCCCGAAGGGTTGAATTATAGATCAAGAATATGTTATCCTCCTCAGTCTTGTTAAAAAATAAAGAGGTACTGGTCAACAAATGACCGGGGAAAATTCGGGAAAGTGAACAGAACTTTTTGGTAGCAGGTCATACTTGAACATGACACTTCACTCCATCATCATGACTGTTTGGGTTGGGTAATCTTCTTGATGGTTCATTCATACCCATGGTTCATCATACCTTCACTTCGGTTTTGGGTCAATGTTGCCAACTCATCTCAGTGTCTCTGATATGTTCAAGAGAATTCATCCAATGAATAACTCATCCTTCTGCAAAACTCATAAACCTTCATTCTCATGATAGTCATCCCTGAAAATTGCTATATCAAGTCACATTTTGTCTCTGAAATCAGTAACTCTCATTTCGCAATAAAGTGGCTTCCTGTCGACGTCAAATCATCATCCAGGAAGTTTACTTAGAAACATCATCTTCCAGTACCATGAGGCTTGTTACAACACCGACGAGATCCTCGCTTTCGGACCTTTAACCGAAATATTTTGTTTAGCGTTCGATATCAAATCATCTATTCACACCTTACGAAATGTACTGCAGTACCTTGAGGATCATTGACATTAATTGTGGTTCTCTCGTGTTTGTTAACAAATCACATCATTGACTAGTAATCAAATGATATTTTACCATGTTCGACTACAAATCATATATTCGCATGGCTAGACTTGTACCCGAAAAATCGAGTGAACGAGATAAGAAGACCCTATATCTAGTTTCAGCCATCTGGGCTATGATTTCAGGATTGTTGTACACATCATCTGTATGGTGACCTTACATACAGATCATCATCCGAACATGGGCCTATATTTGTAGGCAGGTCTGTATTGGGCAACAATCCAATGTAGACGACTTTATGCACTATGTACATGTTATTAGATAGCTTATGTGCTGAGCATGGGAATGCCTTCCCTCAGCAATTCGTGATCAAGAGGATATATCATGATGTAATGTATTGTAATATTGATGCAGGTCACCACTCCACTTCAGTTCCAGCCCATCACATCGTAAAGCATCGCATTCAAAAAATATTGTTATTATTCTGACTTCATGCTTTAGGGGGCAGCTGTTATAGGTCAATTTGGGCATCATTCCCAATGACCTGGTCAAACTAGACATCACCCCCAAGACCAATGAAATAGGGTCTATCATCCCCTATCATTTCAGTTGCTACATGCCCTAAGACAAGAACAAACTATTCATGACTTCTATTGCAAGGTTTCCAAGGGTTGAAGTATATGTTATATCACTTATGAGCTCACTAACGTAGCCTCTCAAGGGACTAATTGTTACACAGCATTTTGTCACCGTCCCTGTAATCCCCATCCCGCACATTGGAGGACCATTTTTGCGACTTATATGAAGTTTCATGGCTTGCAAAGAATGTCATTGTATCCCTTGCCATGAGGAGAACACTTTCTCTGTTGACAATTCCTGGAACAGACCATCAAAAACACATACTTTTGGGTCGGCGCTAGCAGGAAGTTATGGCCTCACGTCGATAAGGGAAATTAACATTGGGCCCCGCATCCATTGGCGCTCTGTCTCATTGAGCTACTCTCACCAAGCTGTTTTTGGAATGTTTTTTAAATATAGAGGCGATGTTTCCATGCTAACTACTTCGTGGGCAAGTCAACTTGGGTTTTTCGACTGAATAATGTCGAACACCTCCCTTTGGCCTCTTGTTTCCACCTTTTGGGGAACCTCCCAAAGGAAAAGGCCTCCCTTCCACCATTTGATGGATCCCAAACTCCTCGTCTCCCTCTATAAATAAACCTCTCTCACATTGATGCAGCTAGCTGAATAGGAATTGCTGAACATTTTTCTGAAATAGTCTTATATAGCTAGTGTGAGATAGAGTAGAGAAAGAGACCATTGTCGAGAGAGAGCTTAGGCTTGTGTCCTCGCCACGTCCCAATTCCCTAATGAACCTTCGAGACGCGTTTCAACTGAACTCGTTGAACGAGGCTGCGACGTTGATTATGTTTAATCTTCCTTGGTTGATTAGCTACTTATGAATGCGATTATTGTCTTGTATGCTTCTTTTGTGCTTTGATCTTTGTGCAGGCACTCGAGTACCATTGCTAAAGGATCGCGACGTGTCCGGGCGGAGATAAGGATACCACCGTTACAGCTGCAACAATCGTGTTGGACTGCAGGTAGGACAATCTATCCCAACCTATTTCATTCTTTAACTAGGAACCAACACATTAGTTTGTCCTCTTGCTGCTAGACCCACACTAGGGCTAGAGGGATCGCCTATGTCCGCAGAGGGGATTTACCTACACAACAAATTGGCTCCATTGGGGATTAGTGTGTGTTTGTCGTTTCATTGTTTGTTGAGCATTTGACTAATCGATCCGACTTTGGTCGTTTGATTGTTTTCTTGCCTTGCTTACCTAGCTTGACTGTTTTAAACCCTCCTGTTCAGTTCCAAAGTGTCAAGACTGACCTCTGCTCAATGGTTTTATCTTCTTCCCTTGGCTTTCCAGCTTGGCGTGTTTTTTCTGTTGATATTCATCATGTCAATTAGTGCTTGTTGCTTTTGGCACAGGTGCACCAACCCCTGTTAGGCACGGATTACAGCCTGATAGTCACGTTGAATCCTGTAGGGTTTGATTTGGCCTTTTTCCTAAGATTTTTTCAATAGTTCTTAGCTCTGGATTGATTTCTTGCCTTGCAATTGTTTTGACTATGTAAACTCGGTCTTCTCAGTTGTTTCTATTGGGTATGTGTTATATTCTTTCCATGACTAAGCACGCGCGGGGGGGAAATAGCCCCCCCTTTGCGCTAGGCACAACGGGGGGGTCATAGGGAAGGCGATAACCCGCCCTGTCGAGGTCCAGGGCAGCGCCCCGGCGAAAATTTTTGGTCCTTAATTTCCGATGGGTAGTCCATGCCCATGGTTTTGTGCATGGTTTTGCACATGGTTTTGGGGTACAATGGTTTTCAGCCCCTGGTATTTTGTATATCCGGTCAAGGGAACTACGGTTATGTTATAATCCAGGGTTTACGGATTTGGGTTTATGTATGCTTCGGCATGTATATATATGTGTTGTAACACTAAAAGGAATATAATGAAAAATCAAGCTGGTCGTCCCGATTTGGGATTCAGGGGAAAATATCTATGTTTATCTGTTTTATGTTTTATGCTCTCGCTATTGTTTATTTTATGTTATAAGATTCATGTGTAGATAATTTCTGTTCAGGGTTAAAACCTACAGTTTCCCTATCTTCTTATCAATGAAGTTTGTATCCCTAGGGTTTCTTAGTGTTGTTTGCTCATTGAGCCTTCTGATAGAAGTTCAAGTCACTTTGATCTTTGTCATCTCAGTTCGTTGACTGATTGTCTTAGTCTTTCTCGATTCTTTGTGTCTTTGGTTTGTTGGACGATCACTTTCGTTTTCATTTGATTCTCCATTTCGTCACTTCGAGCATACATTACATTGCTCGTTGGATGGTTCTAAAATCCCTTTACTTGCTTGAGAGAGTGCATTCTTGTTTTGAGTATGTTTTATGTTTCTATTGCATTTGATTCATTTTGTTTAGATCTTTACATTTGTAGTGCTCAAAACTAGTGCTTGTTTTTTTTTTTAGTGTAACGGTGCATTGTGTGCTTCATTCATCTAAAAAACAAAAAATTGCATTCTTTCGTTTAGTTTGAAAATGAAAATGTTCTTTTGCATAACTAGCTCTTAGCTGAACTAGGAAAGAGTTTTCGTTTTCTCATTTGGTTTTATTAGACGCATTAGTGAAATTATTCTCAAGTTTAAATTGATTGTTGCTTTGTCATAGAGTTCCTATCCTTCTCTTAGTTAGTATTCATTGAATGGAAATGATGTTCTTTTGCATGTAGTGTGCATTTAGGAATTCGAGATCTCATTCCATAAGGCCTTGAAATTGAAAATTTAATTCAAGACCAACCTTAAAATCAATTCAATGAACCTAAGGAAGCATTGAAACCTAACGCAAATATTTTAGAGGTCTAGGCTAGTGACGTGTTCCAGCGTCGTTAAACCTAGTAGTTGTCATTCGCCATTTTGCTTTAGACAGCACTAGTACAGACTTGTGCTCCCCATACTGTCACGTATATAAAGGAAGACCCTCATAGGTTGCAAACCTTTATCCATAGGAAGTCAATTCTGCCGCCCTGTAACCATGATACACCAAACACAGCATTCGGGGAGACTACCTGCATGTACGTCAAGTCCTTGGCCATTTCTCTTTCATTTGATCACCAAGGTGTATGTGGAAGTTCACGAAAACTTGGTACAGCCTCTTGCTTAGATTACCTGAGTAGTCATTTTGGTCTTTTCGTGACTCTCTAAAAGTGAAAATATCACCAAGCACTTGTCCTTTTACACTCATTTAATTTGAAAGTGACTAGAGTCATTTTTTGCCCGTTTCTCGACTCTTAAAACATGAAACATCAAAGTTTTGTTTTAATGTCGTAAAAAATTAACTGCCTACAATAACATGCCCGTTAAATATTTCTGCTTGGCTTGTTTTTAGTAGTTCCTTAGTGTTTGGTCTTGAAGCCTCGAGTTGGCTATCTTGTTTTCTTCTTGTTTTGAAACATTTGTCACAGTGGCGGAACCACCAGTTTCGTCGTCTTCTTCACTGCCTCCTAGTGGTAGTCCTTTTCCTGACATTTCTTTGGAAACCCCTCAGTCCACTAGGTCTATCGATTTTTCACAGCCTATCCTCCCAACTGTCTTGCCTTTGACTACCCAGTCTCCTCCTGAAGGGTCGGTTGATTTCAATAGGCCACCTCAGGGCGCTTGGTTTAGTTTTGGGAGCAAGGAAGAATTCCCTCCTCTTAATTCGGGATCACCATTATTCGTCTTTGCTTTACCTCCTAGTCCTTGTCATCTTTTTGACGATCTCACGACTTTGTTAAATATGGATTCTTCGAGTCTTGTCGGCAGTGAAGAACTGCATGCTTCTACAGGGGAATATCAGCTTTTCCCAGAAGATTTCCTGTGTGTCTCTAGTCAACCTTCTCCTCAATTGGTGTCTCTTCCACCTGGTTATCGTACTTTGGGTCAGATTATTTCTGGTGTTGCGTCCATAGCACAGTCCAGTACATCAACTCCTCTAAGGAGCTCAGTTTTTCCTACACTAGGAATGTCGCCTTCGACACCTATATCGACAGCCATTGTTACATATGTCCCGTTCCGACCCACCGTTTGTGTGGCTTCATTTGCACCGGTTGTTAGTACGACTCAGTCGTTAGGGTCTGCTACTGTTCACAGGTTTATCTTTATCAACCCTACGCTACCGATTAGGTCTGCCGTGAGTGGATCACAACCACGCGCTGTGGAAACCCCGTCTACTTATACCACGCCTATGGTTTCCACTTATTCTTTCGATGACTATCTATTGGGTATTCAGCGACGATATGCTCACTCTCTCGGTGATCAGCAGTAGAATTCCGCACCTCAAGGTTCTCAGCAGCTGCAAGATCTTGGAAATCCTCCCCATCATTATGATGTCTACGGTAATCTCGTATATTTGCCTCCAATTGATCCCAATCAAGTTGTTTATTTGCCTCAGGCTAGTCCCTATCAGGTCGTTTCTCACCATGGACCACTCTTACAGGGACAACCCTCGGGCTTACAAGGAAAACCTTTGGTTCAGCAGGGACAACCCTTTGGTCCATAGGGACAACCTTACGAGTTACAAATACAACCTTTACAGGGTCAACCTTCGGTCCAACAAGGGCAACCCTATAGTCCTTTTGGTCAACTGTAATTTCAACCAAGAGCATCTTATGTTCCTGGGGGGAAAATGTATCCACCACAGGGAAAACCTTTTGTGCAACAACATCAACCTTACATTCAGCAAGGCCAAGATTTTGTACAGCAAGGACAACCCTACGGTCCTACGTTGGGTCAACCTGGTTTTTAGGGGAAACCTTGCCCATCCCAACCATCGGGCCAACCTCTTCCACAAGGGCAACCCGGTGGCCCTTAGTATCCAGGCCAACCTGCTCCGCAGGGACAACCTGTCCAACCTCAACAGTCGGTTCAACCCGTTCAACCTGCTTAATAGCCGATTCAACCTATTCAACCTGCCCAACAGCCGGTTCAACCCGTTCAACCTGCTCAACCCCAAGGCGCCACTTACCCTCCTCGAGGTCAATATCAAGCGGTATATAGTGCGCCCCAAGGTTTCACTTATTACCCTCAAAGCCAATCCCAGATGGTGTACAATCCACCTCAAGGCAATGCTTACATTCCGCAGTAAAATCCATATGTTTCTCAGCAAGGACCTCAGTGGTATGCTTAGAATCAGTATCCCAATCCTCAACCTAGGTGGAATGCTAACATTATTCTTTAGCGAAGACGTGCAATGACTTTTAATCCTTAATTGTTGTTTCTCGCTATGTTGGAACTACCTAATGTGTCAAAGTTAACGAATGATCCGATTATTCATAACTCGTATTGGCCTCTGGTTCCAACCAAAATTCCTAGTGATTGTCCCAAGTTTGAGGGCAAGTCTGGAGAAGACCCCCAAGCGCATGTTATGACTTACCATTTATGGTGTTCCTCTAACTCTTAGGTTGACGATTCCATTTAACTCTGTCTTTTCCAACGGACTCTTACAGGTGTCGCTGCCAAGTGGTAAATCGAGTTATCTCATGGTATCTTCCAAGATTTCAATACTTTAGCCATGGCGTTTCTCACTCATTTTCAGTTACTGGTTTGGTATGAAACCGGGATGCATCTCCTCACATCCTTAGAGCAAGATCGAGCTAATCGTATCTCGGATCATATTCACGAATGGAGGCGTCATCGTCACTTGATCAAGCTCGAAATTCCTGATATGCTTCTAACTGATAGGTTTACCACCTCCTTCATTGCTCTGATTGCTAAGGACATTATGATGGGGGCATGCGTTATTGAGGAACATGCCATTGCTCGTGCCCAATACCTCAATCTTGTGTACTCTCAGTCCAGCACGCTGTATGAACTCTTGCCAAATGCTCTTAAACCTAAACTTCCAAAGCACCGGCAATGCCACCCGTCGACGGTATCATCGGTTATGTGTTTCAAACTTCTCGGAAGTCTCCTCCTTTGAATCCTCGGAAGCAAAAATCTGCTCCTTCCAATGATATTGCTTCTCAGCCAGTCTCGAATTCTGGTAAAATCGCGGAAATGAATGTCACTCAGGCCAATCCAATGGATAAAGCTTCCAAGGGTAAAAACAAGGGTAAAGGTAAGGCCAAAGCCGATACCCCGAAATAGGATTCTCAGAATTCTTGTGTTGATGATGGTTCACAGCGTAACCAAAGTATCCTTGCTTAATTTGTGACGAAGAGCACTACACCAAGGACTGTCCTCACCGAGCCGAGGTGAGTCGAATGCTCAAAGGCACCCAAGGAACTCCAATCATTCTCAATGAACCGTTTCTGTCACAGCAGACTCATGTGGTAAAGAAACCTCATTCCTCTTCCCTGTTTGGCTCTTAGGTTTTCATGATGAACGGTTCTGCACTCGTTTCCATAGCTACTCGGTCAAAATATCACATTGAACTGCATCAGGTAGCGAGGAAGGAGATCGTTGATGGTCCTCCTCCTCCTCCTGATTTTGGCCCTCTTCAGATTGAAAAGCCCAATACTGAGCCTATTGTACGACCACCTTCCAAAGGTGTACTCCATAAGTCTTCTTACAATCCTAACGCCTGTGCTGCTCAACATTACAGTATTGTTGAGGATTTGGCTCAGGTGACATCTACGATGTCTGCATGAGAAGTACTTCAAAGTTGTTTGTCTCAACGGAAGGCTTTGCCATCTGCCATCAGCGTGGTTGATCCTGCTAATTCGAGCCTTATCACTTTCAACTTAGAGAATTTCGTCCCACGTCTCCCTCATCAACTTGCACTCATCCTTCAAGTTGGGATTAATGTACTGAATGTCCATCGAGCGGTCGTGGACGAGGGTGCTTCTACGTGCGTCATGTCATCTTCCTATGGGAAAGCCATTGGTTCTCCAACTCTCAATTCATCTCCAAATGCTTTAGAAGTGTTTGATGGAAGAGAATCTAAACCTCTTGGTGTTCTCGCTAGTTTACCGATTACTCTAGAATGGAAGAAATTCAATGTCGAGGTTGAAGTAGTTGACGCCAAGCTCAATTAAAATCTTCTCCTCGTTTGTCGTTGGACTCACGCCATGTTGTGTGTTCCGTCCACTCTCTTTCATGTTTTTGTATTTCCGCACAAAGGAAAGATCGTGTAATATTCCAAATTTAGCATGCAGCTAATTGGAATATTGATTTTTGTCTTTTACACCTAGAAGTTTAATAAATGGGTAAGGAGACCCATGAATAACAAAAATATGAATAAAATCCCTCATGGTGTGAAAATGGATCATCATAGGAGATATATTTTACACCCTCGTGTGTGAAAAGGGACATTTGCATATGGGAAAAGTCAAGTTTGACCAAGTCAACAGCGCTGGGATAGGAGGTGGAGATCATATTTTGAGACAGCGCAGAGATAATGGGAGGAAGATTCCTTGGTGGAGAAAACCCTAATGAGTAGGACCCATGGTGAGAGGGCTTCCGTTTGTTTAAAAGGAGGGCAAGGCATCCATAGTAAGACATGTTATGGATTATTGATTTTATGGTCTGGTTAGACTATTGTGCATTCTCCTGTTGTTTAACAAAGTTGTTGTGCTGCTTAAAACAAGGCATTCCTGTTTAGGAATTCCTTCTCCTTTCAAGAGAGGCCTCTTGAGGGATATTGTACTTGATTTCTCCACATCCAGGCTTCAAGACAAGCCACCTCCTTCAGCTACAGTGTTATTTCTGTTGAAGTATAACGTTGTGTTGCAGGGTGTTGCAGTGGAGGTTTCT
The DNA here is from genome assembly GCA_034641835.2 of Pinus albicaulis. Lineage (NCBI taxonomy): Eukaryota > Viridiplantae > Streptophyta > Pinopsida > Pinales > Pinaceae > Pinus > Pinus albicaulis. The sequence goes on from CM076577.1 coordinate 493,307,589, forward strand.
CAACACCACTTCCTGAGCTTATTTTTCAAAGGAGGAAGCCTTATTTACTTTGGAGGATCAGTGAGGAATAATTTGAGTCATTTCACTATATTTGGCATCAGGCCAACCATTTTCCATCATCTACACCGCAGTCCCTCCCCTTGACTGCGTTATTTTCAGTGAGCATCTGCAGTGAGGGTTGTAGTGATTATTTGGAGGGTGAGATATTCAGTGTTAGGATCAGCGTTTCACTTGGAAGATGAATTAGAGGAGGTTTTTTCAGTTTTTGCATCATCTACAACCATCTCCATCCAGTTCTTTAGTTGCAGCTGCTACTTAGTCTTGAGACTGCAACTCCAGCATTTTTCCATTTTGCATATTTCAGCCAATCCTTCCACGATTGTCTTGAAATTGAGTTTGGGAGTCTAGATCTTCACTCCCAACATTTTTTGGGCCCTATATTTGTATATTTGTGTATTGAAACTTCTCAACAGCAATGATCTCTAATAAAACTGTGCTTTCATAGCCTTGGGCATTTTCTGTGTAGCAGTGTACTTCATTTTCATGTACATGTTCTCTTGAGGCTTGTGTTGCCTAGCTTGAGTGATTATTTCCTCACGATATTGTATCTATTTTCTGCTATGACATTAATATGATGGCTATATGGTTCTTCTTACATTGTATGAGTTTATTTATCTCTGCTAGTCCAGTTTTATGTGTATGTATTGCTACATCCCCATTTTGGGATATTACGGTGGTATCAGAGCATAATCTTGGCTCAGCCTATGGATCTCAGCCAATTTTCTATCAAGAAGACAATAAGAATAAAGGATATACAGAAAGAAGGCTCCGTTATTTGGAGAAAGAAAGGAGGAGAAACTTCCAAAGTTTCTATCTCAAACTTTGCAGAGCATTCATGAAGATATCAAGAAGATGAGAAGGGAGATGTGTATAGAATATCCAAGAGGGTTTGAATTTGAATCAAACTCTAGATTTTCCTATGATGGGTGTGACCATGCAGCCACACACTGTGATGCACAGTGCAGTAACATGCCTGTATTTTCCATCAGAGAGATGGAAGAAGAGGGAATGGCTAGGAGGGAAACTCTTAGTGATTTTCTGCAAGAGTATGAATCTCAAACTCATAAGTTTAGAGATCATATTACTTTTCCGGAGTTTTTCAAGATCAAGAGAAGCCAGCAGCATGATATGGATAGATTTATTCTATCTACTTTTGATGTTTCACCTACATGTTCAACCAAAGCTTGGGTGGAAGAGCTAGACACCTATTTGCAGCAGCACCAAATTTCTGAAGATGAAGCCATCAAAGTTGCAACACTGCATTTTGGAGGTAAGGTCTATGCATGATGGATATTTGAGTCTTTTTCTTTGAAGAATGCAAATACTTCTTCTTATGCTAGGTTCACTAAGGCATTAGTGGAAAGATTTGATGGAAATATTTTTGAAACACATGTGGTGGAACCAAACAAACCCAAGCAAACAAAAACCTTGCATGTGATGGAGGAAACTATAAACTCGGATCCACTTCAAAAAACCATGGAGGAGGCTGACATCCTGCATCATACCTTGTTACAGGCAAGGCATCTATCTCATATTCTTGAACAAGAGGGCATGGAGATCCCTTTTTCAAAAGAGGATCAAAGTCTTGGGAGGCTGCCCATACATATTGATGAGGATAAGGGCAACAACGTTGTCATGTCTAGAGTTTATCTAGCACCTCATGCAGAGGAAGAGGGGACTCTTGCTCCAACTAGTGGGATTCTTGTATCATTGCAAGGAATTCCCTAGGATCTCACATGTGGGGATCAAGGCACAACTCATGGTTTACATGTGCCATTGATGATAGGGTGTGAAACTATGGAGATAAAAGGAGGAGATAGGGAGGATGACCAACATAATGTGATGAGGAGCACACACCCCTATCTATTTCAGGAGGTTGATGCACCTAAGAGGGAGACTGGATTATGCAGTGAGAGCAGGCACAAATCTGTCCATTCACATATGCAGTCTACTCTTGATCTTGATGCCTCATTATATGGAGGCATTTCACTGGGGAGACCAAAGGTCAGCAAAGGAGGATGGATGCTTCACATTTTGAGGCACCACTCATTGATTTCAGAGGAGTGGAGACCTTGGGAGAGCTTGGTACAGTTTTGGGAGTCTTGGGTAGACTCAAGGAGGAGAGAGATATCCTCACAACATCATCATTACCTACTCTAACTTCATATTATGCGCTGTGACAGGAGCAGCATGGGAAGGATAGCCGCCTTCCAACTTGCATCTTTGACATGGGAGGTGCCAAAGAAGAGGAAAACCATATGATAGATGTTCTTCATGATAGTTCATCAGTGCTGTCACTATGGAGGGTAGATCCATATTGGAATTCCCAGCTATTGGTGGAGTATTCCAAGGATATTTCTACTTGTATGATATTGGATGACCAGTTGCATGAGGAGGGATATTCAGTCATAGATGGGGTCATCTACTATCATAGTAGGATCTTCTTATCTAGAGCTTACAAGCTCAAGGAGAAGTTTCTACAAGCAGCTCATGAAGATTTCCTTTTCAACCACACTTATTCTATGAGGGCATGCCACAGCATCATGGAGGGGTATTTTTAAGAAGGCTTCGAGGAGGAGATATATCAGCATTTGAGGAGAGGCATGGATCATGTGGAGATGGAGGAGATACATAAATCTTTGGAAGAGTTAGCACAACCACCTCTTTTCTCTTTGAGGATGATAAAAGACTTATCTATGAGCCACTCCATTTGCATGGACAAAACATATGGTAAGGGTACTATTTGTTTACATAATGATTTGTATAATGTATATGTGCAACCCTTAACCATATATGTGTAGGATATTGCTCAAGGAAGAAGCATTCTTCCTTCTAGACTTCATGGTCTACTTTAGGCCATGAGCAGTTTGGATGGCCACTCCCTAAAAGGAACTGGGAGGAGATATCTATTGGAGAACATGCTTACTTGACACCATACATCATACACTTTCTCCAAACTTGTGAGGAGATTGGGGCAGCAAGCAAGTGGTTGAGAAGCCACACCTTATATCATCCTCTGTTGCAGTTGAGGGTCAAGATGCATTGGTTGCATATGAGGGACCATTGTCCTTCTCCATTGCTACATATGGTAGCAAGTATGATTCTCATTATGGTTCCCTATGTTGTTGTTGTTCTTGGGAGCATGATTGGGGGAGAGACACATTGGATGGATGTGTCCTTTGGGGAAGAGGATTCCCCCATTTTCTTCATTACATGTTCTAAGGGGAGCATGGGAGATGATATGGCCACCACAGCAAAACACTTGTCTCTTTATGAGGTGGGTCATAATATTGATTGGAGCACTTGGGCTATGACTCTCATAAATCATTGGGAGAAACTTTTCTATGAGTTGCCATGTCATGTTGTGCAACAGCAGTTAGGAAAACTGTGCTGTAACCACTTGGAAGACTGTTGGTACTTTTCAGCTCTACATGAAACCTTCATTATTCCACTCACTTGGATTCCATATGATGGTGATTTTCCATTCATCATATATGGGATGGTTTGGGCCAGCATGATTCACAACGTTGGAGGGAAGATCTTTGGAGATCTGGTTTCCTTCTTGCCACTTGGAAGCAACACTTTTGCAGCCTAAGAGCAGCAGATAATCTACACTTATCATAAGTGGAGAGGAGGAAAGTGTGGGGTAGGTTATTTTGTCTACCATGATTAGGTTTTTAGCCCACCTACATTGCAAGAGCTCAAGGTGGAGGATGTTTTGTATGAGTTACCATTTTGGGGGGTGGCTCATTTTGTATAGATGATAGCTTGGGGAGGGGAGATCCATATGGGAATGGTAGATCCCAATGTATATCAAACCTCATGCCTCAAGAAAGCCTTTAGACAGCCCTTTTTTGCCTCCATGGATGTTTTACATGATGGTAGCTATTTGGGACGTACACCAAAAGCTAGCATGCATACTTGGGAGGGACAACTTGGAGATATATTGATGAGACAACATCTTGATCCTTGGAGGATTTTATCATATGAGGATGCTACAGGGGAAGAAGAGGAGGCTCTTTAGTTATATCCTTGCAGTTGCTTGAGGAAAAAAAACATTTGGGAGGGGAGGACTGTAATATTCCAAATTTAGCATGCAACTAATTGGAATATTGATTTTTGTCTTTTACACCTAGAAGTTTAATAAATGGGTAAGGAGGCCCATGCAAAACAAAAATATGAACAAAATCCCTCATGGTGTGAAAAGGGATCATCATAGGAGTTGTATTTCACACCCTTATGTGTAAAAAGGTGCATTTGCATATGGACAAGGTCAAGTTTGACCAAGTCAACAACACTAGGTTAGGAGGTGGAGATCAGCTTTTGAGACAACACAGAGATAGTGGGAGGAAGATTCCTTGGTGGAGGAAACTCTAATGAGTGGGACCCATGGTGAGAGGGCTTCCATTTGTTTAAAATGAGGGCAAGGCATCCATAGTAAGACATGTTATGGATTATTGATTTTATGGTCTGGTTAGACTATTGTGCATTCTCCTGCGGTTTAGTAGAGTTGTTGTGCTACTTAGCACAAGGCATTCCTGTTTAGGAATTCCTTATCTTTTCAAGAGAGGCCTCTTGAGGGATCTTTTACTTCATTTCTCCACATTCAGATTTTAGGCCAAGCCACCTCCTTCAGCTACAACGTTATTTATGTTGAATTATAACGTTGTGTTGTAGGGTGTTGCAGTGGAGGTCTCTCAACACCACTTCCTGAGCTTATTTTTCAAAGGAGGAAGCATTATTTCCTTTGGAGGATCAGTAAGGAAGCATTTGAACTGATTTCACTATATTTGGCATCAGGCCAACCATTTTCCATCATCTACAGTGCAGTCCCTCTCCTTGACTGTGTTATTTTCAGTGAGCATCTGCAGTGACGGTTGTAGTGATTATTTGGAGGGTGAGATATTCAGTGTTAGGATCAACCTTTCACTTGGAAGATCCATTGGAGGAGGTTTGTTCAGTTTTTGCATCATCTACGTCCATTTCCATCTAGTTCTTGAGTTGCAGCTGCTACTCAATCTTGAGACTGCAACTCTGGCATTTTGCCATTTTGCATATATCAGCCAATCCTTCCAGGATTGTCTTGAAATTGAGTTTGGGAGTCTAGATCTTCACTCCCAACATTGTTTCGGCCCTATATTTGTATATTTTTGTATTGAAACTTCTCAACTGTAGTGATCTCTAATAAAACTGCGTTGTAATAGCCTTGGGCATTTTCTGTGTGGCAGTGTACTTCATTTTCATGTACATGTTCTCTTGAGGCTTGTGTTGCCTAGCTTGAGTGATTATTTCCTCGAGATCTTGTATCTATTTGCTGCTATGACATTAATATGAAGGTTATGTGGTTCTTCTTACATTGTATGATTTTATTTATCACTGCTACTCCAGTTTTATGTTTATGTATTGTTGCATCCCCATTATGGGATATTACAGATTGTTACTGTTGATCAGTTGTCTTTCTTCACTTCTTCTTTCGAGAACAATGTTCCGTACATAACTCAAATTATTATGCCTTACAAGAGCGTAGGGCTGGGTCTCTTCAAAGATCCTGCCTTCATGGGTATTTTTCCTCTTCCTCCACCCAACATTGTTCAGGTTAATATGATCTCCAGGTCTGACGATCCGTGGATCATCCCTTCACCCGAGCAAATCGATTTATTTGGAGATTCGATGTCGTTAAGTCTGATTGTAATTGATTATTGTGAACTTATTTCGTCTTTGGATCCTCCGCCTCCTGCTCATGCTCCTGTGGGCATGTCTCTTGATACTTATTCTCAATACCCTTGGCTCGACGATTTGGATTCTCCTGATCCCTTAAGAGAGATATTTCCCTCTCATGAGGTCGTCGTGGAAAACATGTCTCTTGAGGATCTTCCTTGGGATGATATTCATCATCGTTCCTCGTTCATGCCTAGCCTTGGGGCAATATCTATGTGCCTCGAGAGGTTCGCTTCTCAGGTTCCTTCTCCTCCACTTCAAACGCCTATTCTGACACATGAAGTCTTTGCGGAAGGTAACTTGAGTAACATTACACAGACGATGCCTATCGAAATTTTCGTTAAACCGGGAGTTATCGAGAATATCCATATTGGGGTGACCTATTTTCCTAATGAGATTCAGGTCTATACTAGTCTCTTCCACGAGTTTCGTGACATCTTTTCATGGTCTTACAAAGAGATGCCCGACATCGATCCAAGTATAGTGGTGCATGAGATTCCTACCTATCCTGGTGCGAAGCCTGTTCGCCAGTGCCTTCGTCCTGTGCACCCTAGAAAGACTACCGCTATTAAGGGAGAAGTTGAAAAACTTCTTAAAGTTGGTTTTATCTATCTGATTCCCTTGACAGAATGGGTTTCCAATATTGTCCCTATAGATAAGAAATAGGGTACCATTTGTGTTTGTGTTGATTACCGTGACATTAATCAGGCTTGCCCTAAGGATAATTATCCTACTCCCTTTATTGATCAAATCATTAATGATTGTGCTGGGAGTGAGATTTTTTCCCTTATGGACAGGTTTTCTGGCTATAACCAGATTAAATTTTCTCCGGCAGATCAACATAAGACCGCCTTTATCTGTCCTTGGGGTACTTTCACTTATACAAAGCTCCCTTTCCGTCTAAAAAATGCTGGGGAAAAATTTAAGCGAGCAATGTCATATGCTTTTCATGATATCAAGCGCATTGTTTAGCCTTATCTGGATGACCTTCTGGCTCATTCGGCCAAGCGTAAATACCATCTTGATCATCTCCGTCATATTTTTATTTGTTTTCGACGCTATAACATCCGGTTGAATATGCATAAGTGTGTCTTCTGTGTTGACTCTGGTAGACTCTTATGGTTTATCGTTTCAAAATGAGGGATTTGTCTCGATCCGCTCAAATTTGAAGCTATCATTAATCTCCCCTCTCCTTCCTCTTTACATCAGTTGTATAGTCTGCAAGGAAAGGCTAACTTCTTATGTCATTTTATACCTAACTATGCCGAAGTGGATAAAGGATTTACGCGATTACTGAAGCAGGGCATCCCATTCCTATGGGATGAGATCGCCCAGAAGTCTTTGATGCACTGAAGACATTGCTCGTCAATGCTCCTCTGTTGCGTCCTCCAAATTATCATCGTGATTACTCCCTCTATTTGGCCGCCGCATTCAGCATGATTGCCATGGTTTGGGTACAAGACGATGATGATGGTGATGAGCATGTCATTTACTATCTATCTCGTACCCTTCTCGGTACTGAAACGCAATATGCACATGTCGAGGAGATGGCGTTGGTTGTTGTCCAAGTTGTCCAACGTTTTCATCACTACATTCTGTTGCATACAGTGATTGTGATTTCTGATTGCAATGCTATGACCTACATATTGACTCGTCAATTGCTGGGGGGCAAGTACTCTCAGTGGATTGTCATCCTCTAAGAGTTCGATTTGGAATTCACTACTGCCAAGTCGAAGAAGTCATTAGTTTTTGCCGATTTTATATGCTCTCTCCCTTCCAATTCCGCTCCGTCTGGTTCTGAGGAACACATTCCAGACAACATGCTCTTTCTGATTAGCACCCTCGATCCTTGGTACGGTGATATCATCATATATATTTAGACTTCCACCTTCCGATCTGAGTTGACGAAGGATGCTTGTCGACGCATCCATCATCAATCGCAACCCTATCGCATAGTCGGAGATATACTCTACCGTATCAGAGTTGATTCCATTCTTCGTCGATGTTTGACTCTTGAGGAGGCTGAAAAGGCCCTGAATGACTGTCACAGTGCCGCCTGTGGCGGTCACATGTCTGGATATGTTACTGCACAGAAGATTCTTCATGCTGGGTATTTCTGGCCCACCATTTTTAAAGATTGCATCATTATTGTCTATAAGTGCCATGATTGCCAGATCTATCAGCAAAAGATGCGTGTCATCTTCCCTTCTTCATCCTGTCATTACTGTTGGTCCCTATGCAAAGTGGGGCATCGATTTTATGACGTGTAACCCTCACTCGACCGGGGGGCATGCCTATATCATTATAGTCGTGGACTACTTCACCAAATGGGCTGAAGCAATGCCTACACTTACAGCTGACGGTAAGACAACAGCTCAGTTTCTATTCAATCACGTCATTTCTAGGTTTGGTGTCCCTCAAGCCATTGTTACCGATCATGGTTCCATTTTCGGAATTACATGGTGGTAGATTTGACTTCCAAGTTGGGTCTGCGTCATGACAACTCAACATCGTACTATCCTCAAGCCAATGGCCAGGTTGAAGCCATGAACAAAGTTCTCGTCACTATGCTTCAATGTACGATTGGGATGCACAAATCAAACTGGCATCTCATGTTTTTTTCGGCTCTTTGGGCTTATCGAACCTCAGTAAAGGATGCGACCAAATTCACTCCATTCAAACTTGTCTAAGGGTCTGGAAGCTACCCTTCTGATTGAATGTGAAATACCTTCGCTCAAACTAGCTGTTGAATTGTTTCTGAATACTTCACCCGAAGAAGAGCCTCTTCTATATCTAGAGAGGCTTAATGAAACTCGCCGCTTTGCTGCTCTGGTCATTGAAGCACAGAAAAAGCAAGTCAAGGCTCATTTTGACTAGTCAATTTCCCCTCATTCCTTCATAGAAGGAGATATCGTCCTCCTGTGCGACCAAGCTCACGATAAGCTGGGGGCATGAAAATTTCAACCCATATGGCATGGGCCCTACATTATTAAATGTGTTTTGTGGAATGGGGCCTATGAGCTTATTGATTATGAAGGTCATCCTCTGTATCAGCCTAGAAATGGGTTGTATCTTAAAAAATACTATGCATGATTCATTCGTGTATGTTTTTTGTACATAGATGTTATTTCATTTTTGTACATTTTTGGCTTGGTGTGCTGTGTGAGCGATTTCCTGCTTATTGGATCGTTGCTTATTGTGCAGATGTCTATTACCCCTTATGTCGGTTTCGCGGATGGTGCTTCCCGCAGTACCTGGAACCTGTCTTCAGCAGCCCGGGTGATTTATGATGTTGCTGATGAGTTGATAGACCTTCAAGGTATCTGTCTAGAATGAACTACAAACAATGTCACTGAATATAGTGTTTTTATTGAACTATTGACCGAGGTCATTGCTCTTGATATTCATGCATTGATTGTTAACCTAGACTCACAGCTTGTTGTTGTTCAACTTAATGGAAATTATTCTGTTAGGAACCCTCACATCTTAAGGTTGTATTTGCGTGTTCATTTACTCGAAAGACATTTTGATTACATTACATATCAACATATTCCTAGACAAATGAATGCATTAACTGATACAGTAATTAGCATTGTATTAGATAGACATTTGCGTAATTTGTAAAAAATCATAATCATATGAAAATATCCATACAGGAATATATATATATATATATATATATATATATATATATATATATATATATATATATATATATATATATATATATATATTGAGTTTTTGCATCCATGTGCATCATAAGTTCAAAAATATGTGTGTTTTGGTTACATCCTGAGACATCATGTCTCTAAAAAATATGCGAAAATAAAACCTAGGTGTCTACTTAGCATGACGCTCATGATAGCATGTCACTGCATGTACAAGCCGCCTCAGCAAGCGGTGAACTTGGTTTGACACCCTTGTAATGTGTCTTTGGTATGCATAAGGAACATCATCGAATCGCGCATAATCCGTGATCCCACAGGGAGATTCCCTCCAAGTTTCATGTGATTTCCTCCTCCTCGCCTCCCTTAGGGGACACATTGAAGTTGCGAGGAACTCTCCGCACTATCAGAGACATACTTGCAGGTCTCTCTAGGCCAACATCTGCAATTACATGGATTAATGTCAGAACATGCATAACACAAAAAAATCATAATACTCATTAAAATAAAAAATGAGTCTTACCCAGTACTTCATTCCAATCCTCTCCTTCTAGGAGTGGGAGATCTACATCACCGGTGAAATATGTGCCAGAGTAAGGCCATTCCTCCACGAAAATCAGTCGTCGGCGGAGCCACTCAAAGAACTCCAGTCTCCATTACATCTATTGACCGCCCCCTGACCTTGGCATTAAAGTTGCCCAACAGGCCATCCGTGGCTCCTGGGCTGGTGGTGTCGAAACTATCACCTCCTGCCATGGGAAGATTGGTAATCGTTCCAGGATGAACGATACCAATATAGACCCGTAGCCGAACTACTTCAGCCTGTTTTTCTTACATTTCGTCAGTTGGCGCTTCATGTTGATTGTGATTACCTCTGCCCAGTTGAAGAGGATTGGTGTCATGCAGTTCACAGCAAGAAGTAGCCTTGTCTTTGTGGCCTCGTGCAGAGCCTGCGATCCTACAGCTTGTGTGATGGTGTGCAGCACTACCCTTGGTGCTAAATTTGGAATAGTTTGGATATCAAATTTTACGCTTCTCGGTCCTTTCCTTGTCCCTATGCATACTCATGTTCTCCATTGAGGGTCGGGTGCCAATCAGGATTGGTACTGCCCCCCTTCGCGACAGTTCGGTTATGAAATAAACATCTGAGACTTCAATCTCAAGTTCCTGGTCATGAATGATGAAATTTTCATGATCAATGTCCTAGACACTCATTAAGTACTGCAGCAGCTCCGGTTGAGCTCTGAGACATGGTGTCATAAAGATTTTTTTGAGCCTGTAATCCCTGAGAGCTTCCATGCACCTGTTATTGCCCATGGCCTCTTCATCTTCTTCACTGTGTTCTCGTTCTTTCCACTCAATCACCATTTTACCTCTTCACACCTGCAAAAACATCCATATGTTTGTCATTAGCCAAATTCAAAGCTCTTGATTGGTTAAAATAGGCCTGCTTGTCTACATTTACATGCTAAAATGGTGTGTCGTGGTTGGCGCACCCTAGTTCAAAATTTTGGTCGGTTGTTGCGAGTTCGTGCCTCATACTCGCGTCAACTACCGCGCCCTATATTTTTCCAAATTCCCCCATAAACACACAAAATTGGGGTTGCATGTAAATAAAAAGGAATCAAAATGCAAGGAAGGATGTAAGCTCTTACCTGGAACTGACAGATTCGAGATTGGTCTTCCAGATTGCCTGTTGTCGACGCCGCAAAAATCACAGTGAAAAAGGGTAACAAATTGCTCACAAGAGGTAAAAGTGAAAAGTAACTATTTTTTTACCATTTTTGGCATGTTAATACTTTTCAGAATCCTAATTAGGTTTTAAACGTATTTTTCGATTATTTCATCATGTTTCTTCGAGAAATGGGTTTTACGCGCATCTCTTGTGCAGCGACAAGTTTTCAATGTAAACGACGATGAAGTAACGAGTTGTATTTTATACTTTTTTTAGACTCGGTAAAAACACGAAAAAATCATTGTTGGAATCATCTTTCAGCTCTTTTTTTACTCTCTAAAACTGAAAATATTTCTGAGACTCTTGTCATCTTGAACTCGTTAAATGGTTGCGAAATGATATCTACCCAGTATACGTTTACCCCTTTTTCAAGCTGGGATAAATTATTTACGAAAAAGGAATACCTTAGCCTATCGCGACTAAGAGGTTCTCTCAAGCACAATTTTCTACCTTTTTAGATCTGTGAGACTACCTATGAAAAGGGACTGCTGGAGTTTTCTTTTCCACTTCTTTTCAAACTCTCTAAACATGAAAAGATGTCAAGTTCTTCCTTTTTCAGACTCGTTAAAACCTAAATGACATCGGACACCGTTACCATGACATCACCGAGTTCCTCCTTCCTAGGGCTCGTAAAATTTACTAAGATGGATTTGTCCGAAGGAAAAACTTACATGACAATCATATGCTATCCCCTTCAAGCTTGTTTTCCAAATATAATTAGGGTACTCGCCAGAAATGGTGGGGGAAAATGGAACCAGTTCTCAGTTGTGTCGGTAGTATGTCGCTTTTGAACATGACACTCATATGCATTCGTGTCGGTTTGGGGACATCTCATTTCATCATTTTTGCCTCCATGGATTTGGGTGATCTCCTTTGACCTCTCATCGGCTCTTTGCCACGTCATCGTGACCTCAGATCCCTTGATTTCAAATACTGCCAAATCCAGAGTTGTGTCGCTGATATGTTCAAGAGAAATTTTCAATTCCAGTTTTCAACCTCCCTCTGATTCTCTTTTGGTCCTGATTCACTATCATCATTTTCCTCTATCTCATGTCGATGATGTGGGAAACATTATGTCCCTCCTTCGACCGGGTCACTTCCTGTTGACTTCAGCTCACCATCCAGGAAGTTGATCTAGAGACTCCCTTTTGGTACCTTGGAGCCTGCATGCCTCAATGTTAGGTTCTTCGCATTCAACGACAGGTCCACATCATTAGCCTTCAATCGAGTGATTTTGCGAGTGTTCGATGCCAGATCACTATTCGCATTCCATGGATTGTACCTGTTGTGCCTTGAGAGCCATTGTCATTATTGGTGGTTTCTCTTGCACCTGTTAACAACTTACAGCATTGGCTGGTAATCAGGTAATTTTCTTGCATGTTCAACTTTAGCTCGCATATCTGCATGCTTTAATTTGTACTTGTTCGGGTCAAGATGGAGTGCAAGACCCTGGGTTTTTTCTGATAAGATCTAGGTTGCGGGATATTTTGGTTTATCATGACTATATGCATGACTCTTTTGATTGGATGGCTGTGACCATACCTGATAAGAGTGATAAGAAATTTGGTAAAGAAATGTTGTTGGATTCTCAATTGAGTGTGTGATAAGAGTGATATGATGTTGGTGAAATTTTTATTGTGATGAGGTTGGGATGAATGTTAGAGCTGGTGACATCAAATCGATCGTTGGTTGTAACCTCCCTCTTCTATCCACTAATAAATATTGTTGTTCATTTTCCCATATGTGTATTTGTTTATGTTTCTACTTTTCATATGATGGATTCTTAACTGATATATATGTTTCATGTTTAATCGATTTAACTGATTAAGATAAATAGGCATCTGTATATTGCAATCTCTCTATTGTTTAGTGTTTATACTTGCAGGAACTAGTCTGGCGATCTAAGTTGGATTGGAAGTTACAACAAGAGTGAAAAAAGGAGAATAGGAAGCGCTTGGATCACAAGTAGGTTCCTATATCTTTTTTTATGTTTATTTACTCTTAGAAAAATTTTCTACAAAGTCTTTGATCTTTTGTTCTAAATGCATAGCACCACATTTAGGGAATGTGTTTTATCCATAATTCATAATTCCGCATAACACTCGTGACATTTACGGACAATGAGGATACAATATTTGAAAATGGTAGGTGAGAAATACCCAGCACGAAGAATTTTTTGAGCAATACCATACCGAGACTTGTGATCGCCACATGTGTCAAAATGGCAGTCATTAAGGACTTTTTCAACTTCCTCGAGGGTTAAACACCGACGGAGGACGGAATCAGCTCTGATGCGGTATAAAGTATCTTCGACTATGCGATAGGGTTGCAAATGATGACGGATACATCGACAAGCATCTTTTGTCAACTTAGACCAGAAAGTAGATGTCTGGAGATAAATGATGATATCACCGTACCATGGATCGAGGGTGCTAATTATAAAAAGAGTATCGTCTGGGATGTGTTCCTCAAAACTGGAAGGAGTAGAGGCAGAGGATAAGGAGCATATCAATTCAGCAAAAACCAATGATTTCTTTGATTTGGAGGTAGTGAAATCCAAATCGAACTCTTGGAGGATAACTATCCACTTAGAGTACTTTCCCCCCAACAATTGTCGAGTTAAAATATAGGTCATGGGGTTGCAATCAAAAAACATGGTCGTGGTGCAGAGTAAAATATAATGGCGAAAACGTTGTACAGCTTGAACATCTGCCAATGCCAATTTTTTGACATGAGAATAACGCGTTTCAGTTCGAGAAGATTACGACTGAGATAATAGATGACATGCTCATTACCATTGTCATCGTCCTATACCAGAACCATGGAGATAGTGATAAAAGCAGCATCCAGATAGAGTGAATAATCACGATGATAATTTGGGGGACACAAAAGAGGACCATTGACAAGACTGGTCTTTAATGCATCAAAATATTTTTGGGCAATCTCATCCCATAGGAATGGGATGCCCTTTTTAAGCAATCGTGTAAAACCTTTGGCTACCTCAGCATAGTTCGGTATGAAGCGACGCATGAAATTTGCTTTCCCTTGAAAACTCTACAACTGGTGTAAAGAGGAAGGGGAGGGGAGATTAATGATAGCTTCGACCTCAAGAGGATCGATACGAATGCCATATTTGGAAACAACAAACCTGTAATATCCCAAAAGGGATAATGTAGTAATATTGAAACACAATATAATAACTGCAGCAAAGTAAACAATAAATATATATACACATCAAAATGCACAAAAATAGTTGAGCCATTTTATTATATTGGAGGTGAAAAAACAAATACAACAGTGCTCAAAATATGAGACACTCAAGCCACAAGGGTGGCCTAGAATGACCTTGCAATGATTTCCCAAGAGGGACTGCATAACTGCTGAACTGCTGGAAGGTAAACTACGTTGTCCCTACTGCAACTGTTGGGACTGCAATGACCTGAAAGATAGAAAGTCAGATCTAGGCAGAATGGGAGCTCTGATGATGCTGAAATTGTAGATCTGGGCTCAATGATGGATTCCCAAGATAACCTAGAAAGGATTTCTCAGATCTGTAAGTCTAAGAAAACCACCCTCTTAGGGCTTCACATATATGCTGCTAGGAATGTAGATCTGAAGCTAGATCTGATGATATGATGGCTATAATGACGCACAATCATATCTATGCAAGAAGGGCTAGCCCTTTCACTAGATCCTTGGGCTAAAAGCTCAAGATATAGCTCCTCCAATCTCCTCTACTGAAAATAGTTGTTGGATGGACAACAACTTCAGAAAACTGCGTTGTCAGAGAGGGAGGCTCAATAGCCTACTGCTGGATGTGTCAAATCAACTCATGAATGATGGGAATAATAGATCCAATGTGAGGGGATAATCCCTTACAGGATTTCCAGCTGAAATACTGGAAACTTCCTTCCTTTAATAGATCTACAGGAATGGACTACGCAATCCTTGAAGGGACTGCTTCTGCATGGAGGTAAAACCCAATGGCCTGAATGCCAGATATAGATCTGCTGCTCCTGAAAGGCTTAATGTGATGAACAAAGTGGTAGGATGAATCCTCCACCTGTTTCCTAGTTGAATGCTAGAAACAACCTTTTGAATATGGCACCAATGCCTGATAAGGAATGAAGTACAATCCTCTTCCTTAGATATCACTCAAAGAAAGAGGTGGGATTCCCAATCAGGAACAACCTATCCTAAACAACACTGCAAAATTTGCTAAACAGCCCAAGCCTACATAGAAATGTCTTAAGACAAATATAGATCTAAACAGATCAAGAAATGAATAATCAAAATCATGCTTTCCATTGTGCCTTCACCTTCATTATATGCATGAGCCTTCCATAGCCTAGGCCCACTCCAAATCTGTGTTGTACATGTGGAAATAGTCTCCATGTTTGACTGCGTTGTGGCCTCATGTCCTCCATCAAGTTCACATGGGGTGATCACCCTCTCCATCATATGTGCATTAAATGCACCACTTCCTCTATTATCTTATCACAAGTGCTTCATGATCTTCTTTGAATGCACTATGATCTCAGTTGACCTTATCAAAGACCCTCATGATTTTATATCTAAGATCCATGATCTTATTTGATTGTTTCATCCTCCATAATCTATCTCACAAATGAGACATGATCTCCATTAATGGAGCTGCTCCACTACTCCATGATTTTAGATCTAGATCTAGAATATCCACATACACACATTAAAAGTATATTTTATTCATCTTTGAGGTTTGTGGGTCCCTCCACCCTTTTATTTTCTTAATTTATTAAGAAAATAAAGAACTCTAATATTCCAAATATGATGTGAAAATTTGGGAATATTACAAAACCCAAGGATTCTGCCAGAGTCGATGTAGAAGACACATTTGTGAAGATTAAGCCGAATGTTGTATCATCTACAACGAAGAAAAATTTGACAGAGGTGTTCCCAGTGGTCATGACGCTTAGCGGGATGAGTCGGGAGGTCATCCACATAAGGTTGAACAATGTGCTTAATATCGTGAAAAGCATATGACATTGCCTATTGGAACGTGGCACCGGCATTTTTCAAGCCAAAAGGGAGATTTTTATATGTGAAAGTGCCCCATGGACATATGAAGGCGGTTTTATGTTGATCAGCCGATAGTATAGTAATCTGGTTATAACCAACGAACCCATCCATAAGGGAGAAAATCTCACTCCAAGCACACTGTCAATAATCTGGTCAATGAAGGGAGTGGGATAGTTATCTTTGGTACACGCACGATTGATACTGCAGTAATCCACACAAACTCGAATGGTACCTTGCTTTTTGGCCATAGGGACAATGTTAGAGACCCAATCTGTCAACGGGATCGGATATATGAAGCTTTCTTTGAGAAGTTTTTCAACTTCTCCCTTTATGGCAGCAGCCTTTCTAGGGTGCACGAGACGAAGATGTTTCCGAACAGGTTTCGTGTCAAGGTAAGTGGGTATCTCATGCACAACTATAATTGGACCAATGTCGGGCATTTCCTTGTAAAAACAAGCGAAAAATTCTCGAAATTTGCGGAAGAGGGTAGTATAGACCTTAATATCATCAGGAGAACAGGTCACCCCAATATGGATGTTCTCGACAACCCCCGCTTGAACAGAGATGTCAATAGGCATTGTCTGAGTGATACTTCCCATGTTGCATTCCAAAAAAACTTCATGCATCAAAAAAGGCGTTTGAAGCGGTTGGGAAGGAGCTTGGGAAGCAAAATTCTCAAGACAGGCAGACATTGCCTCAAGACTAGGTAAAAAGGAGGAATGATGATGATTATCGTCCTAGGGAGGATCCTCAAGAGACATAGTTTTTATGATGGCTTCATCAGTTGGAAACGTCTCGTTCAAGGGATCGGGAGAATCCGAAGCACCGAGCCAAGGGCATTGAGAATATGTGTTGAGAGGCATACTTAAAGAAGTATGATCAGAAGGAGAAGCCGAAGCTGAGACAATTTCAGCGTAGTTGATTTTAGCGAGGCTTAACGCCATAACGTCGCCAAAGGAATCCATTTTATCGAAGGAAGGAACGAGCCATGGATCCGATTTAATGGATATCATATTGATAGAGGCAAAGTTGGAAGGTGGGAGGTTGAACATACCTATTAAGGCAGAATATTTAAAAGACCTGCTCCCACACTCTCATATGGAACATTGGTATGCTCTACATATGGAACATTGCCTTCAGAGGGAGTAGCAATGAAGAAAAGACAACTGGTTGACCGTGACTATCTTCCCTTCATGGGGAAAATAAAGCACACAGAACAGAGAGGAAGGCATGCAATGCATAGCATGGGTCCAACTCCGTCCGAGTAGAAGATTTTAATTCAAATTGGCATCAAAAAATTATACCTCGATGTTGATTGTCTTGCCTTCCAACATGATAGGCAAGCTGGGGAGAATACCAGATGGAGGAGAAACTCTTCCATCAAAAGCCTCCAAGGTATTAAGAGATTGACTCAAAGAAGGAGTGGCTTTCCAACAAGATACGAACATAATGCATGTAGATGCACCTTCATTAATTACAGTTCGATGAATGGTCTTTGAGTTAATGATGTCCTGAATAAGAAAATCAATCTAGTGGGGCAGACACGGAACATGGGTCTCCAAATCTAAAGTAATTATATCATAGTCAGTCAGATCGATTCCTCCAATGGTGGATAACAATGATTTCCATTGTGTAGGACAACTTTAAAGAGCCTCCAATGTTGACATAGCAGAAGGAGCTTGGGGAAAATCCTCAACAATATTGTAATGTTGAGCTGCTCAAGCATTAGGATTGTAAGAGGGTTTTTGAAGCACGCATTTAGGGTCGGACAACATAATCGTTACCAGGCCTTTCGATATGAAGAGGGCCAGAATTAGGCAGGGAAGAAGTAGAAGGAGCATCAACAGTTTCTTTCCCGGTCGGTGGAGTGTAATATTTCGACCTACTCACCACATTCACAGGGATGGTGCCGCACATAAACACTTGAGAACCAGATGAGGAAGAGGATTGTGTTTGGTCTACCATCTGAGTCTGCTGGGATGGGAAAGGCTCTTTTAGGACAGCCGGGGTCCCCTGAGTACCTTTAAGCAATCATCTCACTTAAAACCGTCGAGGATAGTCTTTAGTGAAGTGATCATCGTCACAAATAAGACAAGGGTAATTAGGTTTGCACTTTGATCCATCATCAACAATGGTTTTACGATAATCATGTTTCGGGGTATCAGCTTTGGCCTTACCTTTACCCTTCTTCTTACCTTTGGAAGTTTTATCTACCAAGGTAGACTGGACGGCGTTCACTTCTGCGGTTTTACTAGGATTGGAAGGTGGCTGAGAAGCAGTATCGGTAGAAGGGGCAGATTTATGCTTCGCAGGAGCAGGAGAAGACTTACGGGAAGTCTAAGAAACGGAACCAATGATACCGTCGACAGGTGGTGTCGCCGATGCTTTGGAAGTTCTAGCTCGTGGAGCATTGGGAAAGAGATCATAAAGCGTGCCACGCTGGGAGTAAACCAGATCGAGGTATTGTGCACGAGCAATGGCTTGCTCTTCAGGGACACATGCCCCCATAGCAATGTCCTTAGCTATCAGATCGACAAAAGAGGTGGTGAACCAATCAGTTAGAAGCTAATCAGGGATTTCAAATCAAACAATGACGTCGTTTCCATTCATGAATGTGATCGGAGATATGTGTGGTCATATCTTGTTTCAAGGACGTAATGAGGTGTGTTCCCATTTCATAGAGAATAGGTAACTGAAAGTGTGTGAGAAATTCCATTACAAGAGAATTGAAATCTTGGAAGATTCCATGAGAGATTTCAATGTACCACTTTGTAGCAGCACCAGTGAGAGTCATTTGGAAAAGATGTAAACGAATAGAATCATCAATCCAGGAGTTAGAGGAGCACCATAGGTGATACGTCATAACATGCGCATGGGGTTATTCTCTGGACTTGCCTTCGAACTTGGGAAAATCGCCAGGAATCTTAGTGGGAACCGGGAGCCAATATGGATTATGAAGAATGTGATCATTAGTTAACTTCGACACATCGGACAGTTCCAATGTAGCAAGGAATGGCAATTGCGGGTTAAAATGAATCACAGGCCTCTGATAAAGATCTGTGTTACGGTTCCAACCAGGTCGGGAGAAATTTTGAGCCCATATGTTCTGTCCTGGAGGATTTTGTCCATAAGGCATATAATTTTGGAAATTCTGCCCATATCCTGGCTGGGGACCAGGGTACTGGTTATGAGTAAACCATTGAGGCCAATTTTGAGCAATGTATGGATTATGTTGCGGGATGAAAGCAATTCCAGTTGGTCTTAAGGAATTAAAGTTTGGCCCTAAGGCTGACCGGGCTATCCTGGGGGTCCAGGTTGGCCCTGATGCTGAGGTTGACTAGGTTGGCCTAATGGTTGTGATGAGCGAGGCTGCCCTTGAAGACCAGGTTGAACTTGCTGGCTGACAAAGTGTTTAGCTTATTGTACAAGAGGCTGGCCTTGCTAAACGTAAGGCTGGTTCTGTTGTACAAAAATCTATCCCTGAGGGGTATAAGGCACTCCCTACTACACGTAGGGTTGACCCAGATGACCGTAGGGTTGTCCCTGTTGGGCCGAAGGTTTTACCTATAAATGGTAGGGTTATCCTTGCGGGCCATAAGGTTTTCCATGTTGGTATGTGAACTAATTCTAGTGAACCAGAGATTGATTTGTTTGAACATACAACGGACCTTGCTGGACAGGCCCATGGTAATATACGTGGTTCCCGAACTCATCATAGAGATGTGGTGGATTGGCCGGAGCTTTAACCTACTGAGAACCCTGAGGAAGGTAGTTATTATGTTGAACAACCATCATATATTAGTCATACAGAAAACCTCCCGGAATAGGATTAGAAGGGATAGGCACACTACCAATAGGTTGATTGACTCCCTATTCGTGAGGTTATGATCCACTCATAATGGGTCCAGCAGACATTGCAAAAGCATTGGGATGCATTCCTCGAACAGTAATAACTGACGGAGACGATGTAACCACACTGATGGATGGTGCGAAGGAAGCCACACAAATAGTGGATGTGTTGGGACAACCGTGACAGTTGTCCGAACAATGGGAATCGAGGAGGATGGACTCAACACAAACGACCCTAAATAAGGAGTAGTGGTACTTGACCATATCAAGTTCCAGCACAAAGATGAAGCTCTAGAAATCAACTATCCCAAAGTACGATAACTAGCTGGGAGTGGCTGAGAGGAATGCTAAGACGTCTCATAAGGAAAAAATTTGGGAGGGAATTGATATTACCCAGTAGATATGAGAGTCTCTTCACTACTAACAGGAATGAAGGAATCCATGTCGGACGAAGACATGTTGTCAGGTAAAAGCTGGTGAGCGGCGAAGGGAAAAGCACGTGACAATGGTGTCATATGCGGGCGCGAGTATCGAGGGGAATATTCTCTTATAAAGAAAAAAGGATCTGGGATCTGCCAGTTGATATCAAACAACTCCTTAGGGGGAGACCGAGAGGAAAGAGGTTGAACACTCAGGATGACAGCATGTTCGAGGCCTTGAGTCTCAACAGACAAGGGTGTCTTAGAAGAGACTCTAGGGAGAGACACTTCACCACGAGGTAATGAAGAGGAGGTCGAAATAGGTGGTTCTGCCATGGTTACTTTGTCCTAGAAGAATAAGAGAAAGATATGATTAATTCAAGGATTTGACAACAATCATTTAGGAGTTACTCATGATCCGGCCAAGAAATAACTTAATGGGCGCTTGATGTAATCATGGGCAATTAATTTTATAACATTGAAACAAGACTCTGTCTTTTCATGTTTTAAGAGTCAAGAAAAGGACAAAAGGTGACTCTAGTCACTTTCAATTTGAACGAGATCGAAAGGACAAGTGGTCGATGATATTTTCAAATTTAAAGAGTCATACAAAGATCAAAATGACTACTCAGGAACTCTAGGAAAAAGGGTGTACCAAGCTCTCGTGAACTACAATATACATCTTGGAAAATAAATTTACCAAGGACTTAATGTACGTGCAGGGAGTCTCCCCGAATGTTGTGTTCGGTGTATCACGGTTACAAGGCGGCAGACTCAGCTTCCTATGGATAAAGGATTGCAACCCCAAAGGGTCTCCCTTTATATACGAGAAGGTACAGGGAGCACAAGTCCGTACTAGCGCTGTCTAATGTAGGATTGCGAGCGACAACTGCTAGGTTTAATGATGTCGGAACACGTCACTAGCCTAGACCTCTAAGTGTGAGCATTAAGTTTCAATGCTTCCTTAGGTTGATTGAGTTAATTTTATGGCTTATCTTGAAATTAGGTTTAAGTTCCAAGGCCCTACCGAATGTTACCTCAAATCTCTAATGTGAAACTATATGAGAGAAAGAATACCGTTTCATTTTGATGAAAACCTAACTAAGTGAAGGATAGAGGTTCGCAACAAAGTAGCAATAAAGAAAATGCAAGAATGACACTTTCCCCTATTCCACTAGCATAGCCAAAGAAAAAAACGAAAATTTTTCTTTTGTCTTTCACTTTCCAATGAAAAATGGAAACTAATAATGCAAAATAGTACTTTTCATTTCCGAAAGAGAAGTAAGAATGCAATTTTTATTTTTGTATAAGTGATAAGCAACAATGCAATACTACACTAAAAAAACAAATACTAGCTTTGAGTAGCTTTGAATGAGATCGTCAAAACATGAAGAGATCAACTCCAAGAAAACGTAAACACGCACTCAAAACTAGGCATGCATTTCCTTACACAAATTAAAGGGCTTTTTAGTCGACTCAACGAGCAATGTGATCTATGCTCGAGGGCGATAGAGGGAGAATCAAACAAACATAGAATGAAACCTTGATAACCCTACTTCACGTACAATCAACTGAAAATACCAAGCAACCACACAAAAGGCTGAAAATGAACAACCAAAACTGACTCATAAATAGATCAAACACCAAACGAACATGTGACCAAGTGAATGGTTTGAAACACCTAGAAACCCTAGGATGGATAAGCCACAATGTTTGAACGAGAGATAACAAAACTGGAATGAATGAGACAGCCAAGTCAAGAGACAAGAGCTGGATGGATCAATCCAAGCAGAAAAACCAACCTAAAGGATAAGGCACACTGGAAGCTCAATGCAAAAGGCCCAAAATTCAATCTGACAGTAATCAGCGCAGTTGTTTAGCAGTATTTGGTGCTGAGTAGGCAAAATCGCGCCTGTATTAATGAAAAATCCCACAGATGGGCACAACTGTGAGACAATCAAAAGCACTGAACATGGAAAGAAGGGAAAAAACAAACGGCTTGCTGAGAAAAACCAGACTTATCACTCTAGAAAAGGCTAAATGGCTAGAAGCAATTAAACAAGCCAAAAACAACAAATAAATGAAAATTTGGCCAAAGTTGGATAGACAATAAAAAATTTCAAAACGAACAATGAAAGACAATAGGCATTGACCTCCCCAGTATGGTCGCCAACTTGTTGTGCAGGCAAATCCCCTCTGCGGATAGAGACGATCCCTCTAGCCCTAGGGTGGGTCTAGCAACAAGGGAACATGATGGTTTCTAAATTCCTAGTTCGTAGATGAAATTCGGATTGGAATAGATGTCCTACCTCAATCCAACGCTCTTTACATAGTGCGTTGTAGTGATCCATCGATATTTGTCTTTCAAGCCTTGCACTCCATTGGTAGCGATATTCACACACCTACACAAATACCAAGTAACACTAAAAGCATACGAGCATACATATTCATTTATGACTATTTAACTAGTCAAGGAGAGTCAGAAACATTGAATATTAACATAGACAAATATGGAACTAGAAATCAGTCATGTCATATTAATGTATAAAAGGGAGTTTACAAACTGCAACTTGACGTTGTAGACCTCCTTTGACAGGTTCAGTCGGGCACGTCTCCAAAGCATTCATTCATATATTTGGCTCAAAGAGGTGAAAGGCTCAAACTCTCTCTCACAACTATGGTCTACTCTCTAGTATCTTCTGCACACCAGCTCTTGGTATATTCTAGATAGCATAATCAATGGGATGAAGAGAAAGATATAGGAGTGGAGGAAGAGCTTTGCGATCCACTTATGGTGGAGGAAAGGTCTATCCCTTTGGGAAGTTGCATTTTTGTAGGAACTAGAAGTCCAAAGGGAGAAACTAGACCACATCCAGTCGAACAAACATCCATGATTCCGCTCACGAAGCTGTTATATCTTAGAAGCTTCGTTTCCATAATAAAAAACCTTCCAAAAGTAGCTCGGTGTGGGGGTTCTTCAGAGACAAAGTGGCCACAGTGTGAGGCCTAGTGAAAATCTTGCCATGGGTGCGAGGACATAACCACGCCACTGCGCCGACCCAAAATTACATGTTTTTAAGGATCTACTTCAAGAATAGTCTACAGAGATTTTTTTCCTTGCATGTTAAGGGATGAAATGACATTCATAATTATGTGTGACAGTACACAGGGGTCACTATGACGGTCCTCCAGTATTTGGAATAAGTAATGAAGGCACGGTGACAAAATGTTGTGTAACAGCTCTGTGTTGGCGAAAAAGGAGGTCTCTAAGCAAGAACCAGGTTCAGGATAGAGTCCAATAAGGTTTCCGCAGTAGTCTAGCACAACGTCAGTATTTTCACCCTACTCCAAGGAGCATAGCATCTCACCTAAGGCGTGTCCTGACCTTAGTAAGGTTAGGAGACAGATCATGTACAAGAGGATTACAACCATGAAGAACAACCAAGGGAACTTGGAACAACAAACAGATCTCACCACTATGTATACATTATTACTCATCAAGCATGTTCAGGATATTGAATTAAAATTTAAAACTGGGCATACATTCATAGTAATCAAATGATTAACACTCAACTCATAACATTACACGCAACAATAACCATATTTCATTATCAATATCAAAACAACATACATCACTCTACAAAGTCTATTACAATGTGATTCAACACCACAGAGATCTCCTATAGCTCTGCTCCCCCTATCGGCCTTCTGCCGCACTGACTAACTAACTCATCTACGCTGGTTGATTTCCTATTTGTTCTTCTGCCAACGTGACTGTTAGTCTTTCCTATTTTCCTGCTTCGTTGCTTGTCGCTTCTTCTTGATTACTGGGAGTTCTACTGATTGTCTTTGTCTCCCATATATGCCATCTACACTGTTATCCGCAACTATCGCACCACCTATCTTCCGGCTATCTACAACCGTGACAGCTCCCTGTCTACCTTGATTGCGCTCTGCCACATGTTCTCCGCAACTCAAAACTCCTTATTTTTTAAAACAAAGGGCCCAACATGCCCCGACCACACGTTATTGACTCGTCTCGAGTCAATCTCTTCTTGTTGTTGCGACTTCCATTCGTCTATCGGCTTCGGAGGTTGGCCTTGCCTTTTCTGCTTCTTCGCTCTGTCCAAACAAAGGCCCCAACTCTGGGACATTGCTTAATGTTGTAGACTTGAGTTCTGTGAACTCAGTGATTTCCTGTTTCCATTCTCTAATTATATGTTATGTCTGGGTGGTGACTCTTTCAGCCTCTGTTTCACTTGCCACTAGTGGCAGCTTACTGAATACCTCTTGTATTTTCGGCCCGGCTTCGGCGGCCATCTGCTGTATCGCCTTTGCTTTCTGTTTGACTGGTTTCCTTAGCTCTTTGAGGAACTAATTTTTTGCAGTGAAGTGCTCCTCTATCTCTGTATTTTGGTTTCCAGCACCTCTGCTTGGTTGTACAGCTAGGTTATTCCAACTGGATCAGTGGCTTCTTTGATCTCTTGCGAAATTTGTTGAAGTTGTGCCGAGATAGGTTTGGCTTTCATGGTTAACGAGTTAGAGCATTTGTGTAAATGCTTCAGTAGGTTGTAGACCTCTTCGACTTTCGTCCCCAAGGTTTCCTTCATTCCGGTTACCTGCTTTTGTTTCTCGGTAACCTACTCAGCATATACCACGACAAGGTCTGGTAATGTTGGTCTGGCAGTTAGTGCTTCTTTGAGTCCTTGGTTCTCTCTCCTAATATTTGCACACGTTGTTTTCACTCGGATATACCTTTCAACCATGGAATAGGCTAATATGTCCTTTGGCATCTTGTTATCTCGGGCAATTACTGTTGGCCATAGGTCTTTGAAAATATTTGTTACCTTTTCCAACTGCTCCTGTAAACTTTCTTTCTCCCCTTTTAGATGATTGCACTCTTTAGTAAGCGCGATGACTTATTGTTATTGCTACTCAAATCTCTGTTGGAGGTCGATGTGCAGCCCTTCTGCTTGTTGTGCTACTCACTGAATGAAGTTGTATACTGTCCAGTCCCCCAGTTCTGCATCCTTTCAGCGCCTTACATGTCCTGGGTTGGCGGTCTTTCTCTGAGGGGTTGCTCGTTGGCGATTGATCTCTCTAAGTGCCCATGTAGTGATGTTGGTTGGTTATGTTGCGGCAACTGAGGTTATAGGTTATTCATGCTAGTGGTTAGTTGAATCTGCTGCAGTATTAGGTTGGCTTACTGAAATGGGTTCTGCTCTTTTGGCGAGGGTGTTGTATCTGCAGTAAAAGACCCTCCGTGAACTAATAGTCCTAGGAAAGTGCCCTGCACCACCAAATTTTGGTTAACCTTGGGTACCCTAGCCATACTCGAGTTAACTCCTGCCTCGGTGTCCCCATTTGTCTGTTTCTTAGCTTTACTGGGTTTGAGATAGTCATTAAGGTGGACGAAGTGCGGATGGATTGGTCTTTGGAAGTAAATGAAGTATGGGGGTGATGAATTGTGAGTATGAGGTGAAGAGGTGTGAGTGTGAGGTGGAGATGATGTCTGAATATTTAAAACTGAGAATGGGTCAAACATAGGTAGTGCGGAGGTCACTTCGGCGGTAACCTTTGGCTCTTCTTAAACTGGTAATCTTGTATCCATAAGTCGGGTTTGATCTTCCTCCGTGAGGTCAACAATTTGCCTAAGCACAATAATTCTTGCTTTCTTGGCCTTTGGTGCAGCTACCGGGGGCTTAGGTGCCTTGCTCTTACGGATTTGGGTAACTGTAGTTGTTAGGGGTGAATTGAACATGGTGGAAAGTAGGGCTGTGATGATAGGGGTGGTTGTGGATGGTGATGCAGAATTTGAAGACTGAAAATCATAAAAAGAAGGAAACAGAGTAGAAGCACTTATGAGGGTTTGTATTACCAGATTTAAGTCCTTCACCCTCGTGTCCAGCTGGTCCAGTAAAGGTTTTACCTGCAGTCAAGAAATCATCCTCGTTGTTTCCTCTAGTGTCTCCCCTGGGAGTGCTTTCGACAGCATGCCCTCGAACGAATAGTGGGGTATTCCGCTTCTGATCTCCATCGCAGCTCCTGGCCATGAATAGAATTCGGTGTGGAAGGATTTTTCGTCTACTTGAAACTTTAACGGCCTCATTTTGAACGTGCTTTCATCCATGCAACTAGGTCTAATATACATCTACTTATGGGTGACCAAAAACCATATCTTTGAATAATATATGTCTAACAGGTCCCTCAGAACCCTTTGTTGTCTCGCTGCCACATCAACCATCTACCTGTACCAAAATGAGAAAGCCTCCTCATTTACCTCCTTGGTGTTGGGATCTCCCGAGATTCTCCAAGGCGTAAATCTTAACGCCATTGGCTAGTCGTTTTTTATTTCCGCGAGCTGCCTTACCCATGGGTGAGTCCATTTCTACATTGTAAATGCCATTATGAGATAGCCATAAATGAATCCTTTGGCTCGTCTGTCATTATCCTCGCAGGCCCCAAACAGTTCGTTCAATAGGAAGGTACGCCAGTTTAGCTAGGCTCCCTAGATGTAGTGTTCCATGACTAAAATGGTGTCAAGGGTGCATTCGCCTTTGGTGTAATGCCTCATCGTCTTACCTGTTATTAGATAGTAGGAAAATTTTACTGCTGGATTTTTGATGAGGTCTATCTTCGCCCCCTTCAAATGTCGTTGAGACATCCTTCCCTTTTTTTGATAATCCGGTAAGCCTACTGATGTCCTCTTCATGTATAGGTATTTCTCTCCCCAGCCACAATGATTCGTTCTGGACTCTGCTCAACAGGAACTTCGTACACTGCATTTATGCTCCTGTTGTTCCAAGCACTGGGAGGTTCCTGAGGTTTAGTATTGTCGATTTTTGGATACCTCTGAACTCCGGATTCATCCTTGCTGCTTCCCCTCCTCCCTCTGTGGCATAATTTTCTATGTATACTTGTCACTTCATAGCTGGGAATTGATAGGAATCCGTGAAATTTGTAACAATTAGCGACGCATTGTCATACTTGCCAACCAGTGACTCTATCCTCTGAACTCTCTCATCGAGCTCGGGCTCAACGACTGTTGGTGCTACCTTCTTCATCTTTGTTATTATTTTGTATATCTAGAGTGTTGTTTCTGATCTCTTGTTGTGAATTCATGCTACTGGACTATCCCTTTGAACTTCCTCTGATGAAATTTCACTTGTTGTTGTAGTTGTTTCTTGTTCTAACTCGTAATTTTTCGGCATTCTCGTGCTTTTCTTCTTTCATGCGGGTTAAGTTATGTAACCGACATGAATGAGGTTGATAATACCCCATAACTAATTAATTTTTTGTCTCTCCCGCGGCTATAATTGTGCGATTAGTTACCGCAGTGAGGTGTATTCTGACATTGCTGACTGTGTCTTCGGGATTTAGGTAGACGTGATGGGTAATGATTATGGCTTAATATGGCAAGTTTATTACAGTATGGTTGTTACTGATTATGGTAGTTAATTCTCAAATTGGGGTGATCCTACAGACTGACAACGGTATGATGAGTTATTATGACGGAATGATATTTGACACACTAGATGCTACCCCACCCGACCACAATTGGTTGCGATGTGGTCTCTGCATCGTAGCAGGTAGATTTACTGGTTATTATGGTGTCTTTTTATCGGGATTCCTATTCTATGTCTCATCTCGGGTGTGAGAGAGTTATTCACTCTATATATTTCTATTCTACCCTACTGACTACTCTCGGTTGTGAGAGTTATTTGAAAAAATAAATAATGGAACTTACTCGTGATAAGGCTTCAGGTGTGCGCCATTCACCCATCCTTGCAATACTTGGCCATCTAGTTGCGCCAATCAAACTGCGCCTTAATCTTTAATTTCTATGACATGGTATGGTCCCATCCAGTGCATTATGAGTTTACCCGGGAACTTTTGAAATTTATTCTCATGCAACACAACCTTCCCTCCGATAGTGAACGTCTTATGCTTGATGTGACGGTCATGCCAAGCCTTCTATCTTTCCTTTTGAACTTTCTGATGGAACTCTGCCAGGAATCTCCCTCCTTCAAGCTCTTGTAGCTCATGGAGGCATTCAGTGATTGAGTCTTCCTCTGTCAGATGTACTGTTGAAAGGATTAATAGACTCGGTATGATAAATTCAACAGGTACCACCGCCTCTCTCTTGTACACCAGCTGGAATGGAGTTTGATTGTGCAACCATTTTATAGTTGTCCTATATGGCCATAATGTCGCTAGTATCC
Source organism: Pinus albicaulis (assembly GCA_034641835.2). Taxonomy (NCBI): domain Eukaryota; kingdom Viridiplantae; phylum Streptophyta; class Pinopsida; order Pinales; family Pinaceae; genus Pinus; species Pinus albicaulis. The sequence continues at coordinate 493,336,315 of CM076577.1, forward strand.
GCTCATCCCAGTCATCCCGATTGGCATTGCATATCTTGGTTAGTCCTTTTTCTAAGATCTTATTGAATGCTTCAACAGTTCCATTTGCTTGAGGGTGGTACGGGCTTCTCTTATGATGTTGCACCATAAATTTATCTAATAGAGACTTGATTGTTGTATTGATGAAGTGTGTACCTTGATCACTGGCTAGGCTTCTGGGGCAGCCAAATATGCTAATGATATTTTTGAAAATGAACCTGGCTATTATGTCTACTATGTAGTCTTTTACTGGTGTTGCCTCCGCCCATCTTATTAGATAATCTATTGCGGTTATCATGTACCTTACCTGTGAATGTCTTGCCACTGGTGCAATTGGCCCTACGAATTCAACGACCCATTTTTCAAACAACTACAGTGCTCTTATAGGTTGTAGTGGTAGCTCATCCCAGTGTGATGGACGCCCTATTCTTTGGTAGACATCGCATTTATTTACATACGCTTTACTATCTTTATGAATTGTGGGCCACCATAACCCTGCTTGAAATATTTTTCTTGCGATGGGTTTTGCGCCATCATGCCCCCCCCCCGCAACTCTGTAATGACACTCCCACAAGATATACTCTCTTTCATGGTCCATGACACATCTCCTCAAGATATGGTCCAACCCCGTCTTATATAGTTGTCCTGCTATCAGTTGATACTCAACTGCTTTTACAACCAAATGCCTTCGTTGAGTTGTCATGTATTATGTTGGGCACTGTATTGTGGTTAGATATACTGCTATCTGCTCCATATAGTCTGGGATGGCTTCTACTCTGAAGAGATCAGCATCCAGTAACTGATCATCAAGGGATCCCCCATTCTCTCCATTCTCCAACCTTGATAAATGGTCAGGACCCACATTTAATATTCCTGGTTTCACTATAACTTCGAAGGTGAACTCCTGGAACAGTAGGAGCCATCTACAGATTCTTCCTTCAAGCATTGGTTTGTTAACCAGGTATTTCAATTCTGAATGGTCTGTGAAGAATTTGAACGTACCTCTTAGTTGGTAATGACGAAACTTCTGAAGAGAATACACCATCGCAAGAGCTTCTCGTTATGTTGTTTTATAGTTCCTTTCAGCAGTAGACAACTTCCTACTTGCAAAGTAGACTGGATGATCAACAGAAGTTTCTCCTGGCTGAGCTAACACTACTACTCATGCAATGATGGAGGCTTCAAAACGGACATGGAACTGTTTGTCCCAGTTAGGATGAACCAAGATGGGTGCAATTGCTAACTTTTCTTCCAATGTATTAAGGGACCACTAGTGCATTCGTCACTCCACATGAATTGCTCTGACGTCACTCCACATGAATTGCTCTGACTTCTGCAACAACGTTTCAAATGGTGTTGTTATATTTGCATAGTTGCGGATGAATATTTTGTAGTACCCAGTATGTCCGAGTAGTGATCTTAATTGTTTCACAGTCTCTGGTGCTTCTATATTAAAAATGGCTGCTACTTTTGTTGGATCCACAAAAACGCCCTGCTTAAAAACAACATGTCCTAGGAGTGTCCCAAAGGGTACTGCAAAGATGCATTTCTTAAGGTTGAGGGAGATTTGGAGTTGTCTGCATATGTCAAACATTATTCTCAGTAAAGTTGCATGGTTCTTTAATAAGCTGTAAATTGTCCAATCGTCCATGTATACCTCTAGGAACTTATGGATATAATCCAAAAATGTTGCTATCACTATTCGTGAAAACACCGTTGGCGCATTCTTCAGTCCAAAGGGCATGACATGGTATGCAAATGATCCCCATTCGGTTGTGAAAGTGGTCTTCTTCTTGTCTTCTTATGCTATTCTCACTTGATGATATCCTGAGAATCCATTTGTGAATGAATAGGCTTCATTTCCTGCCACATTTTTTAGAACCTCATCACTAAATGGAGTGGGAAATGGATCATGTATGCATGCATTGTTGAGGCTTCTGTAATCCACACATAATCTAATCTCAGATTTCTCCTTTCTGATTTGTATTACGATGAGATTGACCCACTCTGCTTCTTCCACTGGAAAAATTAGCCTTGCTTTCAGCATTTTATCTATTTCTGCTATGAATTTTTCTTTTACCCTTGGATTTAGGCAGTAAGTCCTATGCTTCACCCATCTTGCGTCGGGATTTAAGACTGCGCGCATTTCCCCCATGTCCCCTTTTATCCCCTTTAGCCCCGCTACTGAAGATGGTAATAAATCTTCATATTCTTGTAATAGGTCGAAGATTTCCTTAGTCGTTTTTGTATCCCAGTAGTCTTTGATGGACGTTATTTTGGGTTTCTCCATGGTTCCAATGTTCAGCTTCTTAGTCTTCAAGGGTAACAGGTGCAGTCCTTCTATTTTTTGTTCCTCCTGTATATCCTACTCCCCCTATTTCTCTTCAAAGTATAAGTGTCGGAGATTCTCTAAATCGTCGTCATCCATCTCAATATCTATCCGTTTGCATGCTACTGATTGTTTGATAATCTGCTCTGAGAGCGGTTGCTCTTCATTTTCTTGAATCTTTGGAAAAAATAGTACTCTTTTGATGGATTGTAGTGCATATGTAACTGGTTTTGTTTCTCCTTTAAAAGAAAAACATTGCGTAAACTTTTCTGCAACTACTTGCCAGGTGCCAGTTCCTCTCTTATTTTCTTTGGTCAAGTACCAGGCCTATGGAATTGTGTCTAGTGAATGTATAAAATTGTGCATCCACAAATATTCTAGATACCCTACTTTCTTCCAGTTGTACTCACAATTTTGTAAATGCTTTGTGGGGTCAAAATCCCCTTGGTACTTCTCAATGAATTGTGGTCCTGCGTCTTCCTTGAATCTAGCTCTTAGTGCTATTGCAACATCTTCCCACTGCAGAAGTGAGTTGCGATGGTTGACCCACCATCTTTATGACATGGATTGTAGTGCTACATCCATAAGAGGGACTCTATGTTCTATTGGTACCTTTTCTTCTATTTTTGCAACAAATGTATTTACAGCATTCATATTTGATAGAGTCATATATCCTCTTACCTCAGTACCAATCCAGCTGAATCCCCGAATGTTAGCACATCTTCTAGTGTTAGTCTTGGATCCTCCCTGTTGCCAATCATCCCAAGCTATTTCCAAGCCCAAGTTTTAACTTTGAACACTTCTCCAGCTTATGGTCCCTCCCGTTGTTGGATTCATATAGTCTTCTCTCTTCACTGTCGTCATCTGGTAAAGGTGATCGAGAAGTTGAGCATCCTCTTTGTTGTCAACATTTTCTATATATCGGGGTCCCTGATATGGATCAAGTGGCTGAGTGACCCTGACTTCCCCAACTTCTAATATCATCAATTCTGTTTTCAAGTCGATCACTACATAGTTCTCAAAGGCCCAATCTATCCCCAACAAAGTAGGATAGGGATCCTTGTCCCCCATGATGTTTATCACCTCAAAATATGTATATGTTTTCCCTCCCATGAAATCAACCTCAACCTCTTCTAGCCTTCCTATGGGTACAATACAGTACTGATTTTCCATGCGGAGCTGTATCGGTGAGTATGTCAACTTTGGCCTCCCTAGTGCTTCCCACGTCTTTCTTGGTAGAATGTGGACATTTGATCCTAGGTCGAGCATTGTGTCTTTGATTTTAAATCCTGTGACTTGAGTATTCACTCGAAATTCCTTTCCAGTTCTTCTCTTGTTTCTTTTTATCCTTCTTATGTACTTTTCGGTTGAATCTCTTAACTCTCCCGGTTCTGCATTTTCCTGCACCGGCAACTCTAGATTTTGCTTTAGTTGTTCCAGCATTGGTGCATCGGTTACAATTTTCAGGAATAGTCAAAACCATTCCTCAATCATTGTACTTGTATTGGCTTGCTTCTCTTTTTCTACGGTCAGTTGTGGAAGCTCAATGCCTCTACCCCCCCCCCCCCCCATTTGGGAAAATGTTTCCACTGCCTTCCTAAAATATTGCTTCTGTTTATTCGGTCTGAAAGCGTTCTTTGGAGATGTGGGCTTGATCAGCTTTACCGGGTCCATATTCTGTGCATCCTCCCATGTTTTCTTTCCTCCCCGAGCTACTATGGCTACACTTTGCATAGGTTGAGCTTCTACTATTCTCGATTCTGCATTCACCAGATTCGCTACTCTCTATCTGGCTCTTTCGTCCCATCTCTTAATTAATTATGGATTGTCTTTAGTTGCTTGTGTATTGACTCTACACTAAGAGCACCATGGTCTTCTGGGTAGCAGACATTCCCTTGCTACATGCCCTTCTTGGTCACAGTTGTAGCACCTTACTGGTCCTCTTCCTCCAGTTTTGCCTCCTCTCATTCCTCCTCCTCACCCCCTTCGAGCTTCATTCACTCTATAAGATGGTCTGTCCAGTCGTTCTATCAGTGCATCGAGGCCTCTACACTACTCTGTATTATGCATTGTAGAAGCACAAAATTCACAATATGTATTGTTTGGAATGTTGGGATAGTTTTGAAAAATTGGGTATAGTCGTGGAGGATGACCAATGCCTTTGCATATTTCACAGTAGTCAGTTGCGGTCTGATTCTGTTGAGCGGGGAATCCTAGGAAGTGGGGTTGCAGTTGGTATAATCCCTGAGTATTTATCTGCGCAACTCCCCCAACTGGTGGAGCCCCCTGGCTCCCTGCTGCTGAAGCTCCTACATTTTTCCCCCGCAACCTCGGGCATTTTGTGGCCACGTGTCCCTCCATCAGGTAATGGGTACACCACACATTGGGCCTTGCAAGTCATATCGGCTGACTGTCTTTCAATTTCTCCGTTAAACTGGCTATTTGATGTTGTAGCCCTAATATGGAAGGGTCTTGTACTGCTGCTCCTCCTCTGAACTCTTGCAGATACCTTGCCATAACTTCTATCTTCGTGGCTTTCTCCAGGGCATCTTGTAAGGTATCAATCTTCTGCTGTGTCAGTGGAGTTCTTTTCAACGGGAGGAGTGCCTTAATAAACCAATTTCGTTGGTGGTTTGGGTCAATTGGGTAACTCAACTTCCCAATCACATCCTTGAACCTTCTCATCGGGTCCCACGTCGTTTCACCTTCTCGTTGTTTTATCTCCCACAACTCAAACAACCCTTGTAGATATGCCCGAGGTAATTTAAATTATTTGACAAATTCTCTCTTCACATCATCTATCGCTGGGTCTTGATGAGCTTCAAACCATTTAATGAACCAACGAAGTGCTCTCTCTCTTAGATTAGTCTGGAACTCGATCAACTTAACTGCCTCTGGTGTCTGCCGAGCCCTCCATATTGCTTCACAGAGATACCAGTGTTGCTCCACGTCATCATTACCCCTCTTGAAGAATTTTGGGTATCGAGTGAAGGACCCCGCCATATTTCCTTATATGGGGGGTACTAAAATAAAGCCCCTATTTCTTCGATGAGAGATTATATTACTAGCACTTTAGTTAGTACATATTTTTACTGTAGACATAACACTATTCAACTTGCTAAACTCTTGTAACTTAACAAAAAATTTATCTGGTGGCTGATAGAGTACCAGGGGAAGGTTGGACTAGAGCTACTTGAACTTTGGGGAATAGAATTACCTTGAGTTATGGGTTCCGACATCTCTCAAAATAGTTGCTCCATCGCAACATGCAACTCCACATCAGATGTCTCCTCGGGGCGCGCATCCTCCACATTGGAATTTTCTCCCTTTTATCTTCGGGCTGGGCACCTATACACTTGCCTAATTTCTTTGATGGTCCCTCCTATTCCTTGGGATCCCATCTGACCTTTCGTTTCCTTTGTCATCTTCGGTGCCTTTTCCTTTTCCTGTCAACTACTCTCCTTCTTCTCAAACTCCTTCATCACCCTTTCCCACCACTTCTCAGTAATCTACGCCCTCCGATGTGCTCGTCGCTCTCTCAATCTACTAGAGGTTTCGTCATCCATATCCCTATTCCCCCTTCTTACTTACTTGTAGCATATTTCCCTCAGCTCCTTCCCCCAGTACTGAAGGTTTAAGTCTCCATATCAGACTTTTGAAATGCCATCAAACCCTCTTCCACCATTAAAGCTTTGATCCACAACGGGATTTCCTTCGATAGTTCTCCCCGCAACCCGGATCTAAATATGTCCTCAGCTTTTGTAAAGGATTGGTAACACTCAGTTGCGAATTCCACAATGTATCCTTCCAAGGTAGATTATACCCAGAAAAATACAGCTCGGGTCAAATCAATATCTAACCGATGGAGTGCTACTAGATCAATGTGCGTCCACTTGCGACAGACTCTATGCGACCCTCCTGGGAGTTACTTGAATGGTAGTCTCCGCAACCAATTATAAAGTTCTTCAGGAAAATTTCCCTAGAAAATTTTGTACAGGTCACTTGGAGATTCATAAAACAGGACCCAATCTTTAACAGTCTTTTCCCTCTGCTATCACACTTCGCTTGTTGCGATATGAACTGGTCTAAGTGGTTATCCCACCAGCTTTGTAGTTCTCTCTCATAGATCCACGATACCATGATCTAACTCCTAAGTGAATTTTCAGGTCCCGGCAAAGGAACCATTTGTTGGAAAAAAAGGAGGTCTTTGGGCAAGACCTAGGTTCAAGATAGAGGGCAACAAGGTTTCTGCAGTAGTATAGCACAACGCCGGCATTTTAACCCTACTCCAAGGAGCAGAGCATCTCACCTAAGGCATGTCGTGACGTTAGTAAGGTTAGGAGACAGATCATGTACGAAACGATTACAACCATGAAGAACAACCAAGGGAACTTGGAACAACAAATAGATCTCACCATTATGTATACATTATTACTCATCAAGCATGTTCAAAATGCTGAATTAAAATTTAAAACTGGGCATACATTCATAATAAGCAAATGATTAACACTCAACTCATAACATTACACGCAGCAATAACCATATTTCATTATCAATATCAAAACATCATACATCACTCTGCAGAGTCTATTACAATGTGATTCAGCATTACAGAGATCTCTCAGAGCTCTCCTACGGCTCTGCTCCCCCTATCGGACTTCTCCCGCACTGACTAACTAACTCATCTATGCTGGTTGATTTCCTTTTTGTTCTTCCGCCAACATGACTGTCAGTATTTCCTCTTTTCTTGCTCCGCTGCCTGCCACTTTTTCTTGATTATCGGGAGTTATGATGATTGTCTTTGTCTCCCATATCTGCCATCTGCATTGTTCTTAGCAACTACCGCGCCACCTAGCTTCTGGCTATCCGCAACCGTGACAGCTCCCTATCTACCTTGATTGTGCTTCGTCACTTGTTCTCCGCAACTCAAAACTATTTCTTTTTCAAAACAAAGGCCCCAACACTTTGTGTGGGAGGTTGGGAGGTAGGTTGATCTCGGGGATTGTAAAGATTTTTTTGACAAACTTAAAGATTTCCAGACTATTTCTCTGAGGGCTCATTGAAGCGACCAAAGAGGCGAATGCAGAAGCAGCCTCATCAGGTTGAGATTGATGGGAAGAGTCAGGGGAGATGTTGGATGGAGCCCCGCCCGGATCAGACTTTGGGTGAGCCATGGTGGAGGGAGGCCTAGGCGCTGCCCAGTCAGTGAGCCTCTAGGTCAGGCGCAGCACAGGCAACAAAGGGGAGTAGAGATATATTGTGTACTGGACTCCCAAGATTATAGCTGCAAAATGTCTTTGATTTCACTGAAAAAAACAACTATCCAACCTCTAAAATGACTTGATTTAGACTACATATAGAAAATATAAGTCATGACACCTCATTGGGTCGAAATCTGATCCAAAACACATCATAAATGCACTCTATGGGTCCTTACCTATAATATAGGGAAGTTAGAAACGATTCCCTCTAATTCAACTAATTAGGAGTGTGTGTCTCCTTGATTAATTACATTATTGCTCCACAAAGAGAGGCAAAAACAAACTCTCCTACCTAAAAGACACCTCATGGGAAAGCTACACTTCGAAATTTGGAGTTTTTATGGCTTGAAAACTGTCCAAAGGAATCCAAGATAGAAGCGTCGTGCCTCCTATCAGAAGTGTCACGCCTCCCAACAGAAGCGTCGCGCCACTTTGGACGTAAATTTGATTGAGTTTTAGGCATCCAATTGCAAATCTGAAATTTAGGCTAGGTAGCCCTATATGTCTTCTTTCCATTTCACCCTCAAAAATGATAAATTACCCCTTGGAAGGCCTTCAAAAACTCATTCTCCCAACCTCACTCCATAAGTGTCGCGCAGAGGCAAAATGGGTGGCAGAAGCATGAAAAAAGTGGTATTTTTGGGATTTCTCTTCATAACTGGAAGGTGAAAAGTTGACCTGATGTCATATCTGTGATGTAGAAGTTAAAATCCATCCAACCATATAAGATTTTCTTCATTTATATGCTTTGAGAAAAAGCATCACGTCGTTGCGTGACGCTTTTGCAAAAACCAATTTTTTAGGTTTAAAAAAAAAAAAAAAAACACCAAAAATGCTAAAAATCCTCAAAATCTTCCAAAATTTGGTTAATGAAATCCTTGGATGATGGGTTAAACAGCTACAAAGGCCTCAGAAAGTAGGTCCAAGTTATCCTTCTCCTTAAGCTTAATTAGGGTTTCCTTAAGCTTTTTCCTCAAGTTCTTCGTCCTCACCTTGGCGATTTGGTTCCTTGCGAGCCTTGCCATATGTCTCTCGAGGTTGTTATCTCTTTATGCCTTCTTGAAGAGCTTCTCAAGATGAATGTTTACCCTATCAAGCCACAACTCTTTATCTTGTTCAATTTCAGCAGCTATCAACTCATAAAAGGTTAGCTGACCTAATGCAGGGGATGGCTCTATTTCTTGCTCTTTTTTCTTAGTTAACCCTCTTGTTCTTGGCCTCCTTGGATATGTTTTAGTCTCTATCTCATCCAACTGCTCAACATCCACCACTTCTTTTACTTTACCCTTGTATGCCGCAATACTAGCCCTTGGTTTGCTTTAGAGGAGCTATTTCACTTTTAATTGCATACTCTCTTGTTGTAAGAAGGTAATCATAAAGTTTTCCCTTGAGAAGCTATCCCTCAGCTCTGCTATCTCTACATATTTTTCCCTTATAATCTCCTCAGTTGTCTTGTATTTTACCTGCTCTGCCATGTCAACCTCCATGGGAGCTTGTTCTTTATGTTGTTGCAATGGTGACTCATCCTCATGCATGAGTGCCTCACTATCATGACTAGGTGGTTGCTCCATGGTTTATCTTTGTTCAGCTGTAGTATCAGGTGCAATTGCACCTTTAATGGTCTTGGGAGCAAAAACCATCCTCTTACCTTTCTCATAGGTTCGAGTGATCTCAACCCTACGTGCCTTTGGAACCTCTGCTTGCCTACTTGAAGAGCCAACCTTATTTTGCCGTGATGGTGTTGATGGTGTGCTATGGATGATGGATGGGCTGGTAGTAGGCGTTGATGAAAATTTCTCCATGAAATTTTCCTAAGACGTATTGATTGCTGAAAGATGATGCAAAACAATAATCTTGACCAAGCCATGGTGAAACAAACTAGGGGATGATCTTTACCTTTTCTCTGTAAATTTTAAGTCATCTTGATCAAACTTCTAAACAAATAATTAGGCAAATTAAGTGGCTTATTAGCAGTGAAGTGCATCAATAACCTGACATGATACTGGTACAACCTTGAGAATATCCCTTCACATGTAAAATATTTCATGATTAACTTCATCAAAGGGGAATATTTATCAATTAAATTCCTGAAAGGGAATATGTGCTCGAGAGCATCTTTGAAATGAGGTTTCAGAAACATTTTGTAGTTCTCAAAGTCGAAGTCCATCCCTTTGAACCAGATTTCTCTATGGTTCGGGATACCTGTTGATTAGATTTGGATCAAGGACCTAAGTGATAGCTCAAAATTCAAAGTGTTTGAAAGTGTGTCGAACCTGAGTGACCGGATAGATCTCGTCTTACTGATTCTGGTGTCGTGAATGGTTCGAAAAACAGACATTGTATGAAGAAGTTATCGCGATTTGAAAAGTCCAGTAAACTGCAATTTTTGGTCTTTGACCAAGTTTGACTAGGCTTTTGAATATTAAAAAAAGAGAGAATATTTTAGGGAATACTCCTGGAATATTCCTTAGAATATTCCCCAAAATATTCTTCGAAATATTCCCCAGAATATTCCTCGAAATATTACCCAGAATATTCCTCTTGGACCAGTAATATTGCGACAAATGTTTGGATCTTATTTGCAGTTGGCTTGTAAGATTTATGGTTCGACCAATGAAAGGGTGACATGTGGCCAACCTTGAGGCTGCCACGTGTCCCTGGGATTGTGTAATAAAATTTTTTGGACTCCGCCGGGATCGATTCGGTGACCTCTCGCCTGCAGCGCCCATGTCTTATCGTCGGGTTATACGATGGTTCCTAACCATATGAGTTTGCAGTTTATATTTGAATTCCAACATTTTCCGCATTGAGGGAGCGCTCCCGTATGGCTTAGACCCCAAGATCATGGGATTAAGCCCCAACATTATTTCACAATGGTCACTCCGAAAACGCGTTCACATGCCACCCTTCTGCGGTCAGGTGACGGATAGCGCCGACAGTTAAGGAACAACCGCTCCAAAATTTAATGTGACAGCGGGTATTCTGGGCATGTGCCCAACATCCACTAACCGCGTGTTTATTTCCAACGGTTAAAACTTGGCGGATAATCTGGCGGGCGCACTAAAATTTGGGAATTTTCAAACTTATCTGTAGTTAAATTTTAGTTCTCCAGTTTTAACAGAGGGTTTTTAGGGGACACTGGGAAAAATGAGTTTAGGCTCTATCTCAAGCTAGATTTGACCATTCTAAGAGTGTGATTAGTCAATTTCGACTATCTCAGACATTCTAGACTCATTGGTGATGGTTTCAGAGCCAACGGAGGACTTTTGAGTAGGTTTTTGCTTCAGTGAAGTTCTAGGGGCCACCAGGGCCACCATGGACCAACAACATTTTGAGGCCTAGCCAGGGGAGCTAGAGGCCTTTCTCAACAATACAATAGTCAATTTTGGATTTTTCAGGTGTTCTAGAACTAATGGTGTGGTTTTCAGAGCTTGTAGAGGAATTTTGAAGGCAGAGATGCTTCAGAGAAGTTCCAGGGGCTAACAAGTGCCAACAACAGTTTGAGGCCTAGCCATGGCAGCTAAAGGCCTTTTTCAGCAAACCAATAGTCATTTACGACTGTTTTGATACTTCTAAATCCATTAGAGGATTTTTCAGAAGCTTTGGAGGACTTCTGGAGCTCTAGAAGCCACATAGAAGTTTTCTTTGACCTAGAGCCAGAGGGTGACACCAAGTGTTGGAGGTGAAACAGGAGCAGCCGAAGGCCAATTTCAGCAAACCAATAGTCTATTATGACTATTTTTTACATTATGAATCCATTGAAGGGATTTCTAGAGTCATTTGAAGACTTATGAAGGTTGAAGAGCCACAAGGATGTTTTGGGTAGCCTAGGGCCATTAGTGGATGGAGGCCTGGATTGGTGAGCCAATGCTCGTTTTGAGCAAATGATCAGTCCATTTTGGAGGTCTGATATGTGCTGGAGACATTAGGTGTGGTTTCAGTGACAGAAAAAAATTTCTGAAGGAGTTAGTGCTATATAGAAGCTCATAGAAGCTCAAGAGCACCGACAGAAGGAATCAAGTCTAAGGGAGCCTAGATCTGTTTTCAGAGTGATGACAGCCATGAAAAGGGTATGATGGTATTCTAAACCCAATGGTACTACCAAAATAACCGTTGTAGTTAAGTATTTACTTGTAAAATAATCTTTTCATTATAATCCCAAAGAGCCAAGTCAAGATGACAAGAGCTCAAGGAGATATAGCCCATGATATTATGGTGAACTCCTAAATTAAATTTGATGTTATGTGTTAATGTTTATTTGCTCCATTATATGGTTGTTTCACTTGTTTAATATTAGTAAAAACAAATGGACTTAGAGCACTTAAACAATTAAAAAACATACACCTATTTCAAGTATAAAATTCCGCAAAAGTCAAGTATAAGCTAGATCTTTTATTTGTTTAACTGAGTGGGAGGTTCTTGAAAAGCATAAAAAGTTATCCAACCCATTTTCATATTAGGTTGGTATCGGAGCATAGTTGCTTGATTGACAAAGCCCAAGTTTTCTTGTTGACTTGAAAGGTGTTTCAACAGTGCAAAGGATTTGACCGTTTGCAAATTGACTGTTGCTTACAAGTTTGAGTTTGCTAGAGCTGAAGGGAGAGTTACTGATATCTAAGTCCAGAAGAGGACAAGAAGGAAGAAGGGTTGAAGACATTCTCCTTACCCAAAGGACCTCAAGGTGACTTTTTAAGTACGAGAGGTTTTGTTTGCAAAACTCTGCTTGAAGAAGAGATTGACTCTACAGCCATTTTGTTCAGAAGCATTGTCAATTTTTTTTGAAAGATTTGTGAATTGTTGATTGAATCTATTTAGTTCATTTTCATGATGAAAAATTCTTCAAGTGAGGTTTCAAAATCCTCCTCCTTCACAAGATTCTTCGATGAAGACATGAAGCGAGACTTCTACATCCTAAAGGATATGGTGCAAATTATGTATGAATATAGAAGAAAAAGCACTACGCCTCATGAGAAATTGGTTGCTATGAAGGAAGATAAAGGACTTCTCCAAAGAATGCATGAGATGGAGATGCAGATCCATCAAGCCCAAGAGGCCTTAACCAAGAACATGTGTGAAGTACAGGTAATTCACTCAAATTTTTCTTCAATTTCATCTTCAGAAAGATGTGTAGGTTCATTTGAAAATCACACTAGAGGTATAGGGTCCAAGTTGATGTTAAAAATGGGTTGTGAAGGCAAGGGTTTAGGCAAACATGCACAGGGCATGATTGATCCTATTTTGGTTGAGGACATGCCGAAGAATTTTGGTTTAGGCTATGTTAAATCTTATGGCGAAAATTATACAACCATGAAGGCATTTGAGACAACTTCAAAAAGAACTTTTGTTCCAAGTTCTAAACCACAAACATGTCAAGTTTGTTTTCAAGTTGATTGCCATTGTTTGAAGCCTATGTTGCAACAAGATGTGTGCAGTCATGCAGCTTATGGAGAGCATGAGAGTTCGGACAGCTATCAAGACAAGAACACTGATGTTGGTCTTCAAAGGAAAGATGGAACCTCTACAAGTTCATCTCCTCATGAAGGTAAAAAATATGGACATGCAAAGCAGCAATTGAGGTATAATTCTTCCCATAGTTAAGTTGATTATGTTTCTAATAAGCATGACAAATCTGCATGCTTGAATGGAAGAAAGAATTGGGAAATGTGCATATTGAAGTATGCAGCTATTATCACCCAAAAATTCTCAAAACATCATTGTGTCAACTCTGTTTTTGGTCATGATTTCAAGTAGGTCTAAAATTCATTTTAAGTCTTGGTAAAGGGTAGATCATAGGTTCATAATTTTTAAAGGTCATATTTCAAGTTCAAATAAATTCTTTTAGGTCCATTCCATGATTAAAAAGTCATATTTTTCATTTAGGGGTCATTCCATTAGGTTTTGAGTTGAAATTCTGCAATTAGCCAAGAATCCACACTTTCGTAGCGCCTCTAGTTCAAAAATGAGGAAATGCGCTACGAAGGCGCTGCTACTTTCGTAACGTGATACGAAACTGTTGTAGCAGCTTTTTTAGTCTAGAAGAAAACCTCTTTTTTTCTGGTTTTAGTAGTCAACTTCCAAGGGGATTTATGGGCAACTGAAAACTAATTTTTGAAAATTGAAAGAGGTTTTTATTCCTAACATACTTAACTACAAAATTGTCTCTCAGTTTCTTCAAATTCATTAGGAGGTGGGATCCATTGATAAATTAAAATGCGCTACGAAACTACTGTTACAAAATGTCCTGTACATGGTTGTTTAGTAGTCAAACTTCAAGTTCAGTTTCTGGCCAAATGGAAAAGTGTTTTGGAATTATAAAATAGATTTCTCTTCCTAAGATCTCCAGATACAATAACCTATCTCATGTTTCTCACAAGTTTTACCAGTTGGGAGATACAAGCTTTTCTTTGAAGCCCTATTTTCAGAAAACAGAGTTTTGTTGTTTTACACATGTTTTTCAAAGACAATTTCTGAACAGTAGGAGAAGTATTTCAAAAAAACAAGAGAGGTTTTTGTTCAAGACAGAATGGCCTACAAAAGCCTCCTTCAGTTTCTCAAAATACATTATGTATGAGGATATAAAAGCTCTTTCTCAACACCTATTTTTCAGATAAAAACAATAAGGCAAAATGACAATTCATAGATGAAAGATGAAGACAAATTTTGATGAAGATCATGTTTTTGAGGTCAGGATACTATGTTTTTGAGATATTTACTATAATGTCCCATGATAATTATAAAATAATAAAGTAATATAAAGTAATAAATAATTATAAAATAATAAATAATATATAAATAATATAATATAATAAATAAGAAAATAAATAAATAGTCAAGAGAATAATAAATAAATAATCAATAAAAACATTAAACAATAACTGGAGTTCTAAATAAAATGGTAAATAATACACTGAAGTCCTAAAACAATAAACAATAAATAAAGTTAAAGAAATAATTAATTAACCAAAGTAAATAAATTAACAAAGAGTTAAATTAAGAAACTAATAGAAAGAAAGTTAAAGAAAGAATTAATTAAGAAAAATAAAACAAAGAGATAAACTAAGAAACTAATAAAAAGGAAGTTAAACTAAGAGAACACTAAATTAAGTAAAGCTAACAAAAAGTAAGGAAACACTAAATTAAGTAAAACTTAAGTTGCATGTTGACACAATGACTATGTGCATGTGGTTCCCATTCCATGGTTTGGTCTATTTAATAGACATTGAGGAAGGTTCAAGGCATTCATTCTTTCATCCATTCTCTTGAGAGAAAGGTATGGTGAGGCAAGGGATACCTGGCAGTAGTACGTTGATTGAGGGCTCGGAGGTGGCCAGCTGTAGAAAGATTACATACAGCTGAGCCTATCGTTGGGTGGAGAGTTGTCCCCAAAACTCTGTTGCGGTCAGCAGGATTCAGCTAGCATTCAACCTTGGAGTCTCAAGTAAGGAAAAGCGCCATTACGTAAGTTGTCTTGGTCATGTTCTGGAAATTTCATGATGATTAGTTAAATAGTTTATGAGTTGATTATTATTTGTTTATGTGATATAATTAATTGCATGTTTAAATTGAGGTTGTTAAGAGTGGGTGTCGACTTTAGGTGACTTCTAGGTAAAAGTTAAAACCTGATTTTTTTATTGTGATGATAAATAAAAGACTCTGAATTGAGTAATGTAGTGATATAGATTTGAAATTAAAGTTTTAAATCAAAAAGAAAATTAGAAACTCCACATGCATCGTGGTTTTAAGTAAAATATATGCATGCATTTTACTAATTATGGATATGAATTCATGAAAATAAAATTTAAGATAGATTTTTGTAATTATAAATATGTTGTTTTGTAATTTTTATAATTATATATTGTTAAACTATATATATATATATATATATATATATATATATATAAAAGTGCATGATTAAATTCAACCATATATATATAATTAAACCTCTGCCCCCACTAATTAGCCTTCCAACCGCTATGCCACAGTGGGGTGAATGCCTTGATATATATAATTAAATCTCTTTGCTCCGGAGGCCAGCGCCTTATCCTTTTGGCAACGCGTTCAACCAGCGTTTAAAACTGTGGTCCGAATCGATGACCGAATCCAATCGAATAATATATATGTATCGAATCGTTAGGTAGTCCGTTTAAAACTCTTGCGCTGTTGGGAACGGGGTCGAGTTTTGAACCCACGGGGTAAAGTAAATATGTAACCTGCAAACATCCTGCTTCTGGAAAAGACGGAGGATCTGGATTTGCCCTCTTCTGCTTCCTCCTCTTCCACCGCTGTTCTGTGGCTCCGCTTCGGCCGGGCCCTGGCGGTGGCCAATCTTGTGTTCTGGCCGTTCAATCTCTTCTGCTTTCCCATCCCCGTGTATCTGCCGAAGGCCTTTAGGATTTTATCATCAGAAAAATACCACCGACGCCATTCCCAAAGAAGAATAGAATAGCAGATGTATTGGCTTCGGCTCACATGGGGTATTTGATCCAAGAGATTCGAACCCTTGACCTCCAAATCCGGCAACGTTTTCAGAAAATCTGGCTGGACCACGAATTTTTAACCACTCGGACATATCGACCAGACGTTATTTTCATATCGGTTCTGCAATAGATATGTGAAACAGGTCCACAAGAGAAACTCTTTCATAGGTCCGCAGGGGTGTTTTTTTTTTCCCTTACTGGTCTGCAGGAGAGATTTCCACAGGTCTACAAAAATAATCTTTGAACAGATGCGCGAACCTTCAAAATATCTCTTTGTTCCTTGCTTCAGTGCTTTAAAGTATCTCTTTGTTCCTTCCCTTCTATCTAAACCATATATCTAAAAAGAAAATGAGGAACGCGAAGGTAAACCTTCTATCTACATTTTCTTTTTTTTGGCTTTCCACTAATGATTGTCTTAGTGCATTGCGATCCTGAACTAATCCTTTCCCTTTAGTGATGCCCAGACTCAGTTTTTTTTTTTTTTTTTTCTTTCTGACTGATGATAATTTTCTTTCTGTCTGCTCAAGATCAGCTCTCATTCGGCTGATATACATCATCAAATTTACATAAACGGTCCTTCAGTTCACTAATTTCTTCTTCATGCTGAGTTTTAATTGAATTCATTGCATTTACTTGTCCATTTAACTGGTTTACTTCCTTTTCTTTGTAACTGAAGACTTCTATGATGAACACATCCAAAGAAAGTGTAGGTTCTTTTTCCCATGAGTTTCCATAATCAGAAGAAAGCTCAAGCATGCATTTATGGACCAGGTTCACTTGTGAAAAAGCTACCTTGTACTTCTCAATAAGCAAAAGGAGACGTGTTTCTAGATAAGACATTCGAAACAAACTTGATCTAAATATTATCGTGAAGTTGTGAACAGATGCTGAAGTGTAATGAAGCAAGCCAAGTTGTATTCACCTTTCCATACTTTTCTGAGAGGCCATTTTTTGCCTTTGCAATCTTCAAAAGCTTTTTGCACCAAAGTAATTCTGGCAATATTCTTTATGAAGTTGGCCTTCAGTTGTCCCATTTATTGGACGTTTTGCCAGTCCAACCAATCACGAAATCTGAAAGATTCCTTTCAAAGAACCCACCGAAATCTCTCAAACCATTGACGATTTTGCCAAAATTCTCAGGGGAGTTCTAACTGATGTCGTTCTGAACAAAACCCACGTTCCGGATTTCTGAAATTCTTCTTTAGTTGCCCGGAATCTGCACTCAAAGTTCACTGTCTAAAACTAGTGCGAAATTTTTGTAGCATATCTATTACAGATTATTTTGGCAGAAATTAAAGAACAAGGGCCTTATCCTTGTTGCTAAACTCAGGGTACGCATCTGGGATGGCAAAAACTATTATTCTGTGTGTTTGGATCCCATCTCATTTTCCTATTCCGTCTTTTCCAGCTTTGATGGGGCTGTACAACCTCTCTGAAATTGAGAGCAGCTGTTGTTTCATTTCCGTCGGCTCTCTTCCACGCCTTCCGCCGGTGGGTTAATCGAACACGCGACCTTTTTGGTCCGAAGTCAAACTAGAAGTCAGGTACACGTTGCCTTTTCTAAATAAATCGCTGAAAAAAATGTTTTTCCCGATTATATTTGTATAATGCCCGACGCCTGCACGCGAGCAAGCCTCTCTTCTGGGTCGAGGGTATAAATTTTGTCAAATTAAATAATTTCAAAGAAAACTAAAAATTTTTATTAAAATTATTAAATATAAAGATGGACATTTCTGTCAGTTACTATCAGTTTTCGCAAAGGTTAAACACAAAATTACAAATTCTAAAGATGTATCTGCTCAGTACATTCTGCTTTCAATTTGAGGTACTCCGTGATTCACTGGAGAATATTTTTATAAGCCGCATGGAATCATCGGACTCCTATCTACTTCTATTCTTGCTCAAGTGTGACCAAACAAAGCTCGAGTGTAACTTACAAAAATCAATTAGAAGTAGGTGTTTTATTATTAATTGTTTTCAATTTGAAGTTACATTCTTTTTCCTGTAAAATTACACTTTTTTATAAAAAATTAAGAAAACAAAAAATAATTAATTGAAAAAGTGGGGTTATTATAATTTTTATTTTTTGAATTTCCTATTTAAAGTGTGATTGCCATTATAGAGAGAAATGCATATATATTTGTATCAAGTGATTACATGAATAATTAAGGTTATGCAAGTTCTCTAATGAATTTGAGGTTTTTAAGTTGATCTATTGACTTGCTTCAAGAATGTTGATTGTTAAGACAGACGTCATCAATTAGAAATTTTAACAAATTATAATTACCTTGTCATTGTTTTTAAGTGGCTCACTAGGGTGTATGGCAATAACTTATAAATTATATAATATTATGTAATATATATTAATATTTAGCACCATGCATATTTGTATTTATTATTATGAAATATTGGTTTTATTATAGGATCGTATTTTAATTTGGATAATCTAAATTTAAAACCATATAAATTTTTCATACTCTTAATATATAAATAAATGATATGTAAAAATCGAGTATACAAGTATGTAAAAATATAGTATATGTTAACGCATAGGTTAAAACAAAGGAGGAATAACGTGTAAGTCAAAACAAAATATATCATATGATGTGTGAGTAATTACATTAATATTACTTATTACATTAAGTTATATTATTTAGATTATAAAGAAGTTAAGAAATTAACATGCCACATAGATTATGTAACTTTCATATTTATTTGTATATAGATTTTCTGGATAGTAATATTTTTAATTTTTAATACTTAATCTCGTAATGTAGTGGTTGGTTGGTAATGAGGTTTTGCATGGACTTTTAAATTACAAATCATTTTTGGGTATTCACATATTTAAATAGTTAGAAATTTGCAAACTATGACTTAATTAGATACATTCATTAAAAATATGGTGTTGCTAATTATGTTAAAACTAAGAATGTTACTTTTAATAAATTAATTTAGAGATGGATGGATATAATTAGTTGTGTATTATTCATATAGGTACTAGTGGATTATTATAAATATTTGTTTTAAATTTCATATTCTATTTGGTTTTGAAAAGATTGAGTACTACATAGTTAGTGGTTATTATTAAGTTGTGGTTTAAACATGTAATAAATGGATTTGGATGAATGACAATTAAATTGTGGTTTTGATCTCCATAGTGTAACTTATTAAGGATGAGGAAAATTAATGATGGGACGTCATTCTTTCCACCATGGTTTTTCATTCAAAAAAAAAAAAATCACTTTTTTCTTTTCTTTTTGCAAACCTAATCTTTTAGTTTTAATTAAAATGATGATTTCTTACATAGGTTATATTTGTCTATACAGTTAGGATGCCAATTTTATTTACCGTTTGGGCTTCCTTGATCTAGCCATTAATGTTGTTGACACTAATAGATTAGATTTACATTTGGCATTAATACTATGGTGTCCCTTATTGAATTAGGTGAATTTTATCATTGGTTAATTAGGACTTGATTTCCTCAATTGATTATAAATATAACAACTTTTCTCATGGTGTTGATCTATTGCATGCCATCACTCACAGTTGGTGTAGTTGATAAGTTGTTAAATAATCTTAGTTCATAGTAGGTATTCAATGTTTATACAAGCAAATGAAATTGATTTTTTCGATGAATCATGATAAGAATGCTTATAATGTATTATTATTCTATATTTGATAAGTATAGATATGATTCTCATATTAATGATGTTTCATGATGTGATGGTATGTGGTAAATGGATATAATTATGATGAGAGGTTGATGATGCATATGTGGTGGTTATTTATTTATTTTTATGATAATGATGTTGTATGCTAATGAGGGATAAGATATGCATAGGGATCATGGTGGTATGATTTGAAGTTATATTGACATATGGTTAGATTATTATGTAATGTCATGATATATATTTGATACAAATATGTTGATGTTATAACTCATGATGGTAATTCATAAGGTGAAGCATGTGGTAATTTCATACGGATTTTATGACATGCAAGAGTTGGCATGTGGATTATTTCCTATGATTTTATGATTATAACTAATGCATTGGATGCATGTTGAGATGTGGTGATTGGCAGGAAATCCACAGAGGGGCTGAGAGGGTCGGTTTATTTGATGATCTCGTGGGAGCCCATACCTACGAGGGAGAATATGTAACACCATATGGGCTGGGGACAAACTGAATCAACACTACATATGCCAGTGGTTCTTTTGTCTTGTATATCTCTTGATGGATAGCTCTCGAAGGGCTGTGGGACCATCTTGAGGAGGCCAAGGGCCTGATATTGTAGGCCAAGTGCCTGTTATTGGATGGGAACGTCGAAGTCTAGAAGTGCGTAAGACTTCGATGCATGGGGCTGTGCGCCTTAAGTAGCTGTGGAGGGAGTGGGCCAGCCTTGCGAGATGCCCGGAGTCATTGAGTACTGGGACCGGATGCCTGCCTTGGGGCAGATGAGGTCTGAGTCGGGCGCGAGCCTTGGGGCCAGCCTTGACTAGGGACAGACTGGGGAGGCTTATGCCTTGTTCCGAAAGTGGGAAAAGGACATATATTCCTTGAGATTCCCGGGCGCTGTGATGAACTTTCGATGCCTGCTGGTTATACTAGTTCAGCAGAGGGTGTTGGTCACACATGAAGAAATAAATAATAAATAATATAATATAATTAAATACTCAACTTCGAGACGAAGTTCCTTGAAGAGGGGGAGTATGTAATGTCCCATAATAATTATAAAATAATAAATAAATATCAAGTAATAAATAATTATAAAATAATAAATAATATAATATAATAAAAAAGAAAATAAATAAATAGTCAAGAGAATAATAAATAAATAATTAATAAAACATTAAACAATAATTGGAGTTCTAAATAAAATGATAAATAATAGACTGGAGTCCTAAAACAATAAACAAGAAGTAAAGTTAAAGAAATAATTAATTAAGCAAAGTAAATAAATTAACAAAGAGTTAAACTAAGAAACTAATAGAAAGAAAGTTAAAGAAAGAATTAATTAACAAAAATAAAACAAAGATTTAAACTAAGAAACTAATAAAAAGGAAGTTAAACTAAGAGAACACTAAATTAAGTAAAGCTAACAAAAAGCAGGAGAACACTAAATTAAGTAAAACTTAAGTTGCATGTTGACACAGTGACTGTGTGCATGTGGTTCCCATTCCATGGTTTGGTCTATCTAATAGACATTGAGGAAGGTTCAAGGATTCATTCTTTCATACATTCTCTAGAGAGAAAGGTATGGTGAGGCAAAGGACACCCTGGCAGTAGTACATTGATTGAGGGCTCGGGGGTGGCCAACTGTGGAAAGATTACATACAGCTGAGCCTACGGTTGGGTGGAGAGTTGTCCCCAAAACTCTGTTGCGGTCAGCAGGATTCAGCTAGGAGCCTCAAGTAAGGAAAAACGCCATTACAGGTAAGTTGACTTGCTTATGTTTCTGAAAATTTCATGATGATTAGTTAAACAGTTTATGAGTTGATTATTCATTGTTTATGTGATATAATTAATTGCATGTTTAAATCGGAGTTGTTACATTTACAAACCTCATAAGTTTTAAGGATCCCCAAGTGATAAATTTTGAAGACTGTTTTGAAAAATCTGCTTGCACAACAGTCTTTTGCACATTTACATATAAATTTTGGGGGAAGTTTGATGAGTTTTGGGTTTAAAATTTCTAGTGGAAGAATGGATATAATGGGTGAAGGTTATATTGAAGAAAGCAAGTGAAAAATATGATTGAAAAGAGAATTTTAACACCGAGCTACAAAATGCGCTATGAAAACAGGCTACTTTCATAGCGCAAGCTTATCTTCTACCTTTTGACATCATTTTGGAAATATTTTTCTGCACAAATGGAAGATTGAAAGATTTATGGCAATTTTTGACAAACATGACACATGTGAACGTGATCTATTAATGATCAAAGTGCTCGAAGATGACAATGAAAGTAAAGGGCTAAAAAAATAGGAAACATGTTTCCTAATTTCTAGGACAGTTTTATCATCAGCAGCAGGGTGACTTTAAGTGAATGGTGAGCATCAAAATTCGAATTCATGGGATAGCAGGTGTCAGAGCATGAATTAGAGAATAGATAAGGTTGTTATAGGCATATTCAAGAAGTTTTAGTCCTATTAGAATTAGGATTTTTCAAAAGCAGTTTAGTTGTCATTTTGCAATTAATAACACGTTTTATGGTTAGAATAGGTGTCAAAGAATGGGAATTCAGATTCTCTAGTGGACGATGAAAGAATCCTATATTGTAAATGTTCTATATAGAGTAGGAGGTCGAATTCTACAAGGGTTGGGCATTTTCATTAGCAAGTGACTGTGTTATTGTAGTTGACTGTGTCTTTTTCAACTTAATATAGAGATCTGTTTTGACAACTCAAGATTCATAAGGAGTTTATGTGTATCATCTTTATCAGTACTTCTTATATATCTTA
Organism: Pinus albicaulis; assembly: GCA_034641835.2. Taxonomy (NCBI): domain Eukaryota; kingdom Viridiplantae; phylum Streptophyta; class Pinopsida; order Pinales; family Pinaceae; genus Pinus; species Pinus albicaulis. The sequence goes on from CM076577.1 coordinate 493,358,863, forward strand.
TTTGCAGTGGTGTTCACTTATATTACTCATAACTCATCTTCAAGATGCTCTAACTTCCTTTATAAATGGACTGACTATGTTTTTACATGTTTCAAGTATGTGTCTCATGACTAAAAACCCTGATATGCCTCAACTTCCATGTCAATTAGATTCACTGATTTTCTGAGACTTCTTTGTCTCCATAATGCCCAATGTATACATGCTAATGTTAGTTTCAACCTACAGGTTGGAAAATGTTATCTAAGCATACCACTTAGTAAAGCTTTGGATTGACTGATATATACAGTAACAATACCACTTTCCTTCACCTGATATTCTGATTGTATTTCAATGAGTTTATGTCCTATCATTTGAAATGTTTTTCTTCCATAGTTTAAGTGCTTATTACTCATAATTCATGACTGTTCATGCTCTGAATTCCTTTAAGTATTTAGCTATGGTGAAATTTCTTTCAGTATTTTTGCTTTCAATACCTTGATGTCTCATTACTCAGAATTTGTGTGCTACATGCTCTGACTTCCTTTGAACCTCAAGTTATTGGGATTTTCCTGAATGTGTTATTCTTTCATTGAATTATATACAAGGCTCAGCTTCCACAAGGAGAGTATTTGTCATCTTTATCCCTATCACTGACTCCATAGCCCAATGGTAGCAAGCATTCATCTTCTCAACCTGAACCAAAACACAAATATAGAGTTAGCCATCTATCTACATCCCATATCATTAACCCTTGAGAGAGCCCTCTCAGGCTGAGGAGGCTAAGCCTCAGCTAAAATATTGGTCTGAAACAGTTACACAAGGTTTACTTGATGAGTAACCCATCAGGCCTAATTTTTTGATAACGGTAACCATGATGTTTCAAAATGCTGGAAGAGGATGAAGGCATACAAGATACAGTTGAGGCAAAGGCAACTTGCAAAAAAAGTGCATAATACTTGCACACATTTCCAGAAGAGGGTACATGTTGTTGCCCAATGTTGGACATTGCATCCAACCAATCATCCCAAGCACATGAGGCAAGAGGATAGAAAGACTGGTGAAAGTGGAACCAAAGATTACATCATTGATGTGAGAACAGATGTTTCACATGAAGAAGATTTTCAGCAGCAAAAATCGTCATGGAATTGGCTTGGTAAGAAGTGGTTTGACTTCTTAACTCAGTAAGACGTATATTCATTTGTACATATGCAAATTTCAGTTATGTATGCATTTCTGTTGGAAACTTATGTTTGTTGAGCCACCTTGGATCGATGATCAAGGAAGTGATTTTCAGCTACCTTCTATCAATTTCTCGCCAGAAATTTCTGGGTGAGTTTAAGGAAAACAATTATTGAGAGGAGGAAAAGAGCATCTAAGGAGGGGAAGTGTCGACTACCTTCGAGTTGTGGTTCAAAGGCACTAAGACATGCAAGGAAAAATGTATGGAGGCTGAAAAATTGAGGGTGTTGTACTCTCATCTACTGTACAAATCAATATATCAGTCTTTTGGGGTCCAAAAGATTCCCAATGGGGAGGTGTGATCATATTTGGATCAAGGACCTAAGTGATAGCTCAAAATCCAAAGTGTTCAAAAGTGTGTCGAACCTAAGCGACCAGATAGATCTCGTCTTCCTGATTCTAGCGCCGTGAACGGTTAAAAAAACTGACACCGTATGAAGAAGTTATCGCGATTTGAAAAGTCCAATAAACTTTAATTTTTGGCCTTTAACCAAGTTTGACTGGGCCTTTGAATATTCAAAAAAGAGAATATTCCCCATAATATTCCTCTTAGACCAGTGATATTGCGACAAGTGTCTGGATTTTATTTGCAGTTGGGTTGTACGATTTTTGGTTCGGCCAATGAAAGGGTAGGCTGCCACATGTTCCCTGGACTATGTAATAAAATTTGTTGGACTCCACCGGGATCGATCCAGTGACCTCTCGCGTGCAGTACCCACATCTTACCGTCGGGCTATACGATGGTTCTTAACCGTATGAGTTTGCAGTTTATATTTGAATTTCAACATTTTCCGCGTTGGGGGAGCGGAGGGGCCAACCCCTCTCATATGGATTAGACCCCAAGACCATAGGCTTTAGCCCCAACAACATTTTGCAACGGTCACTCTGAAAACTCATTCATATGCCACTCTTTTGCGGTCAGGTGACAGATAACGCCGACGGTTAAGGAATAACCGCTCCAAAATTTAATGTGACCGCGGGTATTCCAGGCATGTGCCCAACATCCACTAACCACGCGTTTATTTCCAACGGTTAAGACTTGGCAGATAATCTGGCAGGCACACTAAAATTTCAGAATTTCCAAACTTATCTGCAGTTAAACTTCAGTTCTCCAGTTTTAGTGGAGGATTTTTAGGGGACACTGGGCAAAATGAGTTTAGGCTCTATATTGAGCTAGATTCAACCATTCTGAGAGCGTGATTAGTCAATATCAACTATCTCAAAAATTCCATACTCATTGGTGAGGTTTGCAGAGCCATCAGAGGAATTTTGAGTAGGTTTTTGCTTCAGTGAAGTTCTAGGGGCCACCAGGGCCACCATGGGCCAACAACAGTTTGAGGCCTAGCCAAGGGAGCTAGAGGCCTTTCTCAACAATCCAATAGTCAATTTTGGATGTTTCAGATGTTCTGGAACTAATGGTGTGGTTTTCAGAGCCTGTAGAGTACTTTTGAAGCTCGATATGATTTAGATAAGTTCCAGGGGCCACTAGGGCCAGCAAGTGCCAACAGTAGTTTGAGGCCTAGCCAGGGTAGCTAAAGGCCTTATTTAGCAAACCAATAGTCATTTCTGACTGTTTTTATACTTCTAAATCCATTGGATGAGTTTTCATAAGATTTTGAGGAATTATAGAGCTCGAGAAACCATAGAGAAGTTTTCTTTGAACTAGAGCCAGGGGGTGCCACCAGGTGTTGGAAGTGAAACCAGAGTAGTCGGAGGCCAATTTCAGCGAACCAATAGTCCATTCTAACTAATTTTGACATTTTGAATCCATTGAATAGATTTTTAGAGTCATTTGAAGACTTTTTAAGGTTGAAGAGCCACAAGGAAGTTTTGGGAAGCCAAAAGCCATAAGTGGATGGAGGCCTAGATTGGGGAGCTTGTGCTCGTTTTGAGAAAATTATGAGTCCATTTTGGAGGTATGATATGTCTTGGAGACAATAGGTGAGGTTTCAGTGACAGAAAAATAATTTTTAAGGAGTTAGTGCCATAGAGAAGCTCATAGAAGCTCAAGAGCACCGACTGAAGGAATCAAGTCTAAGGGAGCCTAGATCTGTTTTCAGAGTGATGACAACCATGAAAAGGGTATGATGGTATTATAAACCCAATGGTACAACCAAAATAACCATTGGAGTTAAGTATTTACTTGTAAAATAATATTTTCATCATAATCCCAAAGAGCCATGTCAAGATGACAAGAGCTCAAGGAGGCGTAGCCCACGATATTCGGTGAACTCCAAGATTAAATTTGTTGTTATGTGTTGATTTTTATTTGATGCATTATATGGCTGCTGCACATGTTTAATATCAGCAAAAACAAATGGAATTAAAGCACTTAAACAGTTAAAAGGCATACACCTGTTTCAAGTATAAAATTCCACAAAAGTCAAGTATAAGCTAGATATTTTATTTGTTTAACTAAGTGGGAGGTTCTTGAAAAGCATAACAAGTTATCCAACCCACTTTTAGATCATCTGTTGCTGAAGCAATGACATCTATTGATATGGTGAATTGGATACCTGCTATGACAACCTTGTCCCTCCTGAATCTAGTGGCAAAAACGCTTATCAATTGAGCATGACAACCTACCTCCTTGATTCTCTCACAAAACCTCAAACAACCATTATTTTCAAAACATCTATTGGAAAAAGGGGAAGCATTGATTTCTTGCAAGCTAGATGATTCAAACCTGGAATTGTGGCCTCCCTTGTGAATCTTATTTTCACCCTCCATAGTGTTTGTCAACAAGATTAAACCTTAGCTAGATGAAATGGGTAGAGGAGGTGTAAAATTGGGAAAACAGGGGATAGTGGAAGGGTGGTTTTAGGGGCAAAAATGAGGTGGAAGGAAGTTAGGGAAAAATCCCTGAAAAAATGAGGAGGTAAGGTACTGAGTTGGCTAAAAGCTGCAAGTGAATTTTCTGGAAATGGGTGTGAGGAAGGTGCCCGAAAGGTCAAAACACAAGGTTTCACTCTTTTTTTCTGCAAAAAAAGTAGTGAAAATTAGGGTTTTAATGAAATTGATGGAAAGGAGGGTTCTGAGTGATAAGGAGTGTTAGGTTATGGTGTATGAAGGTTGTAGATGATGGAATTAGGGTTTAATCAACTGAAACAAACAAAACATAGAAAAACACCAAAAACATAGTGGAGATTACCTAAGGAAGGAATCTACTCATTTTACTGATGAATTGACTTGAGAGAGGTATGGAGGGTGTCCACTTACTAGTTTGGAGGTGTATGAACCTTTGTGCAATTTTTTTGAACCTTGGATTGCTGATTTGGAGCTTAAATTGTTGAAGATAATGGAGAAACTTAATTAGAGAGAGTCGGTTCACTAGAACCTTATATTAGAAGTTTGTTCCTATTTCTTAGGTATTGGTTCTAACTTCCCTATATGCATGTAAACTTTATATTGTTTGATCTGTAATGAGAATTTAGAGCGACCTGCGGACGCAGTCCCTCCTAGTCTAGTCTCTCAAAGTAGAGCTAACCAGTATTGCTTTCATTAATTTGATTCGTCCATTTTTATCATTGTATCAGAGCTTCAGGGCTGAATCAAAGCTAGAGTGATTTGATCCTTGTGAGTGTCTAGGCGACAGAAGAGAAGCCCCTAATGGTTTGAGTGAGGCTGTAATTTAATTTTTTTCTGGGAGAAAACGCTAATCAACGCGTTCGTTGGAGGCACATAAGCATCGATAAGTGTGGATCCGTGCCAGAGAACAACGTTGATCTCTAAAATCAGCACAGAGTCGATTGGAAAAGCAATGCTGGTTTGTCTTTTTCTTACGGGGATTTTTCCCAATGCAACATTTGAGTGGGTTTGGAGCGCTGCTATTAATTTGGAAGAAGAGCTAGTGAGCTCGTGTCAGAGGATCCAAAGAGCTTGTGTTGTGGAGTGTCGTGCAGCCAAAGAGCTCGTGTTGTGGAGCGTCATGGAGCCATAGAGACCGTGTTGTGGATTGTCAATTGAAGCCATAAAGCTTGCACCTGTTGAGCCAGAGAGCTCGTGCCTATAGATCTAGTGAGATCGTGCTAGAGGAACTGGTGAGTCGTGGCAGGGGAGGTAGTGACAACTCACTGGTAAAGTGTGAGGATCACTGCAAGAGTCATCCGGGACAGAGGAGCCCGTGAGCTCGTAGCAAAAGAGGCCGTGGTAGAGGAGCCTATCAACCCATGGTGTAGTGCGCAGAGCAGCCTGCCAGAGTGATCGAAGATCAAGCATATTTGTTTCTTGACATATTCTTTTGTGGATCTGGGGTAGATCCGTTTGTAGATCTGGTTTTTTTGTCAATTGCTAGAGGTCATTTTTTTTTAAGTGTCAAGATGAATAACCCGATGGAAGTATACTTGAACGAGAGCAATAAGCTCGACAGTTCTAATTATTCTAATTGGAAATTCAAGTTACAGACTATGCTGGAAGGGCATAGTGCATGAGGGATCGTGAATGGTGATGAAGTGAAACCTACAGTTGCAGGAGGCGCAATAGCTGTGGCAGTACAAGATTGGGAGAAAAGGGAGAACAAGGAAAAAATGATGTTGAAAATGGTAGTCAAAGACTCTATCATCCCTCACATCAGAGATTGCAAGTCAACGAACGAGATCTGGACAACTCTCAAAGATTTGTACGAAATCATAAATACAAATCGTCTACTGTTCCTGAAAAGAAAGATTCTCTCCATCAAAATGGAGGAGAATGAAACAATAGTTATGTTCATCTCACACATAAACGACCTCAAAGACAAGCTTGACGACATAGGAGAGGCAGTAAATAATACTGATATAGGAACAATTACTATGAATGGTATGATTGATGATTATCAGATGTTTATCACAGGCTTGAATGCAAGAGATAAAGCCCTTAAATTTGAAGAATTGATAGGGATACTCACGCAAGAGGAGGAAAGGCGGATGACCTTGAAACCCTAGAATTCAGATCTTGCTTTAATGGCGAAGAAGAAGCCCTTCAAAGGGAAGGCAAATGGAGGACAGAGAGGTGGAGGTACAACACAAAAAAGGTTGAATCCATATAAAGGTATGTCACCAAATAGGAATGATTCACCATTAAAATGTTTCTATTGTGGTAAAATTGGCCATATGGCTAAACACTGTCGAAAGAAGAAGTTTGATGAAGGTCGGCAAAGATACAAGAGACATGCAGGACACTTTGCTGATGATGACCATAACCAGGACCTCAAACTATTTATGGTTGATTCTGATGAGAAGGATGAAGCAGATACGTGGTATATGGATTTAAGAGCGTCCACCCACATGACAACTAACAAACAATGGATTAAAGACTTCAAAGAAACCAGCACTGAGCAAAAATCTACCTTAGCGACGATAGAGGGTACCCAATCAAAGGACATGGTAATGTTCCTGTAATTATGCCTGATGAAAATATTAGGCACATTCAAAACGTGATGTATGTACCTGAATGAATAAGAATCTGATTTATGTTTCAATGATAACAGATTAGAACCTTAAGGTAGAATTTTTTAAGTCATATTTTGTTGTTAAGGATTTTCTGGATTGTATGAAGACAATTGCAACAGGGATTCGTGTGGGTGGTCTTTACAAGATGAATGTGAGAAGTGCGCCACATCAAGCTTTGACATCATCAGGTATGTCTGCAGAAGATTTATGGCATCAGAGATTTAGCCATATTAATTTAAATGATTTGTTGTTACTTCAGAACAGAGGAATGGTCAATGGTCTTCCTAATTTAAAGCATATTCATGTTGATTGTGAAGCATGTGCTCTTCGGAAGATGCACATAAATGAGTTTCTTGTTAATGTAAATAGAAAACAGAGAGATATGCTAGAGTTAGTCCACACTGATTTATGTGGGTTAATGCAGTCAAGATCATTCATAGGTGCTTATTATTTCTTATTATTTGTTGATGATTGTACAAGATTCACGTGGGTATATTTTCTCAGCAAAAAGGGTCATACTTTTGAATATTTCAAGCAGTTCAAAAGCATGATTGAGAAGCAGATAGGTAAATTCATCAAGATCCTCTGCTCGGATCAAGGGGGAGAGTACAAGATTGATTTCAAGAAATATTGCAATGACCATAGAATACTGCAGCAGTTTACAGTACCCCACACTCCTCAGCAGAACGGGGTTGCAAAGAGGAAAAACAAAACCCTTGTGGAGTGTTCTTGAAGCATGATGAAAGGTAAGAATATTTCTAATGGATTTTGGGCTGAAGCGATAAATACTGCAGTGTATATGAAAAACAGGAGTCCAACAAAGAGTCTTGAATTTAAAACTCCATTTGAAGCTTTATTAGGATTTAAACCTATAGTTAAACATCTAGGAATTTTTCGATCCAAAGCCTTTGCTCATGTACTAAAGGAGGATAGAAAAAAACTATATTCAAAGGCCATCAAATGCACTTTTGTTGGGTATTGTACTGAATTTAAAGCTTACAAATTGTTTGATCCCTCTACTCATAAAGTTTTTGCGAGTAGAGATGTAGTTTTTCATGAATAGGTTCAAGATGGAAATAATGATAACATCAATGAAGAATGGGACATTCCTTTGTTGGTGGAAGAAGGGAGTGGTGAAACAGGAGAAAGCCATGAGCAACAACAAAAAAGAAGAAGGAAGAAACAGATGTTACGGATGCAGTCATCGAACCAAGTCCATCAAGGGATAATCAAAACAGGTTTGATGCCACTCGAACACTCAAGAGATTAGATAGGCAAACTTAATTACCAACAAGATATAGGGAAAATGCTTTTATAACTAGCATGTTAAATATTTTTGAACCCTCTAGTTATAAAGAAGCCAATCAATATAATGAATGGAGAGAATCCATGGAAGAGGAACATGAATAGGTTGCAAAACTTGGGAGCTAGTTGAATTACGTGAGGGCAAACAAACCATAGGTTGCAAATGGCTATACAAGCCGAAATTTAAAGCAGATGGGTGCATAGATAAATATAAAGCTAGGCTGGTTGCAAAGGGGTGCTCATAGAAAGAAGGTATAGACTATGAGGAAACCTTCGCCCCATAGCTAAACTTAATACAATCATAATGTTAATTGCCTTAGCTACTAAACATCACTAGATGATGCACCAGCTAGATGTTAAATTTGCTTTCTTAAATGGGGAGTTGAAATAGGAAGTTTATTTAGAGCAACCTGAGGGATTTGTTAAACAGGGAAAATAACATTTAGTTTGTAGATTAAAGAAAGCTTTATATGGACTAAAACAAGCTCCTAGATCATGGTATGATAAAATTGATTCATTTTTTTTGCAGTACAGTTATAAAAGAAGCAAAAATGACCCCAATCTCTATACCGTGTTTGATGAAAAGGGGTGAATTGTTTTAATTTCTTTATTTGTAGACGATATTGTCATTACAGGAAGTGCAGTGCAGATAATCTCATTAAAGAAATCAAAGAGGAGATGTCACAAATGTTTGAGATGAAAGAACTCGTTGAGATTCGCTACTGTTTGGGTCTAGAAATCTAGAGAGATTCAAGACAAACTTTTCTATCACAGGGTAAGTATTAGGAGTCTACTAAAAAAGTTTAAGATGGATCAATGTAAGGCTGCAGCAGTGCCGTTACAACAGAATACCAAACTTCAGAATGATGACAGTTTTAAGGAGGCAAATGCAACATTGTACAGACAATTTGTTGGGAGTTTAATCTATTTGACCACTACTAGACCAGATTTAGCTTATGCAGTCAATGCATTGAGCCAAATTATGTCCAAGCCACTCGAGAGCCATTGGCTTGCAGCTAAAGGCATCTTAAGGTATCTACAAGGAACCTTAGACTATGGCATTATATATACAGATTCTTGTGATGTTAAATTGACAGGTTTTTTAGACTCTGATTGGGCTGGAAATGTAGACAATAGGGGATCCATAACAGACTATGCATTTAGCATTGGGTCCGAGGTAATTGCATGGAGCAGTAAAAAGTAGAACACAATTTCCTTGTCTTCAGCGGAAGCTGAGTACTAAGCGATGTGTGCAGCGACTTGTGAGGCAATTTGGTTGAGGAGACTTCTCGAAGATGCACGAGAAGAACATAAATATGCAACAATTATCAAATGTGATAACTAGAGCTCCATCAAACTTGCAAATAATCTGGTGTTTCATCAAAACACTAAGCACATTGATACACAGTTCCACTTCGTCAGGGAGAAAGTTCAGTCAAAAGAAATTTGTGTTGAATATTGTAGTACTTGTGATAATGCTGTCGATATTTTTACTAAGCCTCTTGGTACAATTATATTTGAAATGTTTAGGAAAATGTTAGGAATGTTTGTGAACCCTTTCTCCATTAAGGGGGAGTGTTGAAGATAATGGAGAAACTTAATAAGAGAGAGTCAGTTCACCAAAACCTTAGATTAGGAGTTTGTTCCTATTGCTTAGGTATTGGTTCTAACTTCCCTATATGCATGTAAACTATATATTGTTTGATCTGTATTAAGAATGTAGAGTGACCTTGGGACTGAGTCCCTCCTGTTGTAGTCTCTTAGAGTAGAGCTAACCAATATTGCTTTCATTAATTTTACCCTGCCATTTTTATCATAAATATCAATAGCATAGCACATGCCAGAAACGCAGCGCAACACCTCCAGAAGCATAGCAGGAGCACTTTTGGTACAAATTTCTTGTTTTTATTCAACCCTTGGCAATTGTGGAGTATGATGTGAGAAGAGAGGAGCTCTATCGAACATCAAACGATGAAATGAGTTGAAGAAGCCTAATTTTCTTTTGATAACAATCACAAAATTTCTTTTTTGTCTTCTAGTGAAATCATACAACTTTAAGAAAAACTTTGTTTTTTTTAAATAACTTGATCACGTAACATGCTTTATGAGGAAAGGCAAATTGCCTTCACTTATTTTCCTATATTTGCTAACTCCCTATGTAAATGACTTGTATGGTGAAAATGACATTTTGTTTGCCTTCTTTCATGACATAATTTGACCTTATGGTGGAAAAACTAAAGAGATCTAGACTTTGACCTAAATGAAGGTGTGGTGAATGACCTAAGACCCTAGATGATAATGGATGACATGACCTCTGAAATAACGATGACCATGAATGGAGTGAAGGGAGTAGCATTTCATACCTAGACACATTCAGCGAACACAATTTTATTTAAAATTTGACTTGAAAACATAAAATTTTGACCTAGGACCACTACCAAGTAAATCTAAAAGAGTATTTTTGATCACTGAACATTTAGACACTAACAACTGCAAAGATAAAAACATGGGAACAAAGCCACTATGCTGGCATTAGACCTTGTGATATGCTTTGATCACCATGAGTCTTGACATGTGAGATGAGTTGTGCTATGTTAAAAGCAAGGTAGAGGGATGCCTTGGCTATAAGGCTTTATGAGTCCCTTTTTGGCCTTCCTGTGCAAGAAAGGCTTGATAAGGTAGATCACTGGAGGGACTCTATAATAGAGAAGGGGACCACCTAAACTTGCAAGGGTGAGTCTCTGCAAGGAAGAGGAGACTTGAATGAATTGTTATGAAACACACACACACACAATTATGTTACATGTTCATTGGGATCATGAATGCACTTGGGATGTATTTGAGAAAGAAGTGAACAAAAACCATACATATAAGAATTATGGTTAAATAATTTCTTTTATCAATATTTGTAAAAAAATTTGACAAACGCTTATGCTTAGAAAAATATTTTAATGCACATGTTTGTTGATAAGTGTTATAGGACTGTCAACCGTCTGAAAGTGACTGATCCAGGTGGAATAATCAGGTACAGGAGGCTTGAGTAAAAGGCTCAAAAATCAAAGTGTTCGGATTGCTCTTGAACCAAGTTCAAGTTGTATATCTCGTAATTCTGAATCCAACGGCGCAGACGACACTCAATTCCGTGTCCGTATGAAGAAGTTATAAGCGGTCAAAGTTGCAGGTTGACTTGGTGACTGGACAGCCTTAAGGAAGGCACAAATTAGACTTTTTCCGGCCACCGGATTCCGACAAGCTTAGGCCAGATTCCGGGAAAATTTGTGGCCTGTTTAGTTTGCCTCCTTCGGTCCAAAACCGAATTTTTAAAAGGGGCACAATTTGTTGTAATAACAAAAATTTATTTAAAAAAAAGGGGGTGGGGGCCGTGACCCCCGCCACCCCCGTCGACACCCATATGTGGCACCATATATAAATGGGCCGGCGGGAATCGAACCCGCCCGGCCACGTGGGCCGGCCCGCTCCACGGGCGGCCCAACTTAAAACAACCACCACCAAAATTTAAACAACGGCCCAACACATAACAGATCTAGCCATCGTATATTTAACATATAATGTGATATACGTGCGGAATTGGTTGGGCGGGCCACCCAAGGCGGGCCCGACCCCCCATTTAATTATTCGTTGGGTTAAAAACAAATGCGGGTTTTTAAAAAAAATAACTGTCGTGCCATTTTAAGAGGGGCGGGATTTGACCCCCTGACCTCTCCTCAACGTTTTCTAAGTTTTACCATTGCGCCCAACGGTGGACTTTGTCAACGGTGGACTTTGTTTAATCTGCCCAGCGATATTTTATTTAAACTCAGAGTTTTACAGTGCGCCGAGGCCATGGAGGAGCGGAAGAGCGCGCACACAGTTTGAGGTTATTATTTTTTTATTGCAGGTGCAGTGGAACCATGAGCCATAAAAGAGGCAGGCGGAACCTCGATTGAGCTCAATTTTCAGGAGGGCGAAATTTTGACTTTGTCCAAATGGGACAAATTTTATGTCGTTTCAGCACTACTCAGCGCCACAAGTCTGATGGCGTGCTCAGTTTCTGCATCTAAGTTTTTGATTTTCCAGCCACTTTTGGAAGTGGACTATGCCGGTGTCGGATTTGCACATGTGAGCAGTCGTTTTCCACTTTCTCGACGCCACAAGATTGATGGTGCTTTCAGATTCTGCCGCAGAGCTGCTCAACCTTCAAAAAATGGCTGCATGAGGTATATGATGTGTATTCCATGTACTTCTTCATTTATTTCTCTTTGAGATGCATTATGTCTTGCAGATCCCGGTTGATACATGAGTCGTGGGATCTTGCTTTGTGTTGTTTTTGATGTATTTTCAGCTATGGATTTGTGTCATGTATGAGCCCCTTTTATGCCACATTGGCGGGATGCTCTTATTTGTTATGTGTATTTTGAGATCCCTTGTTTGCCAGGGTTGGCGGGATACTCTTGTTTGCTACACGTCAGCTATGGTCATACTGATCGGAGTCTTTCTTTATGTATGAGAGTTCCGCAGTGGAACATCTCTTAAAGAAGTCAAGCCACTCCTACGTGAGGGCAATTTTTCCTTGTATGTCATAGTGAAACACATCCATGTACATCTCTTCTTACAGCACATAATGCAGCGGCCTACACCATCTTGACACTGAGGCTCGGAGATGTAGTCCCTCTTGGACGAACTCCGTCATCAAACAACGTGTTCTCATGATTGCTGATCTTGTTCATTTATGTTCCTCTTATTTACAGCTACAGTTGTTCATTTAAGTTCTTTAACGTCTTTAAGTAAATGCAATTCTATTTATCAGTCGAATTAAAAGGTCTTGGTTAAGGGGTATCAAGATTTTACCCTGGATCAAGTGGTATCAGAGCAGGTATTCTTGCTGATTTGATTGCAGGCGTGAACATTGAACGTTTGCTGAGTTGAGCCATGGAAAGTGTCAAGGACATGTACGAAACCATGCTCAGGGTGTCCGAGAAAGCGGACATATTGTACGAGGCGTACGAAAAACAAGCAGCAGAGAACGAGGAATTGAAGACCCTCCTACACACAGAGAAGGAGGAAAAACAACAGTTGCAGCTTCAGTTGCAAACCACAATAGAAGCGTTGGAAGATTGGAAGCGCAACAATGAAATTCTGCAAGCAGATCATGATGCCTTGAAGGCGTTCCTACATGAAGAGAAGGAGGAGAAGCAGCAGTTGCAGCTTCAGTTGCAAGCCACGACAGAGGCGTGGGAAGATTTGAAACGCAACAACGAAACTCTTCAGAGAGATCATGATGCCTTAAAAGCATTCCTACAGAAAGAGAAGGAGGAGATGCAGCAGATGCAGCTTCAGCTACAAGCCGTGTCAGAGGCAGTGACGGAAGTGAAGCGCGACGAAGGCTTACAACAGCTTTCTTCACCTGTTTCGCAATCAACACCTAAGGTAAATAGTGTTGATTTTTCTTCAGTTTCTTCACATGATGTCATTTCAGTTGGAAGTGTAGAGATACCCATCACAAGTACCGACATGAGACTCCTCAAGAAAATGGGGTACAGAGGAGGAGGACTTGGCATTCATGGCCAAGGCATCACCGAACCATTGGAGGTTGTGCAACGACCTCGTTATGCAGGTTTGGGGTACATTGACGAAGGATGTTCGAAGGACATCAAAGGCAAACAGATAATGATGAACTCTCCAAGGAAGAGGAATGATAGGGACACTTCGCCATCATTCCACGGCAGTGAACGTTGCAGTGAAGGAACCGAGGCGAGCTCCCATCATCATGATGGCACCGGAGACCACCCCAGAAGGTATACTAAGTCTCATTATTCCAGAGTGCATTTTGATTACAATAATGTTGATAACCACAGCCGTAAAGTATGGCATCGTAAAACTTGTTTATTTTGTGGTTTAAATAACCATGTGATTTCTAAGTGCTGGAAGAGGATGGCAGCACAAAGGCGGAAGAGGCACGAAAAGCCTTCTCCCCAACAGGAAAAGAAATCAGTTAAGCAGGTTTGGAGGAAAAAGAACTTTTGCACCCATTGCGACCGAAGTGGCCACCAAAGAGCCACATGCTGGAAACTTCATCCAGAGCAACGCCGTAAAGCCAAAGAGCCCGTGCATACACCAGTCGAAAGAGCTGATCGACAAGCAAGTTCGCCACAGGGAAATGATCCACTCGTTTTAATAAATGAGCAGTGGTTCTTCTAGATTGTTTTTTTCTAGAGATGTTAAGCTTGTCATGGCCATGTTGTAAGTCATTTGTCGCATTTTATTATGAAAGTGATGATGTGCTTCCGTCACTCATTTAAGCGACCATGATATTGTTTTTGGCCTTGTTGTATAAGTCGTGTGTTAGATCTCTTTCATGTAAAAGTGATGAGGTGTTGCCATCACTTAGAGATGCGACTTTTATGTTTTGTTCATGTTCTATGAGTCGTCTGATGCATTTCTTTCATGTAAAAGTGATGAGGAGTTTTTCCATCACTTCGAAATGCGATGATGAGGTCTGGTGTTGTAATTTTGTTGATGCATGATTTCCATTTTGCTGTAAGCTTGACCTCCGAGTACATGTTATAAACTCGTGGCAAGTATGGAAACATCTGGGTCATTGTTGGTCACATTGAGAATGTAATGTTCGTTGCAGCTTTAAGCAGGTGTTGGTATTCTGATTCTGAAGGACATAAGTGAAGGAGCCTTTAAGGGATGCGCCTTTTCAGACATTTGCATTTCAGCAGTTGCAGGTGTTGGCCTTGCATCTCGATTCCGAAGTACATGAGGAGAAGGAGTCTTCATGGGATGTGCCTTTTTAGACATTTGCATTTCAGTAGTTGCAGGTGTTGGCTTTGCATCTTGATTCTGAAGTACGTAAGGAGAAGGAGTCTTCAAGGGATGTGCCTTTTCAGACATCACATTGTAGCAGTTGTACATGTTGGCTTTGCATCTTGATTCGGCATGCTAGGTGGTTATCATGGGGACACCAAATTCATTGCGTATGCTGGATGATATGTGTGTCAGACAGCTGAGACCAAAAACTCCTGGGGAGGTTTGATCCTAGGTGGAATAATCAGCATGAGGCTGAGGTAAAGGCTCAAAACTGCAGTGACATTTCTCCATTTAACCAAGTTCAAGTTGTAGATCTCATAATTCTGAATCCAACGGCGCAGAGAGCACTCAATTCCGAGTCCGTATGAAGAAGTTATAAGCGGTCAAAGTTGTTGGTTGACTTGGTGACTGGACAACCTTAAGGAAGGCACAAATTAGACTTTTTGCGGCCACCGGATTCTGGCAAGCTCAGGCCAGATTCCGAGAAAATTTGTGGCCATTTTAGTTTGCCTCCTTCGGTCCAAAACCGAATTTTTAAAAAGGCGCAATTTGTTTTAATAACAAAAATTTATTAAAAAAAAAAGGGGTGGGGGCCGTGACCCCCGCCACCCCCGTCGGCACCCATGTGGCACCATATATATATGGGCCGGCGGGAATCGAACCCGCCCGGCCACGTGGGCCGGCCCGCTCCACGAGCGGCCCAACTTAAAACAACCACCACCAAAATTTAAACAACGGCCCAACACATAACAGATCTAGCCATCGTATATATAACATATAATGTGATATATGTGCGGAATTGGTTGGGCGGGCCGCCCAAGGCGGGCCCGACCCCCCCCATTTAATTATTCGTTGGGTTAAAAACAAATGCGGGTTTTTTTAAAGAAAGAAATGTCGTGCCATTTTAAGAGGGGCGGGATTTGACCCCCCGACCTCTCTTCAACAAATTACCTATTTTACCAACACGCCAACGAATTTTGTTGGTAATTCCGCCCACGAAATTTATCTAAACCCAACATTTTACAGTGCGCCCAGGCCATGGAGGAGCGGAAGAGCGCGCACGTAGATCGAGGTTTTATTATTTTTTAATGCAGATCATGTGGAACAATGAGCCCAGAAAGAGGCAAAGTGAATCCTTCGATGAGCCAATTTTCAGAGGGCTACCTGACTTTGTCCAAATGGGACAAATTTTATGTCGTTTTCAAAGATTACTCATCGCTACATGTTCGATGGCGTGCCTGGGCTTGCAGTGCATCTGAGTTTTTGATTTTCCAGCCACTTTTGGAAGTGGACTATGCCGGTGTCAGATTTGCACATGTGAGCAGTCGTTTTCCACTTTCTCGACGCCACAAGATTGATGGTGTTTTCAGATTCTGCCGCAGAGCTGCTCAGCCTTCAGCAAATGGCAGCATGAGGTATATGATGTGTATTCCATGTACTTCTTCATTTATTTCTCTTTGAGATGCATTATGTCTTGCAGATCCCGGTTGATACATGAGTCGTGGGATCTTGCTTTGTGTTGTTTTTGATGTACTTTCAGCTATGGATTTGTGTCATGTATAAGCCCCTTTTATGCCACATTGGCGGGATGCTCTTATTTGCTATGTGTATTTTGAGATCCCTTGTTTGCCAGGGTTGGCGGGATACTCTTGTTTGCTACACGTCAGCTATGGTCATACTGATCGGAGTCTTTCTTTATGTATGAGAGTTCCGCAGTGGAACATCTCTTAAAGAATTCAAGCCACTCCTGCGTGAGGGCAATTTTTCCTTGTATGTCATAGTGAAACACATCCATGTACATCTCTTCTTACAGCACATAATGCAGCGGCCTACACCATCTTGACACCGAGGCTCGGAGATGTAGTCCCTCCTGGACGAACTCCGTCATCAAACAACGTGTTCTCATGATTGCTGATCTTGTTCATTTATGTTCCTCTTATTTACAGCTACAGTTGTTCATTTAAGTTCTTTAACGTCTTTAAGTAAATGCAATTCTATTTATCAGTCGAATTAAAAGGTCTTGGTTAAGGGGTATTAAGATTTTACCCTGGATCAGTGACACCCGAAAGGGGTGTGAACTCCAAGGATGGCGCTCCCTTAAGAGGGGGGATTGTAATGCCCCTAACACTTAACCCCTAGTTGACATTGTAATTATAATTAATTATGGTTATTGATCCCTATATGGGCATGTAAATGTAAATGGAAAAAGGACCCATACTAATTGTTATTATAACATAATACAAACAATTGAAGAGGTGAAGCCTTGATACAAACCATGTGAAACCATGAGGAGGAAGTGGGCCAACAAAGGGGAACTTGAAGAGTTAATAGTTGCTAATGGACTATTGGCTAAGCCAAATGTTCATAAGTATTAGGATTTTCAACCTTTCCCCAAGAAAATATCTATTGGGAAGGTGCAACAATAACTACGAACAATTATGAGAGGAGTGTGACAATGGTACCATAACTATTCAAGGTACAAACAACGTACCACAAGAAGACTTCAGGAATCTAATTAGATGCTTATGATCTGACCAATATGGGAAAAACTAACATGTATTCCCATGAAGGGAAGAAACCTAATGAAGTTGACCCAAACAAGACAGAGAAGATGAGGAGATGATTTTAGGCTCTCATGTGAACTAGAAGGGAACCCCATGCATGATTATTTCTCGCCTAATTTTTGCAAGCAAGGTTAGGGGGTGAGTCTTAGCCTAAGTTAAGGGTTGAATGGATCATTGAGAATTGTCATTGTTATGCACAAAGACGCCAAAAGGAACTGCTGAGGGATTCTTGATTAGGTGAAGTGCTCCTTTTGGGCTGTCCACACATGTAATGACCAGTTTGATAAGAAAAATGTTGAAATTCATGCACCTATGCAACCAAGACATTGAGGAACTCTTGACCAAGTGAAGGGCTTTCCTTTTGTTGTGTTGGATCCACTATGACCACATTGGGAATGAGATTAGGCCATGTCTCTATAGGATGAATGACTCCATGGTGATCTTTGGGCGGATGAAGGAGACTGGCCTTCATCCTTACCCCACTAGTATCTTAGGAGATGTTGCCCCTGGGGTGGTTGTTGTGTAGAGTAGTTGAGAAACCACCCATAACAGTTAGGAAAACCAATGAACTTGGTGTAATTTTAAGGGAATTGATGAGTCAAGTTGATGAAGGAGAATGGCCTCTACGAATCCAACACATAGTGCAAGTATAAATTCATGGCTTCTTGGTATAGCTCAGAGTTGGCTAGCTACAATAAATATTGCATTGCAACTAAGACTATGGTGGGGTGGAATGTGGCTCACCCTTCATCAATTATAGACAAGATAGGATCTTGATTAGATAATTAGCCTCTTGGACTTTATCTTTGTGATGTAAACCATGTTAATAAGAAAGAAAGGACCATTCCTAAAATTATTGTGGTTATGAGATTGTCTGCTTAATGGGAAATATGGCCTATATGTTTTTTATTTATGATGTGAAGTAATACATCTAGCTAAAATGGCTGTATCATACTCATATGTCCCACAATCTATCTTTAATGTACTTCTACGTTATGCTTTTTATGTTATGGGAAGGAAATAAATGACACATTGAGCATGGGACTGAAGGAATTATAGTCCTAGTCATGGCTAGTGTCCATGGTCTATTATTAGATAGTGTGGAGAAGCTCTAGGCTAGCTAAAGTAATTAGAGGGTCTTGTAATCAATGATGTGGACATCAAAGGCATGAACTTAAACCTTGATTTCAAAAGGAGATACTTAAGGGAAAAATAATTCTTAGAACACTTGATGGAAAACATGAAAGATTTCACTAAATAACTTTGGGGAAATTAGGGGTTAGCTGAAGGTTTAAAGCAACCATGATGTGCATTATTTGGACTTCTAAGCAGATGCAAGGTTATCTTGGTTTGAGAGAAGACGTTGAAGGGCCTTAGAAGAGGCACATTATGTGCAATGGTCTCTTTGGCCTCACGTGAGAAGTTGACTGGTTAACAGGCTAAGAAAGTCCATCTACAAATATGCCTTACTAAGGAAATTCAACGATTGACTCTTTGTTTCAGGCCAAAAAAGAAATTTGGGGTTTGGAGACCTAAGCCTTAGTTGTTTGTCAGATGGTTGATAAGGGGTTGTGACCTAGAGTTAGAAGATAAGGGGCTTATCGGGAGATCATAGGTCAACCTATTGCTCTTTGGTGACTAGGGAACACAATGGAGTCTATTGAGTTATTCTCCAATACAAACATAAACTCACAAAGCTTTTGCCTAATAGAAGTTTGGAGCCATTAAATGCTGACTGCATATTGGGTGATGGAATGCTGAGTTGGTGAGAAGTGAAAAGCTAACACAAGTTGGAGAATTTAGGGATTGGAAGGCCTCAACCAAAGCACCTGGTCACATGCTTGATGAGAGCCATGACCAAGAGCCAACCGAAAAAGGGGTGCTTACTGGAATACCAAAACATTGGAAGAATGAAATAAACATACATCGGAGAAACTTCGATATGGCATGTCCAATATGATGAGCTACCACTTAATGGAAAATTTTTCTTGTTTACTAGGCACATTAATTGATGGCACTAGAAATTTGGAAGAATGATTTCATAAAGGATGACGTAGAGATGCCACGTGTATGACACATGTCACCCAGATTCAACATTTTTGGCATAACAACTATGTAAATATGAGTGATACATGGTAGCAAACATGTTAGAAATTGCCACATGTCAAAGGACATGTCAACATTCACCATGTGTTAGATAATGATTGTGTGTCAAAGAATGAGGTGACATGTTAAGCTGTCACATTGAAATACCGACATATTTTGATATTGGAAGAAATACACATTATTTATAAAATTATGGTATGATAAATTGTCAACTGATGTGGAGTAGTGGAGGAATGACACGTGGGCAAGGGCTGTCATGTGTTAGCCACAAGGTCTATACAAATGCTAATGTCGCCCTTAAGGAGTAGATCTTCAAAGAAGCATAACGATATGCCTGCAGCTCAGAATGAAATGGAATTTATATTAGTGGAAAGCTCTCGACAACCAAAAATGATAACGATATGAGGAATGTGATTTGAGGTGATGGAAGAAAGAGGAAATTTGATAACCTCACATTCATACTAAACCTTGAAATTTTGGTCTAGTCACTCTCCACAACCCTAATACGAAATTAGAGGATAAAGTATATTACAATTTTACCGTAATAATTTGATTAATTCAAAAAACATCTCTCTAATTTGAATCATGTTTGAACCATTTACCCTAAAACCCTTACACATAATAATTGATAAAATTATTTTATCCTTCATTTGAAATCCAACTAATCCAAACATTTACAGTACAAAGAGTTGAATCATAAAATAAAAACCACAACTCAAGTTACTTCACACCAAAGTTGACCATTATTTCGTCCATCAAAAGTTGGTAACTCCAAGTCCATCAAAGGTTGGTAACTCCAAGGTTCCTTGTTTCGTCCATCAAGGTTTAACGTAGGTGGGTAACCCGAAAACCCCATACCAAACGAGAAAATTGGTTTAACATAGGTGGGTAACCCCAAAACCCCATACCCATACCAAACAAGAAAATTGAATGGCGGGGGTACCACTTGGTCAAATTGCTTGTTCGCTTTAGGAATGTACACACCATGTTCATTCCCATCTGTCATATTAAATTTATAGTCATTTGTTCCTGAATTTCAGAAAATTTGAAACCTCGAGAGTTTTGAGATTTTTCATAGACATTTCCATTGTCGGTTTCTCTGTAGGGCTAGTTTGGAAACCCCATATCTCTGTAGGCTTTAGTATGCAATCCCATAAATATGTTACGGCTAGGATAGATTTTTTGTAAACCCTAATTTTGTATTTTGGTCAGAGCTATGAGGGCTCCTGCTTCTGCTGAAATCTTTTGTTAGTTAGTGATACTTGGGGCTTGGACTTTGAAACCTCTTGGGCATCGAGGGTTTATTGCACGAATGGCGAGCTCTGCGGTGGAGAAGACTGCGGAGGAGCTCCGAAAGGAAATTGAAGAACTCAATCGGCAGCAATGGGAGGTTGGTTTCGCTTAATTTTTGTTTCTTCTCTTCTATTCAACACTTGAATAAGTTGCGATCAGGTTAATATCAAACGATTTTCGATCTCTCTCTGTCCGTTCCGTTCCTGTTGTGTTCGATCTCCCGTCCTTAGTTCTATTGCTCTCCCGCCCGGTTCGATCCTTATTGTCTGTATCGAGCAAGCAATGGGGTTGGGAGTAGTTGGTATCTTACAGCCAGAGTATTTTGCTGTCTAGTAGGAAGGTCTTAGTCTTGTACTTGTCAAATCCCCGCTAGATTCAGTTCCTTTCGTTATAACACAAAGGTGTTCTGCTGGGCCTTGCTTCTGGATAAATAATTGTAATAGACGCTGCTCCCTCTCGAAATGGAAGTAATGCCAGGCAAGGTAGCGGCCTTAGACCAGATTGGGAACTGTAAGGGGCTCCTCTCCCTCTGCTGGAAGCAGGGTTTTCAATGTTGTCTGTGGTGCTTATTTGATATTCTGAAGGGTATTCAGTTCTACTTGTGTCTTCTATTTGATATCTGTAAGGAATGTATACTTGTTTCTGATATTTTTATTAACGAAGGTCTGGGTTTCGATGGGTATCTTTACGTCATGTTGATGTGAAGGATAATAGAAGGGTTCAAGGCTGAACTATATTCTTTTCGAGCCTTTGATTATCTATGACTTGTTTTCGAGGACTATTGGGATATAGATTCAGTCATCTCTTGCTAGCTTTGAGTTCCCTTTTTGATTTGATCCTATTTTATATTTACCCACGGGATGTAGAGGTGCAGTAATGAGCTAGGTTGTCATGGGTGTCGACGGTCGCTTGTAAACGAACTTTTAAACAGTTTTTTCGGGGGTTCGGTGGCAAACTATTCTCAGGGTTGTTAATACCGGAACACAGTAGATGCATCTTACTTTCATCCTGATAATGAATCACATATAATAAAACCCTATGCGATGGATACGGAAGCATTTAAGTCTTACTAAGGTTCTAAACTATCATTGATGGTGATTTTGGTATCTCGAGAATTGTTACTGAAGTGTTTAATAAAAAATTATGGTCAGATGGTTATGTGAATTTTTTGTCTGCACTGCCAACACGAGACCGTGCTTTGGAAGTGGTCAGAACTCACGTCACTAATTATCTGCTATCCATAGAAGCAAACCCGTTCTTTCTGACTGGTCAATTAAAGCTATACGTTTTTACAGATTACAGAGAGGCTACGAGATCCAAGAGGTCTACGGAGGGGCGGTTTGACAGGGAACAATGTTCGTGCTGTGGGGTCTATCGGGGGTCGTGCATTTGGGAGAGGGCGTGGTCTCATCAGGACTGTATGCATATTTCTTTTTCTTTCAAATGCCTTTTATCTTGATCGGTTATATGAAGTTCAAGCCAGCAGCTCTGAATTATTTTTTAATCTTTTGCCAGGCAGACAGGCCCGAAGTTGAAGAACAGCCACCAGCTAAGAAGCGACTTTGTTCAGCTGTGGTTAAGGTTAGTTTACAACCTTGCTGATTGATCTTTCATTTTTCTTTCTATACACTAGAATTCAGAAAATGTAAAAAATATTTTTTTAACTGTACGTGGAACAACTTGATTTCTATCTATGTGTGTTTTATAGGTCGAGGATGGTGAAATTGTTGAAGATATAAAGGAGAAAGATAATATTAAGGAAAAAGAGCCAGGGGTAGAAGAGAAAATTAATCCAACTCAAGGAAATGGAAGACGCCTGAATATACAACGCAGTCAAAGTGGCCCAAGGAGAGACAGAGGAAACCAGATGGTAAGAGATTTAGATTTTTTCCTGTTTGCATATTTGTAGCGTGAATCTGTTTTCTCAGATTTTTAATAAAATTTATATTGTTTGGGGAAAACTATCAGTCTTATATTTAATTAAGTGTTTGGTTTTAACTCGTAGAAGGACACATTCATTTTATTTTAAGAAAAAGGCTCGGTAACAACAGCCTTAGTTAGAGAGACACATTTTCTTCTTATAACATTAGCATAATGTGTGAGTTGACGTTTGACCTTTGTTTGGGTTTTGTCTCTTACTCTGGATTTAAGGTATATTGACAATAATTATCTGCTTTTGTTGACATGCCAGGAACAAGAAGGCCAACCAGTTGAGAATGTACCGAGGATTTTACCTAAGGATGAAGATCCAAGCCTGGTGAAGCGAAATAAGAGAATGCTTGGACAACTTTTGGGAACTCTAGAGGTAATGTTAAAATGCTTTAGCTTTTAACAGTTTCTTTGAACTTTAAAATGAACATCTCTCTAAGCTGTAGACGGTTTCTTTGAATTTTTAACTCTTGGCATTAAGCAGCCAATAATTGAAGCCAGGGATATTATTATTTAATGTACAACGAGGTTTTTAATCATGTAATGCAGTTTTTGCCATCATATTATAACTTTATAACTGTATCCAATATGTTGCAAGACAAAGGTTTCAATGAATGATATCTTGTATAGAGAGATCTTAGGTTGATTTCTGTCTGGAATCTGTAGTTACTGTTTTTAACTTCGTAATATGATTAATAAATATGAATTTTATCCTTCCTTTGTCATCCCATTTTAGGCTGGCTACAGTAAGACAGTTTCCTGAAATGGTTATAACTTTGTAGTTTCAACTTTTGAAATGTGACATAACTCAGTTTGCAGAGCTAAAATTATATGAAATTTTAAAAGGTCCTTATGTATTTATTCTTCCATATATTATCAGACTTATTCTCAGGAAAAAATACTCTACTATTCAATGACAATTAACAGTTAATAATGTATCATTTCTATATTCTATGCAGAAATTCCGAGAGGAGGATAAGCATTTGTCTTCAACAGAAGCATTTATGAGGAGATCTGATTCTTTAAAAAGAGTAAGTGCCCTATGTCTTTTCGTAGTATGTTAACATTATACTATATAATTAGGTTATCTGATCAAATATAACTGTATGTGTCAGAAAATTAAGAGAATTAAATAAAATACCCTCCCCTAACAGGACTATGGATTTGTTCCAATTATACAAGTGTTGTGGTCATGCTGCTGGTTATTTCATCACAATCAAGTAAATGAAATTCTGCTAAGAGAGATGGTTGTTTACACAAGACAAAATATTTTTATTACTGAGTCGAATTTATTGGATTAGAGCAGAGTGCTTTTTGGTAGGAACAGTACATGGCCCCTTTAATCATCTGGCAATATTTTTCTTTCTTGTATATAATTTGGAGTGGTACTCATCTATATGCCTCAAACCCTTGACCTATATAGGCCTCCAAGACCTTGTCACTTCTTCTTTATCTGCTCCAATGCTGATGCTTCCTTTCTGCACTAACTTGCACCTACTTGCACCAACACTAGAAATCTCGGTCTCTCTCTCAGTTTGCCTTCAAAAACTTCTTCTCACTGATTCAGATATTAAATATAAGATCATTCAAGACCTTCTCTTTCACTTGGAATATCCTTGAATCTTCTTTTCTTGAGCAGTAATACTTTCCTTTTATGCACTGTATAGTAGGAATGTAAATCACAGATTTACCTTCCTTTCTCACACTTTCTGACTGCTATCTTCTTCAGATTGTTCATAGGCTTTTCTATGCACAGATCACAGACTCTATTCTGCTTTGATTGCAGGTGTATTCATCACAGTTTTGACTGTAATCTGGTCCACAACCTCTTCTCATTGATCCGCATTCACTATATCAAAAACTATACCCAAAACACAGATCCACACCTTATATTTAAACTTTACCTTTCACTCGCAATTATCCCTGACTTCTTCATGCTGTAATTACTTTAGAGGAATCTGCAACTTACTCAGACTTGACCGCGACTTTCTTCCTATCAATCCACATCTATCTGCATTTTTGTTTGCATAAACCAAGCTTTTAAGTCCAACAGCTCCATGTTAACAGACCAAGCCTCTTTGACCTTTGCTTCCAATGTTTTCCTTTTGAAGCCCCATCAAAAACAATATTGAGAAGCTCTTCAATTCAGACAGGTTGGATTAAGAGAACAGATTTGATATTGTCTTCTCTTTGGTCAAGTCTTCAAAGAACACTCCCCCATTCCTTGAACGACTGATCTCTTTGTTTCAGTTATCTATCTACCAATTCATCATCCTTACCTTCATCTCAAGCTGTAGCCATATATTTTATTAGCAAATTTATTTCTTTACAGAGTTGCTTATAAAAATTATGTATATATTTGAAATTGTGGTCTTTTCCTTCCTGTTTTTATCCTATACTGCTGCTTAACACTTGACCAGATAGAGTGAGTCCCTTTTCTCTATCTATTTGATTTTAACTGTTCTTTCTTCCAGCCTTCACTGGAAAGAGTCCAATTTTTCTTATTTTGGCCAAAATATTCTTGGATTTGTAGTCTTTATCTGAGACAAAAATCTTGAACTGGCGTAGGTAGATGATTCAACTAGACAAAAGATGTCATCCCAGTATTTGGATACGGGATTAACAATATTGAAATAATATAGTTCATTATGTAAAATTCTTTTCCAGATTTATTGAGAAATAGCAGAAATCCCCTGGAACACATGAACAATTTTACCTTTCTTTTTGGTTTCCTACTATCTATCCACACTTTCCACCCAGAAATTTACGAATCAGTGCTCTCTCTGAAATGACGTATTCGGTCCTAAAAGAGACAAGAGTCAGATGAAAGCTTTGCCCCTCTTTCCCCTTTTCAAACACCTGGTAACTTTTATGTACTGATGTGCTTTCCAGCTAGATTTTCCCTGCCAACAGGGACAGAAATTCTGTTTTTTCATCTTCAGTCTTGCCCCAGTCTCCAGAGCCTAGTTTGGGGCCTGTTTAAATGTGATGCCTAAATTCCATTTCATTGGCTAGTAAGGATTATAATTCCTCAGTTAAAAGCATACTGAGTGGATGTGTTTTGTTTGAAAACCAGGCTCAATCAAAGCTAGGTGGATTTTTCCGTCCTTCTCACAATTCCAATAGCCAGCCTCCAGGGTGATTCTCATCCTCCATTTAAAAAATTCAACCCAATAACAAATTGCTGTAATGTAATGACCCCGGTTTTTCTGCAAATATGTAAATTATCTTGATTTACGTGCACTCGTATAGGTATGGTAAATGTTGCCTTGGTTACCTTACAGGGCAGGGCCACTGCAAATACTTTCTTTGTCAGTTTCGTAAATAGTGAAAATGGTGAATATACATATATGCCTTTTTAGGTTATTTCTGTAAATATTGTACACATTTTTAAAATGATAAATAATAAATATACATATGTATGCCTCCTTGGTCATTTTGTAATAGTTTGAATACTTGTTACACATGTCCAAATTTCAAAAGCTTTGTAAAAGTGTATGTATAGATTATACATGTAAACCTTAAGTAGTGAGGAAAATCATTGTCTTAAAGGTAGTACATAGATACATAGAACCCATGGTAAACCTCATGACAGGCATTGTAAAAAGGAAATATCTGATAAACAATCAGGCAAGGAAAAAAAGGGACAAATGGCACAAAATGGGTTGGTCCAGAGGAGTTGGCCCAGGCTGTACCCTAACCAACCACGGGGGAAAAGGAAATCAAATTAAGGGGAGAACAACAAAGGGAGGAGAGTGGAGGAGAAGATAGAAGGAGAGGGAAGACATTGGAAGTAGGCAAGACATTGGAGGACTGCGTCACAGTGTACAGTGTAATAGCCAGGTAATAGCTCTTGGTGATATGTTTTCTTGAGTAGATAGCGAGTAGTTGAATCTGCTTGCAATCCAAAGTTTCAGTGAGCTAAATCCCTTGATTGTTCAGTAAGATTGCTGTGTTAATAAGTTGGGCAAGGTACTGTTGATAAGTCTGTGTGGTTACTGATGTCTAACCTTGTAACTACACAGTGTGGTTATTGACGTCTAACCTTGTAACTACACATTGTCAATTCCACATTGCTTGTACGTTGCATAAGCTTCATGACATTGGTGATTGGGAAAAACTACTGTTGACTGTGTGTTTACTAGCCCTTTTCAGTTTGCAAATTACATGGTAGTCTCCAGATGCATGTTTGAGATGGCTTCTTTTACACACGGCTGCAAAGAAATGTTATAATTTGCAGACACCCACAGACAGCTTTGGATATAGTCTTGTTCACAGACTAGACTTCAATTGTAGTGTAATGATTTTAAGATTCACTACTACTTGACCTAAATAATCTGCATATGCTAACTAGCCTCATAATTGTGCTGTTGTGATTCTTGAAGAGTTGTTTGGCATTATGATGTTGAGATCGACATATCGGGTCAATTGGAACTCGGGGATGATTTTGTGAGGCATATTCTTGGACTAGGTCTCTAAATTTCCTAAATTAACTGAGGGTGGAGGTACTCACCTCTGGAGACCCTCGGTGTCTAGTGGGTGGGGGAAGTGGCTGACCTAGACTAGCCTCCCTTGACCAGAGTGCTCAGATTTTAGTAGAGTTACTACAGTTGTAGAATCAGGGTGGAGGAAAACCTTTGGAACCCCTGAACTCCATGAGGGTGGAGGTTTTCGCCTCTGGAGTCCCTCCTTGGCTGGTGGCTGGAGGCTGGAGGCAAGGTTGCGGGGAAGCTTCCCCCCCCTCGTTCTCGCTCCCGAAACGCGCTCCGTGCGGGAGCGTTTTCGGGAGCGCGTTTCCGAACTTGTTAAAACGCTCCATGCCTTTTCGGGAGCATTTTTGGAAACGCTCAGGAGCGAACACTCCCGGAGCGCTTCCGGCGTTTAAAAAACGCTTCGGGAGCGTTTTTTAAACGCCAAAAGCGATCGGGGAGCGTTCGCTCTCGAATGCTCCCTGGAACAAAAAATGCTTCTCGCAGGGCGGAAATTTTTTTCAATGAAAAAAACGATTTGTTTATAAGGGGGGGGGTTCATTTAGCTACTCTTTCCCTACGCGGACCCACGCATGGCCAGAAATGGGTTTTAGGGTTGATGTGGAGGTAAGGGAAGCATTGACATTTCATGGTAATGTTAAATTCTTAAAGTAAAAGGACATCATTTTACTTAAATTTTTAACATTACCATGAAATGACTTAGGATGTTTAAGAGTGGTTTCGACTTCATTGGATTTCATATGGAGAAACTAGAATTTTAGGTTTCACTCAAAATTTAGCAGACTTCATGGTTTTCAGGGTTTCATGGTTTGGGAATTTGCAATGTTTCGATTTGATTATATCATGTGTAAGGGTATGATATTGGCATTTGATCAAGAGAATGAAGTCCTTTAAGAACCTTGATGTACCCTTCAATCAAAGGAAAACAATTGGTTAGGCATGCTAATCTTTTTCTACCGCATTTTAAGGTTGAGGAGATGAACCCTTCACTCAAACCAAAATCATTGGTTAGGCATGTTAAACTTTTTCAATTTCTATCATGTTATAAGGTTGAGCAATCCAAGTATGAAGACTTTGAGCTAGATGATGTTTATGTATCTCTTGTTGATAATCCCATTTCTAGTAGCGATGAATCAATGATGAGTTTCATGAGAGACCATGTTGCTCAGTGATTTGTAGTTTTGATGTCTATTTTTGCTACTACTACTACTACTAAAGTCGTAGAGGAGTTTTAGGAGTCCTCAAACTTTGAGCCATATTATTTATGTAGCTCATGTTGATGATCCCTTGTCTAGTAGTGGTGATGATTTTGATCATGATGAGGAGTGATCATGTTGTTGATCACTAATATGTAGTCTTGTATTAGGCCAATGGCCTGATCGCTTGTAGCATTGTTTTTGGACTTTATGGGCCATTTGGAGCTTCATTGCTTATGTATTTTTCGATGATATGTATTGCACTCGGTGCCATTTTGATATATTCACCTTTGCATGGTATATAAATGAGCAAACTTCGCATATTTTGTCTCTATTGGCTTGGAATCATGGTTGCAAATCTTAAAAATAGTTTTTTTTTTTTTTTTATTAAAAAATAATTATTTAATGTATTTCTTTTTAAAACCGGTTCATTGAAATTTGACCGCTCTCGGTTAGACGGTTCCGGTTAGAAACCCGGTTCATTAGGTCCACCGGTCCGGTCATCGGTTCTGGTTTTAATAACTATGCTCACACAAATCTAGAGGTACAAGAGGGGTACATGAAGGCATTGGACAAGTTGGTACCTAATAGGGAGGAGTGTGCTAGATTGCGCCTTGAATTAGGCAAATACTTCAGTTGCACTGCTAACTTTGGTTCTTTTCATGCAATGGAAGACATGGACAGATTTGATGCTCTCACATGGTGGGAAGCATATGGCGGCATGGGACTTTTGCCAAAGTTGGCTAAAAAAGTTCTCTCACAGGTTGTGAACACTTCTTCTGCAGAGAGGTGTTGGAGCACCTACAGCTTATACACAATGTGAGAAGAAACAGGCTGAATGAAAACCAAGCTGAAAGCTTGGTTTATGTGCATTACAACTTGAGGTTGTTGAGCCATTACTGTGATCGGGCAAATGAGGATCAACCATACAAAGTCTGGGACAACAACCCAGAGGATGATAATTTGGAAGACGACACGGTACATATGGAAGAATTGGAAGCAGAACTTTTTAGGGATGATGATGAAGCATCAGCAGCACTGCCACACATAGGGCTAGTCCCACCATCTACTGGTAGCAGTGTGAGTGCCAGTGCCAGTTCTCGATATCACACTATTGTTCCTTTGCAGATCCCAGACCTCCACCTTCTAGTCATGGTCGTGGTACTCCTGAGAGTACTAGAAGACCACCATTTCCTCGTGGTTCGCACAAATTAGACATTTCTTGTGGGCGTGGCAAGGGGCCAACCAGTAGATAAAATAGATTTGTTGCTTACTAGTCTTTTCTATTTGTTGTTGACAGTTGAACAGTTGAAACTTGACTCTTTCATATATTTAATGACAATTTAAGTTTGAAGTTTGAATTTGAAAGGTGAAACTTTGAAGTTGGCATTTATAAGTTTACAAGTCATTATGAATTATGAATATGATACTTCATGAAAGTTATATGGTGATCAATGAATCAATGATGATAAATGATATATAATATCAATGATGATAAATGTTATATATTGAATTTTGAAATCAATGAATCAATGATGATAAATGATATATATCAATGATGATAAATGTTATATAATGAAATTTGAAATCAATGATGATAAATGTATATTGAATTTTGAAATCAATGAATCAATGATGATAAATGTTAGATATTGAAATTTGAAATCAATGATGATAAATGTTATATATCAAATTTCAATGATGATAAATGTTATATATTGAATTTTGAAAGCTTGAAACCTTCAGATTGATGATTCGCAAGACTCAAGAGTCAATATGTTGTATGCTTCCAACTTGTGGGTGTGGTTGATGAAGATTATAACTTCTAAATGATTGATGTTATATGATTCAATCTATGTTTTTGTGTTTTTTTATGTGTAATTCATCTTTCTACATGTTTTTGTTGACATATATGCATCATATATATATATATATATATATATATATATATATATATATATATATATATATATATATATATATATATATATATATATATAAACGCTCCCGGAAACGCTTCGGATCGGGAGCTTCTTAAAATGGCAATCCCGCTCCGCGTTTTCGCTCCCGCTCCCAAGTAACCTTGGTTGGAGGTGACCTACCTCTGGAGTCCTTGGACTGGCCTAAATTTGAGTGCTTTGATAACGAAAGGGTGGAGGTGGGCTAGAACTCTGGAATTCCTGGGATATCTGGTAGCATGGTCATTTGGAACCAATGTTTTGAAAATCGCGAACGGGATTAAATCGGCGAGGGGAAAAAAATTGGAAAAAATGGTAAAAATCGGGAAAAAATCGGTAAAAATTGGGAAAAAATCAGCACATACAAAATTATTCTTTTTTTTAATTTTTTTTTTTAATATCTAAAGCACCCACAACATAAAATAAATGCATTGACACATAAATATGAAAAAAAACTAATATATAAGATGTGTAATATCATGTCTAGTGTTACATCACACATAATAGTGAATCATGTCCTGAATACTAAGTCCTGATTCTCAACACAACCTCAAAATATCAACAAAAAGTATAATAATGTATCTCATATCACGAGTCATAATGTTATATACAAAGGAATGCACCAGATAACCTATACCACTGATTTAATCTGCCCCTCTTGCGAGAAATTGTAACAGCTTTCCCTCTAGACGAAGAAGCTGGTGGGGCTGGCAATGGACTCTGTTGTGCTCTAGAACCTAAAGCACTAGGAGCTAAAGGAGGCAGACCACGTCCTCTACCAGTAGCAGGGGTAGGTGGTGTCACCTCCTCCTCTTGCTGTTGCTCCTCCTCCTCTTCCCCCCCCTCCACTACCTCTTGCTCTATCCAATCAAGGGCTGACTCCATGATAGGCCTCTCTGTTGGGTGTGGAGCCTGATTATCTTGTTTATTTTGTATCACAACGTTGGACCCCTGTACCTTAATGGGGCGGCAACACCGCCTATAATTAAACGCTGCCTGGGGGGTCTAGGGGGGGCGGCTACGACTTTATGGAGCCCCCCCCTTGGCGGGGGGTTTTGGGGGCAGCGCCCCCGAAGCTAAAAACATATGTAAAATTGCCTTGTAAAAGTATAGTAATTTCTAGTCAATCTGGGCCATTCATTAGGTGGATTGTGTCCTCTCAAGATGACTTCTCCTCCTCCTTAGCTCTATTTCTTAACTTCTGTCTGCAAAAATGACGAAAAAATCGAATTTGCATGTTATTGGGTCGCTGTTTGATGGGTCAACGATTTTTTCGGGTCAAATCGCGATTTTTATGAAAAAATCACGATTTTTTCACGATTTTTTCAAAATATAAAAATCGCCGAAAAAATTAGCGATTAAATCGTTTCTGCAAAAAAATTCGTGATTTTATCACGATGTTCACAACATTGTTTGGAACAGTCTTTCACAAGTTAGGGTGTGACAGCTGCATGGAATATCTGATAGCAGCATGTCTATGGTTTGGTGGTAAACTTATATCCCTGTTCCAATGCTTATTTCTGTTCCAATCATGGCTATATGTTCTTTTATATCCGATGTGCTGCAATGTCACTGTGACTGGTTTACTACTACTTACAGGCAATTATTATTTACATGTGCTATAAAGCCTGAACCTCATTACCTACTGCACAACAGTTGAGTTATATATATAGAATCTCGCCTCTGGGTGTGGCCTATCAATGCTTTCTACCTTTCCACATATCTATTTAAAAGAGCTCATCATATCTATTTAATAGAGATCATGATACTGGTGTAGTTGTCTGTTTCCAAACAAATTCTGGAAGTTGATTCTTCCCGACAGGAATACCAAATTTTACTAGGTGCCTACAGACCCTAACACTAAACATTATTGTGCACAAGTTTAAAAACACACTAAACCCTTCGGCGATGCCCTGTAGACCGAATGAGACCATTGTAAGATTTTCAACGTCAATGAAAAAAAAGTAGACTCCAAGCAATCAATATAGGCATTTTACACATTCGGATTTCCACATGGGCAAGCTACAGTTAGGTAGGAAGCCTATGGTCTTAATTGCTCTATATGGCTGTTTGCATCCAGCCAATTTA
This sequence comes from Pinus albicaulis, assembly GCA_034641835.2. Classification (NCBI taxonomy): domain Eukaryota; kingdom Viridiplantae; phylum Streptophyta; class Pinopsida; order Pinales; family Pinaceae; genus Pinus; species Pinus albicaulis. The sequence continues at coordinate 493,391,252 of CM076577.1, forward strand.
ACAGGGTTGAGATTCCAGAAGTGCTCATAGAATAGTACTCATACAATTATCTCTTAGGTCTTGTGGGCAAATATCCCGTCGCTATATGGACTAATTGGTCACCAAGTTATAATTAAGCCTGAAAGTCATTTTGAAGCCCAGTGAGGTCACCAAGTTATAATTAAGCCTGAAAGTCATTTTGAAGCCCAGTGATCCAGGCTTAACAACTGAGTCTTGCATTTGAGTCATCCGACTGCACACTCGTAGTCATGGCAATAAATGTACATAAATATATATATAGCTCAAAGCTTAGGCAATAAATGTTATTACAGAAGTCTTGCCATTCAAATAAACAAAGGTCTAGTTGGACTACTCCACTGGGTAAGTTGCAAAGGGAAATTGCATTTATGAGGCCTCTCTCTCTCAGATACAGAAATAGACATACTATTATGCACTCACATGTTGATTTGTGGTCTCACTTGTTGGCTCATGCTTGCACAACCAGGTGGTAAAAGAAATGAATGGTTTGTATCTAAAATGAAACATGCTGGTGTGTGATTGAGAGGCTTTAAAAGTTTCTATTCCAAGAATACAACTCGTGCATTTTCCTCTAGATCTTTTATCCATGTGTAACATGTAGATGAGTCTATGCATTGCAAACTGATGTTACAGGTAGTTGATTTCCTACTCAGTACCAGGTTAATATCTTAATGGTTTCAAAACCAGTGTTGCGAACATCTCGATAACATCCCGATTTTATCTCGAAATCATGATTTTTTGGCCTAGCCGATGTTTGCCGATTTTTAAATATATTTTTATGGTATCTTAATTTTGGCGATGTATGTCGATTTTTTACCGATATTTTCCCGATTTTTACGATTTTTTAGTTTTCCAGACCCTCTAAAATGTTATCCCGATGCCGAGGTTCGCAACATTGTTCAAAACTCTTGTGATCTTGTCAGTTTTGTATGTTTTTTTAATTAACGCAAGTGCCAAAATAAACTTTAGAAATTTGTAATGAAAATAGTGATAGAAATTTACCCAGCAGCATTTCTTGGATCTAATGATTTGCTATATCAACTTATTCCATGTAAAAATACTTTTGTATTTTTTAGCTTAACAAGTAGGTACTATTTACCTCAGGTCAGAGTACACTTGCAAAACAATATCGAGTACCTTTTCCAGGGTCTCCCGAGTAAGAAAGAAAAAAAAAATCACAAGTATTTAACCCAAAAATTGAAGAATGAATCTCAGGTCAATTCTTCATGGGTCATGCTCAAATCTCCTTGATAACACATAACCCACAGATCAGATGGTTTTAACTTTTAGTGTGGCTATGCTTACACAGACATACTTATGTGACATGTTTTGGGTCACTGCTATGAAATGGTCAATTATTTTCCTGTGAAGTTTAGAACTCCTGAATCTATGAAGAATCTTGTTCCATAGCCCATGAGATTTTGGTTGATTTCTTTCTGTATGGTTTTATAGATATAGAATATCTGAACTTGATTGAGGACTGGACTCAGTCAACTATGGGGATATGATGACCAGGCCATGCATTTTCGACAGAGTCAATGGTCATCACACCATTAAGGAAAACTATATGGACAACTAAGCCTTGCACTAGAACCATTCCTCCAAAAATTAGCACCATATGGTCATCAGTCATCTCATTGCGTTGTGATATTTAGAATTACTAATGATAGTTTAGCTGAAGGGGTTGGAGAACATTAAGGTAAGAAGGTTGTTCCCTTTTGAGAAAATTGACCAGCAGGTGGGCAACTATAAAGGTCTATCGGCTTTGATAAAATGGGGATATAATAGGATTGACTATAGTGCATGGAAAGGACCTCAAAACGAATACCATATGGGCTGAGAAAAAAGAACAGGGGTGTGTTACATGTAATTTTTCTTCATTTTGATAATTCATTATATACAAATTAAATGTGTTTTTCTTAAAAACTTCATTGCATTATTTCAGGCTGAGCAAAGGGCCCGGGAGGAAAGTGAAAGATTACGCCAGCAAGAACGTGAACAACTTGCTGAAAAGAGGCGACGGGATCTGGTATATACAATTTTTTTCTCATCATTTTGTACTGCTTTTTAGCTATATGCTTGACTACTTTTTGTGGCTGATAAGAGTAGTACTAGGGTCTTCTTTTACACCCTTTCTATGTATTATGATGAACTTTGGAGTCCATTGACCTACTTTTCTCTGGACATCAACTAAATTAATGTATTTACACTGGAGGTACATGCTTTGCAAGCATGGCAGTTGTATAATCAAAATGTATTTTGCTGTTTTTTTCTCTTGCTTATTAATGGGAATTGACCTGTAGACTCTTCGAGCACGGGTTGTTGCTAAGGCAGAGGAAAAGAAGTTGGAACTGCTTTTCCTGCAGTGGATTGAGCACCATAAGAAGCTATGCAATTTCTTAAGGTAAAATGTACTTCTGAAATTATGGTTTAATAATCTTATTCTTTCTCTTATTGAATGAGCTTTATTTCTAATATTTAAGTGTAGTCTAACTAATAGATGTGTTGGCCCTTTTCTGAGCATTTTTTCTGGTCAATTTTGCCCAAAATCCAGTAGAGCCTTTTTAGACTTGTAAGTTTGTGTTGTTTTATTTGCAAAATCCAAGTGCCTTGGGTTTTTCAGGTTGCTGAATCCTTTTATGCATTGAAAAATGCACATTTTAAACAAGAAGAAACCACAATCTCTCTCAAAATTGTATTGCTTGATTCCGGCGAAAAATTCTAAATGTTTATTAGTTAGACTGTGTGCTATCTTATAATGAACATTCTTTATTAGCAAGAAAGTGGCAGGAAACATGTTATTTTGTATTACATGAAAATTTCATTGGATCTCTTTATCATTGTCTAACTGGTAGAGCCTGCATTGTAATAGAATGTCCAGCTACTAAATATTAAAAATTTCTATTCTATAAATCAGCCAAGAAATGTTGATCTCTTCCAGTTTGACTGGTAGTGGGGTTCCAAGCCTGTTTTCCGATCCTTGCTTGAAATTCAGTGAATATGCATACTGATGCCAATGTTTACAAACACATAGAAATATCGAAAATAATAATAAAAATGGCTTGTACATTAAGCCAATTTTCTGGTATAATCAATATAATAACGATGTTTTGCCCGATTGAACAACTGTCTGTCATAATTTTCTATATTAACATAACAAATGTTTTTGGCAGGTTATTATTTTGGCTCAAGTGCTCCTAGACATTTCACAGTTTTATTGGGACCAAAGATAAGTTTCTGTTGTATGCATAGCTGCTTTGTGATTGGAGTCAATGTATTATATATGGGACCTTCTGGAACAAAGTACCTGTCTTACATGTCCTGTACTTGTAGATAGTGCTGCTTCTCTATAGCAATCAAAATCAATAATCCTCCTTATGAGTGACTTCTTGCCCTTGTTAAATTATATCCTGCTGATCAGGATTGTTTATCTGAAAGACCCGTCAGATTTGTGTCCTAACTTTGTTTACTGTTAGTGTTTCCAGGACAAAAGCTGAGCCTCCAATATTCTATGTCCCTGCAAAACCTTCAGATACTTGCGCCAAATTGCTTGAAGAGCAACGGGAGGTAGAATGCCATCAATGACTAGAACCCTTTTCTTTGTAATCTTCTGTTATGAAAGCATTTATGTTTTGCTATTTTGCTGATTTTTTCTCGTCTTTTTGTGTTGATGCATCTGTTCTAAAATTGTTTTAAAGGAATTTTTGAAATGGAAAGCCAACCGCAGGCAAGAGTTAACAGAATACCAAAAGCAAGTTAGTGATCAATTACTCTCCAATGTTGAGGTGGAAGTCCAGAGATGGCAAACAGCTGGGAATACTAGGAATGGGAACACGGCAGCAAATCTACAGGAAAGCATGGATAATGATCTCGAGTCACACAAATTGAGTCATGGTCTGAAAACACGTCTTCATAGAGCAGGTGATGAAGCACAGGAGGAAGTGGAAGATGTTGGTGATGAAGATATCATGGACGATGTGCTTGAGGAGGAAGACAATGCAACAAGAATGGATGATAATGCAGGAACAAGCAAGGGTATTGTTAGCTATGGCAGTGCAGAGGACTGAATGTTCATGCATTGTCGTTACAAGCAGTTTAGAGATAAAAGAGATAGACATAGCTTCTGTCAGTAATCATGTGTATCAATTCTTCAGTCTCATAGGCAGTAACCACCATCAGTTCAAAGTTGGTTCCACTACATTGCTTTGAGTTTCCAGTGTTTGATACATAATCACTATCAGAATTCCTTGCATTGATTTACTTGCTATTTTTTAGCCTCTATTTTGCAAATTAAAATCATTTCATAAATTGTTCAAGAAGTGTAAAATTTATAATTCTCCACCATCAGTTCAAAGTTGATTCCGCTTTGGTGCTCTGAGTTTCTAGTGTTTGATACGTAATGACTATCAGAATTCCTTGCTATTTTTTTAGCCTCTATTTTGCAATTTAAAATTATTTCTTAAATTGGTCAAGAAATGTGTAAAATTTATAATTCTCTTTTCAGTCACTGACATTATCTTCTATTCACATTGTCACCTGTTCTGGTATCACGCAGTGAGAGTTCTTTTTGGCTTGTGGTTATCTATGTGATATCTGAATCACTACAATGGTATAGCCTTATGATAGGATTTTGTTTTGCATTGATACTTCCATCTTGTATGATGGTTTTTAGGGATTGAGTGCACCAAAATTTCTCCAATTCTGCTCTTGGGGAGCAAGTTCCCATATTAGATGTGTTGTGACGGTGTCCTCTCACAACTCATGATGGTTTTTAGGGATTGACTGCACCAAAAATTTCTCCAATTCTGCTTTTGGGGAGCAAGTTCCCATATTAGATGTGTTGTGATAGCATCCTCTCTCACAGCTCTGATATCGACCAATTTCAATTTGATCCATTGTGGGCTGCTTTGGCTTATGGCATCTTTGTGACGTCTGTAATTAACAGCTATTGCTATTATGAAATCAGCATAGCTCTGATGCTATTTTATATTTTAGCACTTGTAATTTTACAAATTGTAATCGTAATTGTGTTCATTACTTATGATGTGTTATTATCTTTCGAAATCTAGCCGAGAAGTTACTATGTTCTACACCAAAACTTCTGTTTTATATCTTATTAATTGCAGCTCCTGACAATTTGTACTTGTGTTCATTGTGTGTGATGTGTGTCTGTCTTTGTAATTATTGGAACACTTATTGAACTATGACACAGCAGTACTCATAATTGGATACACAGTAGTATAGTGAGAATCTAAAGAATCAACTGATTCAGTAAGCAGTTACAGCCCAGTCAGCAGTTACAGCTTTACAAATTACATAGATAACATCAAAGCATAGCTTTCTAGATTGTAGCAAACCCTGTCAAATTTAGGATCCTCTATTGGTTCTGTTGTCACCTGTCATATCACAACCCTTGCTGGTTGTTTTGCCCTGTTTATAGTGCTAGCTACCTCATACTCTGATCTGCAGAGGTCCTTAACTCTTGCAGCCTCTGATCATAACCTTTTGTTACCAGCCAATCTTCAAGAATGGCACCTTGGTCATCCACTACCACATGGGACCTATCCTGGGCTGTCCCTTACCTCGGGCAGGCCTGTATTTGCCATCAACAGCCAAAAACAGTTCTCTGCTACCTCAGGAAGATGTCTCCAACCTCGCTGTTACAGAGATGTGGATATAACCCTCCACGCCACCCAGAACACCAATCTGCTGCCTCGTAGCTGCTACATTCAGCTCAAACCAGACTTCGTTTACCTTAGAGCCACAGACCATGCCACAGAGGTGATTTGCTGCTGCATACAAGCCTCAGGGGTGACTCGCTACCACAGACCAGCCTCAGAGATGATTTTGCAGTCACAGGTTTGACAATCCACTGCCAAATTATGCCAATAGGCATTTCTTTTGAATCTGTTCACAATGCATTTTCGTCTACCCTTTTCTTGTGCCCGCCGACATCTGACGAGTAAATTAGAGTGACATCTGTTGAGTGAATTAGAGTGGAACAGATGAGGGTCAAAGACAGAAGGGGGCAACAGGTATGCATGCCCGGAGCCTTCCATTGGAAAGAAGGGGTGTGGCTCGAGGGAGGTTTGCAAAATTGGATCCAGTGCCCTACTGGTTTTGTTATGCTTCCAGATTACACACAGTTGGTGCCTGATTTAGGGGCTAGCGACTGCTAGCCCCCAAATCTCCCAAGCCAGGAAGAATGCATTCCCTTCCTTTCCTTGCCATGCCTTATTTCCAGCCATGAATTATTCCGCGACTCTGTCACATCTTTCAAGTAAGTTTTACAGACTGTAATTCTTCACATATAAGTTGGAACACAATGAACGGAATAAGCTTTACTCCTATAACAATTCTTTTATTCTTCAACTATATCATCCTCTCAACTATATCTGCAAGTATTCACAAGAATCACTCCCTTGCAAGTCTTTGCAAGAACCACCCCTCTTACTTGCAAGCAGTTTGAAGTGGAATCATTGAGAAGTTTTAAATCATAGATTTAAGGTTCCCGTGGGAACAATTATTATAATGCAGGTTTTTCATTCGACTCTTGGTTCTGACGATGGAATCATTGAGAAGTTTTAAATCATAGATTTAAGGTTCCCGTGGGAACAATTATTATAATGCAGGTTTTTCATTCGACTCTTGGTTCTGACGATGAATGCAGTTAAGGTTTTGAAACATTTACCTTCAAGGAAGATGGGTTACCACATTACTGTGTAGATACACCAAAAAACCAGCATTCAAATAAGTTTTAAATCATAGACACGTCAAATGGGAAACATATCCAAATTGCTCCAAACTCATCCTTTGCATCTGTTTCTTGTATTTCAGCATTCTATGTTCTGAAATAGCTGCATGCTTTATTAAAAGTCAAATTTCCATTTATGAAAGTTGGATTTCTTTTTCGCAGCCACATTTCTTGTTAATAACATGAAAAATTATGAACCAGAGCGCAACCAGTGAGTGTATTACACTAAATCACAAGACACTTTAAGATGGTCACCACGCTGCTGCTTGCATTTAATGAATTAATTTTATTTATGTTGATTCATCACAATTGGCATACAAATGGACCATATATGGAGCTGAATGTTTAAGCCTATTTAAGATTCTTAGATAATACTACCTTGACTTTATATTGAATGATTTGTATTTATGCTTTTTTGAAAATCCGGTTAAAGACAATGATTTGGAAATGTAGAAACAGGACTGACTTGAACTTGATAAATCTTTGGATTTATCTGTACATCCAAAGTAAGGGAACTAAATAGTTAAATAGTTTTGATTACTATAGCAGCACTTTATTGAAATGACAATTGTTTGCTTGAGGCAATGCGACAATCGTATCTTTTCTATGGTTGTGCTGAAGAATATTCATGTACCAAGAGCAGGGCATAACAGCTACGAGAAAGCTTTTGCTTAATTTGGTTGTTACATCCCTTGGGATTTGAAATGAACATTCTGACAACAGTTTTCTTGTGGTATGACGATGAGGAATTTTAGTATCCAAACTCAGCGTTGGCCACAAATTCCATTAGTAAATTTTATTGCAGTCCAAATATGAATGATGACCTGGAGTTGATTGTGGATGTTTCTATCTGAATTGAAAATATTGGTGCTGAGAGAATATAAACGTAGCTAATTTAGTCTTTCATTTTTTTTTTCCATATGAATTATCATTTTTTTAGTTCCAAATGTCCAATTGATTAGGAGTAAATATGTAATATTCTTGCTAGGAGATGACAGTGATAAACAAAGCAAAACTCCACACGCAACACACATTTTAACATGCAATTAGACACCCACAAATTCAATGAATAACTGCATCAAATTGAGCCACATGCAACACAGTTTAACATGCGATTAAACACCCACAAATTTTTCCTCCCATCACTTTTAATCATATTTATAGGGATAAGAACGCTATGGCAGATAGTTTATCAAAAAAAGGACTTAATGGACACTTTGGGGAAATGATTTATGAACTCTTCAATTCAAACGGACCAGGTGCAGCAGGTATGGTTTCATTCAGCTAAGGGACTATCCAGTGTATCAGAAAGAAGGCCTTTCACTTCTTGGATTTTAGATAAAAGTTACTGTTCTATTTCTAAGTTACTGTTCTCCTACTAAGACCGACAAAAGCTACAGTTCTACTAGTCTTCTGTTCTTTCGAAAAGCTCTCCTGTGAGACTTTTTTTTCTCTCATGTTGTAACGTTCTTTTCTCGAAGATGATAAGCATCTCTTTCTGCTTTTTGATTCTAGATACAAATGTAAATGACAACTCCTGTAAACTGTCTATCTCATTGATGGTCAAAAGCGATTTCAAGCTGTTTATTGCCCTGGTACATTAATATATACCAGCAGTATTTTTCTTGCTGAAAAAAAAGACACCCACAAATTTAATGAAAAACTACGTCAAATTGAGCCATCTTATTATATAAGAGGAGTGTACAGAAGCTGTATGGAATGTGCCCTTGGGCTTTTGCTAAAGCAAACTAGACAAACCTCCATGTGAGAAATGGTGTTGCCTAGATGCTAGAAAGCAATTCCTCTTAACAAGCTCTTCTCTGGCACTAGAAATCTGCAACTACTGGCTGCAAAGAGATTGCTGTTTTGACCCCTCTACACTGCTAAAAAAAGGGTTTGGCCTAGTTCACAAGTGAGTTCCTAGGTCTCTGTCTAGTACTTCTGTGCATGCGCAGGAAAGGTAAATTTGGCCTGAACAATAGCCACTACAACCTCCGTCAATCCTCTGCAGAAATGCTGCTAGACCCCAAGGGAATGTGCTCTTAATTTCCCAGAATTAGCTCTACTCTGTAGCTCACTCCCCTCAAGATTACATGAATTTGCTTGTAGAATACTCCCGGAACAACTCCACAATGTAGCAAAGGCTCCCCTAGGGTGACACTCGAAATCCACCGGAGGAGGAGTTGAGATTTCCCATCGAAAATCTTGTGTGCTGACTTGTAGACTTGACTCAAAGTCTTGACTCAACATCTTAAACATACTCAAGAAAGTTGACTGGTTGAAAGTGTAAGACGGTCCATCTAAAGATATTACTTACCAAGGAAATTCAAGGATTGACTCTTTGTTTCAGGCCAAAAATAAATTTGGGGTTTGGAGACTTAAGCCTTAGTTGTTGGTAATATGGTTTGATAAGGGGGTTGTGACCTAGAGTTAGTAGATAAGGGGCTTATCGGGAGATCAGAGGTCAACCTATTGGCCTTTGGCCACTAGGGAACATAATGGAGTCTACTGAGTTATTCCCCAATACAAACATAACCTCGCAAAGCTTTCGACTAATAGAAGTTTGGAGCCATTAAATAAAGACAACATATTGGGTGATGGAATGTCGAGTTGGTGAGAAGCAAAAAGCTAACACAAGTTGGAGAATTCAGTGATTGGAAGGCCTCAACCTTAGTGCCTGGTCACATAGTTGATGGGAGCCATGACCAAGAGCCAACTAAAAAAAAAGGGTGCTTAATGGAATACTAGAACATTGGAAGAATGAAAGAAACAAATCTTGTAGAAATTTTGATATGGCATGTACAGTATCAAGTTATGGCATGTACAATACTTGATGGAAAAATATTCTTGTTTACTAGATATTGAAGTACTAGAAATTTGGAAAAATGATGTCATAAAGGATGGCCCAGCGATGCCACATCTACGACACGTCACTCAGATTCAACATTTTTGGCATAACAACTATGTAAATGAGTGATAGCAAACATGTTGAGGATTTACACATGTTAAAGGACATGTCAACATTTACCATGTGTTAGATAATGATTGTGTGTCAAAGAATGAGGTGACATATTGCGCTGTCTCACTGTCTGAGGATTTACACATGTTAAAGGACATGTCAACATTTACCATGTGTTAGATAATGATTGTGTGTCAAAGAATGAGGTGACATATTGCGCTGTCTCACTGTCATACCAACATATTTGGAAATTGGAAGAAATACACATTTTTTTTATAAAATTATGGTATAACGAATTGTCGACTGATGTGGACTAGTGCAGGAATGACGCAATGGCTATTGTGTTCAATCTCTAGGCAGAAAAGTTATGCCCCTTTGAAATATATATTAGTGGAAAGCTCTCTAGTGGAAAGCTCTCGACAAGCAAAAAAAATGATAACGAAACAAAGAATTTGATTTGAGATGATGGAAGGAGGAGTATATTTGATAACCTCATATTTATATTATACCTTGAAATTTTGGTCTAGTCACTCTCCACAACCCGAAAGATTATATTTGATAACCTCATATTTATATTATACCTTGAAATTTTGGTCTAGTCACTCTCCACAACCCTAATATGACATTAGAGGATTAAGTGTACCTAAATTCTACCATAATAATTTGAATCATATTTGAATCGTTTTCCACAAAACCCTTACACATGAATTGGTAAGAATCTTTTATCCTTCATTTCGAGTCCAACTAATCCAAACATTTAGAGTACAAGGAATTGAATCATAAAATGTCTTTTCCGCTAATACTAATTCCAAAAACCACAACTCAAGTTACTCCACACATAAGTTAACCATTATTTCGTCCATCAAAGGTTGGTAATTCGAAGGCTCCTTGTTTTGTCGAAGGTTTAACATAGGTTGGTAACCCCAAACCCCCGTACCAAATGAGAGCATTGAATGGTAGGGGTACCAATTGGGTCAAATTGCTTGTTCCCATCTGTCATATTAAATTTATAGTCATTTGTCCCCGCATTTCATAAAATTTGAAACCTCGAGAGTTTTGAGATTTTTCATAGACATTTCCATTGTCGGTTTCTCCATAGGGCTTAGTTTGGAAACCCCATATCTTTGTAGGCCTTAGTTTGCAAGCCCATAAATATGTTTCAACTAGGCTAGATTTTTTCCAAACCCTCGTTTTGTATTTTGGTCAGTGCTATGAGGGTATGAGGGCCCATGCGCCTGCTGAAATCTTTTGTTAGTTAATGATATTTAGGGCTTGGACTTTGAAACCTCTCGGCCATTGAGGGTTTATTGCAGGAATGGCGAGCTTTTCCGTTGGAGAAGACTATGGAGGACCTTCAAAAGGAAATTGAAGAACTCACATCGGTAGCAATGTGGGGTTGGTTTCTTTCAATTTTTGTTTCTTCTATTAAACACTTGAATAAGTTGCAATCAGGTTACTCTCAAACAATTTTTGATCGCTCTCTTCATTATGTTCTTGTTGTGTTTGATCTCTTGTCCTTAGTTCCATTTCTCTGTCGCCTGGTTTAATCCTTGTTATATGTATCGAGCAAGCAATGGGGTTGGGCTTAGTCGGTTTCTTCCATCTAGAGAGTATTACTCTGTTTGGTAGGAAGGTCTTAGTCTTGTGCTTGTCTAATCCTTGCTAGATTTAGTTCCTTTTGTTATAATACAAAGGTGTTCGTCTTGTGATTTGCACCTGGTCCTAGCTTCTAGATAAATAATTGTAGTGGACGTTGCTTGCTCGCGACATGGAAGTAATGCCAGGCAAGGTAGTATCCTTAGGCTAGGATTGGGAACTGAAAGGGCCTTCGCTGCGTTTGCTGGAAGCAAGGTTTTTGATGTTGTCTGCAGTGCTTGTTTGATATTTTTGTAGGGTTTTAAGTGCTACTTGTGTCTTCTATTTGATATCTGTAAGCAATGTATACTCATTTGTGATATTTTATTAACAAAGGTCTTGGTAACAAAGGTTTGGGTTGCGATGGGTATCTTTACGTGATGTTGACGTGAATGATAATAAAAGGGTATCTTTGCGATGGGTATCCCTTTTTGTTTTATTCTATTGTATATTTACCCACGAGATGTAGAGTTATAGTAATGAGCTAGGTTGTCATGGGTGTTGACGGTCGCACTATTCACTAGGCTTGTAAACAATTTTTTCGGGGGTTTGGTGGCAAACTATTCTCAGGGTTGTTAATATCGGAACACATAATAGATGCATCTTACATTCATCATTATAATGAATCACATATGATAAAACCATATGTGATGGATCTGGAAGCATTTCAGTCTTATTAAGGTCCTAAACTATCATTGATGATGATTTTGGTATCTCAAGAATTGTTGTTGAAGTGTTTAGTAGAACATTTTGGTTAGATGGTTATGCAATTTTTTTCTCTACACTGCAAACACACTGAGATCGTGCTTTGGAAGTGGTCAGAGCACACGTCACTAATGATTTGCTATCCATAGAAGCAAACCTATTCTTTCTAACTGGTTAATTAAAGCTATACATTTTTGTAGATAACTGAGAGGCTACAATATCCAAGAGGTCTGTGGAGGGGCAGTTTCACAGGGAACAATGTTCATGCTATGGGACATATCGGGGGTTGTGCATTTAGGAGAGGGCGTGGTCTCATAAGGGTTGTATGCATATTTCTTTTCTCTCAAAAATCTTTTATCTTTATTGGTTATATGAAGTTCAAGCCAACATTTCTGAATTATTTAATCTTTTGCCAAGCGGACAGGGCCAATGTTGAAGAACAACCACCAGCAAAGAAGTGACTTTGTTCAGTTGTGGTTCAGGTTAGTTTGCAACCTTGTTGATTGATCTTTCATTTGCTTTGTATACACTAGAATTCAAAAAGCTTAAAAAATATTTTTTTTAACTGTACTTGGAACAACTTGATCTTTGCCTATGCTTTACAGGGCAAGGATGGTTAAATTGTTGAAGATATAAAGGAGAAAGATAATATTAAGGAAAAAGAGCAAGGACCATAAGAGAATTAATCCAATTTAAGGAAATGGGAGACACGTGAATATTGTTGGGGCCTTTGTTTTGGTGAGGACACTTTTGAAGTTGCAGAGAGCTGGAGGGTAGGGGGCAGAATGCAACCAAGGTAGACAATGCGCTGTCATAGTTGCGGAAAGACAGAAGACAGGTGGCAAAGCATTGGCAGAGAACAACACAAATGGCAGAGTTGGGAGACAAGAATAATCAGTGGAACTCCCAGTGATAAAGAAGAAGCGGAAGGCAGCGGAGCGAAAAAGAAGAAAACACTGACAGTGTCAGTCAGCGAGAAACAAATAGGTAGGCAACGATTCAGTTTTTTAGTTAGTGAGTCAGTGCGGCGAGAGGCCGAGAGGAAGAAGAGCTGCAAGAGAGCTCTGTGTGAAGTCTTTTGTACTGAACCGAATTGTAATAGACTATGCAGAGTACATGTATGCTATTTTGATCTAAGTTGATGAAACTGGGTTGTTGTTGTGTTGTATATCCTGAGTTGATTTATGTTTACTTGGCTATGGCGAATGCATGCCCTGTTTAAATTTTAATTTAGCATGCCCAATATGCCCTGACGAATGATAGCTCCTTCTTAGAGTTGAGATATATATGTTCCTTCTAAATGCTTATAGCTGTTGTCTGTGTTGATATTTGTCCTCAACATCAATGTTCTAGCTTCTAATCTTATTAAGGTCACGACACGCCTCGGGTGAGACGCTTTACTCCATTGAGCAGGGTGAAAATGTCTGCGTTGTTTTAGACTACTGCGGAAACCTTGTTGGCCTCAAACTTGAACCTGGGTCTTGCCCAAAGACCTCCTTTTTCGTCAACAAATGGTTCCGTTGCCGAGACCTGAAAATTTAATTAGGGGTTAGATCATGGTATTAAGGATCTATGAGAAGGAACTACAAAACTAGTGGTACAAGCACATAGATCAATTTATATCGCAACAAGCGGAACTTCAGCAACGACGGGAAAACACTGTTAAAGATCGAGTCATGCTTTCTGAATTTGCAAGTGACCTGTATGGAATTTTCTGGGGAAAGTTTCTCGAAGAGCTTTACAATTGGTTGCGAAGACTTTAGATCAAGTCACTCCCAGGAGGATTGCATAGAGTTTGTCGCAATTGGACGCACACAAATTTAGTAGCACTCCATTGGTTAGATACAGATCTAACCCGAGCAGTAGATTTTTGGGTACAATATACCTTGGAGGGGTACATTGTAGAGTTTGCAGTCGAGTGTTGCCAATCTATTACAGAAGCCAAAGACATATTTAGATTTGGGTTGCAGGGAGAATTGTTGAAAGAAATCCCGTTGTGGATTAAAGCTCTAATGGTGGACAAGGGACTGATGTCACTCCAAAGCCCTGAGATGGATACCTAAACCTCCAATACTGGAGAAGGAGTTCAAGGAAATATGCTACGAGTAAGGAAAAGGGGGGAATAGAGATATGGATGATGGAACCTCTAGTAGGTTGAAAGAGTGGAGAGCACATTGGAGGGCGCATATTGTTGAGAAGTGGCGACAAAGGGCGATGAAAGAGTTTGATAAGTAGGAGAAGAATCGACAGCGTTAGCCATCAGTAAATTTTTTCACAACAAATAATGGCTAAATATGTTCTTAAGCCTTCAAGAAGCAATCCTCATGGAAAACTGTTACTTCTTGAAGTCTCTTTGTGTTCTTTATCCTCAAGAAGTCCATTTCATTGATAGTCTTCATTCAAAAATCCTCAAGAAGCCCTGTTGTATAAAGGAGACTGTTTTTACCCATTTTCTCCATCTTTTCGCCTTCATAATTCCTTCAAAATCTCCCCATATCACTCATTTTTCCTCCTTTACTTATCCTTCATTCTTTCTAAAAAGAACCCCCTTATTTACCCTTTTTCCCACTAAACCCTTTAAACCTATAAAAACCCCTTTTTTATGGTTTAAAAAAGCCTCTTTGTATCCCTATTGGAACTTTAAAAAAAACCTAAAAACCTTCCATTTTGGCGTATTTCGACCTTTTTTCAAATATAAGGCTCTAAGCCCTTTTTGGCCTTCAGCCCTAACCCTTTTCACCATATGATCAGGACCCGTGATCGTCGGCCTCAGTCCTTAAGCCCCTTTTGCACTATCGGGCATCGCTTACGCCCCTTTTCCTTTATTTCTTCATTATTTCCTCCGCGCGATGGTTTTGCCGCCGATGGGATCTGAGCCATCGATCTCACAGATCCGACGGTCCTCGCTCCATCGCGCTGTCAGCGTTCCCCCCGATCGACACTTACCAAGACCTCCCTGCCGATGCATTTTGGACCGTTGATCTGGCTCCCCCAGATCCAATGGTCAACGCTGTTTCGCAGTTCCCCATTTCCTTTTTCTCCTTGAATTTTCTCTCGTCGATCGCTGATCCCCGAGTAGATCTCAATCGTTGATCGCAACCATTCGACGGTCCGCTCCATCGCAAATCGCAAAGAGTCACGCTCGCATTCTTTTCTTTGTCGATGGCCGATCCCCCGATGAAATCTCCACCGTCGATCTCCCCCAGATCAGACGGTCTGCGCTATCCTCCATCGGCGATCGCACTTGCTCTCCCATCGGCATCGGCGCATCACTCTTCCTAATTCCTCCTTCCTGGACCCTCTTCTCAGCTGATCGCCGATCCTCCGAGTTAATCTCCACCGTTGATCCTCAAGATCTAACAACCCTCGCTTCATCGCACATTCGCTTTTTGTTAGCCTCCTATAAAATTTGTCATACCTAATGGTGGCTAAATGATTTTGGAGCCTTCAAGGAACAATTTTATTGCTAAAATATTGTTGGCTCTTGGAGACTCTAGAAAGGCCTCATGCCTCTGTCCAAAATTTTCATTTGTTGTTTCCATTTTATACTCTGAGAATTCTGCTAAAAACCAAAGAGAAAAAACTGCTACCAAAAACCATCATTTTCCCCTTCTCTCACTCTTAACTAACCTTCATTTGCTCTCCCTTTTCCCCATAATTTTCCTCTAGTTTTCATGTTTTCCTTTCATGAAAACTTCCTTTCATATGTTAAAAACTCATTTTTTAACTATTTTCAAACCCATCAAATTCCATTGAAAACAATGAAAGATTCATGAAAATACAAGTTTTTCTATAGACTTAAGTCCCTTGGGCTAAGTCCTAACCACTTCCCCCCACTCGTCCATGCGTTAAAACCAAACGCCAAAGCCTTTCAACGCTAATCGCATCGCACATTTTCAAAGCGCGCAAGTCTTGTGCCATGGACCGAAAGTTCCGATTGCGATTGGCTTTTTATGTGTTTAAAGCTCCTGATTATATTATTTCTCATATAAACCATAAAACCCGACCCGACGCTTGAATCAATGTATAAATCCATTTCCGATCTGTTTTTCTTATGTGAAAGTCTCAAAACCCACTTTTCCAAGGTTTAAACTGAAAAACTATAACCACGTGTTGAATATAAAATGGGTAGATTGAGAGACCGATCGTGCAATTCCAATCGGAGAAAAATACAATGGGTTGATTGAAAAGGCTGCATCAAACTTTCCGATGCGATCAGGCCTTATACATATAAACTCTGCCCTTTCATTACATATGACTTTTCACCCGAGACCAAGTGTTAAAGATCCCGGGCGCCAATCGCATCGCAATGTTTCAAATGGGTTGATTGAAAGACCAGGCTTGATGGCCCGATTGCGATTGGCCTTTGTTTTAATACGCCCTGGGCATATTATATTTCGTAAAGTCCAAAGGCCCTGTAGTCGGGTGCCTATCCACCTTTTATATATTTTTCGCCCCCCAAAGCATAAAACCTTTGTTTTTTTCAAAGTTTGAATTTTCATATATCGTAAAGGGTTTTTCCGCCGATTCTTCTCAGAACTAATCCACACTGTTGATCAAAAGCCGATCAAGCGGCCTGCGCTCCATCGCATCGGAGGCTTCAATCGCATCGCGAAGTTTAAATCGCTGTGTCATTTTCCAACCCCCCGATTACCGATCACCCGATCTATTCTCCACCATTGATCTAATTTTTAGATCAACGCCCTGCGCTTCATCGCATTCCATTTCTCATTCGCATCGCATTTTCTCAATCGTTGCGTTATATCCTCGTCCTCCGATTGCGACTCCCCCGATTCATTCTCCGCCGTTTATCTCGTTCTAAGATCAACGACCATCGCTTAATCGCCTCTGCCCTCCCGATCGCATAATCGCATCAGAGATTTTCATCGCACCCCTTTTTATCCTCCTGTCGATTGCGATCTCCTGATTAGATCTGGACCGTCCACGTGTCCAGATCCAACAAATACGCTCATTCCCCGCCTTCTGAAGTAGTTATACAAAAAAATGCAGGGTTTCTTAATTGTTTTTGTGTTTTGCAGGTTTTTTAATGGTTTTCCATTGTATAATGAAGGAAAGTCGAGCGGCGAGAAAGATGTTTTCTGCGCCTTTGAGTTATCAAAAGGGAACCATCCACCGAGCTCTATTTTCACGTTTTATCAAATGCTCCACGGGCATTGATCCCTATAAAGGCCCCGCGCGGCTCTACACATTGACAAGACACTGTGGTTCAAAATCGCATTTAAAAAGAGTATCAGTGTTGAAGAATAGAACGCAGCAGAGATGAAGATTGAAGACAGATTTAGGGAATTACGACTTAAAAATAATTATCAAAAGCTTAATTCCCTGAATTAAACACAGTCAGGAGAAATCGTAAGTGTTTGACAGGAAGAAAGGACCTCCACCGCCGCATTTGGGGCGAATTGATTCCTCAACTACTACAAGAGCCACGTGTTGCCTCAAACCATTCAAAACAGAGGCCGAGTTATTGATTAAACAAATATCTGTCTCTAGCGCTGCCAAGAAGTTAATTCTGCCAAAGGAGTTTAATAGAAAATATCTGCAGAGTTACTCCAGACAGAACGCAGAGCCTTAAAAGTCAACATTTTTTTCCTAGCGAGCTTAAAAATTTAATGTAACCAATTAATACAGGAGAAATATCAGAATGTTCTCTATCGAGCCCCTCAAACGCCGAGAGACAGTGAGCTATATTAATTGAACTTAGAAGATATTTTGTCTCATTCCGCGTCCTCTTTTTTTCTATAAATACTTCTATAGAAGATAAGAAATTGTTGGTTATTGTTTGATCACAAGTTATAACACTAAAACTCTTTGAAGTAAATACATAGTTTGTTGAAGTTGAAGAACAAATTGAAGTCTTGGAGATCTTGATGATGTTGTTGCATGCTTGTTCCTAAGAAGGCTCTATCATTGGATCCATGAGCTTCGCTGTTGGTGAAGTATTCAGAACTGTCTTATGTTTTCTCCCTGTTTTCATTATGTTCCATAATTTCTTACTACAGTAGGATAGAAAGTTTTTGCTAAGAAATGACTCTTGGAAGCACCTTAGACCTGTTCATCTTTCACTGTTTTATGTTTTCTTCCGCTGATGTATTTTAGAGGCTTTAATATTTCTCTTTAGTCTTCATGCTTGTTTATTTCCTTGATAGTTTGAACAGTTGGTTTCAGCATGATTTATGGTTCTCCCTGCTTGTCTGCTGCCACTTAAAAACTGTTATCGAAGTCTCCCTTTGAAGTTCTTTGCTTAAAGTGAATCAAAGAGGTCTGTTTTGATCTTGCCCTTTGTCCCCACTTAAACAGTTGGCTTAAAGGTCGTTATAATTATGATCATAGATGTTTTTAGGTGTTCCCTTTTCTATGACTGTAATTATCAGTAAATCTTTTATGTTTTCTAAGTCCTTTAGAATAAAATCTTTGAGGAAATAGGGTGTTCCCCAAATCTTAGATTTCATTTTGAAAGTTGTCTTGAAATCATTATTTTCCTAAAGAATGTTTGTAGAATTTATGGTTAGCCCTATCTATCAACTATCTCTTTATTGTTTAAATTATGTTTTCAGGTTCCCTTTGTTGAGAATTCAATTTCTCTTTCCAAATCATTAATGTTCATCCCATTCCAAAAACAAAAGGATCTTGTGGCCAAGTTATATTTGCCCTTTGATATCCCATATCTTTTAATGAGTTTGCTATGACCTTTTCTTGACTCCATTGCCCAATGAACCAGATGTTTCTCCATTCTGTATATCTTTCTTAGACTTTTCATGTTCCGCTGTATCAATTCAATCCAACCAAACAAACAAACAACACCTACACTTAATAACTAGTCTAAAATCAATATTATAAGCACACAAGATAAACTTTTGCAAACAAACATATGAGAGATCCCTCTCTGAGAACAGGAGGACTAGATCCCGTAACTCTAAAGATTGGTTCTGATGTTTCTTTGTCTTTTGATTTGCCAAACTATCAAAACACTGGACACCAACATAATGGCGATCACGGTGGGACGCTGAGTAAAATATGCAAAGCAAAACACTCATTGTCTAAGTATAACATAAATAACCTTCTTCAAGCACTACCAAGCAATGGTAATCATAACAAGACCTTTTGAATCAGTGACAAACTAAGTAACTCTTAGGATTCTCATAAAGCCTTGTCAAACCTTGAAGATTTCAGTTATCAAGCCATAAGAGTAAACTCTGTACGTTTTGACACCCTAGCTAAGTGTTAAGTCAGATTTAGGATACTCTCATAACCTATAAAACCAAAATAACTCAGAAAACGCAATTTTTTTTTTCAGTTTGGCTTCATAATAAACTTCGTGGTGGACTATAAAGCTTTTACTACAAGGGAGCTTAAAAATTCGACCTGGCGACTCCACAATCTTGAAAACAGACCTTAAGACTCCACTGGGAAGACCCCAAGTCTTAGTAGCATCATAACAAGCTCAGCTAGAAGGCTTTAAGATTAAAATTTTCCTTCTTCTGAAAAGATCAGTTAGCCTCTTAAAGATTTTCATATTTGGTTAAACTCTCTTTCTAACCAAGTCTGAAAAACATAGCATAGTGGCTCCTAGAAAGATTCACACTAGAGCCTATCCTGACCCAAACCCACCGAAAATAGTTGACAACCCTGAAAGTATCCTTAGAAAGTCTCATAAGATAAAATTATCAACTGTTTTCAGATCACCTTTGAAAGCTAATTCAGTCCCTGAAAATCTTTCAGCTCTACATCAATCTCAAGTTGACTTAGTAAATCCATTTAGAACTAGGTCTTTTGGTGATTTAGATCAGTTAGATTCTAAGTCTTCACTATTATCTCCTGAAACAAGTGAACCTCTTGGTAGCAGAGAAACAACACCTCCTGACCTACATTTTCTTCACAACTTAGGTGTCTCTCATCCAAGATCAGCTCAGCTGTCTATTCCTAGTCCATCCATTTCTGCTCACCCTTCATCCACTATTCAAACCACTACACCTCAGCCCACTATTCCTGTTATAAATCTGCTCCTCGTAAATCCACTCCCACCACCTATCATGGCAGCGTGGTATGCTCTCCTAGTCCTTCCTGTACCATTAGTTAATCTTCCACAGGATTATCAGTGCAAAATTCCATTATATGATGCTAACAATGCTACAACCGCATCACAACATGTAGAAAAAATGAATGACTACTTTGACAGAAATGAAATTGATGATGATTCTGTCAAGCTCAGGTTATTTGCTCAGAGCCTAAGGGGAGAAGTAAGAAAATGGTTCAAAGGTTTAGCCCCCCATAGTATTAATGATCTCCAAGGCTTCCATCAAACGTTCCTAAACAAATGTGAAGTAAAGAAAAACCCTTTCCAAGTCCTTTCTGACTACAAGAACCTCCATAGAAACACTGGGGAAATTGTGCAAGCTCACTGCACTAGGTTCAATATTGTATATAATGCACTTTCTCCAGAACTAAGACCTCCATAGGGCTCAGCTTTAAACAAATTTCCTGAAGGGTTTGACTCTGACATGACCTATCAGCTGAGAGAAAGAGATTTTGCAACTCTTGAAGATATGCAAAAGGGTGCTCTTTCTGTGGAAGTAAACTTAATGGAGAAAAGAGCAAGAATGAAAACTGAGAAGAGAGTATCTTTTAGAGAGGAATCCACTCCTTCTACTTCAAGTTCAAAAATGGAGAGGATGTTGGAAGAAATGATGAAAGAGATGAGCATAATTAAGAAAGCACAAGCAAATCAAAACCAAGCTGCTCCTCGAAATAGAAATCAAAATTATAGAAGAGAAAACAATCAAGACAAACAGAACAAGAATGACCAACAGAGACCTCATTTCCAACAAAACTATGTAGATCAATATGAGAAAGATAGGGAGTTGGAAAGGTTGGAAGAAGCTCATGTAAACTTGATTGGATCAGACAATGGAGATGATGTTTTCCTCACTAAGGAAGAACAATGATTCTTCTTTTATGATCAAAATACAAACACCTATGAAGACTCTGATGACTATAGATTGGGTTTTGAAAATGCAATTATGGAAGTGCATAAACAATACGATTTTAGGAGCAAAGGGAGTGCAGATAACTTAAAAGACAAGAACACTAATACCGCTGTCAAGAAAAACACAGAAACTCAGCTCAAAAAGACAGCGGAGAAAGCCAACATTTTGGCCAAAAAACCATACTTAAACAAAGACAAAAATATTCAGCGAAATGTTGAAAAAAGTATCCCTAGCACTTCAGCGAGTAGTCCTAACAAAACTGTCCCAATTAACAGTCCAAATAAGGTTCAACAAATCAAAGTTGCTGAAAAGAATTCAATTGAAAAAGTAGATGTAAATATCAACAAGTCAATTATTCCTTTTAGCCTTGAGGGAGAGATTGCCAAGATAAAAATTACCATCCCTTAGATGAACTAGTAACCCAAGAGGTGTACAAAAACCAAGTTTTGAAAGCTTTGAACTTAGGAAGTGATACAGACACTTTAAAATTGACAGATGACAAACCTGAGTTGTTGTTTGGTCCAGAAGTTGAAGGAAAATATCAAGA
Organism: Pinus albicaulis; assembly: GCA_034641835.2. Classification (NCBI taxonomy): domain Eukaryota; kingdom Viridiplantae; phylum Streptophyta; class Pinopsida; order Pinales; family Pinaceae; genus Pinus; species Pinus albicaulis. The sequence continues at coordinate 493,412,875 of CM076577.1, forward strand.
AGGCGCTGTCCCTCCCTTCTATGTTAGCTTGAACATACATGAGAAAATTTTACATAATGCCATGTTAGATTCGAGAGCTTCACACAATCTGAGGTCCAAGGTGGTAATGGAGAGCTTAGGCTTAGAGATTACTAAACCATACAACGATTTGTAATCTTTTGACTCAAGCCGAGTCAAATGTTTGGGTTTAATTAAAGATTTATGCATTACTCTAGCTCAGAGCCCTGCCAAGAGTCTAGTTATGGATATAGTCGTAGTTGACATTCCCCCTAAGTATGGCATGCTCTTATCAAGATCTTAGGGAGCCAAACTTCAGGGAAGCCTTCAAATGGACATGTCTTATGCCACAATGCTTGTTTTTAACCAAAACAGAAGACTATACAGGGAATCTCACATGAAGTACATGGTGAGCAACCTAGACAAACCTAACAACACTCCAATCTATTCTACTCAATCAAGTTTAGATTCCTTTATCTTATGTAACGAAGATGAAATTACTCAGCAAGATAAAGAGAACATAGACCCCAGTGATTCACCAGAAAAATCAAATTTTCTCTCAAATCAACTTCAAAACATCGACAATCAACAACAAGAAGTAAATGAAAATGAGTCAAACATAATTTGGACAATAAACTTTGATGGATCCTGTAATAAAGCAAGCGCAGGTGCAGGCGTATGGATCCAGAATACGAATCAAAGTTTCTCATACAAACTGGATTTCCCATGCACTAACAATATTGCTGAGTAAGAAGCACTTCTCCTAGGTTTACAATTGCTCAAACAATTACAAGCCCAAAAGGTAACAATCTTAGGAGATTCTGAACTTATCATAAAACAAATCAAAGGAGAATACTCGGCCAGAAATCCGAGGCTTAGGGAATATCAGAGTGCTGCTATCGATTTATTGAAAACCTTTGAAAAATACAAACTTGTTTTCATTCTTAGAGCGTTTAACCATTTAGCAAATGAACTCGCTTTTAATGCCAATAACTGTCAAATACCTAAGATAAATGAACAACTTAATGTAAAAGTAAAACATAGGCCTGCAGTGCCTGATAACGTAGATCACTGGCAAGTTTTTGATTCTGACCAACACATAGACGATTTCTTGAGGTCAGAAAACGATTTCGCCATACCTACATCAGAATCGAGCCATAATCAAAACTGTCCATATATTGAAGAAATCCCAGAAGCTGAAATAACACACACTGCTGATATAAGTCATTATGAGAATACGTTTGAAGCAGAGTCGATTGACAACGTGGACCAAAGAGACCTGAAAGTTTTAGAATGTAAGAACGGTTCAATTCCAAGAGGTCTCTCACCTTTGGAACATCTTTTTGACTTTAATGATGTAGCCAAAGAACAAAAAATGGAGCCTGTAGAAACAAATGTAGAAGAACACAACATAGGCTCCCTAACAGAACCCAAGATGATTAAATTGTCCAACACTCTTCCAAATCACATAAAATCTCGATACACTGATCTGTTTAAAGAGTTTAAAGATGTTTTTTCCTGGGCATACACATATCTGAAGTCTTATGATACCAGCATCATTCAACACAAGATTCCCTTGAAGGAAAATCAAAAGCCCTTCAAACAAAAACTGAGGAGAATAAACCCACTTTTATTACCTTTAGTTAGAGCTGAAATTGAAAAGATGCATGATGCTAGGATTATAGTACCTGTTAGATTTTCAGAATGGGTATCAAACTTAGTTTTTATTAGGAAAAAGACAACAGAGATCAGACTTTGTATCGACTTCAGAAACTTAAACATAGCATTCCTAAAAGACAACTACCCATTGCCCAAGATGGATCATATACTTCAGAGAGTAGTTGGGTCAAAAATGATATCACTCTTAGATGGGTTCTCAGGTTACAACCAGGTGTTAGTGCTCCCAAGTGATCAAATCAAAACTGCTTTCACCACACCTTGGGGCACCTTAATGTATGTCAAAATGCCTTTCGGGTTAATGAATGCAGGGGTAAGCTTCCAAAGGGCCATGGACATAGCCTTTTCTGAAGATATTGGCTATTTCATAATTATTTACCTTGATGACATAACTGTCTTTTCAAAAACTGATGAAGAACATTTGACTCACTTGTGAAAAGTTTTTGAGAAATGTAGGAAATTTAGCTTGTCATTGAATCCGAAGAAGACACTCTTCGGTCTCCAAGAAGGGAAACTCCTTGGTCACATAATTTCAGAAGAAGGAATCAAAATAGACCCTACAAGGATAGACAGCATATTACAAATCATCCATCCAAGGAGCCTCAAAGAGTTGCAATCTTTCATCTGAAACATTAATTTTTTGAGAAGGTTTATCCCTAACCTCGCTGAGCTATTAAAAAAAATTACAAACATGCTTAAGAAATATGTAGGTGTAAAATGGACTTTACCAACTAAACAATCATTCGAACTGGTCAAACAAGCTCTTATCCAAACACCGGTCCTGATTAGTCCAGATTTTACCAAAGATTTTTACATCTTTTCTTTTGCATCTGAGCATACAATAGCTACAGTTTTACTTCAAAATAATGATTTGGGGCAAGAACAACTAATATCTTTCTTTAGTAGGGCCTTAAGAGATGCTCCTCTCAAATATGATATCATGGAGAAGCAAGCCTTAACATTGGTGAAAGAATTGAAAGACTTTAGGGTCTATATTTTACACTCTCACATAATTGCTTTTGTTCCGCATATTGTTGTCAAGGACATTCTAAGTCAAGACCCTGATGGTAAAAGGGGAAAATGGATTGCAACTATTCTTGAATATGACTTAGAAATCAGGCCCACCAAACTAGTTAAAGGGCAAGGATTAGCAAAACTTATGGCTGAGTCTAACTTCCAAGCACTAGACATCAATATGGTAGATGTGTTGGAAGAAATAGAAGAATCTGATGCTCCTGTTATTGAAGAAACATTTCTAAATTCTCCTTGGTATGCTGACATTATTTATGTGCTTTTATATTTAAATACCCCTCCTTCGCTGTCTAAAACTAAAGCTAGATTCTTGAAACAAAAGGCTTTGAGTTTTTTATCTTAGATGGAGTATTATATTGGAAAAATGCTGTGGGAATTTTGCTTAAATTTTTACTTGAAGACGATGTAGGAAAGATCATGCATGAATTGCATGATGGAGAATGTGGAGGTCACCTCTACTGGAAGGCCACAATCAACAAAATTCTTAGATCTAGTTACTATTGGTCTACCCTTTTCCCAAACACTCAAAAGCTGGTCATGTCTTGCCATAAGTGTCAAATCTTTGATGGCAAAAGAAAACTCCTTCCCTTACCTTTACATCCTATCAGATTTGAGACACCTTTTCAACAATGGGAGTTGGACTTCATTGGGAAAATTCATCCATCCTCCTCAGCTCAACATAAGTGGATCCTCACAGCCACTGACTTCTTTACCAAGTGGATAGAAGCTATACCCTCCAGAAATGCTAATGACTCTGTCATTATCAAGTTCCTTGAAACAAATATCCTATCTAGATTTGGTTGTCCCAGAAAAATCATAACAGACAATGCTGTTGCTTTTAAATTTAAGAAAATGGTTGATTTCTGTTACAAATACCACATAACCTTGGGCCATTCCACTGCTTACTATCCCCAAAGAAATGGATTAGCTGAATCCTCCAACAAGAGTCTCCTCAATATAATAAAAAAACCGTTGGAGCAAAATCAAAAATCATGGCACAGTAAGCTGGTTCATGCCTTATGGGCTGATAGATTAACTACAAAGAAGTCAATAAATATGTCTCCCTATCAGTTAGTTTATGGCATGGATGTAGTTTTTCCCACCTCATTAGGAGTTCCAGTCATGAAACTCCTTCAAGAAGTGCAGATTGAAGAAAATGATATGCAGATAAGGATTAACCAAACAATCCATTTACAGCAGACCAGAGAAGAAGTTTATGAGAGAACTGATCCGGATTTATGCTGGAACGCAACAGAATAAAAATATAACCATAAATACAGAGATGCGGCGGAAATAACACTTCATTTCATTAATATCAAAGAACTGAAATTTGCTTACAGACAGAATGGAAATAAAACTAGCTAGGGCGCTGGTAGCTATCTCTGAGAAGAGATGTGGTGGCTACAGGCCTCTGAGTTGAGTTACAATGAGGCTCGAGGGCCTATTTATTATTGAGAAACAATGGAGAATCCTAAACATCCAAAACCCTAACCTAGGAGATGAAGCACCAAAACTATGGGCCCCGTTTGGGTAAATTGGTGTTTCAACTTCCCAGGGACGTAACTTTGGCATACTATCTCCGTTTAACGCACATGATACATCATTAGAAAGCTCTATCCGAGGACTAAAACTTTCACCACGAATTTCAAAATGGAATGATATTTGCTGGAGGCGCGATGCCAAAAAAACGTCGTTTAGGGCCTCAAAACGGCTCCGGAAGTTCAGGACCCGAAAAACTGCTAAAAATAGTAAATTATGCCGAAACTGAAAAACTGAAAGAGACAATGGTGAAGGCCCAAGTGGAATAGACGGGTGGCCACCAATATCCACCTGGATCATTCCTCCCCCCTTAGGAAGCAATGGTCCCCATTGCGTTAAGTTCCTCCATGAGATGAGGAAATTTCTGCTGAACTTGGTCCCTGGTGAACCACTTTCCTTGGTGCAGGAGTTGGCCAGCTTTGACAACCCGATACAGTTGGATCTTCTGTTGGCGAGTGTTCTTGAGTTGCATGTCCATGATACAATCTGTGGTGGCATGTTCCATGCAGTCTGGGTTTAACTCTGTTGGTGTGAGTTGTTCTGCAATGTCTGAGGTGTCCAGTAGAGGTGGGAAGTAAGGACGAAGGCGATCCACATTGAAGACTGGGTGCAGACCAAGGAATGGAGGTATACTAAACTCGAAGGCATTGTTCCCTACAGCTTTGGTGACGGTGTACGACCCGTGTCGGAGCGGGCGAAGCTTGCGGTGGGGTCCAGTGAGGCGCTCCTTCTGCAAATGTAGTGATACTTTGTCGCCCACCTGGAAGTTGTGTGGCACTCGGTGTTGATCATGGCGCTGATTGTACTTCACATTGGCTCTGTCCAATATATCATGAACTTGTTGGCGGATGTGTTGAATGCGCTCGATGAAGTTACTTGCTTTGTCAACTTTAGACTGGACATGAGCTGAATCGGCCTGAGCAACTGCAAATGGCATGGCTACGTCAATGGGACATAGTGGCTGGAATCCCAAGCCCACCTGAAAGGGGATATGGCCAATTGAACTGTGGAGAGCCCTGTTATAACTATGTTGTACATAGGGGAGGCTCTCGTCCCATGTGCGTGGATGCTTTGAATTGTACATGCGCAGAAGGTGTACAATCATTCTATTGACGACCTCTGTTTGGCCGTCTGTTTGGGGATGGAAAGTTGTGGACTTGGTGAGCTTTGTGTCCAACATTGACCAGAGGCTGGACCAAAATGTGCTGAGGAACTTGCTATCTCGATCTGATATGATAGAGTGTGGGATCCCAAAGTGCACCCACACTCGTTCAAAGAAGAGTTTAGCAGCGGCTTCTACTGTGATATTCTTCTTACAGGTCGCCATAATGGCCATCTTCGAGAATCTGTCAACGACCACGCAAACACAGTCATTTCCATTCTTAGTAGAAGGCATGCTCGGCATGTAATCCATGGAGATGGATTCCCAAGGTCGACTAGGGGTAGGTAGTGGAGTATATAGGCCTCGCTTCTTGATGGTCAGTTTGGAAATGGCACAAACAGTGCAGGATCTGATGTGCTTCTTGACATCCTTTCGAAGGTTTGGCCAATAGAAATACTTCTGTAGTATTGCTACTGTTTTCTCGACCCCAAAATGCCCAACGACTCGACTGTAGTGTGCTTCCCATATCATCTTGATACGCTCGCTTGAAGGAACACAAAGGTGTCCCAGGTGACATAAAAGTGCATCTTGGAGGTGAAAATTTGGAACTTGCGTACCCCCCAAGAGTGCCTTGTAAGTGTGGCCGAATTCTGGGTCATTCTCATAGAAAAGCGGCCAATCAGAAGTCTCGTGCCCACAAGAGTTGAGCACGGTGGTGAGCGCCATGATCGGTGGTCCGCTGAGGCAGTATGCAACATTATTGGTGCTACCCTTCTTGTACTTGATGTTCAAATGAAGCTGTTGTAGATATGTGGACTACTTCTGATGGTGATCATTCTGCAACTTCCCTTGTGTCTGTATGAACTGCAGGGGCCGGTGGTCTGTGTGAATGATTGTTTCATTCCCCAAAATGTAATGCTTCCATTGTCGACAAGCTTGCACAATGGAATACATTTCTTTGTCATAGGTGGGATATTTGCGAACTGTCTCAGACAATTTCTCACTGTGATATGCCACTGGATGTCCCTGTTGAGTAAGAACTGCCCCAATAGCATAGTCAGAGGCATCTGTCTCGATCTCAAATGGCTGTTGCAAGTTTGGTAATGTGAGCACTGGGGCAGAATAGAGGCGATTTTTCAATTCTTTGAACACCTTCTGTTGAGGTTCCGACCAAAAGAAATTTTCTCTCGCTCCTCCTTTGGTGACTTGACTCAAGGGCCAAGTGATATGAGAGAATCCCAACACGAATCTACGGTAGAAATTAGCAAGACCCAGAAAGCTGCGAAGCTCTGTTATAGTAGTCGGGGCTGGCCAATCCCGAATGACTTGGATCTTGGCTGGATCCACATGCACCCCCATTTCATCAATAATGTATCCCAGATATTGAACCTGGGTCATGCCAAACGTGCACTTCTCCAAATTGGCACACAACTTGTGTTGCCGCAGTTTTTGGAGGACTTGTCGGATGTGATGAAGGTGCTCTTCCCAAGTCTTGCTGAAGATCAGAATGTCATCCAAGTACACCACTACGAATGAGTTGGTGAATGGCCGCAAGATGTCGTCCATCATCCTCATGAAGGCTGCGGGAGCATTCGTCAACCCGAAAGGCATGACCAGCCATTCAAAAAGGCCTTCCTTAGCCTTGAAGGCAGTCTTCCACACATCAGAGGGTTCAATTGGTACCTGGTGATACCCAGACTTCAGGTCGATCTTACTGAAATATTTTTCACCTTGGAGTTGGTCCATAAGGTCATCAATCCGTGGGATTGGGTACCTATTCCGGACAGTGATCTTGTTCAGCGCCCGATAGTCAATACAGAGTCTCCACGTCCCATCCTTCTTCTGTACCAACACGATCGGCCTCCCACAGGGCGATGAACTTGGTCTGATGTGACCTTTCTGCAACAGCTCCTGAATCTGCCTCTTGATTTCATCATTTTCCAGAACAGAGCGTCGATAGATCGGTCCATTGGGTAGCGGCGCACTTGGGGTCAGATCAATCGGGTGCTTGACCTGGCAGTGCAGAGGAACCCCTGTGGGTGAGGTGAAGATGTCCCCGTACTCCTCCACGACCTTATCCATTTGTTGTTGTCGTGCAGAGGGGCCCTGTCTGGAGGTCGTGGCCACAGTCTTCTTCTTGCCCTGGGGGTGGATCATCAAGAAAACAAATTTCCTGGTTTGGGAAATGAGCTTACTGCATTGTTTTGCAGTAACCAAAGAGATAGTCATAGGAGGTGGTACCTCTGGTATCCTGTACAACTTATTTCCCAAAGTAATAATAACAGCACGAGGTCGAGACTCATACACAGCATGACGCTTCCACAAGTATGGTTGTCCTAATAATACATCAGAAACATCAATATGAGCAACATCACATAATACCTCATCCGTGAAGGGCTTGATGCTATAGGGAAGGCGACACTGCTGGCTGACGCGGAGATCTCGTCCTTGGTGAAGCCACCCGATGGTGTATGGATGTGGGTGAGCTGTGGTCGGCAAGCCCAACCGCTTCACGGCGTCTGCCGAAATGAGGTTCTTTTGGCTCCCATTGTCGACAATGAACTGTACAGGGGAGCCCTTTACCCACATCTGGGAGTGGAAGAGACGTTCCTCCTCCTCTGGATCTTCCAGTTCCTCCTTCTGGATCTTTGTAGTGGAAACAATGGCGTTGGGCTCCACATCAATAATCTGTTTCCCTTTTTCATTCCCCTTTTCAGGTTCTGATTCGGAGTCGGAGCATGCATCTGACTCAGAAGCCCTCATCTCGGCCACTAGCGACTGCTTGGCCCGACACTCACTCGTGTTGTGAGTGGAGCTCTTATGGAACTCACACCACTTTCCCGTGTCCTTCTTTGGCTTTACGGTGTTGTTCTTTTCTTGTGGCTTTGACGGGTTGTCTTTAGCCGCCATGCTCTGTCCTTTGTTCTGCGGTTTGGAAGCACCTTTTCCTTGCTTTTGATTCACAGATCCAAAGTTTCGCTTCTTCTGTTTGAATTTCTGCTCAATCTTGGCAGCATACCGGTATGCCGTACCAAGCGAGGAGATGTCGAGGAACTCCATTTCCTCCTGAATGTATCTGTGCAGACAGCTGCGATACTTTAGCACCAAATGTTTCTCTGAACCTTTGATACCCAACTTTGTGCGCAGGGTATGGAACAGATTCGTCAGCTCGTGCACATCTTGATCCCTTTGTTGTCGCAGCGTGGTCCATTGTATGTACTTGTCCTCATAGCTCCCTACGGGATAGTACTGTTCCTTGACGGCGTCTCGCAAAGAATTCCAAGTTGGTACAGCCGAGAACAGAGAGGGTTCTGTCTGGTCCTTGTTCTCACAGTAGGTTTCCCACCAGTCCTTAACATGGGGGGTAGCTTTGAGGAGTGCAAAAATAATCTTCTCCCGGTCTGAAAAGTCATGAACAGAGAAATATCATTCTAATAGATTCAACCATCTATCTACGACATCTGCGTCTATTTGACCCTCAAATATGGGAATGTCAAAATTTACTTGTACCTTAAAAGGAGTCGCACCTCCAGAGTGGCTGCTGGATGTAGATGCGCCGCCGGTAGGCAGCCGTTGAAGGATCTGAACAAATTTATCCATCATCACGTTCCTTTGTTTTTCGAGGGCCTCCTCGAGCAATATTTTGATAGGATCTCCTGCTCCCTCATATTTATTTTCGTCCCCCATGGGTGTTCGTCGAGGTTTGCGAGGCTGATCTTGCAAAGGTTCCACGAGATCAAGGCCTAGCTCTTTATACCCCAACCTCGTTGGGGACATGCAAAGAAGGATCAAGAAAAAACAGACCGCTCTAATACCACTGATCCGGATTTATGCATGAACGCAACAAAATAAACATATAACCATAAATACAAAGATGCGGCGGAAATAACACTTCATTTCATTAATATCAAAGAACTGAAATTTTCTTACAGACAGAATGGAAATAAAACTAGCTAGGACGCTGGTAGCTATCTCTGAGAAGAGATGTGGCGGCTACAGGCCTCTGAACTGAGTTACAATGAGGCTCAAGGACCTATTTATTATTGAGAAACAATGGAGAATCCTAAACATCCAAAAACCTAACCCTAGGAGATGAAGCGCCAAAACTATGGGCCCCGTTTGGGTAAATTGGCATTTCAACTTCCTAGGGACGTAACTTTGGCATACTATCTCCGTTTGATGCACATGATGCATCATTAAAAAGCTCTATCCGAGGACTACAACTTTCGCCACAAATATCATTTTGGAACGGAATGATATTCACTAGAGGCGCGATGCAAAAAAAACTTCGTTTAGGGCCTCAAAACGGCTCCAAAAGTTCAAGACCCGAAAAACTGCTAAAAATAGTAAATTATGCCGAAACTGAAAAACTGAAAGAGACAATGGTGGGGGCCCAAGTGGAATAGGCGGGTGGCCACCAATATCCACCTGGATCAAGAACACAGTTAGTCCAAGAAAAAATGAAAAAACTATTTGATAAGAGGACTAAGGCAAACAATTTCCAAATTGGAAATGTTGTTCTTAAATGGGATTCAAGAAGAGAAGAGAAGGGAAAACATGGCAAGTTTGACAACTTGTGGAAATGACCATATATTATCCATGATGAGAGGGGTCACAATGCATTTTTATTGAAAGAATTGAATGGAGAAGATCTGTATGGAGGTCCTGTTAATGGCAGGATGCTCAAGTATTACTTCTGCCAAGAATCTTAAGTTTTAAAGCATTTTATTTTTCATTGTAAATGCCATAGTCTAACCATTGCATTCAAAGTTAGAAAAATAAAAAATACAAAAACAAAGAAAGAAAGAAAATAGGGCAGATGGTAAAAACAATAAAGGTACAACCCCATACCAAAAAAGAGAAACCAATCTGAAAGTGTGCAAGCTTAAATGCCACTACTAAAAAACACACTTCTAGTTAGTCGGACTGCCTAATCTTGACTAGATTAGCCTTTAAATTTTCTGCTAATAGGATAGTGAATTCGATTGGCCAAACTGTTTAATCTTGGCTTATCAGTAGATAGATTAGGATAGAAATGAAAGGTTCAAACATGTTCAAAATCTGAACCTAAGTTTCCAAAAGAGAGATGACTCAAATTTGTTTTATTTTTCTGAGTCAAGAAGAAGAAAATCTGGTTCTAATTAGCTCAAAGTCTGAACCAGAGAGCAAGGAAGAAACAACTCAAACAAGAGTCAAAACAGAGCTGTAGAAAAGAAGAAGGAAATGTTTTCAATTTTTAGATCTTAAACCATCTATTTTTGGTTTAATTTTCTGCAAAATAAATTTCTATGTGCAACTTGTTTTTATGCCATAGATCACAACAAGTCAAACAACTTAATCTTGACTTGACTGTTTTTAAAATTTATGTTTTAGAATTTAGAGAATACAAATTTGTTGGACAGTTTAATCCCAACAGATAGTAGAATAGGTAGAGAAGCATCTGAACTCAATTGTTTAATCTGAGTTCAGGGAGAAATAAGGAGTAGAATTAGATTAGTTTTCCTGTTTTCAAAAGAATAAAATGTTGAGAAAAGAGTTTGCCAATCCAAGTGCACTCTAATGAAGAAAAAATGTTAGATCAGTAGGATTGGGTAGGTAGAAAGTTTGTATTGATGAAGGTCCATTGTTTTTATGCCTGCTAATATGTTTTCAAAAGAAGATAATTCAAGCAAAAGGAAAGCATCCCAATGGATCAGGCACAGGTCAGCCTCCCAGAGAACAATGGATGAGGCAACTGATCAGCCTCCCAGAGAATGCAAGTCTGAAATTCTTGATGCCTTCAAGAAGGCACCATCCCCAAGTGGAGCCACTATTAGCCACCTATAAAATTTTTCATACCTAATGGTGGCTAAATGATTTTGGAGCCTTCAAGGAACAATTTTATTGCTAAAAAATTGTTGGCTCTTGAAGACTCTTGAAAGGCCTCATGCCTCTGTCCAAAATTTTTATTTGCTGTTTCCATTTTATACTCTAAGAATTCTGCTAAAAACCAAAGAGAAAAAACTGCTACCAAAAACCATCATTTTCCCCTTCTCTCACTCTTAATTAACCTTCATTTTCTCTCCCTTTTTCCCATAAATTTCCTCTATTTTTCATGTTTTCCTTTCATGAAAACCCCCTTCCATATGTTAAAAACTCATTTTTCAACTATTTTCAAACCCATCAAATTCCATTGAAAACTATGAAGGATTCATGAAAATACAAGTTTTTCTATAGACTTAAGCCCCTTGGGCTAAGTCCTAACCACTTCCCCCCACATGCCCATGCGTTAAAACCAAACGCCAAAGCCTTTCGGCGCTAATCGCATCGCACATTTTCAAAGTGAACAAGTCTTGTGCTATGGACCGAAAGTTCCGATTGCGATTGGCTTTTTATGTGTTTAAAGCTCCCGATTATATTATTTCTCATATAAACCATAAAACCCGACCCAACGCTTGAATCAATGTATAAATCTATTTCCGATCTGTTTTTCTTATGTGAAAGTCTCAAAACCCACTTTTCCAAGGTTTAAACTGAAAAACTATAACCACGTGTTGAATCTAAAATGGGTAGATTGAAAGACCGATCGCGCAATCGCAATCGGAGAAAAATACAATGGGTTGATTGAAAAGGCCACATCAAACTTTCCGATGCAATCAGACCTTATACATATAAACTCCGCCCTTTCATTACATATGACTTTTCACCCGGGACCAAGTGTTAAAGATCCCGGGCGCCAATCGCATCGCAATGTTTCAAATGGGTTGATTGAAAGACCAGGCCCGATGGCTCGATTGCGATTGGCATTTGTTTTAATACGCCCTGGGCATATTATATTCCGTAAAGTCCAAAGGCCCCGCAGTCGGGCGCCTATCCACCTTTTATATATATTTTCGCCCCCCAAAGCATAAAACCTTTGTTTTTTCCAAAGTTTGAATTTTCATATATCGTAAAGGGTTTTTCCGCCGATTCTTCTCAGAACTAATCCCCACCATTGATCGAAAGCCGATCAAGTGGCCAACGCTCCATCGCATCGGAGGCTTCAATGGCATCGCGAAGTTTAAATCACTGTGTCATTTTCCAATCCCCTGATTAACGATCACCCGATCTATTCTCCACCGTTGATCTAATTTTTAGATCAACGGCTTGCGCTTCGTCGCATTCCATTTCTCAATCACATCGCATTTTCTTAATTGCTGCGTTATATCCCCGTCCTCCAATTGCGACTCCCCTGATTCATTCTCCGCCGTTGATCTCATTCTAAGATCAACGACCATCGTTTAATCGCCTCTGCCCTCCCGATCGCGCAATTGCATCGGAGATTTTCATCGCACCCCTTTTTCTCCTCCCACCGATTGCGATCTCCTGATTAGATCTGGACCGTCCATGTGTCCAGATCCAACAGCTACGCTCCTTCCCCGCCTTTTGAAGCAGTTATACCAAAAAATGCAGGATTTCTTAATTGTTTTTGTGTTTTGCAGGTGTTTAAATGGTTTTCCATTGTATAACGAAGGAAAGCCGAGGGCCGGGAAAGATGTTTTCCGCGCCTTTGAGTTATCAAAAGGGAACCATCCACCGGGCTCTATTTTCACGTTTTATCAAATGATCCACGGGCATTGATGCCTATAAAGGCCCTGCGCGACTCTACACATTGACAAGACACTGTGGTTCAAAATCGAATTTAAAAATAGTATCAGTGTTGAAGAACAGAACGCAGCAGAGATGAAGATTGAAGATAGATTTAGGGAATTACGGCTTAAAAATAATTATCAAAAGCTTAATTTCCCGAATTAAACACAGTCAGGAGAAATCATAAGTGTTTAACAGGAAGAAAGGACCTCCACCGCCGCATTTGGGGCGAATTGATTCCTCAGCTACTACAAGAGCCACGTGTTGCCTCAAACCATTCAAAACAGAGGCCGAGTTATTGATTAAACAAATATCTGCCTCCAGCGCTGCCAAGAAGTTAATTCTGCCAAAGGAGTTTAATAGAAAATATCCGCAGAGTTACTCCAGACAGAGCGCAGAGCCTTAAAAGTCAACATTTCTTTCCCAGCGAGCTTAAAAAGGTAATGTAACCAATTAATACAGGTGGAATATCAGAATGTTCTCCATCGAGCCCCTCAAAGGCCGAGAGACAGTAAGCTGTATTAATTGAACTTAGAAGATATTTTGTCTCATTCCACCTCCTCTTTTCTTCTATAAATACTTCTATAGAAGATAAGAAATTGTTGGTTATTGTTTGATCACAAGTTGTAATACTGAAACTCTTTGAAGTAAATACATAGTTTGTTGAAGTTGAAGAACAAATTGAAGTCTTGGAGATCTTGATGATGTTGTTGCATGCTTGTTCCTGAGAAGGCTCTATCATTGGATCCATGAGCTTGGCTATTGGTGAAGTATTCTGAACTATCTTATGTTTTCCCCCTATTTTCATTATGTTCCATAATTTCTTACTACAGTAGGATAGAAAGTTTTAGGCTAAGAAATGACTCTTGGAAGCACCTTAGACCTGTTCATCCTTCACTGTCTCATGTTTTCTTCTGCTGAAGTATTTTAAAGGCTTTAATCTTTCTCTTTAGTCTTCATGTTTGTTTATTTCCTTAATAGTTTGAACAATTGGTTTCAGCATGATTTATGGCTCTCCCTACTTGTCTGCTGCCACTTAAAAACTGTTATCGAAGTCTCCCTTTGAAGTTCTTTGCTTATAGTGAATCAGAGAGGTCTATTTTGATCTTGCCCTTTGTCCCCACTTAAACAGTTGGCTTAAAGGTCATTATAATTATGATCATAGATGTTTTTAGGTGTTCCCTCTTCTATGACTGTAATTATCAGTAAATCTTTTATGTTTTCTAAGTCCTTTAGAATAAAATCTTTGAGAAAATAGGGTGTTCCCGAATCTTAGATTTCATTTTGAAAGTTGTCTTGAAATCATTATTTGCCTAAAAAATGTTTGTAGAATTTATGGTTAGCCCTGTCTATCAACTATCTCTTTATTGTTTAAATTATGTTTTCAGGTTCCCTTTGTTGAGAATTCAATTTCTCTTTCCAAATCATTAATGTTCATCCCATTCCAAAAACAAAAGGATCCTGTGGCCAAGTTAGATTTTCCCTTTGATATCCCATATCCTTTAATGAGTTTGCTATGACCTTTTCTTGACTCCATTGCTCAATGAACCAGATGTTTCTCCATTCTGTGTATCTTTCCTAGACCTTTCATGTTCTACTGTATCAATTCAATCCAACCAAACAAACAAACAACACCTACACTTAATAACTAGTCTAAAATCAATATTATAAGCACACATGATAAACTTTTGCAAACAAACATTTGAGAGATCCCTCTCTGAGAACAGGAGGACTAGATCCTGTAACTCTAAATATTGGTTATGATGTTGCCTTGTCTTTTGATTTTCCAAACTATCAAAACACGGGACACCAACACCTTTCACCCCTCCCCTCGCACCATCATGCCTTTGTGCGATGTTGTGATGCGCTCCCCACCGTCTGATTAACCCAATCTACGGTCCATATTCATTGCGGAGGCACACCCCAAGATTTTCCTCCGTACTCCCAAATACCCCCACTATACATATTTTCTTCAATTTTCCATATAACCTCGCTGGTCCCACCCGACCATGCTGGGTATTTTCATCGCGCCTCTGTTCGATCTCCACCGTTGATCTGCCCCCCCACCCCAGATCCAACAGCCCCTAGTTGTCTTTGCGCCCGTTTCTTCGTAGCTGTCCAAAACCCATTTTCAACGCGAAAAATGCAGTTTTTTCCCAAGACACGCATTAGCCTGACCCCACCATCTCCTCCTGCCGTGCTCCTCTCATCCCTCCGCGTTCATTCTCAACCGTAGATCTGCACCCCCCAGATCCAACGGCCCAGATCCTATTTCGCGTCCATTTTTCTCTCCCTCCCCCTCCGTGCACTTTGAACGCGAAATAGGTGGTTTTGCAAGGGACACACGTCAACTACCAGATCGTATCGCGTTCGATCGGTCCCAAACCACTTACTGCCTTCACCTCATGCGAAAACCGCTGTCGGTTTTCTAATACCACCTTTCCAAATCTTCGCGCCATAATTAATTTTGAACCCTGGTTCGTCTCCGCCATGATTAAACCCTTCCCTGCTGCATTTACCTTGCCTCCTCACTGCTCCATAACCTCCACCAAAGCCCTCTGTTCGCAGTTAAACCCTCAAAACACAGGGTTTCTTAATGTTTGTTGTTGTTTGTAGGTTTGATGGAAGTTTGAGCTATTCAAAGCATCCCATAGCCATCCAAGTGGCTTGGTCTTAGGATAACGGTCATTAAAGATCAGAAAAGACAGAGAAAGGGATTCAGAAGGTTAAATCGGGGTTTCTATCAATAACTCATGATCATTAATTGAATCATGAAACCTTCCAACGCAACAAGAAAAACTTACAAATACGAAGACAGAGAAGATTAATGAAAAAGTGAAGAAACAAAGGATAAAGACAAAACATAGTTTAAAGACAGAAGATGGTCCGAGAAGGACTAATAAAGCCTTGAAAAACACAATTAAAAGCTAAATATCAGTGTTTAAAGTGCTAAAACAAGACAGATCAGCAGAAGAAAAGTCTCGAATCCCACATCTACTGAAGATGTTATTCCACCAAAGGACCAAAAGGACACCTGTAGTCCACTTTACTTTTCAAAGACACCTTGACAACCATCCTGATGAAAAAATCTCTTTAAAACTGTCAGAACAATTATTGCACAGTCACGGAGCTACAAAAACCAAAAAATGACAGTTTACTTGTCAGAGAGGTCAAACGGGGTACTTCAAACCAAGATAACTTCAAAGGACAAGCCTCAGAGTTATTAGCAGCTTGCTAGTTGGTTTCAAAGTCACCTAAGGTAGCTAAAATGGTACAAGCATTTATTGCTATGATTATTAAACAGAATGGGCATTCGAATACCTCTCCCACTCTGTCTTAATTAATATTTATTACCATTTTTGCAACACTCTTCCTTTCTCACCTATATGTATTCACAGAAAACTCATTTTAATGGTTGGGAAATTGTTAATAGTCGAACTGATATTGAGTAAAAGTTGCTGAGTAGTTATAATATAGTAGGCTGGGAAGAGATGTATCAGACTGTAAAAGCTATTGGACTCAAAGTATGTAACTGGTTTTGCACATCAATAGACAAGAAGATTCACTGGATCCTGATCTAAATCATTGGTGATGTTATTCTTACTGTAATTGTTATTTTCCTTCTGTTTCCACATTGTCCATTTTCTTTGATAAAGAACAACAAATAAAGAGTAGGATTTACTGTAAAGTACCCTATCTCTCACTGATAAGATTTATCTTTATGTTTTCTTCTAAATGTGTGTCTGGGAATGATTTCAATAGAGTATAACCAGTCAAGGAATGTTGGTGAGCCCATGTCTTGCTGAGTAAAACTTGAGATGTTGTTCTTGAATGATCTTTTCACTGCATGCTAAGTTGAGTCTTAATCAAGGAAGTTTATGGTTATCCCTATCCCTCGTTTAGTCTTAAACAACCGTTTTGAAGATTTCCCTTAAGAGTATGCCAAAGCAGGCTAGGTTAAAAGTCCTTACCTGATCTTAGGTTACTTTTTTATGTTTATCTTAAATGTTTTCCCTTAAGAGTATGTCAAAGCAAGCCAGGTTAAAAGTCCTTACCTAATCTTAGGCTGCCCTTTTTTTTCTTACATGTTTGCTTCTTTCACCACACTTCTTAATGTTCCATACTACAAACTCAACTTAAAGGATCTTCTGATATAGATGACTAGCCCTATGGAAACCCTTGAATAGTTGTTGTGCAAGTAAACCCTTTTTTGACTCCATATCCCAATGGTTTAGCATTGTTTCTTGACCTATCTTCCCATGATGAAACATCCTTCCACTTATTTCCTCCTTCAATTCACATGACCTTCTCATTTAATTATCCCCAACCAAAACAAACAAAAAAACCCCTTGTACTTCATAACTAGCCTAATATTATATCATAAGCCTTAAAGACATATCCTTTGAAAACACATATAGAGAGATCCCTCTCTGAATCCAGGAGGGCTAGATCCTAGGATTCCAAAGTGGTTCTAATTTTCCCTTGTCATTTGGTATGCCAATCTGCCAAATCACAGGACCTCAACAGACAGAACAAGGAAAAGGTGACACAGATGATAGAGGAAAGAGAAGGTCAGATGGGATCCCAAGGAATGGGAGGGACCATTAAGGAAGTTAGGCAAGTTTATAGGAGCTTGACCCAAAGAGAAAAAGGAAAAAAGTCCAATGAGGAGGACGTGCGCCCCGAGGAGGAGACTGATGTGGAGCTGCATGTTTCGATGGAGAAACTATTCCAAGAGAGGCTGACACCCATAACGAAAGGTAATCCTATTCCCCAAATTTCAAGTAGCACTAGTCTTAACCTTCCCCTGTTACTCTATCATCTACTTGATAAGTTATTTGTTAAGTTATGGGAGTTTAGCAAGTTGAGTAGTACTAAATTCACAGTACAAACATCTACTAGCAACAGTGTTGGTGGTACAATCTCTCAGCGGGGTAGTAGAGGTTTTGTTTTAGTACCACCAACAAAAGGAAAGATGGCGGGATCATTCACTTGATACCTAGAATTTTCTGGAAAAGGTAACGATGATGTAGAGCAGCACTGGTATCTTTGCAAAGCAATTTGGAGAGCTTGACAAACACCAAATACACTCAATTTAATTGAGTTTCAAACCACACTGAGAGAAAGAGCTTTGTGCTGGTTCATTAAATGGTCAGAAGCACACTAGAACCCAACCATATATGATGTTAAGAAATAATTTGTCCAAGAATTCAAATTGCCTCAAACGAATCAAAAAGGATTGTATGAGCTGTGGGAAATCAAACAGCGGGAAGGAGAAACATCCTGGGATTTGATGAGAAGATTTAAAGACGCAATTGGAAAGTTAAGTTACCCAATCGATCCAAATCACCAGCGGGATTGGTTCATCAAAGCACTCCTACTGTTAACAAGGACACCGCTGACGCAAAAAAATATTGATACCCTTCAGGATGCTCTCGAGCAAGCCATGAAGATAGAAGCTATGGAAGGTTACCTGCAGGATTTTAGAGGAGGAGTAGCGGTACAAGATCCATCCATACTAGGACTACAACATCAAATAGTCAGTTTAATGGAGAAGTTGAAAGACATTCAATCGGTACGACCTGCAAGGCCCAACGTGTGGTGCACACATTGTTTGATGGAAGGACACATTGCCACACAATGTCCGAGGTTCTGAGGAGAAAACTTCGACGACCGGAACATAGGGGGCCACACCAGTCGGTGGAGTTGCACATATAAATACTCAAGGAATATACAAACCGCAACCCCACTTCTCGGGGTTCCCTAATCAACAGAGTCAAACAAAAACACAATGCTGCGAAATATGCAAAGGTATTGGTCATCCTCCACGACTGTGTCCAATTCTGCAAAAATATTCTAATGTTCCAAACAACATCTACTGTGAATTTTTTGCCTCTACAACAAATAATACAGACAATGTAGAGCCCTCGAAGCATTGACAGAACGATTGGACATTCCATTTTATAGAGTAAATGAAAATCCAAGGGGGCGAGGAGGATGAATGAGAGGTAGAAGAACTGGAGGAAGATGACCAATAAATTGTTATAATTTGATCAAGAAGGGAACGTAGCGAGAGAATGTCCACTACCCAAGAGACCATGGTGCTCTCAATGCAGAGTCAATGCACATGCGACTAAAGACTGCCCAAAGCTGATTAAGAGATGGGAAGAGAGAGCCAGATAAATGGGAGCTAACCTGGTTAATGCAGAACCAAGAATAACAGAATCTCAACCCATGCAAAGTGTAGCTATAATAACGCAGGGAGGGAAGAAAATAGGAGAGGATGCATGGGACATGGACCTGGTAAAGCTTATTAAACCTGCATCTTCTAAGGAAGCTTTTAGCCCAGATCGAAAAAAGCAGTTTTTCAAAGAAGCATTAGAAACATTTTCACAGACAGGGAGACATCAGAGTATGGAACTTCCACAACAATCCGGAAAAGGAGAGAAGGGAATCCATACAAGTATACTGATCGAGGAATGGTTCCGATTGTTCTTGAAAATTGTGAAAAATGGACCAACGCTGGAACAACTAAAGAAAAATCTAGAATTGTTTGTGCAAGGAAATGCAAAACATGGAGACTCAAATAATTCAACAGAAAAATATATAAAGAGGATGAAAAGAAATAAGAGGACTAGAAAGGAGTTTCGTGTGTTAGGTCCCTGTAATTTGTCATATTGGCAAGACCAAATAGACAAGGGTAACATCAAACCAACTTTGGAGTCCTAGGACCTAGTGTTCCTGGACTCAGAGAGGGCACTCTCTATATTTGTATAAATTGTGTTTGTTTTAGGACGCTGATTTTAGGCTAGTGATAATGATAGAGTTTGTTTTTGTTTTGTTTGGTTGGGTAGGTTGTCAAGAGGAACAGATAGAGTAAGATAAATTCAAAACATTGGGCTATGGGTTGTGTAAAAGGCTTCAAAATGACAACAATGAATCAAGGGTGTTTCATGGGGCAAGTTAACAAAGCCAAATGGATATTAGTAGCTTGTGTGAGTGTAAAATGAACATTAATTTGTGAACATTGTAGGTTTAATGAGCAATTAAGAATATTTTAACATATACTATAACAAAAAGGGCTTTCAAGATCACTATGCTTAATAAATAACCAAAGGACAGGGCACACCATAAACTTCTTTGGTCAAACTTCACCAAGTAAACTTTAAAACAACAATTCAGGAAACCCTAGAGAGCAGGGAACTCCTAAATTATCTAGTTATTCACCTTCAGAGAAAGAAAACATTTAAGATAACACATTAGTAATGATTAAAGAGCAGGGAACTCCTAAATTCCTTAATCAAACTATAAAAGACCTTCAAAGTGACTTTTCAAGATGGACTAAAGGACAGGGAAAACCCACTAGTAAAAAATGATGAAATTAGTGACTAGGTGACTAAAAAAGTTAGTCACCACAATTATTTCAAGTGAATTACTACTAAATTTGAGCAATTTTAAGTGACCGAACTAAAAATGACTAACTTAAATGACTAATTTAGTCTAGGGATAAAATATACGACTAGATAATAAGTGACTAAACTAAAAACGACTAACTTAAATGACTATTTAGTTGTTTAAGTTAGTCATTTTTAGTTTGGTCACTTAAAATTGCTCAAATTTAGGAGTAATTTACTTGGAATAATTGTGGTGACTAACGTTTTTAGTCACCTAGTCACTAATTTCATCATTTTCTACTGGTGCACATGGCACTGAGTGAGTGATTGATGACTACCTAAAGGAATTAAACCAAATTAACCATGGAGGTTAAAGCTACAATTGAAAAAAGAACATTAACACATACGTGATAATTCACACTAGAATTCATCCTCTCATCGTCAAGAGTTGATGAATAAAATGTTAATTCTTTGATGAAACCAATGAAACCAAGAAGATACTTATCAACCCTTACTTAATGAAGTAAAAAAATTCTTCACAAGGAGGATATGTATTTCATCCAATTAAAGATTGAAAGACATGCTCTTTTTTTATTTCAAGGAAAACCTTATGGAGAAACTTGAGATCGACAACTCATTAGAGTGACTTGAGCTACACTTGAGATGGACTGAAATGATTTCCATTAAATATTTGCAACCCAAGAGTATATACAATATGTTGTAAGTCTATAGTAATAACATACGATTTAGCAAGGGTCAATACACTCTCCAAATACACTTGTGGGGTGGTCACACTCATTGGGGAAACTACTCTTATAGATTAATGAAAGTCATGTTGTTTTTCACTTCTAGGAAAAGTTTATAGAGAAACCCAACACTGGTAATTAATCAAAGCATTTTGAGGTACAGTTGAGATGAAATGGAATGATTGCCACTATAACCCAAAATTATATCCAATATGCTGCTAGTATACACTAATAACATGTGATTTATTAGGAATGGTCAAGACATTTGGAAATACAGTGCTTGTGTGGTGGTCCTACTCCTTGGAGGCTTCTATGTCCTTTCCAATGTTATAAAGATATATAAGACAAATGTCTCAGCAAAAATTTGAACCTAGATAGGGGAAATAAAGAACTAAACAAATACTACAACATTGATAATAACCAATTAATCCAACCAACCTATTACTCTTTTTCCCTTAATAATCCTTTTTACCCTAATTTATTACTTCTCTTATTAAAATTTCTCCACAAAATTCTCTTAAAAAAACCCCTTATTGTAGAATTTTTTCTACTATAAATATTACCTCTTCCTTATATATATAAAGTGATTGTCCCTTTTTACACACAAAAGTTTTATTTTTCCACATCGCTCAAATAAAACACACATTCAAATTTTTTTCAAAATAAACAATAAATGATACCCATATTTGAAAATAGGAAAAATAAAGACTGTGGACATTATTTTTCAAAGCCACTAACACAAAGAGAGTCCCGACATCAGAAATAGAGTTTAATAGCTTTCAAAAGCCACACCCTAATTTGTGCCTTATGAAACTGCAATCACATTCAAAAATTCAGGAGAGTGGCGGGAAACAGGAAGAATGAGGGCAATATTGGCATGCCCATGATGCACCCACAATGCACAATTCAAGAGACAACACAGTCGTATTTCAGGAGACTATTTTACTTCTGCCAAAGAACTGATAAACTCATGTCCTAATTCGTGCCTTTTCTGAAGCCGCAATCACATCAAAAAATTCAACCCACTACGTCTATGGAGAGTGGCAGGAAGAATGAGGGAAATGACATGCCGGAGATGCACAATTCAGAAGACAACGCAGTGGCATTTGAGAAGACTATTTTGCTTCTGCTAAAGAACTGATGAGACTAAATGGTGCAAAGAAATAACCCATTGAAGGTCATTTTGGCAAGTCCATAGTAAGAGAAATGACCATTAGGGATTTCAGGGTTGAGGATCAATTCTTGAAGAAGAACTTAGACTTTATTGACAAAAAATTGAGCCCCTTTTCCACAGTTTCTGAGCCATTGAATGGTTGATTTAGCGTCTAAAGGTGCTAAATGCAACTGTTCTTTGCTCCTCTGCTCTTGCTATGGTTCTACTCCCACAGGGCAGCTTCAATCCTGGTATGAACAATGAAACTAATTGTCAACTGTGGGTGATTTCTGTTGTTACTGAATGTTTTTATGTATAAGATGATCATTCCTAACAATTTGAACTGGTGCAGGTTTCGTTGGGATGGCCTTCTTTTACGGTCTATCATTAATGAACAGATTGTTTGCTGAAAGTATACAAAACCAATTTACATTTGTGAACTACATTTTTTCTGTAGAGCACATCAAAAAATACATGGACATTCCTAGTGAGGACCCAGCTGTTATAGAATATTACAGACCACCGGATAATGGAGAAATTTGTGGCAAGATGGAGTACCTAGCACAAAATGCCCCATACCACCAGGAAATAATTTTATGTACAAGTTCCAAGTGAAGGACGAGATAGGTAGCTACTATTACTTCCATCATTGTATCTGCAGAAAGCTGCAGGGGGCTTCGGAGGACTAAGTGTAGCTTGCAGGGCCCTTATCCTTGTTCCATTCCCTCAGCCTGATGGTGATATAACTCTACTTATAGGTGACTGGTACACAACCAACATTTCAGTAAGTTATTAATCCATCCCTAAAACATGTACATCTCTTGGAATTAAAGAGTCTTGCTATGTTTAACTTCAGCCTGTCCACCAGAATGTTCTCTTGCAATGCATCAATCTCTGACTATATTCTATCTTTTGGCAGATCCTTAGAAGAACACTTGATGTGCACAGATCTATTGGTAATCCTGATGTTCTTCACATTAATGGTCACGGGTTACCAAATGAAATAGAAATTATAGTGGAACAAGGTACTTATCACTGATCTATATCGGCAGTTTATTAGATTTAGTGGTGTGTCTAGCCTTTCAACGATTCACAAGATCCTGTTTATTTTGATTTTATCTCATGGCTATTGAATCCATTGCTTCTTCTCTTAAGATGTATCTAAAATCACCCATCTTTTCATTAAGTTTTTTGTGCCAATCTTTCAAAGTGATAACAAATGAATTCGAGATAATGACTATGCACCCATTTAGTTGGGATGCATTTATTTGATTAAACGGAGTTTGAGAAGTCATTTTTAGGAATATTATGATGTGAGAAGTAAATAATATGTTTAAATCTACAATCTTGTGAAGAAATTGAAAACAAAACATGCAACAAATTTTCAACAACATGGTAACAACTCATCCTCTTACAATGATCACAATCATGCAGAGACATTTCACACATGCTGAATATTTTCCAATCCATATGAATATGTGTAAGAAAATATAATGAATCAAGCACAATAGGGTGGAAAATACTAGCACAACTTGAATTTTACCAATGTAAAGATTCCAATGCAATCCTTTAGCATATGCACAAAATATTTCATGAATCCAACACAATTCACAACCCAAGCCCCAAAACTGACTCAAGATAGTTAGTGCACAAATAAACACAGAAATCCTCTCTTTACAATGCTAGTCCTCCATCGAACCTAAAAATACCATGGAATATGCATCCAGGTCTCCTCCTAGATAGAAGTACCAAATGTCCAAAATTCTAGAAGCACTTATTGTGAGCAATTGAGGGGCCAGACTCATCATATTCTGATTTTGAAATCCACACTTGCAATACACATAACAAGTGCAGATTTTTAGGTGAATCCAAAACTTCTTCCTTGATAAAAAAAAATATTTATAAAAATTTAATTTTATCAAATTGGCCCTGATGTCATTCTGATTATGATGGGCCAACTGTTGGGGATCTTGCTGTGGTGGAATTGTGTTTTTGATACAATCTCCCACCCTATTATCCTCCAATAATATCATGATCCTCCCTTTCCAAGAGACGATGTTAGAGGCTCCTTCTAAACATTGATCTACTCTCAATACTTGGTAGGCCATCCTCCTTCCCACAAACCACCTTGTAGTCCATTTGTAGGTGAGGAAAAGAGTGGAGAAAGGAAAGAGACCCAGATAACTGATATAGGTCCACAGACAAATAGATCAATCAATTTAAAATCAGTATGGGACTCCTTGTGGGCTCTCATGAGTGAAACCCTTAGTATGGGACTCCTTTGTAGTCCTTTACCATTTATCGGTGAAACCCTCAGTATGGAACTCCTTGCAGGCTCTCACCAGTGGTGTTGGAAATATGATGCAATGTGTTGTCCTTGATGGCAACCCACTTGATGAAGATGATGGCAACCTACTTGATGAAGTTGTTCTTGACTTGATGAACTTGTTAATGATGTAAATCTGATGTTCTACAAGTAGTACAGAAGTTGCAGAAGAAAGGAATATCAGTATGTGCAAGAGTAATGATGAAAAGTGTATGTCATAAGGCATACGCGGATTTGCTTAATAGAAGGCGCGTATGCACGCGGAAAAGTACGTGCCAAGTCGCGTATGGTCATTTGCGCTCTAATTGTGTAAAACCAGGGGTTACTACCATGGTATTGACCCATTGTATTGAGCGCTGAGTTGTCTATTTGA
Organism: Pinus albicaulis; assembly: GCA_034641835.2. Lineage (NCBI taxonomy): Eukaryota > Viridiplantae > Streptophyta > Pinopsida > Pinales > Pinaceae > Pinus > Pinus albicaulis. Next base: position 493,437,822 of record CM076577.1, read on the forward strand.
TCCGAATCCCGGGGAATACCATCGGAAGTGATGTGTTTTTGACTCATAGTATTGAAAAATAAATCTATATAAGAAGGAGGAGAAAAAATCATTTAGCAATGTGTGTGCATGAGTGCGGGTTTGAATGTATACTTCGCTATGAAGTAAATAGTATGCAGATGGAAAGGATAACAATTTGATGATAGATATGAATCGATGCACATCGAAAATGATGAAGAGGTTATCTAGATCTGAAATGTATTTGTATCTTCTAGATGTTTGTTTATGGAATGCTTAGATCTGAGATGAGGCGAACATCTGTCTGAAGTAAAGGGTTAAATCTGAACTGAATATCTGATCTGAAGAAGTATGCTGCTCTATAATGTCTGAAGATCTATACGCTAGTTTGTCACAGAGGAAGTTCGTATATACGCGGGTTTGATGAAGAGAAAGTGCGTATGGGGTGTTCTGTAATGTGCAGATGTATACGCGGGTTGATTTGAATGGAATCGCGTATATACGCGGTATCAGTGAAAGGAAAGCGTGTATTAAATGTAGGGTTTGCTGAAGAATGAAGCATGAAAGGTCTGATATGTTCTGTTGTGTTACTGTTGTCTGTTAATGATGTATTCTAAAGATCTGGGTTGTATGAATTGATAAGTATCAGTTTTGATGTATGATTGAGCTTAAATATGTGGGGTGGGTCCAGTCTGAAAATATGATGAAAAGTGGCCTACAAGTTGTGTTCTATTGAAGATATTGGATCCAGTTTGAAAATTGATGAAACGTGGTCCATGGTGGTGCTGAGGGTTGTAGCCTTCAGTCAGGGGGTTGTAGCTCCCTTCCAGGAGAGGCTGGTAAACGAGAGCAGGGGGTTGTAGCTCCCTTCCAGGAGAGGCTGGTAGCGAGCGGTGGGTGCTGCGTACGGTATGAGTGTCTGTGCAAGTACATGGTTGTAAGATGTTTTCTTTATGACAGAATATTGAAGGCTGAGACAACGGCAGCGATGGTTTTCTCCCGACTTGGGTTTCCACCTAAAATCCTGGTGTTCATGTGTGATGCTTATGTGTGATGGTTTATTCTATTATTACTGCACATGCTTACTATTATCTAATCATCAAAAGAAATAATGTTGCATAGAACTAAGTAAATAATTAATGGCATAATAAGATCTCTGTGTATACGCGAGTTTTATGAAGGATATCCGCGTGTATACGCGAGTCTGGTTCAGCAAAGTAGCGTATGGGTTTTGAAGTAAGAAAAAGTAAAAAGATTTGAGTAAGTCCTAAATACTGATTCACCCCCCCCCCCCCCTCTTAGTATTTTTCCCAACAATTGGTATCAGAGCAGGTCCTTTTACAGAAGCTTGATCGCTTGAAGGAGATCCGTCGCAATGGGAAGTCATGAAGGAGTAATGTCTATAAGGCCACCTCTATTCAATGGAGATAATCTGTTATTCTGGAAGATACGAACAAAAGCATATCTGCAAAGTCTTGGTGCAGAAGTATGGGCTATCGTGGAAGAAGGTTATCAATATCCAGCAAGTATTCCCACTGATGCAGCAGAAAGGAAGAAATATGAAATCAATGCCAAAGCAGTCAATGTCTTATTAGGAAGCATGTATGAACCAGAATTTGCTAAAGTGATGCAGCTAAATTCAGCAAAAGAAATATGGGACAAAATCATTCTAAGCTATGAAGGAGATACAAAGGTAAAAAGTGCAAAACTCCAAACCGTCAGAATTGAATATGAAAATTCGAAGATGCATAGTGATGAGAGTATTGCCAGTTTCTTTTTACGTCTAGATGATATTGTAAATCATATGAGAAGTTTGGGTGAAACCATAACCGATACTACTCTGGTGGAAAAAGTCTTAAGATCTTTGACTTCAAAATTTGAGTCAAAAGTATCAGCTATTGAAGAAAGGCAAGACCTGCAAACTCTTACTATTGTTCAACTACATGGTATTCTGACTGCTTATGAAATGAGACAAGGAGGTCCTTCTCAAACCAAAGAAGCTGCTTTTAAGGCATGTGAAAAAATAAAAGACAAGGAAGATGTCAAGGAATCAGATTATATATAAGAAGAAGAAGAAGCAAATTTTGTGAGAAAACTCCAACTAGGAATTGGAAGATTCAAAGGTAAGCTCCCCTTCAAATGTTTTGGTTGTGGAAGAGTTGGTCATTATGCTGCTAAATGTCCTTATAAAGAAAATCATGATAAAGGGAAACAATTTGTAAAGGGAAAGAGTTATTATGCAAATGAAGATAATAATGAAATGTCAAGTGAAGATGAAGAAGATTCTGACCAAAATCTGCTAGTGCTCATGGAAAAGAAGCAAAAGAAGAAGGCTACTCAAGGAAAGAAGATATCTCAGAAAACATGTGCAACAGAAAATGAAGAAGAAGAAATAGGTATTGATTGTTGTTCTTGTAATCCACTCACTTGTGCATGCAATGATGAAGATAGTAAAAGTAACAGTATAAGTCTAGAAGCAAATCTCAAGATCAATGATGAAAGTAATTTTTGGAATCAATTTAAAAGGAGGGAATCTATCCTCAAGGATGTGATCTCTAGATTGAATGAACAGATAGAAAAAATGAAGGGACAGATAGAAATGTATCAAAGACTGCAGGACAAGGTAACCAATCACAGTGAAGGACTTGAAGCAGAAATCATCTCTCTGAAAGCAGACCTTGAAGCATCAAATAAGAAGAATGAAGAACTTCTACAATCATTTGAAAAGGAAGGATGTGAAGCAGAAATCATCTCGCTCAAAACAGATCTGGAAAAATCAAATAAAAAGAATGAAGAACTTTTACAAATCTTTGAAGAGCAAGAAAATGGGTTAAAATAAGAGATTTTAAATTTGAATGATCAAGTAGAAGAAGGAAGAAGGGTTGAAGAAAGTATGAAGAAGCAGTGCCAAAGATTGGAGGTTGAGGTAAATATTTTGAAAGGTAAAATAGAAGAAAAAGATAAACTCATGAGGTTTCAAGATAGTACTAAGATTCTGAACAATATTCTTAGTAATCAAAGATCTCCTGCTATTAAATTTGGTCTTGGTTTTCATGAAACTGTTAAAGGAGAATCTAGTTCACAAGGAAGTGCTAAAGATTCAAAGGATATCAATGCAAAGCCTGAAGTGTTGAAAGAAGCAAAAGGTCAACCGACAATCATGAACTCTCAAAAGAAATCATTCCCTCCTTTGATCAATAATTTTGAATGCTTTAAATGTCATAATTATGGGCATGTTGCAGCAAATTGCAGAAGCAGATTGTTTCAGTCACAAACAAACAGATTCTATACAGAAAGGTACTCTAGGTTCTTTAAGGGATATTGTTTTTCATGCAACAAGTATGGTCATAAAGCAGCTGATTGCAATAGAAGAAAGTATAGAAAAACACATTATGATCCATATGCTTAATTTTCTGGTCATGCAAGATGTTATGCCTGTAACAAGTATGGACATGTAGAAAAATAATGCAGGATGAACAGATCTGAGAAATTGAACAATTTCCAGCACACAATAAGAAACGTCAAGCAAAGCTGGAAAGGAAGGAAGACCGGTTAGAAACGTAGGGAATATTGACCCTACTGCAGTCATCCGCTTCTAAAGCTTATTTCTCATAATGACTGCATAAATGACGTGAGATAAATTCTGGTGATTAGTAATATATCATCACAAGGGGAGCGATGTATGGTGATTCTCATGGTTGATTTGGTTATTCTGGTTATGTTTATTTCTGACTGAGCATATGACGTGAAGAAGACAGGTACAGGTGGTACAACTTCAGGGGAGATGAAGGAATGTGAAGTTTTCAATGTTTCATTTTCCATACGCGGGTTCGGTGAACTAAATCCGCGTATACACGTGAGTTACAGTGGAGACAGTCGCGTATGCATTTATGATATGAAAATTTGTATGACAGCCGAAGATCAGGAGAACAGGCTCAGGGGGAGCATCAGTCTGATTGTTAATGATTGTATTATTGGCAATGTATCTGCTTATTTCACAGTTCTAAATGATGATGACATGTTACATGGTTTCTTATGATTGTGGATGAGCCTTGTTTGCTTTTTTCTGAAGAGTTTTCGTTGCTTTCACACATGGATGAGATGGAAGTCTTATGATTCAGAGATAAGGACAGATCATGCAGAAATTGTTACTGATAACTTGCTGTTGAAATAGCTTCAGGTTTCACAAGCTAAGGAGGAGCCTTGGTGATATGGAAAGGATGCATTGGATGCACAGCTTCAGGGGGAGCATTAGTCTTGCTGAGCATAATGCATTGTTGGCATTATGATGATTCTGAAATATGATCTGTCTTGAGGTCTTTTGGTAGTGGTAATAAAAAGTCTTATTTGTAATTTGATGAAAGGGTCATGATGAGACCTATGATGTAAATTTGTGATATTCAGTCATGTAAGGACTTGTTCAAATTGTAAACCCACTTGGTTGGGTACTTGAGTCTCTTATGAAAATCCACTTGATTGGATCTTTGATGTAAGTATGAGTCATAGAGTCATGTACTTCATTGAAAAATATGTTTGAACATTCAGCATGAACTCAGGGGGAGCTTGGTAACTTCAGTGCACATCAGATCTACAGCGCTCTTCTTTCTACATAAGGAGAAAAACCTTGTGTTGGTTTTGGTCCGCCCTTTGCCCTTGATGTCAAAGGGGGAGAGTGACATGGTGTTTGAATAAGGGGAGAGTAACATGGTTATTGTATAATGGTTATAATCAATGTATCTATCTGTTGTGGTGATCAAACACCATCATGGTTGCCATCAATTCCAAAGGGCGAGATTGTTGGCAATATGATGCAATGTGTTGTCCTTGATGGCAACCCACTTGATGAAGATGATGGAAACCTACTTGATAAAGTTGTTCTTGACTTGATGAACTTGTTAATGATATAAATATGATGTTCTACAAGTAGTACAGAAGTTGCAGAAGAAAGGAATATCAGTATGTGCAGGAGTAATGATGAAAAGTGTATGTCATAAGGCATACACGGGTTTGCTTCATAGAAGGCGCGTATGCACACGGAAAAGTACGTGCCAAGTCGCATATGGTCAATTGCGCTCTAAATGTGTAAAACCAAGGGTTACTACCATGGTATTAACCTATTGTATTGAGCATTGAGTTGTCTATTTGATCCCGTCCAGGAATACCATCGGAAGTGATGTGGTTTAGGCTCATGGTATTGGAAAGATGATCTATAGGAGAAAATCATTGTGCGATGTGTGCAGAGTACGGGTTTGAATGTATACTTCGCTCACAGTGTGTACGAGATGGAAAGGGTAACAATTTGATGATAGATGTGAATGCGTGATGCACCTATGAAGAAAATGATGAAGAAGGTTATCTAGATCTGAAATGTATTTGTATTTTGTAGATCTATTTATGGAATGCTTAGATCTGAGATGAGGCGAACATCTGTCTGAAGGAAAGGGTTAAATTTGAACTGAATATCTGATCTAAAGAAGTATGCTGCTCTATAATGTCTGAAGATCTATACACTAGTTTGTCGCAGTGGAAGCACGTATATACGCGGGTTTGATGAAGAGAAAGCGCGTATGGGGTGTTCTGTAATGTGCAGATGTATACGTGGGTTGATTTGAATGGAAGCACGTATATACGCGGTATCAGTGAAAGGAAAGCGCGTATTAAATCTAGGGTTTGCTGAAGAATGAAGCATGAAAGGTATGATCTGTTCTGCTGTGTTACTGTTATCTGTTAATGATGTATTCTACAGATCTGGGTTGTCTGAATTGATAAGTATCAGTTTTGATGTATGATTGAGCTTAAATGTGGAGTGGGTCCAGTCTGAAAATATGATGAAAAGTGGCCTGCAAGTTGTGTTCTATTGAAGATATTGGATCCAGTGTGAAAATTGATGAAACGTGGTCCATGGTGGTGCTGAGGGTTGTAGCCTTCAGTCAGGGGGTTGTAGCTCCCTTCCAGGAGAGGTTGGTAAATGAGAGCAGGGGGTCGTAGCTCCCTTCCTGGAGAGGCTGGTAAACGAGCGCAGGTGGGTGCCTGCGTACTGGTATGAGTCTACGCCAGTACATGGTTGTAAGATGTTTTCTTTATAATAAAATATTGAAGGCTGAGACAACGACAGCGGTGGTTTTCTCCCGACTTGGGTTTCCACCTAAAATCCTGGTGTTCATGTGTGATGGTTTATTCTGTTATTACTGCACATGCTTACTGTTATCTAATCATCAGAAGAAATAATGTTGCATAGAACTAAGTAAAAAAATTAATGGCATAATAAGATCTCTGTGTATACGCGAGTTTTATGAAGGATATCCGCGTATATATGCGAGTCTGGTTCAGCAAAGTAGCGTATGGGTTTTGAAGTAAGAAAAGGTAAAAATATTTGAGTAAGTCCTAAATGCTGATTCACCCCCCCCCTCTCAGTATTTTTCCCAACAAGTGGTTTCTGCAAACCATAGCTAGTGATGTTATTCAGAACGCTATAAACATTTGTATTAAGGGTTATCCTGATAAATCTAGGGTTAACATGCATAGGTTCAGGGTTCGAGTTCCTTTGAGCATGGCTCATGTTCTGAAGCATGAGGCACACTTGATTTCTAAGGCAGTGGAGGCCTTTTATGACCATGACGTGGATTCCTTGAAGGTGACGTCTTGGATGGAGAAGTTTTTGGGCAATAAGGAAATGGTGGATGTCTCTGCGAGGATGTCAAGGGCCATGTATGCTCAGCTCATGCAACAAACCTTTCAGGCATCACGTTGCTATTAGATGCCGCCTCTATCATCTCCAAATTACAAGGAAGAGGAAAAGGGTATGAAGATAAGTTGTCGATGATGATGTATCAACATCGATTGCATTATTAGTTCGAAATGGAAAATCCAAAACTCGGATTGAGTGGCTCATGGGTTGCTGGAGTCCAAAGTGTTACACCATTTTTTGGTCATCTAACCTATTATCATTAGATGGAACCAAGTACACCATGTAAGACCAGTTTTACCCTAAGTAAAACTGCTTTCACTATGTTAAAACAGGAAACCCCAAAAGGAAATATTAAACAAACCCATATTTGTTTGATTCTCCTCATGGAATAATTAATTAAACCATAATTTAATTATTATTCCCAGTCATGTTTAACCCAAAATCAAAGGAATTAATTAGATAAACCTTTATTTATCTTATTATTTTTTAGGAATAATTATTTAAACCTTATTTAGATGATATTCCTTGTTAAATATGACCAAATCACCCACAAATAATTAAATAAATCACTATTTATTTAATTATCTTTCAACCACTTCCTTAAATAATTAAATAAATCATTATTTATTTGATTATCTTCTAACCGGTTCCTTAAAAAGATAAATAAATCATTTATTTATTTATTTTTGACAAATTAAGGGATTTGACCCAAGTCAAATACCTTTTCCCTCCAACAAATATAATAAAATATTCCATAAAAGTGGATCTAGATCTGGTTAACCCATGCACCAAGATCTAGAATGACCCAATATTTTGTTATAAATAGGAGGGTTTTTCCTACCATTCTTCACCTTTTGTTGCCTATTAGATCACTCTGGATCTATACACTTGGTCACATTTTTCCATCATTTGCTGTGTGAGCTCCCATTGAGCTCTAATCTTTGCATTGGGTTTTCTACACCAACAAGAGAGAGAAATCTTAGATCTGAAGTGCCGAGGACTTCCAAGAACCCATCCCACTAAGGAGAATTGGATACACCTTCTTGTTTTCCTCCCAGGTGCCCCATTAATATAAAAATTCTTTCAAAAATTGTTCTTGTCTTGTCTATTGGTATATGGAGCAAACCCTTACTTTTTCTTCTTAATGTCTTTCCATGTATAGATCTGGTTTTTTGCAGCTCTTTTATGTCTAACTAACCGCAGATCTGAAGATATTGGCAGCCACTTTTGTTGTTAGGGCTATTAGTTATGCGTAGCTAAAGTGGTCCTTTTTCGTACACTTCGACGAAGAATTCATACTAACAAATGGCGACCGTTGTCGTTTTTCATATTCCTGCATATCCAGCTACTTCAGACCCTAGGGCTTCTTTTCAGCTGTTTATTTTTCCTATTTTTATGTTGTTTTTCTCACATAAAACCCTAAAACATTAAAATTTCTAACTTCCGTGTGTTTCTGGCCCTATTGCGTAGGTAAGCGAACCAGCTGCAACTGAGACGACAAATTTTCTGAAAATCTGCCGCCGAGACAACCGGAACGGGGGGTCGCACTTTTTGGACCATAAACTGCGATCTGGACCTCCAGGTCGCACTTTTCTGCCCCTTTTTTGCGACCTGCACTGAAAACAGGTCAGAAACTGCGACCTGCCAGTTTTTCAGTGATTTTTCTACAATTTTTCTGGGTTCTGCTGCAGCTTCTGTCAGGGTCTTGCAGCCTCTGTCTTAGCCCGCTTTGACCAAGTTCTGATCTGTTTTTACTCATCTAAGTGGGAACCTAGTCCCCTAGGGCTTTAATACCCTTCACTTTTTGTGGAAGAGTTTTAGCTGTTTCAACCATCTATTTTTCAGAGCTTCAGCCTCCTTTTTTCCAGATCTGTTACCTCCCTTTCAGATCCATTGAAATCATCTTTTCTACCTCTCAAATCACCTCCTGAAGATTTGTTTGGATCTACTTTTAGGGCCTCCACCTTGCCCCCTCCGTTTTTTGCTGATTTCCTTGCTTTTTCCAGCCACCTTGCCTCTGTCTTTTGGCTGTGATCTGCACCTCTTTTCAGCAGCTTTATCCTTTAGATCCTTGTCCCTTTTGACCTTAGATCTATTGGCCTCTTTTCCGTGTGTTTTGCCTAGATTTTTCCCTTTCTTTTCAGATTAGTTTTGAGAGACCCGCCTTCTTGGGTTAAATAGATGCACAAGTAGCTGTTATTTTTCTGTTATTTCAACATTATATACTGTTCTATGTAGGTTTATTTTCAGCTACGCAGCACACTTTTTTCTTGCTCTCAAAACGGAAAGGGTTTAAAAATTAAAATTAATGCACGCCACACACTGACCCTAAGCGAAGAAGCGCCTGGTTAACACCGCCTGGAAAAGACTCTAAAATCAATTGTCACTGCACCTTTTATGCCCTTGACCTCAATTGATTCTGTCCCTTTCTGGCCCTGTCGGTTTCCTTCTTCCTGTCGTCATTGCGCCCCCAAGGCGCCTTTCCCGGAGACTTCTTGGCCTTCACCCTCAGTTTCCGGTCGATCGACTTGCTCCGACCCGCTGTCGTCGAGCCAGTCCTCCTCTGAGTCCGCACTCCGACTCCTCTCCTGATTCATCAGGTTCCCCTTCTCCTCCTGGTTCTCCCCCTACCACCATGTCTGGTCCAGGGCCTAACGCTAGCGGTTCTCCCGGCCCTAATGCCGGCCCGACTACTAGCGGAACCGCCACAGGAACGACCCCGGCCACCCCGTTGCTGCCGTACATTGCAGGCCTCAGCCTCCCTGATTTCAATCAGTTGATCAACGACCCTATCCGCCACGATGTTGGTTGGCCTTCCATGCCAACCAAGCTCCCTTCAGACATCCCTAAATTCGAAGGCCAAGCTGGAGAAGATCCAACCAATCATTTCCGATCTTTCCACATGTGGTGTTCCTCCAATTCCATTACCGATGACTCCATCCGTCTTCGTTTGTTCCAACGCACGCTTACCGGCGAAGCTTCTAAATGGTATGTTGAACAAGCCACCTCTTCCCATACCACCTTTGCGACCCTTTCCCAAGCCTTTTTGTCTTATTTCCAGCTCCCTCTCCGATACGACACTGGCACGGAGCTCTTGACTTCCTTCAAGCAATCCTCTTCAACCCGCCTTTCCGCCCATGTTCAGGAATGGCGAAGAAGACGGAGCTTATGTCGAGCCCCTCCCTTTGAAGATCGGGTTTATATGGACTGGTTCCTTCGCACCCTTCCCGCTCCCATCGGCAAAGATGTCGCATCCCATTTTCCTCAAACCGAAGAAGCCGCCCTCCAAATAGCCTTGAAATATGACCCGATCTACGCTCAATCTGGTTATGTTTATACCGTTCTTCCTGACCTCCCCAGGCCCGGTGGCGCTAACGCCCCGGGGGCATCTCATTCCGCCGACGGTATCGTTGGAGCCCTTTCCCATCCATACACTCAACCTCCTATGGGCTATGGTCTCCCTCAGGGAGGGGCCAGCTCCTCCAGCACTCTCCCCCCTCCTGGTAGCATGTATCCAGGATACGGCATGCCTCCTCCTTTTGCCCAACCTCCTGCTTACCTCAATGTTGCCCAACCTACCCATTACCCTTATCCACAGCCTGGTGCGCCAGCTCCTCCAGCATATGCGCTTCCTCCTCCCTTGCCTCCTCAAACCCAGCACCAGCACCTACAGCCCCCTCCAGGGCAAGTATTTGCACAGCAGGGTGCGACTAATCCCCCTTCTTCTCAAAGAAGGCGGAGAGGCAACCCAAACCAATCTGCCCCCGGTACCCGTGGACCCAATCTTGGTGTGGACCCTAACACTGCCAACCAGTAACAGGGCACTCAGCCCAAGCCGGACAGGCCGCTTCGCACAAGTAAGCCTTGTTCGTGTTGCAGTGTTTATGGTCATTACACCCACGATTGTCCCCTCTTACCCCAGATGCGGCAGATGTGGGAGTCTCAAGCCACATTGCGCAGACATCACGCCTCCCCTCATGCTCCTCCTAATGTGGCCACTACCCAGCCAGCTGTGTTTACTGATCCTTTCCCTCAGCAAGGATTCGTGGCTACCCAACCGCCCGACAGCCAGGTAGCCACCCCCCCTTCCCTTTCTGGTTCCTCTGATTACCAGATCCTTATGATGCACTCCGATCCTAACCCGTCCGTTGATCTTCACCTTCAAACTCGGTCTCGCCAGTACCCCACGCCTCCTGCTCAGTCTGCCCCCGAGTCTCCTTCTTCAAGTTCTACTGAGCCTCTTTCGACACCCAGTGGCCCCTTACATATCCCTCAACCCAAAGTTGAGGTCCATACCAAGATTCCTAAGGGACCATTACGTCGAAACGCTGCTTCCGGTCGAGCTGCTCATTCGTATAGCATAGTAGATGATTTGGTGCAATATCCTGCTGCCATTTCCACACTGGAACTCCTCCAGTCGTGTCCTTCCCAAAAGAAGGCTCTACTATCTGCCGTGGGCGCTGTAGATCCTGCTGATGACCAAATGATTGTTTTCGACGCCACTCAATCGGACCATCCTCCTCTTCCTCCTTCCGTCGCCTTCCAAATCCCAGTCAAGATCCGGAACGCCAACGTGTCCCGGTGCATAATTGATGAGGGGGCATCCACCTGCGTGATGTCCGCTTCGGTTTGGAAGCAACTCGAATCCCCTGAGCTGGCCCCTTCCACGATCACCCTTCGAGCGTGGGACGGTCATGCCTCCTAGCCCATTGGCCTGTTTCGTAACTGTCCCATCACCCTCGCCGGTAAGACCGTTTGCGTTGACGTCGAAGTCATCGACGCCCCGCTAGATTACAACATTCTATTGGGGCGAAGCTACACCTATGCTATGTCTGCTGTCCCATCCGCGGTCTTTCGCAAGATGTCTTTCCCCCATAATGGAAAGATAGTCACCATTGACCAGTTGACATATCATGAGCCAAAATCTCAGACCTCCCCTGAGACGACCATCTCTTTTGTAGCCAACAAGCAAACCGTCGATTCCTTGACCAGTGTCTCCCCCGGCGTTTACAAAGATTCCTCCCTGCTTGGAACTTTCCTTAACCTTTCCCCTCTTCTTGTCACCGATCCTAGCTTATCGAATGTTTGCATGATGCAATCGTCCCAGGCTGCCCGTAAGTGGCCTGCCTCGGCTAGTCAGCAACCTCCCCCTCACCCTCCGCAACCTGCTCCTAGCCATTCATCTCATCCAGCCAGACCTCCTCCTTCTGGCCCTCCCCCTACAGCTAGTATCCCTGAACCCCTTTATCCTCCTGGATCGGTTCCTCCTGGCCTTAACCATATCGAAGCCGTCCCTCCTGGTCATTACCCTACTGGGCAGATCCCTTTCCTAGCTCCCCCTCCCGGAGTATATTCTGTCCCCGTCATGGCCACCCTCTCTCTCCCTAACTTGAACTTGGGCATACCGGTCTGGTACCTTGATCCCCCAGCCGCCACCCCTCCTGGTCATCCCAAGCCCTATATGGCTTTGACACCGGTTCAACCGGTCCCCCTAGCTTCCTCCATTGCCACTGTGCCCCCAGCACCTCCACAGGACCCTACTCCTGTCATGATGGCTCCCGGGAAGAAAGGAAAAGCCCGCAAGGGGGCACCTAAAGATAAGACCACCACGACTGACCCGGCCCCTTCTCCGACCGCGAAGCCTTGCGCCTTATGTGATGTCACCGGTCATGCCACCCATGCTTGTCCCGAGTTGCCCCGTATTCAGCCCATGGTTAAAGTCGCGTTCCCCGAGTCTACGGTCCCTGAAGCCTCCATTCCTTCTTCGTCTGTAACCAAGAACCCCAAGACTCTCCGCACCAACAAGCCCTGTGCTTTGTGCGGCGTTCATGGCCATTACTCCCACCATTGTCCTCACCTGACGCATTACCGCACCTCTTTAGAGGTAATCCGAGAGTATGAGGTTGAACAAAATCAATCCGCCTCTCCCATCCTCGCGCAGTACGCTTCAGGCCAGCCTGAGGATCCCCCCGCTCCCATCGACATTCCCCCCCCTGATGTTCAGATGACGGAGTCTACTGTAACCATTCTTTACCTATCCTCCTCTGCGAGACACTTGGAGCCTAGCCCCTCTGCATCCTCCCCCGTTGTGTCCCTTGACCACCCCTTTCCTACCCATACACGAGATCACTCCACCCGTGTCTCTGTTGACCTCCGCAGCCCGAGTCCTCACCATACTTCCGATAGCCCTCATATACCACCCTCTGATTTGTATATGAGTCATAGTCCTCCTACTCCTTGCACTCCCTCCCGCGATTGCCGCCCAATGAATTTTGTGCACTCACGCTGCCGTCATTGCCTCTCCTCCCCTCATTTGTTGTCTTGTCACACCATTCCGCAGGACCCCCCGTCCACACCCTTTATCGGTTACGCCGATGGTGCAAGTCGTTACTCCAGGAATCTAGCCTCGGTAGGTTGGGCCATCTTCACCCCCTTGCATGCCCTTGTTCTTTCTAACGAGGTATGCATTGGTTCTGCCACCAACAATCAGGCCGAATATGATGCAGTGCGTGGTCTCTTAGCAGATGCCCTCTTTCATCGCATCGTCCATCTGCACGTTCGTTTGGATTCCCTACTTCTTGTAATGCAACTAAATGGTGTTTATCATGTGCATAACCCTGTGCTGTTTAGACGCTATTTACGAGTGAAACTCTTGATACGTGCATTTGAAACCATAACTTTCAACCATGTACCTCGAGACCAGAATCACTATGTAGATAGTATTGCAAACCATGTTCTAAATTGGCATTTATCACACACATTTCATACAAGACAATAACATTCATAACCATAAAAAAACGATGCATATCCATAATATGTGTCGCAAAACATGTGTTTAGAGTCCATCTACTCTGATACATATGACATGCCCATAGCATGTTACAAAAAACCCAAAACTGGGGGCACCACCTGCCCCTACATACATCATAGGGGGCACCACATGCCCCACCCCTAATCACTATCTGGAGGCTCCCGGGCCAATGGCTCTGCCCCTGCAGCATGTAGATCGCGCATAGCCTGACCGACCATCGCCATGCGCCGCATGACACCTCGCCACTCCGAGGGTAGACCAACACATGGCTCTATGAACTGGTCGTCTAAGTCCTGCCACCCGCGCTCTGATACTCCGGTCAACAACCTTTCGCATCTACGGCGGATGTCCTCCAGCAGGGCGGCTGCATCCTCATTCTACGCCGCTCTCGACCCACTGGGACCTGTAGCTCCAGACGCTGCTGGTCGTCCCATATATCCGGCCGGTTTTACCGGTGCTATATCTGCATACCAAAAGTACATGAATCAGTACCGTCAATTACTATTCAAAAACTTTAACATGCCCACACAAGAATAGCAATCTGTCACTTACCATCGGGCCCCCAGACTCGACCAGGCGGAAGTGGCAGGTCCGGATCTCCACAGTAGCTCATCCCACTATAGGGATAGTCATCTATGTACAATGGCATCTGATCCCAATGGGCAAAAAACTCAGGTCGAAACCTCCTCCTCTTCTGCACAGTAGCCGTCCCCAACGGCGCATCCTGGGCTCTCTCGGGCCCCCATCTGGAAGCTGTACATGAGGCCTCAAGGTCGGGATCTTCTCAAAGAAGAAGGTGCACAAAAAAGTCCCATATGAGAAATCATGGTTCACCTGTCGCCTGCATAGTGACAACTGTCGCTTTAGCGACACCAACATCATTTGGGCCCACCCATAGTAGGTCCCACCCAGCACACTCTCCACTATCATCATCTGCCCCCCAGTGATGTGATGGAGCACCTGGTCGCCCAGGATACGCAGCACAGCTGCGGCCACTGCACGGGTTTCTAGCCTCTCTAGATCCCTGATCGGTATTCGAGTCCCCTTGACTTGGAGACCCGGTCGACAATGACGCTCCACGAACTCCATGATATGCCACCCCCGCGGCAATACTGGCTGTGTGTTTCCCACCATCCCCAGTGGCGGGAGACCAGTCAGGAAATACACGTCCTGGACCGTCAGTTCGATCCTGTGCCCCTGAACTACAAAGACCTCTTGATCTGGATCCCAATAACTGATAATCCGGGCCAATAATGGTTCCCCTGCTCTCATCAAAGGGTTCTCCAAAAACTTGAGAACCCCAAATCTGGCCAATACACGGCGGACGCCCTGATCCGCCTGGATCTCTGCCCGTAGTGTTCCCAGATCTCTCTCTCTCCAGTTAACCCGTAAATCCACCATACCTGCACAAACACATCATTTTTGTCAACGTACAGATCGGGAAAACCATAACCAAACACCAAAACCCAACTTCCAGCCATAAAACAGCACCAAAACCCCCTCATCTCCGAGGTCGCAGTTTTCTGCCCATTTCTGGGACAGGTCACACTTTTCTGCCTGAAACCTGCTTCCCAGGTCGCACTTTTTGGCCCAAAAAGTGCGATTCGTCCGTAGAGATGAAGGAGGGGCTGTTTCTGGATTTCTGTGCCCTAAACTGAAAATTTAATCCATCAAAATGCAAGAGAAAGGTTAGGCCTCTTACCTGCAACTGACCGATCTTGATTCCAACGGTCGGTTTGTCCGCTACGTTCGCCGCAAGATTTAGGGCCTTCTCTCCTCTCCACATTCACCACAGCAACAATAGCAAATGAGTGATTTTGGAGGGAAAACTGCCTTATTAAAAGAGAACCCCTGTTTCTTCTTTCGACTGATGCGACCACACCGTAGCCCTGTTTGACGAACCGTCTGCACCGTTGGAAAGCTCTCACTGAGCCCTCAAATGGGTATATGTTAGTTTTTCGTGATCTGATACTTCACCAGGACACATTTTGTCCAAGAAGGGTCACTTCACCTCTCCTTAAAATCGAATTTCCTCACTTACGACACTTGTACTTGGGGCACCATCTTGCCTCCTTACTTGTCTTCGTTCGTGTCGATTTTCGTCATGAGTTCCCATCATGTACTCATGTTTCCACAGTCCCCAATTGGGGCCTTTACTGTGTGGCAGCACCATCAAGTCGCCCTTGTTTAGAGCATCCAAGTTGAGTCATCATTCCCTCCATGGAGTCTATACCGCGTCCCTTTATACCCCACTATAGCTCTCCATCCTTCATTGCTTGGTCTCTCTCTTGTGTCGCACATTATGACCTTCAGTCCCACTGTCCCCTGTCCCATATGATATTGTGTCAGTCGCTGCCATGTCATTCATGCCCTTTATTCTCTAACAAGGGAAGTCGTCCATTCGCTACGCAGTCCTTTCCATTTCACTCTCATCGTTAGTGTCAGTCTGTCCGTTGCTCTACTGTTTTCTCTCGTGCCTTAGTTGGGGACATCTCACTCCCTCAACTATGGCGGACCTCCTTCTGTCGACATTAGCACCTTCATTCCAGAAGCCAGGTCTAGAGGGCGGTGTACCTTGGTTCCAGCTTCCACTCTTGTTTGGTGCCTCGGATCAGGCCAAGGGATCTCTCATTTCCCTTTGACTTGATTGTTTCTCCAGCTCCTTTCAGCATGATCGAGATTCGTATACTTGATGGTCCAATGATCCAGCAGCAGCTCTTGATGATTCCCGGGTGTGTGTGAGATGTCTCAACCCTCATGAGGGGGTGGCCCTGCAGGTAGCCCCCCACATGCCCGGATGACCTCTTCTTTGCAGCCTTCGATGGAGCTCCAGATATTTGATGATGTTGTCCGTAGCCACTTGCAGCGCCTCTTCGACTTGCATGTATCAGTCAGATTTTGTGAGCCCTTCCCCATTTACAGGGGGGATTTGGGTTGTATTTGTATCTCATGTACTCAGATATTATTGTACAAGTCCTGGCTGTTATCCTAGGCACAGCATGTATGTGGGATTTCTCATTGTATTTTTATTTGGCTCATGACTATGCCAGCTGTACTTTATGGTTCGGTCCCTTGTTTACTGGACACACTATTCTTTTGTACTTTGTCTCGGCGGGCATAGGTATGCCTCCCCCGCCGCCTTCAGCACAGGTACCCTCTCATACAAAGAGACTTGTTGCACCTGCGAGTCTCGTCTCCTTAGGGTCTAGTCCTTCAGCACACTATCTACCTCACATTTCTCTCTCTGACATCCTTTTTGTTGTCTAGTGATTGTGTTCTTACAACGTACTTCGATCATACGATTTGCTCCTAACACTCGCACGCTGGGGGGCAATCTGTTACACCATTTTTTGGTCATCTAACCTATTATCATTAGATGGACCCAAGTACACCATGTAAGACCAGTTTTACCCTAAGTAAAACTGCTTTCACTATGTTAAAACAGAAAACCCCAAAAGGAAATATTAAACAAACCCATATTTGTTTGATTTTCCTCATGGAATAATTAATTAAACCATAATTTAATTATTATTCCCAGTCATGTTTAATCCAAAATCAAAGAAATTAATTAGATAAACCTTTATTTATCTTATTATTTTCTAGGAATAATTACTTAAACCTTATTTAGATGATATTCCTTGTTAAATATGACCAAATCACCCACAAATAATTAAATAAATCACTATTTATTTAATTATCTTTCAACCACTTCCTTAAATAATTAAATAAATCATTATTTATTTGATTATCTTCTAACCGCTTCCTTAAAAGATAAATAAATCATTTATTTATTTATTTTTGACAAATTAAGGGATTTGACCCAAGTCAAATACCTTTTCCCTCCAACAAATATAATAAAATATTCCATAAAAAGTGGATCTAGATCTGGTTAACCCATGCACCAAGATCTAGAATGACTCAATATTTTGTTATAAATAGGAGGGTTTTTCCTACCATTCTTCACCTTTGTTGCCTATTAGATCACTCTGGATCTATACACTTGGTCACCATTTTCTGCCATTTGCTGTGTGAGCTCCCTTTGAGTTCCATTCTTTGTGTGGGTTTTCTACACCAACAAGAGAGATATTTTAGATCTGAAGTGCTGAGGACTTCCAAGAACCCATCCCACCGAGGAGAATTGGATACGCCTTCTTGTTTTCCTCCCAGGTGCCCGATTAATACAAAAATTCTTTCAAAAATTGTTCTTGTCTTGTCTATTGGTATATGGAGCAAACCCTTATTTTTTCTGCTTAATGTCTTTCCATGCATAGATCTGGTTTTTTGCAGCTCTTTTATGTCTAACTAACTGCAGATCTGAAGATATTGGCAACCACTTTTGTTGTTAGGGCTATTAGTTATGCGTAGCTAAAGTGGTCCTTTTTCGTACACTTCGACGAAGGATTCATACTAACACAAAGATTGACACTAAAATCAAAAAGGAGTAGAGACATTGGATGGGAGGCATTTAGGAGAAGCTTAGAGAACAGGGGTTATTTTAGGGGTCTTCTTGAAGGATTGAAGGAGCATAAAAAGCTCATGGATGAAGCATTGGACTATTACAGAAATACCACACTCTTCTCTAGAGTCAAGTAAGCCTAATTTTTTTTCACATGACACAGATGATCCATATGATGCACTACCACCTCAATTTAAGTACGCATTATCAACGGTGAAAACAGTTCATAAACAAAAGAAATTATTTTATTTATTCTATAACTGGAAACCTATTTTTTCTACATGGATGGTAAACCTGGAAAGAATATCTACCCACCCATTTGAGCGAAGAACTGGTACCTTTCCATCACCATACCATAATATGTCGGTAGGTTAAATAATTCCTTTATTTATTCGTAAACGGGAACCTATTGTTTTTACATGGATGGTAAACTTGGTAAGAAGCTCTACCCACCCTCAACACATTTGACCGAAGAACTGGTACCTTGCCAGGACCATACCATAATCTGAATACGTCAATATTATTCAATATATTCAAGAGCCAACCTGGAAAACCTCATGCAAGGGAGGACTCAGGAGCATGCCTGTTAGGATTTGAAACCGTGTCATTGTCACAAAAATTTCTTTAAGTTTCCACTAGTCCAGAGCCTGATGTACAAAGCAACATAAGTTCTTGTAATCGAATTCAAAATTGTATGCATGATTCTCTAATATTTTTAGCATGGGGGCTGTTAAATTCAATTTGTGTCTACAGGAGGGAGGCCAAACACACATACATGTGTGCCTCCAGGTTCTGTCGATAAAAATATATGAGTACAATGAGAATATTATGCAAAAAGGGTGGATAGCACAAAGGCTTTTGCCATAGAAACATATAAAGGGCAGGTGACATTGGGACTAAGCACTAAACATGCTACCTATGAGCTAGTGAATCCTGTGATTTACAAAACATCGTTGTACAGACACAATCAAATTCCACCCCTTAATGAAGACACATGCCTTCATGCAAGAGTGCAACATGAGCCTGGCAGTGAAACATAAATCAAACTATTCCTTTGTAACTTTTCAGGCATCATGCGAAGGATTGACATATGTCTGGTTAGGAAGCACAACTAACCTATATTACCTATAAAATGTTGAAAGGGTGTGAAGGGAAACACGAAACCCCCACAGGATATGTAGACCTGAGACCACTGGAGTCCAACAGACCCCAGCCAACAAGAGCACCCTTGATGGGCCACAACAAGTCAACAATGGCATGGGAGTGGCAGAAAAAGGTTATTTCCAATGCCTTGCAAACAACATCACACACACCAGTAGGCAAATTGAAACTAAGAAAGTCTTCTGCACTAAAGCAATTGTGTTGTGGCTGGAAATAAAGAGCATCATGGCTTTTTCCCATTGCACACAGAAAATTGAAACTAATATGAAAAGCAAAATGATATCAGCTCTTCCATATTAGGACAGGACAGATAAGGTCAAATTAAAATGGTTATAAAATGCAAACCAATAGTGCATCTGCCATATCAAGATTCAGGACTAAGAAAACAAGATAAAATATTCAACAGTCTCTAGGTTGGTTAGCCTTTGCAGGAGATTATTTAGTTTTGGAACCTTCTCCCTTAATGATGTTCACATGGTTATGTTATGAAACGTTGTATTTAACTCTAACCTCCCGAGGTCTTGAGTTAAGTCTGTCAAAGTGTGTGGTTGTCTTATGATGTGAATTAAATCTACATTTTTTATTGATGTATGACAAATCATGGCCGTGTTCAGTTTGCAAAATAGCAAGGTGTGATCAAAGATGTTCACTTACTCTCCTATGTTAGTAGTCATGATTAGAGATTCCAATCAAATAGTTGATAAACTTAGTAATGATCCAATTTCAATTAAAACTACACGACCAAAATGGAGTTTGTGATTGATATTTTGTATACTTCTTCGAGATAGGGAAGCGTAATTCATTCCCTAAGGTTCTTGAAGATGGCTGTATTTCCTATTATGCTTGGTTTATTGTGATAGTGACCAATGTGAAGCACTCAATTTCTTTGTGAAACATAGAAAAGTATGTTTAATGGAGTAGACAATTTCTTACTTTGTGAAACATATAAAAGTACGTTTCGTGGAAAACCTTCAAAGGAAAAAACATTTTTTGTTTATTTGTTGATCCAAAACAAATTCAGGCAATTCACTATAGGGATAAAGATAGTATGCACTATGACTTCTTATTTACTTATCATGAATCTATTTTTAACATGAAAGGAAATTATTTAGTGTAGTTTTAAATAAATGTTCAATGTTGAAATTTGAATGTAGTCATTGGAAAATGACAGTTAAACAAACCAATTTCTAAATGATGCCTTGCAAGATTAAGGTTTTTGCTGTTGTTTTTGATATAATGAAAGATATATACTTCAGTAGGTGCAAAAGGCTTAAAATTGGAAACTTGAGCACTGAAACCTGCTAGTTAAATTTTCCAATCTTTTATTAACCTATTTTTTTGGAGATTGATTGTGTTCTTGGAGAGTTGTCTTTTTTTTGAAGGATATGTACAACTTATTCTTTTCATATTTAGTATACGATTTAAGAAATAGACTCTGTTCTTTGGTGCATGGCCATTACAACAAGTACTTGTTTTCACTTTCGAAGGAGTAGGTATGAAAGATAAGTTTTCTTATTTGATTTTGATATGATGTTTTTCTTTTGTTTCAACAAAGTAAATGCATGCTCTGCTGAATTGCATTGATGAAATTTTGTCCTTGCCCCATTCCTCATCCTATTTTGTGGGTTTGGACCTTCCACCAGATGATGATGATACATGGATTTACAATGGAGAAAAGGATATGACTGCTGCCATGCTATAGAGACAGAAGGAAATAGATTCATATGAGAGAGATTGAATTAAGCAGAAGCAATCAAAGAATCCTACATGGAATTACTCTACCTCAAGAGAGACTATGAATGATTTTAATGTGGAAGATGTAGTGAAGAATATGCAAGAATTTGTGGATAAATTTCAAGTTACGAAGGATCTGAAGTTCGAGGAAATGGGTAGTGCTAGTTAATATGTTTCTTGCATGTGATTGGTTGTTCTATTGCTAAATATCATTCAATTTAACCAGAAACATGCATAAAGCAATAATCCTACCAACCTCTATAGTTTCAACACAGTTCTTTGGGCACTTATGTCTTCTAGATAGGGTTGCCATTTATGGATAGGAGTTTTTCTTACGCAGAAATAAAAAATGTGTATCCTTATCAAAGCATTAGCATACAACACATGCCCTTATGTGCATTGGTCCTTGGATGTTCTCATGAACCAAAAAAATATTGCCTGGATGTTGTAGAAGAATTGACATTTTCCAGCAGAGAAAGCTGAGCATATCTTTTAGCTTGGATTCATCTCTTTGACAGCTACTATAGATTGGTAATGCAAGGCCCGTGTTGGTCGATGTTTTCAACATATCATGGATCTAGCATCATTTAAAATTTTTCCATGTAGGTGAAATATAAACTAATGTAACAATAGGAAGGTGTTGTAAAAAATAAGGTGACACGAAGGGAACCATTGTTAGATTTAGCTTCACAAGATATCAAGCATTATACTTCCTTGTTAGTCAGATATGATGTTTTGTCGTAGGTGAGGATTCTAGTCCCAAGCGCAGCAAGAAGAAGAAGAAGAAAACACGGGGAAACGATGTCGAAGAGGAAGAAGAAGAACAAAAGGAAGAGAAAGAAGAGAATCCCAATGCAGTTTCTAATTTCAATATCTCAGAGCCACTAAGGAAGAAGCTCAAGTCCAAGGGGATTGAGTCACTCTGACCCATCCAGGAAATGACCTTTGAGATTATCTTCAATGGCTCGGACATGGGTGGTCGAGCTCGTACATGCCAGGGTAAAACATTGGCATTTTTGTTGCCTATTGTGGAGTCATTAACAAGTGGTCGAAATGCCAAAGGTAAGAATACAGCCTATGGGAGGGCCCCCAGTGTGATTGTGTTAGTTCCAACAAGGGAGCTTGCAAAACAAGTCCATGTTGACTTTGAGGTTTATGGTGGAGTTGTTGGCCTTCATTCATCCTCTATATATGGAGGTGCTCCCTATGGTCCACAGGAATATGCATTGCGTAGAGGTGTGGATATCATTGTAGGTAAACCTGGGTGCATTAAGGATCATATTGAAAGAGGGACGTTGAATCTGAAATCCTTGAAATTTTGTGTCTTGGATGAGGTTGATGAAACATTGAACATGGGTTTTGTAGAACATGTTGAGATCATTCTTGGAAAAGTTGAGGATGCAAGCAAGGTTCAGGCGCTTCTTTTTAGTGCAACAATGCTAGATTGGGTATAGAATATTGCATCAAGGTTCTTGAAACATGACAAAAAAACTACAGATCTCGTGGGAGATGATAAGATGAAAGCTAGTAGAGGTGTGAGACACATCGTTCTTCCTTGTTTCTATTCAGCAAGACCACAAGTTATACCAGATGTTATTCGCTGTTATAACAATGGGGGAAGTGTGATTGTTTTTACTGAGACAATTAATGACACATTTGAACTCGCTGGATCTTTTCCAAATGCTCGTGCTTTGCATGGAGATATACAACAATCACAACGTGAAGTGATTCTTGCTGGATTATTTTCGGGAAAGTTTGCACTCCTAGTTGCGACTGATGTTGCGGCACGCGGTTTGGACATCAATGATGTACATTTTATAATTCAGTGTGAACCACCAAGAGATGTGGAAATATACATTCCTACGTAAACTACCCACGAAGACTCTAAGTACAGTATGGATTGAGACCCCTACCTTGCTCTATGTTATTCAAACGAGACTTCTTCTACAAGCCTCCATAGAGAAAGTCCTTGTAGGATTTCAAAGGCTTCTTGACTTCTTTATTCAATGGCCATCTCTACCCATCAACTTCCCCCTTTAGGTACTCTTTATACACACCAAGGTCACTTCCTATCATCTAAACATGACTTGAGCCAAGTGAGTAGCGAGAATATCTATATGCAATACATCTATGCACGTGGTCATTTGTTGGAGAAGAGTTTCACAAAAAAATCTAAATAATAGGGAAAATTATAATTTTTTCGTAAATATTGCATTTATATTAAGGCAATGCATGTTTTTCCTCACACTAGTGAGTCAAATTCAACAAGAAGTGCAAAACTCATTAAGTACTTATGTGTCAAACTTTGACAATTAAGAAATCACAATTCAAACTAATGTCGATGAGTAATCCAAAAGACATCCATAAGGATCATCTTCCTAATGTGACGATACATTTTTAAAGTGTATGATATCAATTGACCTATGTTCAAGTATGAATAATCCAAACAAGTCTCTTTTAATTTGGAATAAAATTTTCGGTAACATTCCTCCTTTATTTTATGAAGATAAACCTATTTTGCAATAAATAGACGTAGAATACAATTTATAACAAATTGCACTTATTAATAAAGTTTCTCCTCTGTTTGGGGAATAAAGACCTATTATCCAGCATGGATAATAGTAAATACATACACCATATATAGCTTATACAAACAATTTGTAGAAAGATCCACAATTCTTTAGTTCCTTGAAATCCCACTAATAATGCCAAAAAACAACAGTTAAAAGTTTTATTACACGCTCCATAATTTAAAATAAAATAAAATCCATGATCCAAAACATTAGAAAACATCTTAAACTTCCACCCCATTTCAAGGGCTTCAAGCCACTTCTTACCATTTTTCTAAACTTCAAGTATCACAAGGCCATTGTAAGATATTACAAAGAAGGTTAACTGTTTGAAGCCCATAAAAACACAAAAAATTGTATTTTTCTCTATGGTATAATGTTCAGTGCAACAATGAATTTGAGAAGAGGATCCTATCTCATTTGAATCCCTTTGAAATTTGTGGTACATCTGAAGAATGAACATGAAGAATAAGGAATGCTTGGTCTAGGTCTGCTAACTCTTATTCCAATAGACAATTTAAGAAATCAGAATGAACATATGCATAGACACATCCATATATTTGCTTATGTAGTAACATACAGTTTTAACTACTAACATTAGCCTAAAAATAAATATAAGAAAAATATGCCACTTGACTGTGCCTCCAGTTAGCCATAAGAATCACATGCAAGTTGAATTTGCCTCCAGTTTCCACTAGAAATGGAGGACCTGAAAGGTCATTGGAATAACTGGAATAACTAGACCATATTATCAAATAATTTGCTAAAAACAGTCATACAAAAAAACTATATTTCTGACAATAAGTAGCTAGAACCATGGTTCAATGCTTTGAAACTCTTTAAATCTAACCTCTGCATAAATCAACCCCAGAGCTAGAATACAACAATCATATTTCATATCGTGCTTCCAATGTAATTTTCTGCATAGGGGTTCATAGCGGCTAGGTAGTGAGGTTGACCTGGTGCTTCAAACAATTTTTTCCACATTGTCATCAATAAATCATTCTATCAATGGGTCTTCCAACTTCAATATAAAAAAAATGGAGCACGGGCATGGGGGTGCATAGATTAAAACGCCAGCTGAAACCTACATTGGGCCTTCATTTTCAAGTAAAGGAAGCCTTCTATAATCCACCACTTTCTGTTGATTTTTGCAAATCTGACATAAAAAATAATTCATAGATATTATAAAAAGGAGTTATCACTGTATATCTATATATCCAAAAGTTAAAATGTTGTTCTGCATCCAGAGGCATTGACATTCAAACCCGTGGCATGCCAAGAGCACATTCAAACTCCTTAGCTCTCTCTTGCATGATACAGTTACTAACACTGAGATCTTTTATAAAATCAAGTGTGGATTCTATATGAAAAAGGACATTACCTCGTTCATAGTACCCAATATTAGTGTTTTTTCAAAATTAAATGTGGATTCACCAATAGGATCTGTTTTCACTGGTGAGCTTGAAAGAGCATTAAACCATCTACCATAGTTTCATTCTAACATGACCTCGTTCATAGTAGCTAATATTAGTTTTTTTTCAAAATTAAATGTGGATTCACCAACAGGACCTCCGTTCACAATTAAGGTTGATAGAGCATTAAACCACCTACCATAGTTTCATTCTAAATGTGGTCTATCGCACCATAATGACACATCAAAGTGTTGAGGAAGGGTGCAAGTTCCAGAGGATTTTCGTGGAATTGTTACTCCTCAGACCTGGTCCCTGAGCGAAAGTATATGTGTCTCGTGGTGCATATAGGAAGCTTAGTGCATGTTAACGTGTGGGTTCTACCTGACAGGGAACATTGTTTTGTCCATATAATTCCAACTATAATATTTATACCTGACAAGAGACATTGCCTCATTTGAAATCTTCGCAAAGACATTACACAATTGTGTTTTTTTATTTCTAAAAATAAGTGTGGGTTAACCAACGGGGGCTTGATTCACTGGTGAGATTGACTGAATACCAAGCCATCTGCCCTTGTTCCATTCTCATTGTGGTCTGCCCTGCAGGAATGGCATGTCAAAAAAGGCTGAGGCTGAGCTCAATCTCTGGAAGATTTTGGTGGAACAATTACTTGACCATTACATGAACCAAGAGGAACTGGGTTTTAAGCAGTACAACCATCAAGCTCAAGGAATGATAAAATGTGGGTTCTGCCTGAGAGGGAGCATTTTCTTTGCCCAAAATTCCACAATTTAAGGGTGAGTCTACTCTTTGATGACAATTTTACTGTACTTCTGCAGAAGGTAGAAGTCAGGCCAACCAACTGCTGAGCAATAGATGTGATCGATCATAATTAACATTTTCCAAAACTTTAACTCCATTTATTTTTCAAAGAATTTTGGGGCATTGCTAACGAACGATCGGTGAGTCAAGCCATCCTCCAACATTTCTGTTCTGGCCATGGTTTGCCCCAGCCAAATGGCATGTAAAAAAGGATGAGGCTACATTTGCGCAAAAATAAGCCCATCAGACCTGCGTCGTAAGCCAAAGAGAGTATGTATTGTGTCGTAACACCGTCGACACTAGAACATATTTTCCAAAGCTAGGTAGTGACTATTTTCTCTTATCAGAATGAAATGAAAGAAGTCCTATAATTCCATTATTTATAATCTCCGGCACACGAAAAATAGGAACTTGATCAAGATTTACCAGTTCTCCGAGTGCAATAAAAGACAATAACATTACTAAGGATAAAAAGTTTTTCAATGCGTGATAGAAAGCAATATATGATTTCTCAGATAGAAAGGCAGGCTGGTGTAAAATTTGAGCATGTATCTGCTCCTCAGCCAGGAGAGGGTTGCTAAAGCTACTGGTTCAACTGCTGCAGAAAGTATTACGAGTGTCAATGACAATGTGCTTCCCATTTTTTGGCAGTCAGCTGAGGACCTGGTGAAGAAATATGATCTTTCACCTGTGGATATTATTGCAAAAGCACTAGCCAAGATTGCAGGATACACAAAATTCAAGAGAAGATCATTACTGTCCTCTCAAGAGGGTTTTGAAACCTTAATTCTTAAAAATGGAAGGATTATGCATACACCAACATATGCTTTTAACATACTAAGAATGTTTTGATAAAGTTCTGTCCTTGCCCCATTCCTCATCTGATTTGTGGGTTTGGACCTTCCACCGGATGATGATGATATGCAGCTTTACAATGGAGAAGAGGATATGACTACTGCCATGCTAGAGAGACAAAAGGAAATAGATTCATATGAGAGAGATCGACTTAAGCGGAAGCAATCAAATAATCCTACAGGGAATTAATCTACCTCAAGAGAGACTATGAATGATTTTAAATTTTAATGTGGTAGATGTAGACAAGAATATGCAGAAATTTGTGGATAAAATGTCGAGTTATGAAGGAGCTGAAGTTCCAGGAAATGGGTGAGTGCTAGTTAATATGTTTCTTGCATGTTCTTGGTTGTTATATTGTTAAATATCATTCAATGTAAGCAGAAACATGCATAAAGCAATAATCCTGCCAACCTCTATAGTTTCAACACAATTATTTGGGCACTTATGTCTTCTAGATAGGGTTGCCATTTATGAATATGATGTTTTCTTACACAGGAATAAAAATTGTGTATCCTTATCAAAGCAATATTATACAACACATGCCCTTATGTGCATTGGTCCTTGGATGTTCTCATGAACTAGAAAAATATTGCCTTGATGTTGTAGAAGAATTAACATTTGCCGGCAGAGAAAGCAGAGCTTATATTTTTAGCCTGGATTCATCTCTTTAACAGCTGCTAGAGATTGGTAATGCAAGGCCCATGTTGGTCGATGTTTTCAAAATATCATGGATTTGGCATTATTTAAAATTTTCCATGTAGGTGAAATATAAACTAATGTAACAACAGGAAGGTGCTTGTCAAAAATAAGTTGATACGAAGGGAACCACAGTCAGATTTAGCTTCACAATGTATCAAGCATTAGACTTCCTTGTTAGTCAGATATGATATTTTTCTTTTGTTTCAACAAAGTAATGCATGCTCCAGTTGAGTGCATTGATGAAATTTTTTCATTGCCCCATTCCTCATCCAATTTTGTGGGTTTGGACCTTCCACCAGATGATGATGATATGTGGCTTTACAATGGAGAAGAGGATTTGACTGCTACCATGATAGAGAGACAAAAGGAAATAGATTCATATGAGAGATATCGACTTAAGCGGAAGAAATCAAAGAATCCTAAAGGGAATTACTCTAACTCAAGAGAGACTATGAATGAATTTAATGTGGAAGATGTAGCCAATAATATGCAGGAATTTGTGGATAAAATGTTAAGTTATGAAGGAGCTGAAGTTCCAGGAAATGGGTGAGTGCTAGTTAATATGTTTCTTGCATGTGATTGGTTGTTCTATTGCTAAATATCATTCAATGTAAGCAGAAACATGCATAAAGCAGTAATCCTGCCAACCACTATAGTTTCAACACAGTTCTTTGGGAACTTATGTCTTCTAGACAGGGTTGCCATTTATGGATAGGAGGTTTTCTTACACATGAATAAAAATTGTGTATCCTTATCAAAGCAGTAGTATACAACACTTGCCCTTATGTGCATTGGTCCTTGGATGTTCTCATGAAACAGAAAAATATTGCCTAGATGTTGTAGAAGAATTGAAATTTTCCAGCAGAGAAAGCAGAGCATATATTTTAGCTTGGATTCATCTCTTTGACAACTGCTAGAGATTGGAAATGCAAGGCCTGTGTTGGTCAATGTTTTCAACATATCACAGATCTAGGATAATTTACAATTTTTCCATGTAGGTGAAATATAAACTAATGTAACAACAGGAAGGTACTTGTCAAAAATAACTTGATACGAAGGGAACCATAGTCATATTTAGCATCACAAGGTATCAAGCATTAGACTTCCTTGTTAGTGTTTTGGTTCAAACATGAATAACACTTTTGAGCATTTTGACAATGTTTGCTGAAGATAACTGGCAGCTAAGTCACTAGTAACTTGGGAAAGAAGCATACAATTGCTAGAACAGACAAACATATTGTTGTAGAGGTAAATCCCCTCTGCGGAAAGAGGCGATCCCTACTAGCCCAGATCAGGTCTAGCAACAATCGTATCACGCTAAGGTGAAAGTTCCTAATTGCAATAGACCAAATTGCGAAGAAGGCCTACCTCAAGTCCAACGCTGTTGTTTGTAGAGAAGATGGCGCTCCCGTTTCCTTGCTCCAGCAGATCACAATCCTCTCGCTTGCCGCGATCGAACACCTGCACACACAAGAAACACGACAAAAACAAGCATAATGTTGTGTAACCAGCTCCAAAAATAGAAGAAAAAAGACATCAACGCCTTAGAAATAAGTCACTTCGAGGGGGCAACCTCCAATACATTACATAAATGAACAATTCTTGGATGATACAATTTACAAAACCTCCTTTCTATAAATAGGAGTCCATGGGGCCATAATGTAATCCTAGTGGGCCACAATGTAATCCTAGCCGACCTAACAATAATAATTTAAGGGCACAATAATAACAAAATGGGGTTACAAGGGTACAATAATAACAATAAGGGGGTTACACTAACAATAATAAGGGACTATACTAGTAATATAGGGACCTAACATGCCCCTCTCCTTCAAAAAAAGTGTTGTCCTCAACGCTTGAGTAGCTATGGGTGCTTTTGTATAAAATTCTCATCCTCCCATGTAGAATCTTCAGTGGGTAAGTTCTTCCACTTGATGAGATACTCTGAAATTGATCGATTCCGTAGTTGTCGAGTTCTCGTTTCCATGACCGCTTCAGGTTCCAATATGATTTTTCCTTCCTCATCAAGTTCTGGCAATATTGTTTGAACTGGAAGATTTTCACCTATAACCTTCTTTAAGCATGAAACATGGAAAACTGGATGTACTCGTTAAGAAGCAGGAAGCTCCAATTTGTATGCCATAGAACCAATCTTTTGCAACACCTTGTAAGGACCATAGTACTTTGGTGATAATTTATTATCCTTCTTAGCTTGCTTGAGGGACATTTGTTTGTATGGTTGTAGCCGTAAAAATACCCAATCTCCTACATCAAAACTTCTCTCATTGCGATGTTGATCTGCCTGTTGTTTCATTCGATTTTGTGCCAAATTCAGGTTATCCTTTAAGAGTTGGAGAACTTCTTGCTGATGCTCGATGTGATCTTCCACTGCTTGAACCTTCGAATTTTCCTTTAAATATGATGTGATCAATGGTGGATGATATCCATAAAGTTCCATAAATGGGGTCATTTTTGCTGCAGTATGGAAGGAAGTGTTATACCACCATTCAGCGAGAGGTAACCACTTGACCCATTGTGTTTGTTTATCAGATACAAACAACGAAGATATCCTTCCAAACATTTATTTACTATCTCAGTTTGACCATCAGATTGAGGATGATAAGATGAGCTATGAGCTAATTGAGTACCCAAACAAGAAAATAACTCCGTCCAAAAATTTCGAGTAAAAATGGGATCTCTGTCGCTCACAATAACCCTTGGGCTTCCATGTAGCTTTTGAATTCTGTCCATAAATGTAGTAGCAAATGTACTTTCTTTAAATGGATGAGATAATGCACAAAAGTGTGCATACTTGGTAAGTCTATCAACTACCACCATGATGACACTCTTTCCTTCGGACTTAGGTAAACCCGTGATAAAATCCATTGAAATCTCCTCCCAACGTTGACTTGGAATGGATAAAGGTTGTAGAAGACCCCGGGTCTTAATTGTCTCCACTTTATTCTGCTGGAAAACCAAACATTCCGCCACAAAATTTTGAATATTAGATTTAAGGCCATACCAAAAAAAATCTTTCTTCACCCTGTGGTAAGTTTTTAAAAATCCTGAGTGTCCTCCTAAAGGAGAAGTGTGCAATTCCAGAAGAATCTTTTGTTTTAGTTGGGAATTCTTACAAAGATATAAGCGATCTTTGTACCATAAGGAATCGTTTTTCCAACTAAATGTATCAGATGTACTAGGATCTTGCTGAAACTTTTGAATGAGTGTCCATACATCTTTGTCCTTCTTCCATTCATCTCTTGCTTCGGTTATCCAATCTGGTTGGATAATAGAAATGGCACAAAGCAATGCTTCCACCTCTTCATTCTTTCTTGAGAGTGCATCTGCAACAACATTAAGCTTTCCTTTTTGTAGATTATTTCAAAGTCATAACCCAACATCTTTGTGACCCATTTTTGCTGCTCTTCTGAAGATATTCTTTGTTCCAAAAAGTGTTTAAGACTATCATGATCAGTTTTTACCCTGAAGTGTCTTCCCATTAGGTAAGTTCTCCATTTCTTTAGTGCATGCAGTATTGCTAACATTTCCTTCTCATAAATAGGTTTCTGTAAATACTTTCCTTTGATTGGACGACTTTCAAAAGAAATGGGTCTTCCTTCCTGCATTAAAACTGCACCAATTCCATTTCCTGAGGCATCATATTCCACAATAAAGGTTTTTGTGAAGTCTGGCGTAGCTAAGACCGGTGCTAGGCACATTGCCTCTTTAAGATGTTCAAAGGCCTTAGTTGCTTCAGGAGTCCATGAAAATGCATTTTTCTTCAATAATGTTGTTAGAGGTGCTGCTATTCTCCCATAATTCTTAAAAAACTTGCGATAATAGCCTGTTAACCCGAGAAATCCTCGCAACTGCTTTATTGTCTTGGGGACTTTCCATTCCTTAATGGCTTTAATTTTGTTAGGGTCTACTTTCACACCTTCGTGAGATATAATATGACCCAGATATTCCACCTCTTGTACTCCAAAGAAACATTTGAATGTTTTTGCATATAATTGTTTCTCCTGCAATAGTTTGAGCACCCTGTCAACATGTTCAACATGATCCTTCCAAGACCTGCTGTAGATTAGTATATCATCAAAAAATACTACACAAATTTTCTAAGGAAGGGTTTGAAAATGGAATTCATCGACCCTTGAAATGTAGAAGGTGCATTGGTAAGGCCAAAAGGCATGACCAAAAATTCATAATGACCCTCATGAGTTCGAAATGTTGTTTTTGGAATATCTTCAGTCTTCATTCTAATTTGATGATATCCCGAACGAAGATCCAACTTGGTAAAATAAATTGCTCCATGTAATTCATCCAATAATTCATCAATCACAGGAATGGGAAATTTATCTTTAATGGTGAGCTTATTGAGCTCCCTATAATCTGGACACATCCGCCATGATCCATCCTTCTTGTGTACCAATACTACAGGAGCAGAGAAAGAATTTTGACTAGGTTGAATTATACCCGCCTCTAACATTTCTGCAATCATACGTTCAATTTCGCTCTTTTGGAAGTAAGGATATCTATAAGGCCTGATGTTTGGAGGAACACTTCCTGGAATCAAAGGAATAGCATGATCATGATCACGAATAGGTGGGAGTCCTTTGGGAGTTTCAAACACCTTGGAATGATTGTCCAAGACTTGTTGGAGATCTGCAGAAATAGATGATTTTGATGTCGGAACTTCTAGTGAGCATAATTGTACAATTACGCCTCGTTGTTCTTTCTTTAGAAGCGTTGTCATGACATTAGAGCTTATTATCCTTCCTGGCTTCCCTTCAATACCCCGTAATTCGACTTCCTTTCCTTCTGAAAAAAATTTCAAGAAAAGTTCTTGAAAATTAAAAGCTACCGTCCCCAAAGATTGTAACCATTGTACTCCTAGTACAACATCAGCACCTCCCATAGGAATGGAAATCATTGGACTTGTCAACACATATTCCCCATGGTTAGCTTGATATTATGGCATTTTCCAGAGCAATTTATAGTTCCTCCATTTGCAACCATCACTTGACATTCTGGTGCTGGGTATAGGAAACAATTTAATTCCTTGGCTACCTTACAATGAATAAAATTATGGGTGCTACCTGAATCAATCAACACTATTACTTTTTTCTTCTTGATATGTCCTTCTATCTTGAGAGTTTGAGGAGTGGTAATTCCTACCAGTGCATTACACGATATGGTCGGATTCATTTCTTCCTTTTCTAGGGCTGGTTCCTGGTGTATATCCTCTTCTTGTTCATTTTCTTCTTCCTCTTCACAATCTATGTAAAATAATTTCTTCTCAGCACACTTATGACCTTTGGTGTATTTGCTATCACAACCGTAGCAAAGCCCTTTTGCTCTTTTTTCTTCCAATTGTTGTGGTGTCAACCTTGTAGGTTGTGGAAATCTAGGCGTAGCAACACTTCCTTCTTTATAGAATTGAGTGGTAGGCTTCCTTGTCCCCATAATTTTACATTCAACTTTTCTTGCCAACCTGAATGCCTTCTCCAATGAATCAGGTTCCAAAACACGAACTTCATGTTGGATGTTATCCTTTAGAGTACCTATGAAGAGATCAATCCTGTGTTCCTCTGGAATATCAGTTACCCTTATATTCAATTTTTGGAAGTCCTCAATGTGCTGCTCCACTAAACCCTTTTGTTTGAGATTTATCAATTGGGTAAAGAAGGTGTTGCTCTTTGTATCCTCATAATGTGCTATCATTTCCTCCGTAAAAATTGACCAAGTGACAATTTTTTTACGGGAGCAAAGCCATCGATACCATACAAATGTATTTTGTTCTAAATGAAAAGTTGCAATGCGTACCTTTTGTGTGTTTTGCACATTATGGAGATCAAAATATTGCTCCATTTGTAGTATCCATGTTACAGGATCCTTTCCATCAAACTTCCCCATATCCATTTTTGGAATATGGTGGTTATTCCCGCCAACATTAGAGTTTATGAAATCACGATTAACATTTATTTTGTTCTCATCATGAGGTTCTTCTACTATCTTTTCACCATTAGGAAACATTTCTTGTATCAACTTTTTCAAACCTTCGATGTCTTCTTTTAGATCATTCTTCATGTTTTCCATGTTCTTTTCCATGTTGTCGTTCATGTCATCCATCTTAGCTTCCATGCCAGCTTCCATGCCATCCATCTTAGCTTCCATTCCTTTCTTCAAAACTTCCATTTCATTTTTTGTTGCTCTTTGCGAGAGTGAAATTTGTTGCACTTGCTCTTGTAATTTTGATAGATCATGTTGCAATTCTTCATCTTCATGAGTCATAGTAGAGCCTTCTGAAGGCTTAATGGGTGTTGAATTAATTTTACAGGGCATATTTTAGAACCCAATACTGATATCTATTCTACAATATGCCCTTGGAATCAATTCAACTTGATTCTCTCAAGTCTCTCAAACAAGACTTATGCGTCTTAAAAAATACACACCTTTACTTGCTTTGAGGAGCTCATATTGAAATTGAATTATCATGTAATTGAAAATCTTCAATATCTGAAATTCAGCCTTGTAGTAGCCCTCCGAATCTCTTCAAATGCCCTGTGTCCGATCTGATTTGGATTCTCCAAGACAAAGTTGTGTCCAATCTCCCACAATGACCTAATTATGGACTGGTTCAATAGAGCGAACTTGTATGACTTGCCACGTGTCATTGTTTCGTCCTTTGTCTCTGAAATTAATAGCTAAGAAACTAAAGTCCGTGTGCTTGTGACAAATATTTACGGCACTCCAATCCGATGCTCAGAGAGAGAGTTATTGAAATTTTCCCACGATCACCTTTTTTAGATGAAATTCAGGAGCCTGAAAAAGCACTACCTTCCACAGATCATATCTCCAAAAATATTACGAACCAAGCTCTGAAATGTTTTGATGAATTTCCTAAATATTTTTACCTTTCTGCTCTATACCAATTTTAGATTCTCAACCTCTATAGAAAAATTATAGCGCAAATGCCATGATGACCTGTTTAGGAGCTTGAAAAAATACCTAACTCCCACAGATGATATCGCCAAAAATATTGCGAAAAAAGCTCTGAAATTTCTATGAAATCTTCCTCAGGATTTCAGCTTCGCACCCTAAAAATTTCAGCTTCTGAAGTTTTTTAGAAAAAAATATATAGCGAAAATTCCACGATGACCTGTTTGGAGCAGAGAAACCCTAGAATCCAAAGTTATGATACCAAATTTTGAGTAACCAGCTCCAAAATTAGAAGAAAAGAGATATCAATGCCTTATAAATAAGCCACTTCGAGGGGGCAACCTCTAATACTTTACATAAATGAACAATTCTTGGATGATACAATTTACAAAACCTCCTTTCTATATATAGGAGTCCATGGGGCCATAATGTAAATATAGTGATTTCTTAATGTAATCCCTAGCATTCTTAATAATAATTTAAGGGCACAATAATAACAAAATGGGGGTTACAAGGGTACAATAATAACAATAAGGGGGTTACACTAACAATAATAAGGGACTATACTAGTAATATAGGGACCTAACACATAAAACCCAATATATGCAATTATGTATCAGTCAGAGAAGACACAACTCATGATCATAATGAAAAATATGAGTGGAACCATAACCAATGTCGCTTATCATTAATTCATACAAAGGAAAATACAACATGGCTCTAACGCTGAATCTTCCTTCGGCGGGTTGTTAGTGGAATACGTCTCGTTAAAGCTCGTCGGGAATGGGGACAAGCCTCTCTCTTCGATCGTCAATCTCCTTGCTACTGATTTGGCTCTATGAGGACTATTGCATCATTCTTTAGGCTATGAAGGCTCTTGGAGACTCTTGGATACTCTTGGAGACTAGATTGGAAAGGAAAATAGCAAGCTTATGTAGATGGTGGAAGGGGAGTTGGGATCCCTACAATCATGGGATTGGCCCTATCCTCAAGGAAGCTTCCATGAGAGGTGGAAAACTACTTCCTCTACATGGAGATCCGGAGCCAAACGTCCCAACTAAATTTAGAGACCAGTTCAGAAGTTGGTTGGAGTCAATCTTTCGCCATTTATTTAAAAAAAAACTCCTTAATAAGCCTCGCGCGGGTACAACACTGAGAAAGTGCGCCAGCTGGCGCGCCCTCTTTGGAGGATTTCCCCCATTGGCGCGGGTATAACACTGAGTAGTCGCGCCAAGGATAAAAAGGCTATTTTTATGGTTTTTCACAGGGAATTGTCTTCAGGGGAATGAAAGTCCATGTCCAGGGGGATGCCATAAAAGTGTTTTCAGGTCATATCACTACTCACAGGTCATGGAATAAGCCCTCCAATGTGCGGGACGAGGGATTGCAGGGACGGTGAAAAATTTCTGTGTAACACATATTTAAATGTTTGGAATTAAATATGAGTGGACTGAGAACTAAAGAGACTTGGTTAGCTTAAATAGTCTCTATACGGAAAGGAACAGAAAACAATATCCCTATTCCATATGATAAACATGCAAGACATTTGCAAGCACTAGCAACTAATTCCAAACCTGGCACTCAAGGAACTTCCACAATAAGACATGCTACTGATTCAACATAGTTAATTAAGTTTTCTCTTGCGAGTAATGAATATTTGAGAGATGCGAGCAATACACATAACAAGTTCAGATCAGGGTGAGCTAGCGCATACTCTCCAAGGAAGTAGCCAATTCACCCGTTAAGAATACACCCTAAAAATGTGTGCAGGGTGGTCAACTTGGCCATTGTAAGTTACAACAAGATATAGCAAAGGGAGTGACCTTAGATAATGTGCTAAGGTGCCAACTAAGGGAGCACTCCTTCGATCTAGGTGATTCATCACTAATCATAAATGCAAACCAATTACAATCTCAAAATAGAAAAGGCAGCTAAGGTTCTTTCTCCAATGACCCAACTATCTCTCCAAGAATAGGAAACAATGGGTAAAGGTGCAATAAATAAACTTAGGTTACTATAACTACCCCCCATAAATGCATCAACCACAAAAAAAAATAAAACAATTACATTTGTTAGGAAATGAAGCAACCTACGATTGTGTGCCAAGTGGAATCCCCTTTAAAACATACCTCTTGACCATGGCAAGGAGCTGCACCCTATACAATGTGGCCCAACATCTTTTAGGCCATAAAATGCTTCCCTAGAACAGATCCCTCCTTGTACAAAGTTCAAACAATTCAAATGAAGCTGAACACAAGGAATAGTACACTACTTGCTGGTTGTTTCTTTTTAAATCTGCACTGAACTCTTTCTTAATTTGATGAGTATCACATTAGAGAAGGGGATATACCAACTAATGAAAATGACTTCCATTTTCTATTCTAGAATAGCAACAATCTTATGCCAAATAGGCCTCAAAACCTTGCATCATATCACCAGATAAGACTGCCCATCATATAGCATAATAGCTCTAAAGGAAAATTTTCCTATCGTGAATAAACCACACCATGAGGAAGTACTTATGTGCTATTTTATATTCATAGCAGTATATATCATGTTTTGTTGTAAAATTGTGTATATCATGTTTTGCTGTAAAAGGTGTTTGTTGACAGATAGTCAAGGTCACTATCATCATATTTTTCCCTAAGGCTTGAATTCCAACCATAAAATGTTTGTTCTTTGGAAATTACAAGTTCCACCATGGTTTCTCTCATAAGATGGTTTAACAATATATTGGAAGACTTAATGCTACGATGCACAATTGGTGGTACTACCCCATAAAATAGTAAAATACTCAACCTCAGCAGATCAACTGCTACAGGCTAGCCAAAAAAACTTGACTTTGGACCCATTTCAGGAGTCATTAGGACCTGTAGATGCAATTAGCTGGCATGATAGGAACAAGTCTTAGAGTGCATGCTTGGCTGCTCCAACAAAGGCACTACATCAAGCCCTACAGGAAGCCATTTTAGCATGTTCATATTCCATATGTGATGCCATTAAAAGCCTCTGAAAAATCTCAGCCTAGTCTCCACCTCCAAGTTTCACATCCTAATCATTGCACTGTTGGAATGAATGCCCCAAAATGCAAATGCATTTTGAGGAGTAAAAAAAGGGTTCCCTTAACTCTTACCTTGGTCCCCAACACCATATGACACCACACCATGTCCCTATCCTTGGCCCCTACCCCATGAACTGTTGGTTTGACAAAGAGGGAAAACTCCATAGACATCTCCATTTTTCTATTTTTCATGATCAGTCCATTCCTCACAGCTTGAAGGCCTCCACCACCCACTAAGTGTTCCTTTTCCTATCTAGGGTGCTCTCATGAGTCATTACTTGTTCTTGCATACTACCACCCTCTATGATATTTGTGAACAACCTCTAGTGTGCATCACTTCACTTCCTTTTTATTGCTATATATTTTCTAGTTCCTCCTTGGGAGGGTCATCAGTATCATGAGCACTAATAGCATTGCTGATGGGGAAGCCTCTTAGGCTGAGTTCCTCAAGCGTGGTATTCATCCCCTTGACTCCTACATTGTTGATTTTTTTAGTCATGTTGTTTTTTTAGGTTTCTCTTTGTGATGGCCCCACCATATCATCCTGTGGTAGGGTGGTAGGCTAAAGCAGGTTGGTGGCTGGTAGAAGACATATTAGGTTCATTTCAGAAAAATTCATGGCTGTAGAGTGAGTAGACAGACTGGGAAGCTTGAATTACCATTACCCACTTATCTTATTTGACCATTTCTTGCAAGTGAATAAATGAACCAAGGTATACTGGTTTCAGGTATCCCCAGAGAGAATTTGTAGTTCAGACTCTTCATGCCTACACTCGAACACTGGAGGGATTTTTGAAAGATAGCATAGTAGAGAAATGATATCCTGACCTTGTGTTTTCTCTGGCCAAGAGGAAGAGGGTTGTGGATGATTGGAGGTTAGTGAACACATTCATGTTAAATGATAAGAGTTTGGTTTTGTCTATGTATGGTTTATATCCGTGTTCATATTTTTATCAATCAGACACTGTCAATATTTTGACAATGTTTCTTATTGGGTATACTATAAATACTATAGCCTTCTTCACTTGCATACATATTGTTTAAATCAATTCTAAATACATTATATATTTTAATAAAATTTCCATATTAAGGACAATAGATTCCTTAAAATTGAGTAAACGTGGACACCAAACTTAAACCAGCTAAACATTTCCTATATATGATTTGGTATTTTTCCTCTGCATGTCTTGAAATATGGTGTTTTTATGATTCATTTGGTCTTTACTATTTTTTTGATAGAGCTTTGTTGCCCATATGTAATGAGTTTTTTATTCCTTTCTTTTCTTTTCTTTCCCTTTTTATTTAAAAATATCTTTATTTTGATTAGTTGTGATGCTAACTACCAGATGGAGTGGTCTGAACTGCAACTACAGGGTCATCTGGTGACTCCTAGGGCTGGACATGCTGGCACAACAATAGGTGAGAATTGGTATATTGTAAGTGGCAAAGATAATAAGAGTGGTAGGTTCAAGCCACATCTCAAACATTCGCTTGTTGATTAATAATAGTGTATCTATTTTATTTACATATATTTTTTCAAGTATTTTGAATTCAATATTTTCAAGTTATTTATAATCTTCCTTGTTGTTAGTTAGTGACTAATGTTCTTCCTCTTAGGTTCATATAAAAATAGATTCCTGAGACTCAAGATGCTGATGCTTAACATGTATGTCTGAGACACTGGTTTTAAATATGTCTAAGCTTGTTTGTTCTGTGGTAACAATTGTGGAAGGAAGGGTACTAGTTTCTAGTGAGGTGATCTCTAATTAAATTCTGTGAAATTCTCATCTCGAGTCTTTTTTCAGCTAGGTTTAACATCAATTCCTAAATCATTAAAGATAAAGATATTTTCAAGGTTACTGCACATCATGAAATTCCAACAAATATGTATTATAATCAATATATGAGTCATATGTGAGAATTTTGAAATTTGACCTTTCTTTGAAAGCTATAAAGGAGTTTTAATGCCATTTATATGAACATCATAACTGCTCCACGCGTGACCAGAAAGTTTGTAGACACTTGTTATAAAATCTGTGTCTGTTGGTAACTTGCACATGTTATTTTTATTACTCCTGTTCCACATGTATTTACCAACAAAACCCTGATTTTGTATTTTTTTTATCCTAAGACATACATTTCCCTACAATTCCTGTTTCTATCTCTGTCTAAATTGTGACAGATTACTTTACATACATATCCCTACAATTCCTGTTTTTTATCTCTATCTAAATTGTAACAGATTACTTTCCTTCTCTTTGTAGCAGACATACTTTTATCTTGTAGATTGCCATAGGTTCCATACTACATGTATTTCATTTGATTCTATTAATATATTAAGCATAAGTATCCCTTATTCACCATGCCTATATTTGTTATTTTTTTCCCAAAGAAAACTTCACACTGAAATTAAAGGGATTCTTCCCCACATTTGAGGATGACATCGCCATTAAAATTATTGGTATACAAACTAACCAAGTGCCTAGCAACCTTGCTGATAGGTGGTTGAAAGAATCCCATGGGCTATATATATATGTGTGTGTGTGTGTGTGAAAGAAAATGCATCTTATATTCCAGTAATACACGCAAAAGGGATACATGATACAATGTTGACTAATACTCTAAGTAGCAAGCGTCCTCTCATCTTCACATAGTCTGGAGTGACAACAAGAGTTTTCAAATTGAGAACTATCTAATTTTTCTCGCACAAATAGATCTTAACGTTGATTTTTGTAGCTTAGGCAGGTACTTCTGCACATGCCTTGGGCCTAGGTGTGTAGATGTTGCCCACAAAATCCTTAGAACACTTACTCAAGTGTGAACAAGTTTCTAATGTAGCTTAGCCTAAGTATAATTTAGAAAAAACACATTAATATGTTGGATTATTGAGATAAAATAAACTTATGAAAAGTAAAGTAATTTACTTTAGTGAATTTGTTTTAATCTTAGTCGTTGATCTCAAGGGGAGCGATATCTAATTTCGACCATTAATCATTTTGAGATTAGGGTTAGGGGTAGAGATTTAGTTCAATGTAAAGTTATAAAAGAAAGACTAGGGAGAGGAAGAAGATACACCATATAATGACACTAGCCTCATGAAGCATAAGGTGGCAATTCACTAAGAAGGAAGCAACACGGGCTAGACTAGTCGACATCACTCAACCGTTGAGAAATTGCGAGGGAAAAGGCACACAAATGACCGATAGAAGGGTAGGTGTTAGCATAGTTAGTTTGTGGATGGAGGACTGCTATCAAAGCCAACTAGACCCTGTGTCAGTGCATGTATAGTAGCCACAACACATGTGGTCGAGCAACCTAGTTGAAGCCACAGTGATGGGCCGTCAGGCACAATTTGACCAGGAATTGGAGCAACTGCAGTTGACAAGTGGGGAAGTGCATCGATCGTAGTCATAAGTAAGAAGGTGGGCTGTCGAGTCATGCGTAGGAGCCTGCGTCAAAATTCCAGCGCCTACATCCAAAATAGTCTTGCCTTCAAAATTGTGCACGTTCTCAAATATAGTTGTTTAATAAGCATACATCCTCACGTATCACATTTGGGAAAAGAGTTGTAGGGAATCTCCACAATCCCCTCGCTGCCCATGTATTTCCTTGTACCAAATCACTAACATTTGTGCACAACCTTTACTAAATAGCATATATTTTCTCTCTTCAACATCTCATAATTGCCTCAAGATGTTGTTTATCAACGAAATTTGCCTCATGAGAAGGTGTCTCATTCCGAGGAGCAATTTTCTCATCAACAAACCATTTTGAGGGAATTTATAAAGAGGATGATAGAATAAATTTAAGAGAGATAGTTAAAGATAACTTCATATTTCCCCAGTTTTGTAGGTTAGGTGGGTAATGAAGCACTGATGGATCAAACCCTACCGCCAATAGGAAAAGACAACTACATGAAGAAGGGGTGGTCGATGCAGTCCGGTTGGTATAAAATGATCTACCAACATCGCCTCGAAGAAGCACGTAGTTTCGAGTGTAGTTTTTTAGGAGAGGTGGGAAGGTATGGTCGACAGTTGTTGGTGGAAGAATTATGGCCTGTAGGCAAGCCCGCATTGGAAAAAAGAAGAAGAAGAAGAATAAGGTGGAAACTCACAAAGAAGGAAGCAACATAGGCTAGACTAGTCGACACCACTTATTCGTTGAGAAATCACGAGGGAAAAGGAAAACAAATGACTGATAGAAGGGAAACTATCAACACAGTTAGTTTGTGGTTGGAGGAGTGCTATAAGAGCCAACTATACCTGTGTTAGTGCAGGTTTAATAGCCACGACGCATGTGGTAGAGTAGCTTAGTTGAAGCCACAAAGACGGGTTGTCAGGCACAATCCGACTGAGAATTGGAGCAAATGCAATTAACAAGCGGGGAAGCGCATAGATCATAGTCATAGGTAAGAAGGTGGGCTGTCAGGTCGGGTGTAGGAGCCTGCGTCAAACTTCCTACACCTACATCTAAAATATTCTTGCCTTCAAAATGGTGCACGTTCTCAAATATAGTTGCCTAATAAGCATACATCCTCACGTATCACATTTGGGAAAAGAGTTATAGGGAATCTCCACAATTCCCTCGTTTCCCATGTATTTCCTTGTACCAAATCACTAACATTCATGCATAACCTTTACTAAATAATAGATCTTTTCTCTCTTTAACATCTCATAATTATAATGAACAATTACCTCAAGATTTTTTTTATCAACGCACTTTTCCTCATGAGAAGAAGTCTCATCTCTAGGAGCAATTTGCTCATGAACATACCATTTTGAGGGAATTTAT
This sequence comes from Pinus albicaulis, assembly GCA_034641835.2. Taxonomy (NCBI): domain Eukaryota; kingdom Viridiplantae; phylum Streptophyta; class Pinopsida; order Pinales; family Pinaceae; genus Pinus; species Pinus albicaulis. The sequence goes on from CM076577.1 coordinate 493,479,824, forward strand.
AAAGAGAATGATAGAATAAATTTAAGAGATAGTTAAAGATGACTTCGTATTTCCCCATTTTTGTAGGTGAGGTGGGTAATGAGGCACTGATATATCAAGCCTTGTTTCCAATAAGAAAATACAACTGCGTGAAGAAGGGGTGGCCAACGCAGTCTAGTTGGTAGAAAAGGATCTACCAACATCACCTCGAATAAGCATGTAGTTTTGAGTGTAGTTTTCTAGGAGAGGTGGGAGGGTATGGTCGACAGTTGTTGGTGGAAGAAATATGGCCTACAGGCAAGCCTGCACTTGAAAAAAACAAAAGCACAAGAAGCATAAGGTGACAACTCACTAAGAAGGAAGCATCAAACACGTGCTAGACTAGTCGACACCACTCAATCGTTGAGAAATCACGAGGGAAAAGGCACAAAATTGACCGATCGAAGGGCAACTACAAGCATAGTTAGTTTGTGGATGGAGGAGTTACATTAGAGCCAACAAGACCTATGTCAGTGCAAATTTAGTAGCCACCATGCATGTGGTTGAGTAGCCTAGTTGAAGCTATAGTGACGGCCCGTCAGGCACAATTCGACCGAGAATTGGAGCAATTTCAGTTGACAAGTGGGGATGTGCATAGATCGTAGTCATAGGTAAGCAGGTGGGCTGTCGAGTCGGTTGTAGGAGCCTGCGTCAAACTTCCTGTGCCTACATCCAAAATAGTCTTGCCTTCAAAATGGTGCACATTATCAAATATAGTTGTTTAATAAGCATACATCCTCACATATCACATTTGGGAAAAGATTTGTAGGGAATCTCCACAATTCCCTCGCTACCCATGTCTTTCCTTGTACCAAATCACTAACATTCGTGCATAACCTATACTAAATAGCAGATATTTTCTCTCTTCAACATCTCATAATTATAATGAAAAATTTCCTGACGATGTTTTTTATCAATGAAATTTGTCTCATGATAAGGTGTCTCATCTCGAGGAGAAATTTTATTATCAACAGACCATTTTGAGGGAATTTATAAAGAGGATGATAGAATAAATTTAAGAGAGATAGTTAAAGATGACTTTATATTTCCCCAATTTTGTTGGTGAAGTGGGTAATGAGGCACTGATGGAGCAAATATCAAAGGAAGATTTACAAACAATTCTGCACTCTTTCGAAAAGGATAAGAACCCTCAGCCACCTAGCAGGATGATAGAATTCTTCTAGGGGTTCTATGACTTCCTTCAAACAGACCAAATAAGAATTGATGACAAATTAAGATACATAGGCAAGATTTGGGAGCTTTCAATTCAACATTTCAGGATTTAATCCCAAAAATTAGACAAGAATGAGATGATTTCAAACCCATATCACTATGTAATTACATCTACAAAATCATTGCAAAAATTATTGCATGTCGGGTCAAAATTCACTAAGCTGATTCCATGTCATTAGAACAATTTTGCATCCTTCCTGGGAAACAAATCCATTAAGGAATATGAGTAGCGCCCCAAGAAGGAATTTATAACATCAAACCCAAAAATTACAAGCAATGTTAGTGAGTTTGTCTTTCCAAGGTATATGATAGAGAAAACTGGCTCTATTTAGGGCTACTTAATCCATATACTAGGGTTCAATGTGCAATTGGTTAACTAGATAATGAATTTTCTTTCCTCAATATCTTTTAAGTTTTAATTAATGGCTCAACCTATTCTTCTATCATGCTTATAAGAGACCATGCGTAGGTATGACTAATGGATCCTTTACTATTTTTGACTATAGAGTAGGTGGTCTCAACAAATTTATAACCGAGTCAAAAATAAGTATAAGCTTGACAACTATACAAATAGGAATTTCCCTAAATTTGACATATTTAATCTTTGTTGATTATGTTTTACTTTTGGGTGATAGGACCAAGGCAGATGCAATTAAGCTGAAGGACCCTACCCTTGAAGAACCAAAATTCCTACCTTAAAAACTACCAACAACTGAAGAGCTACAAGAATCAACACCATCTTTGATTTGAACCTAAACAGTCTTTATTATCTTAGAGTATTTCCCTAATCACAATGACCAGTAGATTATCCTCATGGATTATTTCTCTCATTACATCTATTAGTAAAATCCACAAAATGTATCCCTACATTTGAACCTTGGGAGAAAACATATAATTGTTATCATTTAAATTATCCATATCTCTTGGAGCCCAAAAATCCATTTGCTTTGGATAAGCTTTATATATAACCTCAAAAGCAACCCTATTATAAGTTGAAGGACCATTATGTCCTCTTGAGTCTTGACAAAGTATGATGGAATGAAATTGGTGAAAACCAGATCTAGGTTTACCATGTCAGAACCTAGGTTCATTGAGATGACAACCTTGGTTTGAAGACATCCACCATACAAACTATGACCACCCATACTTATTGGTTCCATCTCTCTTTCATCATCAATACTAACATACTGAGGACCTATAACCCGTGGAGGCCCATGGTCGTCATTGCAATGTAATTTATTAGAATACATGCCATGTCCACAAGTTTTTATATTTAATATCTGCATCCAATGTGGCTATTTCTTATTATGAGATTTACCACATCCGAAAATGGCATCATTCACATAATTTTGAAGAAGTCTACAAATTAGGTCAACATAAGTTTTTTCACATTTACAACTTCCCTCACATCTGTTGGTTCCTGAAGCTCGAGCACTTTCATAACAAAAATAAGAAAATTCAAACAACAAAAATGGTCCACTCTCTTTTCATTTTCTAATATTATAATGAGGCTTTATTACATGCACTGTTTGTTTGTTTGTTTTGGTTAGAAAACAATTTTCTCTTGGTTTTATGTGCCTTTCAATTTATCATATGTAACATGTTGAGAAATGGGAAAGAATAATGTGTGACATTTATCTTGAAGAAATTGATGCTGCATAAAAGGATACATAGTTTAATCAAGCTACAATTCTCTTTGCTAAAGACGAAGGAACATCTTTAAAAGCTACCTAAGAATACACCATATACAAAGTTTGAACATAAGTAATATATGCATTTTTATTTTGCAGATATGTTGTTTTTTCTACCCAAGATATCACAACAAGAAAAATATTGATATTGTAGAAATTGTTTGAGGACCTCATTGAGGTAGATTTTTTTGATGTCCTACCTGATTGATACCTTCTCATATGTTAGGAAGGATTTAAATATGAATTAATATGTTCATGAAACAAATTAGATTCAAATTTTATAGATATAAAAGATAAACGCAAATGTCAATGTCTTCGTTTGATTGTTACTTGACTTTGTTGTGGGTATGTTACAGGAACTGTGATTGGAAAAAGGATGGGGAGACAATGCATAACACGTCTTGAATATGATTCATTTGCTATTAGAGATCCTTTAGGAACCTGCGCCATCAACTTTGGAAATGTTTCTAGCAGGAATTCCTATGGTTTTTAATGTTGTAATTATTTCACCTTAGGGTTATTTTGGGCAAGCAAATGTTTTAGGAATGCCAGACACGACGTCGGTGGACAGGTAAACAAATTTTTTATAATTGCAATTTCCATTCCATGATATCCTCTCTTTATTGTTTGATTGTATTTTGGATGTTTCTTTTGATTTTGTTTTGTCGTTTAACTATGAAATTGAAAATACTTGGTATCATGTCTATTTAAACAACAACCAAAGCTTGAAGATGAAATTAGTATTACACAATATTTATTGGAATCCTTATAGATATTCTGTGTTAAAATATTTTCATGAATATCAGTAAAGTTTACTTTCATGTTGTTATTTGAGCACATGTTGTTTATATAATTGAACAAGTTCATGCGTTAGAAAATGAAATGTTTTTGCGAATAAAATGACGAGGATTAAACATCACACCTCATATTATTTGTTTTCACAAGTTATTTACAGCTTGAGATTTTAGCATATAACTTAGTTTACATGATTGTTCCTAAGCTTTCCCTGAAGGTTGAATACTAAGTTCTAAGGTGTTTTTTTCTATATATGGTGACATTTTATTTGCTTTGTTTATACAGGTCATCTAGCCACATTATAGTAGCCACTATCACCCAACTGAAGAAAATTTGTTCGAGTTTTTTACTTGTATGGGGAAAAATGGCTTTGACATTGCCGATGTTGAGGTATATGTCGTATAAACTATTTATAGTCAAATTTACTTTATATTATAGTGTTCATTGTCGTTCATGTCTTACACTCTGCATTGTATCTTTTGTTTTCAAAAAATGAACTCAGTATTGATGGTAAGAAGCATAAATTGAAGAAAGAGGAGAGCAATAACATTGGAGTGACAATGCAAAAAAAAAAAGAGATAAGAGAACTAGTCTAGTGATACCCTTAGAGCCAATATCTTGCATAAGACACACATATAGATACTGATGTTCAAGTCTTCAGAGTTGGTGAATTCACCTGCAATGCTTTGGCAACACAATGATAATGTTTTGAAGTGATGAAACATCATTTTATGTGTAAATTGTAGTCCACCCAATATTAAGTTAGAAACTCATTGTAATACTTTAACATTTCATATAATATAATTTACGTTGCTGAAATTATTTGTAATTTCACTTATTGTTTAGTATTGTAATTAACATATGCAACTTTATGTTTTCATATTAGATGAGCGTGCACATTGTATGACATTTTTTAAACCATACAAATTAATTTATGTTGATTAATAATGAACACATAAAATCAGTTCAAAACTACCAATTTAGTAGTTTATAGTGATTAATGATGAGCACAAATAAAATAAATATACGACTAAATTAGTCATTTATAATGATTACTAGTGAAATTAAATGAAATGAATATAAACTACTAAATCAGTCATTTATATTATGAATATGAAACTACCAAAAAAATATAAATGACTACTACAAATGATAAATTTTTGATTACAAATAATGACTAAATTTTGCATATATACGACTATTAGTAGCTAATTTACAGTATCTTATAACACGACCAAAAATTTAGTCATATTTCTTTTGTCATTAATTGGTTTCAAACAATGACTAAAATTTGCATATATGTGACTATTAGTAGCTAATTTACAATATCTTATAACACGACCAACATTTTGGTCATATTTCTTTGGTCTTTAATTGGTTTTTTCGGGTGATTATATAGTAATATATTTTGTTGTATATTTGGTCATTAATTGTGACAGTTAATGACCAAATCAATGATTAAATCAGTGACCAAATCAATGACCAAATCAATGACTAAATTAATGACCAAATCAGTGACTAAATTAATGACCAAATACACTACTAGACAACAAAATTGAGATAACCAATTAATGACTACGCTAAAAACGACTAAAAGCTGGTCGCGTTATAAGATGCTGTAAATTAGCTACTATTGGTCACCAACCGAAAAATAGTCGTTTATATGCAAATTTTAGTCATTTTTTTAGTAATTAATTAGCTATTTTGTACTAGTGACCATAAAATTCTTCAGTCAAACCCTAATTAGTAAAATTCAAAGAAAATGCCTTAAAAACAATGGTTTAAGCTACACCAAAGGACAGGGCATACCATAAACTTATTTGGATTGACTCCATTAAGTAATTTTTAAGGCAAACAAGCTGAGTGGAACTAGAGAGCAATTAAGAATTCTCTAATAAGACCTAGCAGAGGAAAACATTAAAGAAATAGAAGCAGATAGACTTAAGGTGCCTCTAACAACATATCTTAAGCTAAATTTTCTATTCTATTACAAGAGAAAAGATGAAACAACATGGAAAACATAAGGAAACAAATGCAATATAGGAACAACATCACCAGTCAACAAAGTTCATGAATCCTATGAATGAGCTTGCTCCATTGTCATTCAATTCAAAACAGTCACAAAGCTCAAAAACCAATTTATTCACAAATCCAAGTCTATGTATATTGAGTTCAACAATCAACCAACAACCAAAAAAATTATGAAGCCTTACATGCAGTATTTAACTGCAAAATGATGAAGTGAACCCTAGCTAGGGTTTCAAAATGTCATTAATTACACATTTAAGTCACTTTGACCTTTGAGACCATGCAAGGCCCAAGGAAAAAATATCTTCTAACATAACTATTTGAGCTAATTTGGAGAAAAATTTGACTTTAAGGCATCAAAAGATCTTTTGAAATAACTCCTAGCAAGGGCGCAACTCCAAGGTACAGGGGCCCAACACAACGCCAAAACTGAAAAAATCACCTGTTTTGTAGCTAGGTTTTGGAGGCCTTCCCGGTGTCCAAATGAGCTCCATGATAGTTCATTGGAAATCCTGTCTTGTCTAGTTTCTAGATTGGTGCCCATTTTCCTAGTCAAAAATCCATTCTCCCAAGACTGCTAAGGTTGCAGCGCCAGTGCTGAAAAGGGGGCAGAAAGGTGTTTTTTAGGTGGTTTTTGGCCCTTTTGAAGGACCAGTTTTGCTCCAAATGCCCTAAAATATTATGTGGATGATGCACTTGCCATGAGGATCATGGATATTTAATCCATTTTTCATTTGAGTGCCCCAAGAAAGAGCGCAACACCAGTGGTGCTGCGCGTTTGGCCCTTTTTTCTGCTAGCCAAACAGTCAAAAACTCAATATTTGCACAAAGTGCCAAAATTTGGAACTTACTTTGCTAATCATGTTTGGGATGCTTGAAGGGATACATCAGCAAGGATATCTAGTTTTTCCTTCTCCTTTGCATCATTTTGTGCTTGAATATTTGCAAGGGCTCGTTTGAGGTTAGCCCTTGCAATTATGTTCCTCATGGCATAATGTCTTGCCATCTTCTTTTGCGGGTCAATGTCTCTTTTTTCCATCTCAAGTTTATCTTCTAGGTGCACATTGGCTCTCTCTAGCCAAGATTTTCTATCATAGCTGATTTCCATGGCAATCATCTCACTTGGAGTGAGATGCTCTGCCAACTCTGTCTCTTTCTCTTTTTCCCGAGCTAAAGCCTTCTTCAATCTAAATTTCCTTGGCCTCTTTTTAGGAAGCTGTTCTTCCACATCTTTATTGTCATCAAAAGTGCCCAAGGTCTCATCTAGCATAGCCTTGGCCTTTTCGGCCTCTTTCCGAGCTCTGATTTCTCTGACGTCAATGATAGCCTGCTTTGTTTCCAACTGCTGGTTTTCAAGCTCATAATAGTGAATCACATTTTTGGCTCTACCAAGATTAGCTTGAAGCAACATGTTTGTGATCCTATCCTCATTCTCATCCTCTATGTCAATCAGTTGAAACTCTTGTTCAATTTCATGTGTATCCTCCTCTTCAATAATGACCTGCTCTGTGACCTTTTCCTTACCCTTATCAAGCTGTTTTGTTGATGTAGAAGGCATGGCCCCTTGCCTCTTAAGGGTAGCAAACACATGCCTATAGCCTCTCCGGTAGGTCAAAAGAAGTGGCTCAATGTTACTCATCTTAGTGCCATCTGTATCAAGGTTCTCATCACTGTTTGACATTGTGTCATTATGATATGAGGGTGAAGGGTTGTGGAAATGTGATGAAGGAGGATCATCATGGGGTGAAGGAATGTGAGTGGAGATGTGTGAACAGTAGGAAGTGATGGAGGAATGGATTCTGGAGGATGGGATGATGAAGGGACATTCTGCTGATGATGGTCATGTGGAGTAGTGAAAACCATGGGCAATGAAGGTCTTCCATGAAATATTCTTCTGTTAGAGTTGGTGGATAACCACCATCTTGATAAGTGAGTGATGAAACAAGATTTGCATTTGCTGAGGATAGTCTCTCTTTTTCACTTTGTAGGATATTTTATCAATGCTTCAGTAGAGATAATATGCTATATGGAGCATCCTAACTCTGGTGAAATGCATAAGAAGCTGGATGTGGTAGGAGTATAGGTGGGAAAACCTTTCCTCACATGTGAAATACTTCATGATTATCCTCATCATGGGTGCATATCTATCAAGAAGATGAGAAAAGGGAAATATGGACTTGTGGTGGTCTTTATACCTAGGTTTTAGATATGGCTCAAAGTAACTCATGTCTAGGTTTGCTTGCTTGAACCACTTTTCCCCCACACTTGGTATTCTTGTAGCATTGGAAATGGAATCTGTAGACAACTCAAATGTCACCCCAGTGAGATTAACTTGTTTTTCATGAAAATTTATAATGAAAAGTCTTGTTAGCACATGGTGGTTTTGTACTTGCTGCACCTTCTCACAAAAATCAAAGTAGCCTACATGTTTGAAGCAGGAAACAATAAGGGGAGATGCCATGAGTTCCTTTGCATTGATGGGTTCAAATATTCTTATCTTTCCTCCTTTATGATCATGCCTCCTTAGCATTTGTGCCTCCATACCACTGTCTTCACCCTCAGACATTGTAAGTTCTGTTTTAGAAACCTAGGGTTGATGTGAAATGAGATGAAGGGAGGATATGAAATGGTAGTTTTGAAAATGAATGGAATGAGTGAGAATGAAGGGAATGGCTATTGTGACAAGCAAGATGAATGGTATCCCTCTAAACCAATGTAATTTCCCTTGTTATGAATGTCTTTCTTCAAAGCGGATGAAATTGAAATGAAACAGTGGTTTCAAGCTAGATCTTAGGGTTTGCTTTAGGGTTTCTTTTCCATTTAATTAGGAAATTACCAAAATAGGTTGAAAAAGGGGTGTATGTCAGGTACTTACCCTTATCAGAATTTGAAGAACCTTTGGCAAAGACTTGAAAGAGATTTGGAGTGATTTGAGTGGTTGTAGGGTTTATAAACCCTTCCTATCCATGCGCACAACACCAAGGTTGAGGGCGCAGTGCCAATCCCAGGTGCGCAACACCAGTTCTGAGTGTGCAGCGCCAAGGTTTTTCTTCATAGTGTCTATCAGGCAAGAGCGCAACACACAATTCCAGGTGCGTAATGCCTTCACAAAATGAACAGAGGAAAAATGCCAGGGGTGCAACACCCAGTCCCAAGCGTGCAACGCCAAGATAAACGCGCAACACCAGGAAAATATACCCAAATTTGGCTTGTAAACTCACAAATTCTTCTCTCCTTGACAATTCCAATTCTTTGTAAGACAAAAATGATTCTTTTGAAGTGTTAGATGAGCATTATAGGCAAATGGAAGTTTTATTTAATTATGAAACCCACTTTCTAATGTTTGAAACCTCTTTTCCCTTTTTCAGTGATATTCTTTACACTTTTGCCTTGTAGGTTGATTAAGTCATAAAGTTGACCTTTATTTTTCTTCTAGAGGCATGAAAAGTTCACTTTGATAACTTTGGGGTTTAATCACATAGCAGCGTCTTCAAAATCTTCTCTTGTTTCCACCATGGAGTTCAAATTTTCACATTCTCTGGCCATTTTTACCAAAACCCTAAGTGTTTGCAGTTTTCACAGCAATCATTAGTGTTGTCTTCTAAGTTCTCTATAGCCCTTTCAAGTTCATTCATTTATGTCCAGTTCACCTCACCTTTTTCCATATTCCATCAATTTATTCTGATAGACTTTCTTCATGCTTGGCCTTTTGTGCTTCCTCCATGTCCTTTTTTGCAAGTGATCACTGTTTTGGCACTCAAATGGAACATTAAGTTCATAAACCCTGATTATCTTCAAGAACAAGTGGTTTCCCTTTCCTTTGCTGTAAGTTGTTTTCATTCAGGAGCAAACAGTCCACCTCATCAGTACCTTCTGCTGACAAATCCTTCAACACTCCTGCAGAAGTGCTAAACTCTTTGCATCTTCTTCGTTGCAGGTTTCAGAACTGATAAGACAATATTCTTTGGAAAATTTTAGGTCCTTCTTGAATAACCATGTCTTGACATTCTATTATATTTGAGCCAGATACTAGGAAAGGAAAATCAGTGCCTGAAACATCCAATGATGACCTTAAAACATGTAAAAACCCTAATGACCTAGTGGGAGGGTCCTTTGAATTGATTTTGACTGGAATTTGACTTGGAGTTTTTTCAAGTGAAAACAGAGTATGGTCATAGGTTATTTTGTCTAAAGACATGAGAATGAGTTAGCTATAAGAAACCCTAGAGAAGGTGGAGTTCAGTGACAAAGGAAAAAATAGGGTAATGAGGTTATAGGAAGGGAAGGAGGATGAAAATGAGAGGTGTAAGCCTATGATGAGTCTTTAGGAGCAACAGGGTGGCTTTGGGAAGACCCACTGAGGAAAAGTGAAAATAGTTTTATAAGGATAATGAAGGCAGTGAGATTTCTGAAACTCAAGATATTCAAGGAATATTGTTTTTAGAAATCTATAAACACCCTTTAGTCATCTAAAGATAATGAAAAATACTGATGGCTAACAGTGGCTCCACTTGGGGAGGGAAGCACATTTCAGGAGGTGTCAAGAACCTCAGATTTCTGATTTTTTAGATGAGATGCCTTACATGCTTGTTGATTTTCTTCACTTTGCAATGTTGATCTTACTGCTATTCTTTGAAGTTGTGAGCTTGAAATATGAAAAAACATGATTGCTTTAACATCAAATCTACCTACCCATCATAATTTTCCTAACATTTTTTCTTCATTTGGGTGTATTTGGATTGGAAAACCCTGAACATCATCTTTTCTTTTGAAAGCATAAAAAATATCTATGCCTACCCTTATCATTTCTAAGAGCTCAGATTAGACTGATGAGCCCTTTTATTCTCTACCTAATCTACTTGTCTCTCAAGGTTAAACAATTTGATATATTTTCATTCTCTACTCTATCAACATAAAATTTAAAACATGATCAAATCAAGGTTGAGCAGTTTGGTAGGTCATGAGCTGTGGAATTTTGGACAAGTTGCACATATATTTTATTTTTGTACAAAGTAAAACTAGAAACTCGAGGGCTTATAATTTGGAGTTTGTCACTCATCCCTCTCTTTTCCCTTTGGTTCAGATTTGAGCTTTGGGAACCAACATCTCTTTTCCTAACCTAGTCTACTGATGAGCCAAGTTTAAATGGTTTGGAAAATCTTCATTTTCTAACTTATCAACAGAAATTTAAAACATGTTCAATCATGGTTAGGCTGTATGACTGAACAAGAATTTCCTTTCTCAAAAGTAGTGGCATTTGGACTTGCACACTTTCAGAAACATTCTTTTGTGGTATGGGGCTTTACCTCTTCTTTTCATCTGCCCTCTTTTCTCTTTTTGTTCTTTTTCTATCTTTTTGTCAAAACAATATAAAACTAAAAATATGCTCATAGTGCTGAGATTATTTGCATACCTATCTATCCTAATCTAACTTGGAGGCATATATTCACTAAGTGAACTCCTTTCTCCAATGCAGCCAATCAAGTATGTGACTAGATGATTGATTTTTATTCAACCTTTTAGGTATGCCGAAAGGCCACTCCCATTTTGCCTTCTTTTGAACAATAGTGCTCCAAATTTTCTTTAAACTCTGCAACAAACCATTCATGGCATATTTTAATCCTTCTGTAAATGCCTCTAAGAAACTAACAAAAGGATCTCTAAATAATACCTGTCTATGAGGATTTAAACTGTGGGCTTCATCCGTGACTACTCCTTGTTCCACTTTGGTGTGCTCGGGATTATTTTGAGAAATACACTCCACCTCCTCTTCATGATCATTTGCCCTGGTAGCCTCATAATGTATTGCTATGTTGTCCTTAAGCAAACCTGACATGATTTGATTGAATGAGATGAATTATATTTGGAGGTTCTCATCAGGAGCATCCTCTGGAAATAGGTTTTCTAGAGGAGGCAACTCAACATTAGTATCACTCTATTCTATATTTTCTGTATGAGAAAATGGATCAATGGGCAGGTCAGCAGTGGGACAAATAGAAATATTTTCTTTACACAAAATTTTAGAGGCTGGCTGTATGTTTAGAATCTGATTGATTTCTTCATCAGTTAAAGGAGGCATTTTGCTTTTTCCTTGGACAAGAATATGATGTTTATTTTCCTTTTGTGACTGATCATAAGGCTAAATGTTTTCTTGAGCCTCACACAAAAGATATGAAGAATCATCACTTGTATTTTTAGAGAGATCTTGTAGATTTTCCTTTATTTCCTGATTGTTCTCATCTTCAACCAACTTCTCTTGGTTGTTATGACAGTTAAATTGAGCATGAAATGCATGAATTTCCTCTAATAGATCTTCAGGATGCCAATTTCCCAAATCTTCATCAATGTTTACAAGGTATTGTATGAGATCTTCAGATTGATCACAACAATTTTAAGCTAATGATAAAGATGGAAAATTTTGTTCATAATGATCATAAAATACCTTGTGGAAATCCTTTAATGAAAACAAACTACCAGGGTCTAGGCCTTCATACCATTCCCTTGCTTTACCTTCTCATGTCACCATGAAAATTTTCATGAGGCAGTCCTCATGTCATTCAACTTTTAACCTCCATGTATGTATATGAAATTTGATGAGATGTAACAAGGGGTCATCAAAATTTTCATCTTGAAACCTAGGAAGGTTTGTGTCCCAATTTATCTAAGACATTTTGAGGGGGAATCTAGGAATGTGATCTCTGTTTATTGGAGCATACCTACGTTGTATCCTTGGATTCATCTTTGTCAATCAATCAGAGGAAAGGGTTGCTGCATCTTTATAACCAATCTAGATTCTTCTACCAGTGGAGTCTTTAGGCCTACAGAGAGTTGTGGAGTTGCCAAGCGGAGGATTTCAATATTTGCTGTCCACCATCAACAACCAGATATTCTGCAAGTCTTTGAGGTTTTTAGGTAAGGAAATTTCTTTGTGGATAGGTGTGCTAACAGTTGAGTTTATAGATCTAGGAGACTTCCTAAGGATTCTTTTAGGATTGTCAGCTATTGCAGGAGGGTTTGGGTCAGAATGGGATTTGGTGTAGATTTTTCTAGAAGCCAGAATTGGGACCCAATAGATTAGAAAAGGTTGAGAGTTTATAACAGTTTTGAAACACAACCTAATCTGTAAGGAAATACTCAATCCACAAAGTATTCTTGACTCGGTTATTTTTATGTTTAATGACAAAATAAGTTTCCTAGTGGAGTCTATGGAAAACCAGTGGAGTTAGCAGGTCTACTAGAAAGTAGTGGAGTCACCAGGTGGATGATGCTAACTGTTTTTAGGATTTTTTTATTGTCCACCATCAACAATTTGGTACCAATCTTGAAATAGTTTTAGGTTTTTCTGAGTTATTTATGTACCACTAATGTTTTCAATAAGTGGTCCCACCGTGATCACCATTATGTTAGGTCCCTGTAATTTGTCAGATTGGCAAGACCAAATAGACAAGGGTAACATCAAACCAAATTTGGAGTCCTAGGACCTAGCCTACCTAGACTCAGAGAGGGATCTCTCTATATTTGTATAAAATGTATGACTTGTTTGTTTTAGGATGCTAATTTTAGGCTAGTTATAATGATAGGGTTTGTTTGTTTTGTTTTTTTTGGTTGGGTAGGTTGTCAAGAAGAACAGATAGAGTAAGAGAAATTCAAACCATTGGTCTATAGGGTCTATAAAAGGCTTGAAAAGGACAACAATGAATCAAGGGTGTTTCGTAGGGCAAGTTAACAAAGCCAAATGGATCTTAGTAGCTTATGTGAGTGTAATATGAACAATAATTTGTGAACATAGTAGGTTTAAAGGGCAATTAAGAATCCTTTAACATATACTATAACAAGAAGCGATTTCAAGATAACTATGCTTAAGAAATAACCAAAGGAAAGAGCACACCATAAACTTCTCTGGTCAAACTTCACCAAGTAAACTTTAAAACAAAAATCCAGCAAACCCTAGAGAGCAGGGAACTCCTGAATTCTCTAGTTATTCACCTTCAGAGAAAGAAAATATTTAAGATAACACATTAGTAATGATTAAAGAGCAGGGAACTCCTAAATTCCTTAATAAAACTATAAAAGAGCTTCAAAGTGACTATTCAAGATGGACTAAAGGACAGGGAAAACCATAAACTTCTTCAGCCAAACCCTAATTAGTAAACTTCAAAGAAAAGGCCTTAAAAATAATGTTTTAAGCTACACAAAAGGACATGGCATACCATAAAATTCTTTGGCTTGACTCCATTAAATAATTTTCAAGGAAAGCAAGCTGAGTGGAACTAAAGAGAAATTAAGAATTCTCTAATTAGACCTAGCAGAGGAAAACAATAGAGCAATAGAAGCAGACATACTCAAGGTGCCTCTAACAACATATATTAAGCTAAATTTTCTAATCTCTTACAAGAGAAAAGATGAAACAACATGGAAAACATAAGGAAAAAAATGCAATATAGGAGAAACATCAAAATTCAACAAAGTTCATGAATCTTATTAATGAGCTTGCTCCATTGCCATTTAATTCAAAACAGTCACAAAGCTCCAAAACCAATTTATTTACAACTCCAAGTCTATGTATATTGATCTCGACAATCAATCAACAACCAACAAAATTATGAACCCTTACATGTAGTATTTAAATGTAAAATGATGAAGTAAACCCTAGCTAGGGTTTCAAAATGTCATTAATTACACATTTAAGTCACTTTGACCTTTAAGACCATGCAAGTCCCAAGGCAAAAATATCTAAACTCATTTATGGAAAAAATAACTTCTAACATAACTATTTGAGCTAATTTGGAGAAAAAATTGACTTAAATTTGACTTTATAGCATCAAAATATCTTTTGTAATAACTCCTAACAAGGGCGCAACTCCAAGGTACAGGGGCGCAACGTCAAAATTGGAAAAATCACCTGTTTTGAAGCTGAGTTTTGGAGTTCTTCTCGGTGTCCAAATGAGCTCCATGATATCTCATTAAAAATAATTTCCTATCTAGTTTCCAGATATGCCTTTAGTTTCTAGATTGGTTTCCATTTTCCTAGTCAAAAATCCATTCTCCCAAGACTGTAATATCCCAAAATGGGAATTGTCAGCAAGGCATGACTGGAAAACGCATTTTCCATGAATGGATGCTACAGGATTTGAAACCAGCACTTGGATCCATTATATCTGAGTATTTAAGTCCTAAATCCAAGAGGATATAAAAAACAAATCCTTCTAGGTGGGCAAACATGCCTCCCACACCTAGTATGGCTTGATAATTGCCCAATGAGGGGCTGCAACAATATATAAACACAATAATGGATATGTAGCGTTAAATAAGCTCATATGATGTATTGAAAATACATAGCCTTCAATCAAAACTATAGAAACAAATTATATTCTGATTCATGATCCAAAAGATGGGGAAAAGCAGCTATTTCAGCCCTAAAAACATCATTTACTGATATTTGCGTAAAAATAAGGGGAAATGATGGTGGGATACTTTATCTTAGGTCATGTGGGACTCACATACCAAATTTCAGCAAAAAACAAAGACTCTAGCTAAGTTAAACAGGTCTCTTGGTCTCGATATAGCTCAAAAAGGCCCAATCCCCAAGACTTAACTCAACAGAAAGTGACTGAAGAAAATAAACGTGATTTTCTGAAGGGTTTAGGTACAATATGGCATTAATATCATATCTAATTTTATTACTTCAAATTATGGAATGAAATAGAGAAAAAGATTCTTTTACATGAAGAGAATACATGAAGAAATCCTCAAGAATGAGGTACTGCAACCATAGGAAATGACTAAAAATGCTGGAAAACGTTTTATTTTGGAAAAAAAATAGCTTTAGGTTACAATTCACATCTAGGAAAAATATTTGTACAAAATATTAGATCTATATCATATCTGTACACTAGAATGTCTCTATTTTACATCCCCCTTGGGGTTTTCAACAAAACATGAAGCACAAAGAGTAGATCTGAGATCTACTGCAGTAGATTTTCAGAATGATTCAGAAATTCTGAATTAGATACAAAAATTACGGAATCAGATCTGAAAAATACATGGATTGGTTGGACAATCCATGGATCGCCACAGTGCAAGAAAGACTCCTTTACACCAGAGATCTCTCCTCCAAACAGTTGCCAAACACCCTGCAACTCTTCACTTGCAGAATAACACAATATAGGGAGATAAAATGTGCTATAGGCTTGATGTAGACTTTGGCCTGATGCCAAGTTGTATATCTGAAGCTCAACAACTAATGCACTCTTCCAGGAGGTTAAAAGACACACTCACTGAGAAGAGGCACTAGTACAATCTAGAGCTGAGCAGATCTAGTGTTTCCACTTGCTGCTGCTGACAAGGACAACCAAACCCTCAACAAGATTGAGTTGTAGTTGGAAGGAGAAGCTTGGCCAAATTCTTGATAGTGGACCAAGAAATGCAAAACTCTTCCAAGAGACCTCTCAAGGAAAGAGGTGGGATTCCTGACCAGGAACACCCAAGTGCTAAACAAAACTATTCTCAGCTAAACAGCCAGAGAATGAGAAGTGTCTAAACAAAAAAATCCTTCCAAGATAATAGGTTCAACAACCTCTTTCATGCTGCTCTCCTCTTTCATTTATAGGATGAAAGCCTTGCAAAACCCTAAACCATCTCAAAGGTTTAACTCCTTTCACATTTGGAACCTCCAACTAGATCTGCGTTGTTTATCTTAGTACATTGCATCTGGACAGCGCTGTAGATTTGGTCCTATTGACCCAGTCAATTGTTACAATCCCCTTTCACACCTGAAGGAGTGTCATTAAAGCAACCTAGATTTAGCCTTGTTCATATGGGCATTGATTTATTTTACTGTTTTAGGAGTTTAATTTGTCCTCCTTTACAATTTTATTCTTGAACAAGAAAATGAAAACAAAAAGGAATATTTCTATTATCTTGGGCTAATTAGGAATATTACAGTCCTCCCCTCCAAAATGTTGCTTGTCCTCAAGAAACTGATAAGGTGAGTGCTGCAACTCATCTCCTCCTCCATTGGTGTCACAAGCAAAGGATAAGCTTCTGTCATAAGCTAAGTGATCACCAAACCATCCATTCATGATTTTTCCCAACAATGTTCTCATGAGATGCAACCAGCTCCTCCCATAAGGAAACAATGAATCACATGAAAAAACCATGGTTTTCCCAATTCCCTTCCTGAAATACAAAACATGAAGTAAAGGGAGTGTAGTCATCCCATAGGGCACATGCATGCCTCCCTTCCTTCCTCCATTCATCCCCATGAAAAGTACAAGCACATCATCAATATAGGGGATCAAGACAGTATACAAGTAAACATAAATATGTGTACATGGAGGTGGATCATAGTCCCACATGTGGAACCAGTGCAGAGCATCCCCTGCTTGCATCAAACCAAGATGTGGTAAATGGTTCTCCCACCACTTACTTGCTGCCCAAGTCATCTCACTATTGCAGAAAATGTGAGATATATTTGGTGCCTTTGGGAAGCATCCATCATGAAAATAAGTCTCCCTTTGCACATCAAGGGAGTGGCCAAATTTAGCACTCTTAGTGGCCCGACAATTTCCATGACATTTACATGATACATTTCTCCTTTTAGGAGTCATGGCCTACATACAAATGGTAAAAGAACATGTACAAACAGAAAAATAAACTTTCTTTACATGAACATATTCTTTACCATCAAAATTACTCATACACATGGAGTTGTGCATGTAAATTTCTCCTCTTTCAAAAGAAGGAAGATATGGATGAAGTGACTCTTGCATAGAGTCCCTTGGTTGCCCCAACTCCACATAGCTCATTTCTTTGACTTGATCCTTGTCAAAGACTCCTCTAACAATGTTGCTGAAATTTGGAAATTCCTCCCAAAATGGAAGTAGTTCCTAATCATAAAAGGCCAAGGAGTAGCCCCTTTGCACAATGATAGTGCCATCTCCTACTCCTGCAACATCATCAAACATGTGAGAGAAAATATTCCCTTGCTCTCTCAAGTACAACCCCAAAAATAGAAGTGTTTGCTGCCTCCTCATGCTCTCATCATACCAGTCATGTGATGAAGGCATAATGAATGATATGAATGGCACATCAACACCATGCATCCATACTCTTTGATGCTTAATGATGCCAGCATCCTGCCACATCTCCTCCATCTTGGTAATCCTCCCATGAGGGCTACCATCATCCCAAATCAGATTTCTGCACTTCATGGGATTTTGAACTGCAATCTTCTCAAGGATCAATTTGATCCCCTAAGGACACAAATAGGTGGTAGGCAAAAACCTCCCATCATGATGTGTTGGGCTCAAGGAATGTCCAACACAAGAATGAGAGATGTTATCCATCCTAATATGTCCTCCATCACCTATCTACTGCTCCTTGAATCTATAAAGATTCAAGTGTGAGAAGGGAAGAACCTCCTCAAACTGTTGAAGAACTCTGCACTTCATGAAATGTTGAAGTGCACCTCTCATGGGATCTCTTGATGAGACCTACTCCTCATGCATGGTCTTCCAAAACCAGTGGGGTCTTGGATCTGCTGGAAGTAGAAGTATCTCTTTGAGCTGTGGCTTTCTCATCGAGAAAGTGTCATCTAGGGAGGAGAAAATGTTTCTCATCTCAAGATGTCTACCCCTTGTCTCCATTGCTACCTGAATGAAGCTGACATCTGATTGTTCCCATGAGGAATGGGTCCTTTTTTCTTTACTGCTTCTCTTGGACAGCGTAGTGCAACTCTGCTGCTCTAAGTTAGCAGTAAGTGATGATTCTGGGTCATGCATCAGTAGGTTTCCACAACCCTCAAAAAGGTTTGCTCCAATAATAGAAGGTGGAAACTCAATCATACCTTGATAGGATTTGGGAACATCTTGTATGGCTACAAGAGTTCATTATTCTACAATGTTGACTCCCTCAACTGCAGGTGTTGAAGGCTGTCCCTCCAAGACTGTCATAGTGCTGGTACAAATATCCTCAAGAGATAGAGAGGACTTCTCTTCCTCAAATCTCTTGATCACCTCTTGAGTGAAATTTGCAAAAGAAGATACTTTTGCATGTCTCACATGGCTGAACCACCAACTGCTTGCTTCACCCTTTAGGTGCAGCACTGCAATCTCCATTGCTTCCCTCTCTACCACTGGATGTAGTAGGAAAAATTCACTGAGTCTTCTTGTCCAAGTCCTTGCTGAAGATGATCCATCAAAAGTAGACAATAGAAACCTATTTCCATTCATCCTTCTTGTGCTGCAAGGTCTCTTTTCTTCCTCCAGTTGAATGAATTGTGGGAAGGCTAGAGTCTCATTAATGGATCTAGGTTGAGTCTTCTACTCAACAAGGTATTCACTTAGAATTTCAGATTCCAAGTGCTCTTCATGCTTCATGTTTTCTTCTCTGTGAGAGTAGGAAGTGTATGGTCCTTCCTCTTCTCCTTATTTCATCTGCTTAACCTCCTTGGGGAGGTCCTTCCTGGATCTAAAAACCGATGAGAGAAAGCTCATCCTCTTCATCATTCTGATCTCTGTCTTGAGACTCACAAGCTGAGCCAAGAAAGAGGCTTTGATCCCACTGTCATATCCAAAATGGGAACTGTCAGCAAGGCATGAATGGAAAATGCATTTTCAAGGAATTTATGCTACAAGATTTGAAACTAGAACTTGGATCCCTTATATCTGAGTATCTAAGTCCTAAATCCAAGAGGATATTAAAAAAAAATCCTTCTAGGTGGGCAAACAGGCCTCCCACACCTAGTATGGCTTGATAAATGCCTAATGAGGGGCTGCAACAATATATAAACACAATAATGGATATGTAGCATTAAATAAGCTCATATGATGTTTTAAAAACACATAGAATTTAATAAAAACTACAACAGAAACTTATATTCTGATTCATGATCCAAAAGATGGGGAAAAGAAGCTATTTCAGCCCTAAAAACGTCATTTACTGATATTTGCGTAAAAATAAGGGGAAATGACGGTGGGATCCTTTAGCTTAGGTCATTTGAGACTCACATTCCAAATTTTAGTAAAAACAAATGACTCTAGCTAAGTTAAACAGGTCTCCCAGTCCTGATATAGCTCAAAAAGGCCCAATCCCCCAGACTTAACTCAATAGAAAGTGACTGAAGCATATACAGCGTGATTTTCTGAAGAATTTAGGTACAATATGGCATGAATATCAGATCTAAGTTTATTACATCAGATTATGGAAGGAAATAGAGAAAAAGATTCTTTTACATGAAGAGAATACATGAAGAAATCCTCAAGAATGAGGTACTGCAGCCATAGGAAATGACTGAACAAGTTGGAAAACATTTTATTTTGGAAAAATAGCAGCTGTAGGTTAAAATTCAGATCTAGGATAGATCTGTGTACAAAATATTAGATCTATATCAGATCTGTACACTAGACTGTCTCTATTTTACATCCCCCTTGGGGTTTTCAACAAAACATGAAGCACAAAGAGTAGATCTGAGAACTACTACAGTAGATTTGCAGAATGCTTCATAAATTCTGAAGTAGATACAAAAATTACTGAATCAGATCTGAAACGTACATGGATTGGTTGGTCAATCCATGGATCACCAAAGTGCAAGGAAGACTCCTTTACACCGGAAATATCTCCTCCAAACAGTTGCCAAACACCCTGTAACTCTTCCCTTGCAAAATAACACAGTATAGGGAGATAAAATGTGCTGTAGGCTTGATGTAGACTTTGGCATGATGCCAAGTTTTAGATCTGAAGCTCAACAACTAATGCACTCTTCCAGGAGGTTAAAAGACACACTCACTGAGAAGAGGCACTAGTACAATTTAGATCTGAGCAGATCTAGTGTTTCCACTTGCTGCTGCTCACAAGGACAACCAAACCCTCAACAGGATCTGAGTTGTAGTTGGAAGGAGAAGCTTGGAAAAATGCCTGATAGTGGATCAAGAAATGAAAAACTCTTCCAAGAGGCCTCTCAAGGAAAGAGGTGGGATTCCTGACTAGGAACACCCAAGTGCTAAACAACACTATTCTCAGCTAAACAACCATAGAATGAGAAGTGTCTAAACAGACAAATCCTTCCAAGATAATATGTTCAACAACCTCTTTCATGCTGCTCTCCTCTTTCATTTATAGGATGAAAGCCTTGCAAAAACCTAAACCATCTCAAAGGTTTAGCTCCTTTCACATTTGGAACCTCCAACTAGATCTGCGTTGTTTATCTCAGTACATTGCATCTGGACAACACTGTAGATTTGGTCCTGTTGACCCAGTCAATTGTCACAATCCCCTTTCACACATGACAGAGTTTCATTAAAGTAGCCCAGATTTAGCCTTGTTCATATGGGCATTGATTTATTTTACTGTTTTAGGAGTTTAATTTGTCCTCCTTTAAAATTTTATTCTTGAACAAGAAAATGAAAACAAAAAGGAATATTCCTATTAGCTTGGGCTAATTAGGAATATTACAAATACTGCTAAGGGTGCAATGCCAATGCTGAAAAGAGGGCAGAAAGGTATTTTTTTTTTCCCTTTTGAAGGACCATTTTTGCTCCAAATGACCTGAAATATTCTGTGGATGATGTAATTGCCATGAGGATCATGGATATGTAAGTCATTTTTCATTTGAGTGTCCCAAAAAAGAGTGGAGCGCCAATGGCGCTGTGTGTTTGGCCCTTTTTTCTGCTAGCTAAACAGTCAGAAACTCAAAATTTTCACCAAGTGCCAAAATTTGGAACTTACCTTGCTGATCATGTTTGGGATGCTTGGAGGGATACATCAGCAAGGATATCTAGTTTTTCCTTCTCCTTTGTCTCATTTTGTGCTTGAATCTTTGCAAGGGCTCGTTTGAGCTTGGCCCTTGCAATTCTGTTTCTCATGGCATTATGTCTTGCCATATTCTTCTACAGGTCAATGTCTCTTTTTACCTTCTTAAGTTGACCCTCTAGGTGCACATTGGCTCTCTCTAGCCAATATTATCTATCATATCTTATTTCCATGGCAAGCATCTCACTTGGAGTGAGCTGCTCCGCCAACTCCGTCTCTTTCTCTCTTTCCCGGGCTAAAGCATTCTTCAACCCAATTGTCCTTGGCCTCTTCCTAGGAAGCTGTTCTTCCTCATATTCATTATCATAAAAAGTGCCCAAGGTCTCATCTAGCATAGCCTTGGCCTTTCCGGCCTCTTTCCGAGCTCTAATTTCTCTGACCTAACTAATGGCCTACTTTGTTTCCAACTACTGGTTTTCAAGCTCATAATAGTGAATCACATTTTTGGCCCTACCAAGATTAGCTTGAAGCTCACTAATCTTGGCATCTCTGCTTTTGAGCAACATGTTTGTGATCCTCTCCTCATTCTCATCCTCTAGGTTAATGAGTTGAAACTTTTGTTCAGTTTCATGTGTATCCTCCTCTTCAACAATGACCTGCTATGTGGCCTTTTCCTTACCCTTATCAAACTATTTTGTTCATGTAGAAGGCATGACCCCTTGCCTTTTAAGGGAAACAAACACATTCCTGTAGCCTCTTCGGTAGGTCAAAGGAAGTGGCTCAATGTTACTCATCTTAGTGCCATCTGTATCAAGGTTTTGATCACTGTTTGATGCTGTGTTATCATGATATGAGGGTGAAGGGTTACAGAAAGGTGATGAAGGAGGATCATCATGAGGTGAAGGAATGTGAGTGAGTGGAGATGTGTGAACAGTAGGAAGTGAGGAAGGAATGGATTCTGGTGGATGGGATGATGAAGGGACATTTTTCTGATCATGGTCACGTGGAGTAGTGAAAACCTCATGGGAAATGAAGGTCTCCCATCGGAATCTTCTTCTGTTGGAGTTGGTGCATAACCACCATCTTGATAAGTGAGTGATGAAACAAGATTTGAATTTGCTGAGGATAATCTATCTTTTGCACTATGTAGGCCATTTTATCAATGCTTCGGTAAAGATAATATGGTATATGGAGCATCTTAACTCTGGTGAAATTCATAAGAAGCCGGATGTGGTAGGAGTATAGGCGGGAAAACCTTCCCTCAAATGTGAAATACTTCATGATTATCCTCATCATGGGTGCATATCTATCTAGCAGATGAGAAAAGGGAAAGATGGACTTGTGGTGGTCTTTATACCTAGGTTTTAGATATGGCTCAAAGTAACTCATGTCTAGGTTTGCTTGCTTGAACCACTTTTCCCCCACACTTGGTATTCTTGTAGCATTGGAAATGGCATATGTAGACAACTCAAATGTCACCCCTGCAAGATTAACTTGTTTGTCATGCAAATTTATAATGAAAAGTATTGTTAGCACAGGTTGGTTTTGTACTTGCTGCACCTTCTCACAAAAATCAAAGCAGCCTACATGTTTGAAGCAGGAAACAGTAAGGGGAGATGCCATGAGTTCCCTTGTATTGAGGGGTTCAAATATGTTTATCTTTCCTCCTTTATGATCATGCCTCTTTGGAATTTGTACCTCCATAGCACTGTCTTCACCCTCAAACATTGTAAGATCTGTTTTAGAAACCCTAGGTCTGATGTGAAATGAGATGAAGGGAGGATATGAAATGGCAGTTTTGCAACTGAATTGAATGAGTGAGAATGAAGTGAATGGATATTGTGACAAGAAAGATGAATGGTAGCCCTCTAAACCAATGTAATTTCCCTTGCTATGATTGTATTTATTCAAAGAGGATGAAATTGAAATGAAACAGTGGTTTCAAGCTAGATCTTAGGGTTTTCTTTAGGGTTTCTTTTCCATTTAATTAAGAAATTACCAAAATAGCTTGAAAAAGGGGTGTATGTTAGGTACTTATCCTTATCAGTGTTTGGAGAACCTTTAGCAGATAATTGAAAGATATTTGGAGTGATTTGAGTGGTTGTATGGTTTTAAAACCCTTGCTATCCAAGCGTGCAGCACCAAGGCTGAGGGCGCAGCACCAATCCCAGGTGTCCAATGCCAGTTTTGAGCGCGTAGTGCCAAGGATTTTCTTCACAGTGCTTGTTAGGAAAGAGCAAAATGCCCACTTCTAGGCGTGCAGTGCTTTCACAAAATGAACGGAGGAAAAATGCCAGGGGTGCAGCGCCCAGTCCCAGGCGCGCAATGCCAAGCTAAATGCGCAGCGCCATGAAACTTTGCCCAAATTTCGGCTTATAAACTCACAAATTATTCTTTCCTTGACAATTCTAATGCTTTGCAGGACAAATGTTACACCATTTTTTGGTCATCTAACCTGTTACCATTAGATGGACCAAATTACACCATGTAAGACCAATTTTACCCTAAGTAAAATTGCTTTCACTATGAAAAATAAATTAGTAAACCACATTTATTAAGTTGTTTATGGTCTAAATAGGAAATCCCATGAAGAAATATCTAATAAATCCACATTTGTTTGGTTTTCGCAAGGAATAATTAGTTAACCACAGTTTAATTAACATTCCTGGTCATATTTAACCCAAAACAGGAAAATTAATCAGATAAATAATTATTTATCTTATTATTTTCTAGGAATAATTATTTAAACCTTATTTAAATAATATTCCTTGTTAAATTTGACTAAATCATTTATAAATAACTAAATAAATCATTATTTATTTGATTATTACTCAACCACATCCTTAAAATAATAAATAAATCATTTATTTATTTATTATTTACAAATAAAGGGATTTGACTAAAGTCAAATTCTTTTTCCCTCCAATAAAGATAATAAAATATTCCATAAAAGTTGGATCTTGATTTGTTTAATAATATTTTAATTATGCACCAATATCTATACTAACTCAATATTTTGTTATAAATATAAGGGTTCTTCCATTCACTCACTACCTTTTGTTGCCTAAAGATCACTCTGGATCTATACTTTTGGTCTGACTTTGATCCACCACCATTGTAATATTTTGCTACCATTTTTCTTGTGAGCCCCCTTTGAGTTCCATTTTTTTTCTGGGTTTTATACACCATCAAGAGAGAGGGATTTTAGATCTTCCTGCTGAGGACTTACAAGAACCCATCCATTGAGGGGGACTAGTAACATCTTTCTATGTTCCCTTCCCAGGTGTCAAAAAATACAAAAATTCTTTATAACAATCTTGTCTTGTCCATTGGATACATGGAGTAACTCTTGTTTTTATTTACTGCTTAATGTCTTTTAATGCATAGATCTAGATTTTGCAGCATTTATCTTGGTCAACTAATTGCAGATCTAAAGATATTGGCAACCATCTTTGCTGTTAGGGCTATTTTTTATGCATGGCTAAAGAGAGCCTTTTTCGTACGCTTGCGATTTAGATTCATACTAACAACTAGTGACTCCACAAGGGTTTACAATTACGAAATTTTTTGTTTTTCATATCCCTGCATATCTAGCTGCTTCAAACCCTAGGATTTCTCTTTAGCTTGTTGTTTTGATTTTCTTGATGTTGTTTTTAACCTATAAAACCATAAAACATTAAAAATTCTAACTTCCGTGTGTTTTCGGACCTATTGCGTAGGTGACAGGCATTAGCCGTAACTGAGACGATAAAATTTTCTGAAACCTGCTTTCGAGGGTGATAGAAGTGAAGGTCACACTTTTTGGGCCAAAATTTGCAACCTAGAGCTTCAGGGCGTAGAAAAAAGGCCAAAACCTGCCACCTCTACATAAAACAGGTTAGAAACTACGACCTGAACATTTTGCAGGAAATTTTTCTGAGATTTTTCTGGGTTTGTATAGGCCTCTGTTTAGGGTTGTCTGACCTCTGTCTCCAACTATTTTGGACCTGTACTTGTTCTATTTTACTCATCAAAGTGGGAACCTAGCCCCCTAGGGCTTCAATATCCTCTACCTTTCGTGGAAGAGTTTTAGCTGCTGCAAGTCGTCTGAAATTTCAGTGTGTTCAGCCATTTTTCAGATCTGATCCCTTACCTTCATATCTATTTCAAATTGGTTATTTATCCATCCAAAATACCTCCTATTAGTTTTTTTTTGGTTTTCGTGTAGGGTCCCCTCCGCTTCCCTCCAAGTTATAGCCTTTTTCCACCTCATTTACCACAAATTTTCCTCTGATTTCTTGCTGTTTTTCTGCACCTATTTCCAGCAGATATGGCCTTTAGATCATTGTCCCTCTTGAATTTCGATCTATTGGCTATTTTGGTGTGCTTTGACTAGATTTTTACCCACCTACAGACTAGTTTTTGCGAGGCTCGACTCCTTGGGTTTAGATTAATGCATAATTAGCTGTTTATTTTCTATTATTTCAGTTTCATATACTGTAATCTGCATGTTTATTTATAGTTATACATCACACTTTTTATTTTTCTCTAAAAACGTCTGGGTTTAAAAATCAAAATTTACACACTTAACACACACACCCTAAGTGAATAAGAGCCTGGTTAATACCTACAGGAAAAAACTTTAAACATTGTAATCAATTGATCCTGCACCTCTCTGCCCTTGTTTCGACATTGTAATCAGTTGATCCTGCACCTCCTTGACCTTGTTGGTCTCTCTTCCCTTTGTTCCGTGTTTGTGCCTTCATCATTGTGCCCCCAAGGTGTTTATCCTGGAGACTTCTTGGCCTTCATCCTCAGTTTCCGGTAGGAAGACTTAATCGTCCATGTAGGATTCGAGTTAGTCCTCCATAGAGTCTGCACTTCGAATCCTCTTCTGGTTCATTGGGTTACCCTTCTAGTTCTGCCCCTGGTTCTCCCCCTGTCACCTTCACCATGTCTGGTTCAGGACCTCACGCTAGTGGTAGCCCTGGCCCTAATGCTAGGAATACTACTAGTGGGACCAAAACAAGAACTACCTCGGCTGCTCCCTTGCTCCCCTATATGGCATGCCTCAGTCTTCTCGATTTTAACCAGTTGATCAATGACCCTATACGCCACGACACTGGTTGGCTTGCTATGCCAACCAAGCTCCCTTCCGACATCCCCAAGTTTGAAGGTCTTGCTGGAGAAGATCCTACAAACCATGTTCGATCTTTCCACAAGTGGTGTTCATCTAACTCCATTATCGATGACTTTGTCTGTCTTCGGTTGTTCCAACATACGCTTAGTGGCAAAGCTTCTAAGTGGTATGTTGATTAGGTCTCATGCTCTTATACCACCTTTGTGACTCTTGCCCATGATTTTCTATCTTATTTCCAACTTCCTCTTCGTTATGACACTGGTAACGAACCTTTGAATTCTTTCCGTCAATCGTCTGCGACCTACCTATCCAATCATGTCTAGGAATGGCAGAGAAGAAAGAGCCTATGTCAAGCCCCTACCTTCGAAGACCATGTCTACATGGACTGGTTCCTTAGAGCCGTTTTTCTTGCTATAGGAAAAGATGTCGCATCGCATTTCCCTCAAACCGAAGAAGCTGCTCTCCAGATTGCGATAAAATATGAACTAATCTACGCTCAATCAGGTTATGTTTATACTGTCTTACCTGATCTTCCTAGACCCGGTGGTGCCAATGCACCGGGGGCATCTCATGCCGCTGACGGTATCGTTGGAGCTCTTTTTTATCCATACACTCAAACTCCCATGGGCTATGGTTTCCCTCAGGGAGGGTCTAGCACCTCCAACACTTTTCCCCCTCCCGGTAGCATGTATCCAGGATACAACATGCCTCCTCCTTTTGGCCAACCTGTTTACCAAAATATTACTCAACTTTATTATTATTCGTATCCATAGCCTGGTGCTCCAACTCCTCAAGCATTAGCACCCCCACCTCCCTTGCATTCTCAATCCTCGCAACAGTAGCCACCGCACCCTCAAAGGCAGGTGTATGCACAACAGGGCGCGAATAATCCTCCTACTTCCAAAAAGAAGAGGAAAGGCACTCAAAATCAATCTTCCCCTGGTAATCCTGGATCTAATCCCTAAGGTAATGCACCTAACGTTGCTAACCAGCAACAGGGCACTCAGCCCAAGTAGGACAAACCTGTTTGCACGAATAAGCCTTGTTCTTGTTGTGGTATTTATGGTTATTACACTCACGATTGTCCTCTTTTACCACAGATGTGGTAGATGTGGGAGACTAAAGCAGCATCGCGAGGACAGTAAGCCTCCCCTTTCGTCCCTCCCCATACTGTGCCTAGTCAACTGGCTGTGTTTACTAATCATTTCCCTCAACAAGGATTCCTGGCTACCCAACCGCCTGAAGGTCATGCAGCCACTCAACCTCCTCCATCTAGTACCTCCAATTACCAGATTCTCATGATGAACTCTAACCAACCTATTACGATAGACCTCAACCTTCAGACACGGTCTCGTCAGTACAACATGCCTCCTGCTAGGTCTACCCCTGAGCCCCCTTCTTCAGGTTCTACAAAGCCTCTTTCGACAACCAATGGTCCTTTTCAGATCCCTCAGCCGAAGGTAGAGGTTCATACCAAGATCCCTAAGGGATCCAAGGAGGCTTGTCCTGAATTTCCTCATATCAAGCCCATGGTTAATGTCACGTTCCCTGAGTCGATGCCCTAGAAACCTATGTTTCTTCCTTGACTGCAGCCAAGAACCCAAAGACTATTCACACCAACCACTTCTGTGCTTTGTATGATATCCATGGCCATTATACCCACCTCTGTCCCTGCCTCGAGGACTTCCGCACCTCTCTAGCGGTAGTTCGCCAAGTTTAGGAAAATCACAACGAGTCCGCCGCTCCCTTATTTGCACGTTTTGATTTAGTAGAACCAGAGGACACATCCTCTCCAATTGACACTCCCCCTCTGGATGTCAAACTGATAGAGTCTTTGGCCACTGTCCACTACCTGTCATCATCTATAAGATCCTCGGTGGAAGACCCCCCTGGGTCTTCCCCTTCTGTTTCACCTGACCTCCCTTTAGCGGTCACCTTGGGCTCAACATCAGTGGATTCTTCATCTACTTCTTCTTTCGTCACCCCCCGTGATGATGCACATGTGAACCTCTCTTCTCATGATGATGAGTCAGGTAGCTTTGTAGCGTTAGGTGGTATTTCTTCCACCAGTCACCCCATCTTCTATTGCGATGAAGACATTATGGAAGTATTCACCACCCCTGAATTTATCTATCCCCCTTTACATTGAATCCATGCATTCAAACCACATACACCTTGTGGCCATTACATTGACACCTAATGTTTGGGTAAGGGGTTACCCATATTTGAGAGTCTAGGAGAAGAATTTCTCCACAACTCTCCTAGTGTATTTGGTCATGTCGACTCTAGTACCATTATTATTCCCCATTTATAAGAACCTCCAGAGTCCCATATCACTTCAGATCACTCTAGGGATGATACCCCTCATCATTCCTTCATCTTACATCACTAACCCATTCCCCTAGACATTGTTGTTGACCAACCTATGGGTTTTCTAGGAGAGCACCAATTCATTATCTCCAAATCCTCTCTTTGGGATAGTGATACCATGTATGCCAACCCCGAAACATAAGTCCATTTGCTTCATATATGCAGTACCAAAAGAGATTGGTAATCCTCCATTCCCTTTCTCGAACTGCATAACCATAACAAAAAAAAATGGCGCACCACATCATAAAAATGTGTTTAGATTCCCATTTTTCTAAATACATTTTGGCATGACCACAACATTCTTGGGGGCACCTATGCCCCTCAATCATAAAAATCCCAGATCTCAGCCAAAAACAACACTCAAACCCCCTTTCTATGACAGGTCGCACTTTTCAAGTCATTTCTTGGGATAGGTCACAGTTTTCTGCGCAGTACCTGCTACCTAGGTCGCAGAACAGGCCCCAAAAAGTGAGATCTGGTATTTTCATGAGCTCTATGTAACTAAATTGAAATTTTGATCCCCTTAATTGAAAGACTATGGTTAGGCCTCTTACCTGCAACTAATGGATCTCGAATCCAATAGTTGGTTTCTCCGCTACGAACGCCGCAAGATTTAGGGCCTTCTCTCCTCTCTACATTCACCATAGCTACACTTGCAAATGAGTGAATTTGGAAGGAAAATTCCTTATTAAAAGAGAAACCCCAGATTTTTCTTTTTCCCGCTGTGGCCAAATCGTAGCTCAGTTTGACAAACTGTCCATACCGTTGGAAAGCTCTCATCGAGCTCTAAAATTGGTATCTGTTAGTTTTTTGTGATTTGATAATTCACCAGGACACATTTTGTCCAATAAGCATCACTTCACCACTCCTAAAAATCAAATTTATTCACTTGCAACACTTGTACTTGGGGCACCACTTTTCCTCCATACTTGTCCATGCTTGTGTTGATTTTCGTCATGAGTAACCATCTTGTACTCATGTCTTTATGGTCCCCATTGGACCTTTTCTATGTGGCAGCATCATCTAGGCGCCCTTGTTTAAATCATCCAAGTTGAGTCATCATCGCATCCATGGAGTCTATCCTGAGTCCCTTTATATCACGCTATGGTCCTCCATCCTTCATTTCTTGATTCCTCTCTCATGTCGCACATTATGGCCTTCAGTCCTACTGTCCCCTATCCCCTTTGATATTGTGTCACTCGTTGCCAGGTCATCCATGCCCTTTATGCTCTAACAAGGGAAGTCATCCGTCCACTACTCAGTACCCCCCATTTCATCATCATCCCTGGTGTCAGTCTATCAGTCGCTCTACTATTTTCTCTCATGCCTTAGTTGAGGATCCCTTATTGCCTCACCTATGGTGGACCTCCTTCTGTAGACATCAGATCATTCATTCCAGAAGACAGGTCTAGAGGGTGGTGTACCTTGGTTCCGACTTCCACTCTTGTTCGGTTCCTTGGATCAGGCAAAGGGAACTCTTATTTCCCTTTGACTTGATTGTTTCTTAGCTACAACTCCTTACAACATGATCTAGATCCGTATACTTGATGGTTCAGTGATGCAGCAGATTGTATCGGTGATTCCCGGGTGTGTGTGAGATGCTTCAGAACTCATGAGGGGGTGGCCCTTCAGGTAGCCCCCCACATGCCCAGATGACCTCTTCATTACAACCTTCGATGCAACTTCATAGATTTGATGATGTCGGCCTCAGCTGATTGCAACGCCTTTTAGTTTGCATGTATCAGTCAGATTTTCAGATCCCTCTCCTATTTACAAGGGAAATTTGGTTGTCATTATATCTCATGTACTCAGATATTATTGTATAAGTCCTGGCTGTTATCCCAGGCACAATATGTATGTGGTATTCATTATCGTGTTTTCATCTAGCTCATGTTTATGCCAGCATGTACTATATAGTTTAGTCCCTTGTTTACTGGACACATTATTCTTTGTACTTTGTCTCGGTGGGCATAGGTATGCCTCCCCCGCCGCCTATAGCAAAGGCACTCACTCATAACAAAGACTTGTCGCACCTATAAGTCTCGCATCCTCAGGGTCTAGTCCTCTAGCACTTTGGTCTACCTTATATTTCTCTCTCTTTGACTTCCCCTTTGGTGTCTAGTGATTGAGTTCTTACAACGTACTTCGGTCATACGATTAGCTCCTAACGCTTGCACGTAGGGGGGAAATCTGTTACACCATTTTTTGGTCATATAACCTGTTTCCATTAGATGGACCAAAGTACACCATGTACAACCAATTTTACCCTAAATAAAATTTCTTTCACTATGAAAAATAACTTAGTAAACCACATTTATTAAGTTGTTTATGGTCTAAACAAGAAACCCCATGAGGAAATATCAAATAAATCCACATTTGCTTGGTTTTCCTCAAGGAATAATTAGTTAAACAATAGTTTAATTAAAATTCCATGTCATATTTAACCCAAAACAAGAAAATTAATTAGATAAATCATTATTTATCTTATTATTTTCTAGGAATAATTATTTAAACCTTATTTAAATAATATTCCTTGTTAAATTTTACTAAATCATTTATAAATAATTAAATAAATCATTATTTGTTTGATTATTACTCAACCACATCCTTAAAATAATAAATAAATCATTTATTTATTTATTATTTACAAATAAATAGATTTGACTAAAGTCAAATTCTTTTTCCCTCCAATACTTATAATAAAATATTCCATAAAAGTTGGATCTTGATTTGGTTAATAATATTTTAATTATGCACCAATATCTAGACTAACTCAATATTTTGCTATGAATATAAGGGCTTTTCCATTCACTCACTACCTTTTGTTGCCTAAAGATCACTCTGGATTTGTAATATCCCAAAATGGGAATAAGCAACAATACTAAACAATAATGCACATAAATAACGTAGTTTAGCAAAGTAGGGGAAGGAGGCCAATATGGAGGCTCAATATTTTATATACATCAGAAAATCAGATTTACAATGAGGCCCATACAATGTATAACAACAAATAGAAGACTTAAATAGAAGAAAACCCCCAAAAGAGGTGCTGCAATCACATGTATTCACTGCAAAGGCTTGACATCATTATTTTATAGAGCATACAACAACTGAAGATTACACTTTAGATATAGAGCATATATGTGAATGAAACACTAGATCTATGATAGATCCATACACTATAGAGGCTCCTCTTTCAGTTCCCCTTGGGTTTTTGAGCAAAAAACCATGTAAATGAAGTAGATCTAAGATCTAAGTTACAAATCTGCAGAAATATGCAGTGATTTAGAAATGTACAGCAGATGTAGATCAGATCTGATATGAACATGAATTATATCTTCTCCAATAGATCTCAAAATGTGATGGGCAGATCCCCAACACTTGAAGCCCATCTCCCCAAATGGTGTGCTAAAACACCCTGCAACATTACCTACAGGGAAAACATAGATCTGGAAGGAAAACTACACTGTAGGCTTTAGTACATGTTTGGCATAATGCCAAGATCTGAAAATGCATCTCCAAAGGTCCAATACACTCTTGCCAATGGGATAGAAGACTTTCCCACGGAAAAGAGGTACTAGAATGGCCTAAATATGAGTAGATCTATCCTCCACTTGCTGCAGCTTACAAGGACAACCAAACCCTCAATAGGATCTGCGCTGTAGGTGTAAGATGAAGCTTGGCCAAATGATTGACAGTGGACAAGACATGCAAGACTCTTCTAAGAGGCCTTTCAAAGAAAGAGGTGGGATTCCCGATCAGGAACACCTAATGCTAAACATCACTATTCTCTGCTAAACAACCAAGAGAATGATATATGTCTAAACAGACCATATACTCAAAAATATAATACAATTAAAAACCTTCTCATGCTGTCCTCCTCTTCCTTTTATAATATAGAGATCTTGAAAAACCATAAATCATCTCAATGATTTAGTTTCTTTCACATGTGCCACCTCCAACTAAGACTGCGTTGTGCATCAATGAGGATCACTTCTTCTAGACAACGCTGTTGATCTGGTCATGGATGACCCAGTCAAATGATTCAATCCCTTTCACACATAAGGGTGTTTATTTAGATAGCCCATATTTAGCCTTGTTCACATGGGTCATTGATTTATTTACTGTTTTAGGAGTTTTTATTATCCTCCTTTACACATTTATTCATGCAACAGGAAAATGAAACAAAATTGTATATTCCCATTAGCTTGGGCTAATTGGGAATATTACAGTCCTCCCCTCCAAAATGTTGCTTGTCCTCAAGCAAATGATAAGGTGACACCTCTCCTCCTCCATTGGTGACACCATCATGAGTTAAGCTTTCTTCAGAAGCTAAGTGTTCACCTATCCAACCCTCCATGAATTGTTCCTCCAAAGTCATTATGAGATGTACATAGTCCATCCCAGAAGGAGTCAAGAAATCAAATGAAACAAACATGGCTGAACCAATACTCTCCCTGAAACATGTAGCATAAGGCACATAGAGAGGCTCCATCCCATGTGGTACATACAAGCTTTCCATTCTCCCTCCATACAAGCCCATAAAAAGTACAAGTGTGTCATCAATGTATGGAAGCAAAACTACATATACACAAACATAAATTTGAGCATGAGGAGGTGGGTCATAGTCCCACATATGATACCATCGCAGTGCATCTCCTTCCTGGATCAGATCAAGGTATGGTAAGTGGTTTCCCCACCACTTACTTGCTGCCCATGATATCTCACTATGGATAAAAGTGTGAGATATGTTTGGCGCTTTAGGAAAGCATCCATCATGGAAGAAAATATCCCTTTGCACATCAAGGGAGTGGTCAAGTTCAGAAATTTTAGTGGCCCAATGTTTTCCATGAGATTTACATGATACATAACTCCTCCTTGGAGTCATGGCCTGCATAAACATGGTGAAAGAATATGTAAAATCAGAAAATGAAACTTGTTTTACATGATCAGATTCTTCACCAACAAGGTTCCTCATACACATGGAGTTGTGAATGGATCTTTATCCTCTTTCCAAAGAAGGAAGAGATGGCTGAAATAACTCTTGCATAGAGTCACATGGCTTCCCCGACTCCACATAGTTCATGCATTCTTGAAAATGCTGATGTAGTTCTTCTTTCAAGCCTTCCCAATCAAAGCTCCTCATGATGATGTTGTAGATCCACATGGAATACATATGGCTGAAACTGAACTCTTTGTATGCTCCTTGTAGTAACTTCTTCTTGAGCTTAGAAGCTCTATTCAAGAAGATCCTACCATGATGATAGATGACTCCTCCTTGGACTAAATAGCCCTCTTCGTGCAGCTGGTCATCAAGTATCATACAAGTGTTAAGATCTTTGGAATGATCCACCAACAATTTGGATTTCCAATACATATCTAAACTGTTCAACAATGACAGCACTGGTGATGCATCGACATAAATGTCTGTCATGTTGCTACTCTCCTCTTTGACATCTCCTATGTCAAAGGTGTGTGTTGGAAGGCCATTCCTTCCATTCTTATCCTCCAACAACGCAGAATCGGAATGAAGGTGGGTGATGATGATGAGAGAACAAAATCTCCCTCCTTCTTGAGCTTACCCAAGCCTCCCAGCACTGTATATTTTTCTTCTAATGCTCCCATCCCTCTTGGATCTGAACTTGGAGCATCATGTGGTGAGAGATCTCCCAAAAAAAATGAATCAAGTGGCCTCCCAGGTGGTTTTTCACTATATAAGAAGGTCCCATGCATAAATCTCATGAACATAAGAGATGGGACTGTAAGGTCCTTGCTTCCACTATGAAAATCCATCTCTGATCTTGTTTTACGGATTAATCAATCTTGTGGACAAGACCGATATCCCTAGTACCAAAAAGGTAATCTAGCAACAAACAACCAAATGAACTAATCTTTCTCTAAGCATATATGATTTACAAACAACACTATAGAGGTGTAAAAGATTTACCGTAGGTCCAACGCTTGTTTGAAGTCGTTTTTGTCCCTTGTGCACTTGTAGGAGTTATCTTTATAAACCTGCAGTCACAAAAAATAAAACATTAAATAGCACCTGTATACTAAACATCATAAATCATGCTTATCACGGTGATCAAGGAATCCATGAAATAAACAGTCAACTAATAGCTTATTGAGAAAAATGAATTCATTTGTATTAACTTTAAAAGAAGGAAAACCTTACAACCTTAGCCTTGATGTTGAACAGGCCTTCCCGGGGTCTGAAGCAGGAATCTCCTCTACTCTGATAAGCTCTGCACTCCTCCAATTGAGACAGATAGAGGCATGTGATCTCTCCTCACAAAAATCTCAGTTAAATGAGTCTGAATCCCAACAGCACTTAACCTCAAATAATCTAAAGCTTGAACTCTCTTTGAGGCTACCCAATGCCTCTTTTTATAGTGGAAAAGGGGAGGTTTCAATTCCAACTATGAAGGGATAGAATCATCCTTCAAAGGGATAAGCTTTTCACATCAAGGGGTTAGCTCCATAAGGTAAGGGATACATGAACCTCAAAAGAGCGGTTCTTCCACCGTAAGATTCTTTCTAGAGGCTTCTAGAATTTACTTAAAGTGAGATTTTTTGAGTTTACTTGCGCATTTTTGATCTTTACAAGGGTCCGCACCCATAACATAGAGAAAGAGCGTTTAGGTACGCAGGAGACATGAACATTAGGTGCGGGACCGCAGGCAAGATATAGAGAAAGTGCGACACCAAAGTTAAGGATATTTTTAGGAACTTTTCTATGATTTTCAAGGCTTGACATGAGGAATTGATATGTTAGACATGAAAAGGAGGAAGTATGAGTAATAATGAACTCATTACACATAGTAGAATGTCAGGATGAAAATTTTCAGTGTAACAGATTTCCCCCTAAAGTGCAAAGTCTGGAATAGATGAAGCTGAAGTCTGTCATATATGAAGAGTGCAGTATTTTATCATTTCAAGGATCATCCTGTGGACACCCCAATCGGAACCTGTAAAAACATTCAATGCAATATATATATATATATATATATGTACATATCATCACTGAGGTAGGCATTCCCATACTCAGATCAAAACTAGCTAGAAATTGATTCAAACTGTTCTGATACAGGAATGATTTTGAATACCTCAACAATATAGACATGTGTAGACATAGTATGGATGCAGCCATCTGTTTATAAATAGTCCACTGTATAAATGATAACAAAATTCCTCGCAGCCTGGATGGTAGAAAATAGATCCAGGGTCTTGATTTCCGCATCTCAAACTAGTACGATTCTATCCATGTGAATGAATGTGTCGAAGTCGAACATGGTAGAAACCACTTGATTACCAGTCAATGATGTAAACTGTTAACAGTTGTGAGAGTAACCACTAGTAATGTCAATGGCTCTCAAAGTACTCAGTACAATCCATGAAATGTGAATGAATGAGTTGAAGTCAAACACATCACGGAATCATTCGATCAAAGGTCAATGATGCAACCTATTGTCGAAGGCGAGAAACCTGCCATTGAGGCATGCAGATTTCAAGGTATTGATGATTTCTAGATCAAATTTTTAGATAATGAGTTGTCGTCGATATAAAGTGATCCGTCATAGGCAAGCCCACAACACGAAATCATAGATCAAGTTTTGAAGAAATATATTGGCAAGAACTGACTCAAGGATGGTCAAGATGGATGAAAGATATTTCAAAAATGAATGGTTTGTTTGAACTATCCTCTTGAACACATAATGACACTGCAGATGGTTTGGTGACAATTGACCCAAAGCTAATACCCAAAAACCGGCTGAAGACTTTCAATATGGTTTGATTAACTGTTAGGTAAAGGATTTTCCCAACCCAGGTGAACAAAAGTGTCATGTTCAAGAGTGGTTAACGGTTTTCCGAATAATCAAAATACAACAAACAAGTTCGTTTTTCTCTCTTTTCCCCCACCATTTCTGGCAAGTACCTCTTTATTTTTGACAAGCTTGAGGAGGGTAACATTTTCTTGTTTATAAGCTCATCCTTCGGATGAGTCCAACTTAGTTTAAAATTCGAACCCTAAGAAGGAGTGGTTTGTTCCTGTTTAAAATTGAACAGGTCCTTTATTGTTAAATTTTAACGAGTCCAACATAGGAGAAACTCAGTGTTTTTCAATTTTAGGGAGTTAGAAGAAAAAACTTAAGAAAACTCCATGGGTGTAATTTTTCGTAAATTTAGTCTCTCGATCCCAAAAAAGGATAAAAAAATGCGGGAGAGAACTCTATTGACCGTAATTAGTCAACGTATACCTTTTTCGTAAATATTCCATTTCAGTTCGTAAAAGGGGTAAACTTATACTGAAAGGACGATCATTAATTTACTTTAACGAGTTCGAATAATCAAGCGCTCAGAAATATTTTCATGTTTAGAGAGTCTGAAAAGGGCTTAAAAGAGGACTCCAATTTTTTTCTTTTTCGTAAATTTTTGAAAGAGTTCGAAAAAGTGATAAAAGTATGCTCTTGTGGCCGATTTTCAATTTAATTTACGAGCAGGAAAAGACGGAAAGAACTCGAAATTTTCATGTGTTTTACGAGAATGAAAGATAGCAAAATAATCTCAGGATTTTCATGAGTTTAACGAGTCTTGAAAATAACTGAAATTGACTCAAGATAGGTTTCATTTTTACAAAATCTTAAAACAGAGAAAAACTATGCTTCAGAGTGTTTTCATTTTTACACAAGCTTGAAATAGAGAGAAAACTATGCTTGATGCCTCCTAAGCGTAACTGCTAGAGCGCATGCGCCCCCATCTTCATTTCATTCAACTAAGTATACTGCTGGTAATTAATAGCTCGATGGAATGAAGGTTCATTTACTAGATCATATGAAAGACCCGACCTAAAAATGTAAGAAAATTATGCAAAAAACTTAAATAAATAACCTAAATATACGAATTAACATTTATGAGATCTAGTCAAAGACTTGACTTAATTAGGGGAGGATTTGTTTCATTTTTTAACGAGCTTGACATAGGAAAATAACTATGCTCATGGCAACGTGTTTCATTTTTAAACGAGGTTGACACAGTAAAAGGAACTTTCCTCTTGATACACTGATTCATTTTTAACGAGGTTGACACAGTAAAAGGAACCTTCCTCATACTTGATTCATTTTTTTATGAGGTTGACTCAGTAACAGGAACCATCCTCAGAAACTACTTATTTCTAATCTATTAATCTACTCTCTACAATCTATCTACTGATTCATTTTTTAATGAGGTTGACACAGGAAAAGAACTGTCCTCATGGAAGCTTTTTTCATTTTTTAAACGAGCTTGACACAAGAAAAGGAACTATGCTCTCAACTAACTGATTCATTTTTTAACAAGGTTGACACAGTAAAATGAACTATCCCCACACTTACTGATTCATTTTTTAATGAGGTTAACACAGTGAAAGGAACTATCCTCGGACTCTGATAAGCTCTGCACTCCTCCAACCGAGACAGATAGATGTATGTGATCTCTCCTCACAAAAATCTCAGTTAAATGAGTTTGAATCCCAACAACACTTAACCTCAAATAATCTAAAGCTTTAACTCCCTTTGAGGCTACCCAATGCCTCTTTTTATAGTGCAAAAGAGGAGGTTTTAGTTCCAACTATGAAGGGATAGAATCCTCCTTCAAAGGGATAAGCTCCTCACATCAAGGGGCTAGCTCCTTAAGGTAAGGGAAAAATGAACCTAAATCTCCGTGTAGAAGTGTTATGTGAGGGGTATGTATGCATGCCTTTTATCATTTGAGCTTCACCGGTCTGCTTGTCCACCCATTCCATTTGCAAAGCCTCCCAATCAGTGGTGACTTCCCCCAATGTAATCAACCATTGAACACCTAAAATCACATTGGTGTCTGGTATGTCAACCAAAAAGAAGTGATCGACCAATGTATAAGTTCCCATGGTGACTGAAAGTGATGGGACATAATGCATGCATTGCATTTTTCTATCTCCTGGGACCAAAACAGAGAATCCCTCAAAAATATCAGTGGGTATTGCCCTCCTCTGCACTAGGTGGGCATCAATGAAATTGTGAGTTGCCCCACTATCAATAAGAACAGAAACCCTCTGATTCAAGATGGAACCTTGAAATCCTAAGGTTAAGTATTTAGGAACTCCTCTCAAAGAGGCAAGAGCCCCTCCAATAGGAGAAAATGCTCCATCCCCATCTTCGAATGAAGTTGGCTTTCCTTCTGTAATTTCAGCTTTGTGACCTCTTCATGGCTGTTCTTCTTCTTCCTCCTCAACATCTGAGAAGACCTCTATGTAATATGCTTTTCTAGCAGCACATCTATGTCTAGGTGCCCATGATTCTTGGCAAGTGAAGCATAGCTTCCACTTTCTTAGATCTCTTCGGAATTCCTCATCAAGAGGCTTCTTGTATGATCCCTCCTTTGAAGGAGCAACTTTTTCTTCCTTTCCATCTGAAGGAAAAGAGGGCTTGTGCTGAAAGTTTTCCTTTGCTTTTGGCAAGGCATATTGAATATCTCTGGCCCTTTCAATAACGTCATGCAGGGTATTGGGCTTGGTAGACTTAACCAACCCATGAAGAGGTTCATCTAAGCCATAGATGAACATGTATGCCCTTCTTGCTGCAGATAAATCAGGAACCATAACAAATAATCTCAAAAATTTAGAAATATAAGACTCTGTATTACCTGTTTGCTTCAACTTTGCAAGGTTCATGAATGGTGCCTCTGGATCTCTTCTGTCATACCTTTCCACCAGCCTTCTGGTGAACTCAGAATAAGCAGTCACATTGGCATGACCCAATGTAGACAAGCCATGGAACCACCAGTTGTGTGCTTCACCTTCAAAATGAAGCACTGCAATCTTGATAACTTCCATCTCTGGGACCTTTTTCAACTGAAAGTAGATGTCCAATTTTTCTACCCATGCTTTGGCAGAACAATTGGATGACCCATCAAACTTGGGTAAAAATAATCTGCCCATAAAGTGATGTCAATCATGATTCTGAATGAATCCACCATCTCTATACTAA
This sequence comes from Pinus albicaulis, assembly GCA_034641835.2. Taxonomy (NCBI): domain Eukaryota; kingdom Viridiplantae; phylum Streptophyta; class Pinopsida; order Pinales; family Pinaceae; genus Pinus; species Pinus albicaulis. Next base: position 493,519,834 of record CM076577.1, read on the forward strand.
TGCCTTGGTCTTCTCTTATCCTTCAAGTGACAAAACTCTTGAAAACTCAAGTGATCTTTGAATCTATGATTCTGAGACCCATATTCTTCAAAGGATGCTTGCTCCTTAGGCCCTTCATTTTACACAACAAAAAAGGTAGGCATGGTAGAGCTTTGTGAAACTTGTGGCTGGTTCACTAGTTGATCATTCCAGTGATGAGACATGCCAGAGCTTTCTCCAAGATGAAATATATTAGGATATTCCTTGATTCTGTCCAATCTCATCTCTTTGATCTCTCTAGCAAGATCTTGCATCGATCTCAAAAGGATCTTGGGGAAATCCTTTTCTTCTCCTTCACTTCCAGATTTAGGGGCTTTACCCTTGTCCTTATCATCATTGGTGTAATAAAATTTATTCTATCTTCTTTTTAGATACCTCTTCTCTCTGTCAGTTTTGGAGAGGTAAATCCCCTCTGCGGACAGAGGTGATCCCTACTAGCCCAGATCGGGTCTAGCAACAATCAAGTCACACAGTGACACAAGTTCCTAGTTACAAAATGACAAAAATCATAACGAATTGCCTACCTCAAATCCTACGTAGTGGTCGTTGGAGAAAGGATGATGCTTCCCGTCCCTCGCTTTGGCAGATCACGATCCTTTTTATTGACACGTCCGAACACCTGCACACATGCAAATGATACAATGACATACAACGTAAAATCTAAAACATGTAACCATACATCAGTCAGAGATGATGTAATTCATTGCATAAAAGAAATAGACACATGAATGGAACCATAATCAAAGTCACTTATCATTAAAATAACAAAGGAAAGATACAACCCAAAGCTTTGATGCTTGATCTTCCTTCGGTGGGGCTGACAGTGGAGCATGTCTCAACGAAGCTTGTCGGAAATAGGAAAAAGCTCTCTCTCTTCAGCTTGGATCTCAGAAGCTGTCTGGCTATAGTCTCCTTGCTACAAGTTCAGCTAGCTTGCTAAGGGTGAAGGCAAGCTTATATAGATGGAGGAAGGGGAGTTGGGATCCCTACAATCATGGGATTGGCCCTATCTCTAAGGAATCTTCCATGATAGGTGGAAAACCACTTCCCATACATGGAGATCCGGAGCCAAATCACCCAACTCCTTTTAGTGACTTGTTCAGGAGTTTGTTGGAATCAAACTTCCGCCATTTATTTTTAAAAAACATCCCTTATTAAGCTTGGTATGAGTGAGACATAGGGACAGAGCGCTAGTTGGCGTGCCCTCTATGGTGGATTTCCCCCATTGGCGCTAGGGCTGAATTGGCTAGTCACGCCAAGGAAAAAAGATCTGTCTTTAGGGTTTTTCAGAGGAAAATTTCTTCAGAAAAATGCTTGTGCTTATGCAGGGGAATGCCATGAAAGTGGTTTCAGGTCATGTCACTGCTCATAGGTCACGGGAAAAGCCCTCCAATGTGCGGGATGGGGGATTGCAGGGACGGTGACAAAATGCTGTGTAACAAATGCCCCCTAAAGAATGAGGGTCGAGAGACAGGGAGGGGTGAAATGCTTTATGAGAATGTGCCCAACTGAAAACAATGCCATCAAAAGACCTACATACAAGTACAAATGATAGCTTTGATGCATGATATGTGGTATGTTCGCAACCATCCATAATAGAGTATGCAATAATTGGGATCCATGGTATGGACACAACCATCCAAGAAGGATCAACAAGTAGACTCAGGTATGGTCGTAGCCATCCAATGAAATGAGTCATGTAAATCATGATAATCCACAGCCTATATTTCATCAGAAAAAATCTAGGGTCTTGCGCTCCATCTCGACCCGAATAGAATACAAGTCCAAGCATGTGAATAAGTGAGCTGAAGTCGAACATGCAAGAACATCGTCTGATTACCAGCCAATAATGGAAGCCGTTAACAAACGCGAGAGGAACCACCAATAATGAGGATGGCTCTCAAGGTACTATAGGTACAATCCATGGAATGTGAACAGTGAGCTAGTGTCGAACACCCACAGAATCATTCGATCGAAGGCCAATGATGAAAACCTTGCGTTGAATGCGAAGAACCTGCCATTGAGGCATGCAGGCTCCAAGGTACCGGAAGGAAGTTTCTAGATCAGCTTCCTGGATAATGAGATGAGGTCGACAAGAAGTGACCTTGATTGAAGGTGGGCCATAGTGTTTCCCACATCATCAACACGAGACAAAGGAACATAATGTTTGTGAATAAGGATCAGTAGAGAATCAGAGGGAGGTTGAAAACTGCAGAGGCCAACTTCTCTTGAACATATCAGTGGCATGACACTGATTTGGCAGTATTTGACATCAAAGGATCTGAGGTCATGATGATGTGGCAAAGAGCAGATGAGCAGTCAAAAATTATTACCCAAACCCACGGAGGCAAGCGAATAATGAGATGAGATTTCCCCAACCCGACACGAATGCAAACAAGTTCCATGTTCAAGAGCGACATAATGCCGACACGATGGTGATACTGGTTCCATTTTTCCCCACCATTTCTGGCGAGTACCCCAATTATTTTTGAAAACAAGATTGAAGGGGATAGCATATGTGCTTGCGATATAAGTTTTTCCTTCGGACAAATCCAACCAAGTACATTTAATAAGCCCTAGGAAGGAGGAACTCAAGTATCGTCATTACGACGGAGTTCGATGTCATCAGGTTTTAACGAGTCTGACAAAGGAAGAACTCGACGTCTTTTCATCTTTAGAGAGTTTGAAAAGACAAAGAAAAATTAAACTCCAACAGTCCCTTTTCCTAGATAGTTCCTCAGATCCGAAAAGTAGAAAACTGTGTCTGAGAAAACCTCCTAGTCGCGATAGGATAGGGTATTCCTTTTTTGTAAATAATATATCCCGGCCTGAAAAAGGGGTAAACGTATACTGGGTAGATGTTTTTTCATAGCCAATTTAACGAGATCAAAACGACAAGGGACTCGACAATCTTTTCACTTTTAGAGAGTCAGAAAAGGGTTGAAAGATGACTCCAGTAGTGACTTTTTCATGTTTTTACCGAGTCTGAAAAAGTATAAAATACAACTCATATCGTCGTCCCAGTCACGTGAAAACTTGCCGCTGCACAAAAAGCAAGCGTAAAACCCATTTTTCGACAAAATATAATAAAATATTAGAAAAATAATCTTCAAAACCTAATTTGATTTTGAAAATTTATAAATATGACAAAAATAGTAAAAACATATTTACTTTTTACTTTTGACCTCTTGTGGAGAGAAACAGTGAGTTTTTTCCTTGCGAACTTGTGGTGACGATCCGGTGCATCATTTTGAACCTCATCTTTTCCAGGTAAGAGGCACTTCCATTAGCTATGTTTCAATCCATTTTTTTGTAGTTTTCCATCGTGATTTGGGATCCCTGAGGGGAACATTTGAAAATTTAGGGCTAGCACAATTGGCGCGGGTATGAGGCACGGAACCGCACCAATCGAGTTCTTTTTGTAAAGGGGTCGCCCCAGCTGGCGCGACTGTCAGCAAAACAGTCACGCCAACCGCGCAACCTCATTTTCTGCTCAATTTTCACAAAAAAATGAACCAATCAATTGGATTTTTGAATGCCCAAGGGATCTTATGATGTGCTTATGACCATTTGGGTGCAGGTATAAAGCCACAATGGTGATCGAATGGAAAGAAAGGGAGCATAGTGAAGAGGAAGAAATGGAAATGGAGAACGAGCAATGCATGAATGCTCTCTAGGATTGTGGTTTAAAGAAATTCTTCTTGACACCATGTCTCAGGGCACAACCTGAATTGTTGCAATACTTGATCAGTATCTGGGATGAGAATGAGGAGAAGTTTAGGCTTCGAGATCAAGTGCTAGAACTCGAAGTGTCCGATGTTTAATTCATCACTAGATTATCTCAGAGAGGTCCAGTCCCGATCATGACAGGTACTAGGCCTTTTGGTGAAAAGATGTCGATGGTCATGGAGAGATTGTGCCCAGGGGCACAAACAAGATCAGGTAGTGGCAAAGTTGACATTCACACTGTTCCTGATTTAGCAATAAGAGTGGTGCTCCATACCATCACGCGGGCTACGGGGTCGCAGGCGCTGCATGAGGCTACTAAAACACAACTTTTTTTAGCATCAGAATGTATGAACCCGACAATATTTGATTGGGCCATAGCCATAAAATGAATATCAAATGACAGCTGACTAAATGTAAAAAGACCAAACTGAAGAAGTTTGGGTACGGGTCTATCTTGGTATCGTTCATCCTAGAACGGTTACCTATCTTCCAGGGCCAGGGGGCGATAGTCGCAGTTCCACCTTTGAGAGAGCCACGTATGGCTCGATGGGCAGCACTGATGCCTAGAGCAAGAGGGGGCTAGCAAATGTCATGGCGGCCTGAGTTCTTCGGATGGCTTCAGCGCCAATTGATCATCATAGAGGACTGGCCCTATGCCGGTACTGACTTCATAGGAGACCCAGACCTTCCACTCCTGGAAGGGGAGGACTAGGATGAGGAGCTGGGTAAGACTTTTTTTGATTTTATGAATTTTATGATTTTTTTGGTATACATGCATGTTCTAACAATCGATCCTATATGTATGCAGATGTTGGCCCAGAGAGGCCCGCCGGGATGTCGCCGATCGCGCGGAGGATCCCGCTCTTCTATGACCCTCAAGGTGAGTGGGGCGAGGGGAATGAGCTGGTTTAGAACTTAGAGGGAATCGCCCGTGGGATTCCTGATTATGCTCGTCTAGTAGATGTCCCTATGGCTTATCAGAGGCACACCGTAGGGGTGCCTAGTCACCTTGATCGTTTACTGAGGTGATTGGTGCGGGCAGTAACATGGTACCATGAGCACCATGCTGATTAGTCGCCTAGGATTTTCATATGCATATTTTTGAAAGACATGTTGTCTCCAGATATTATTAAAATGGACATGTATATTTTTTGGATTTTATGTGATGCACACAAACTGCAAACATCCTGTTGGTATCCTGTGTTTTGACAGTTTGGCAAATCAAAAGACAAGGCAACATCAGAACCAATCTTTAGAGTTCCAGGATCTAGTCCTCCTGTTCTCAGAGAGGGATATCTCAAATATTTGTTTGCAAAGGTTTATCTTGTTTGCTTTGGTTATGGATTTTAGACTAGTTATTACGTGCAAATGTTTGTTTGGTTGGGTTGAGTTGATACAGCAGAATATGAAAGGTCTAGGAAAGATAGACAGAAAGAGGAAATATCCGGTTCATTGGGCAATGGAGTCAAAATAAGATCATGACAAAATCTTCAAGGGATATGGGATATCAAAGGGCAAATCTAACTTGGCCACAGGATCCTTTGTTTTGGAATGAGATGGACATTAATGATTTGGAAAAAGAAATTTAATTCTCAACAAAGGGAACTTGAAAACATGACTTATCAATAAAGAGATATTTGATAGACAGGGCTAACCATAAATTCTACAAACATTCTTTAAGCAAATAATGATTTCAAGACAACTTCTAAAATGAAATCTAAGATTCGGGGAACACCCTATTTCCTCAAAGATCTTATTTTAAAGGATTTAGAAAACATAAAAGATTCACTGATAATTGCATTCATATAAGAGGGAACACCTAAATAACATCTGTGTTTGCAACTATAAAGACCTTCAAAACAACTGTTTAAGCAGGGGCAAAGGGTAAGATCAAAACCGACCTCTTTGGTTAACTTAAGATAATGGTACTTCGAAAGGAGATTTCAATAACGGCTTTCAAGTGATGGCAGACAAGCAGGGAGAACCATAACATGCTGAAACCAACTATTTGAGCTATCAAGGAAATAAACGAGCATGAAGACTAAAGAGAAGTTTTAAAGCCTCTAAAATACTTCAACAGAAGAAAACATAAAACAGTGAAGGGTGAACAGGTCTAAGGTGCTTCCAGGAGTCATTTCTTAGCCTAAAAATTTCAGCCTACTGTAGTAAGAAATTATGGAACATAATGAAAACAAGGAAAAACATTTAACAGTTCAGAGCACTTCACCAACAGCCAAGCTCATGGATCAAATGATAGAGCCTTCTCAGGAACAGACATGCAACGGCATCATCAAGACATCCAAGACTCCAAATTATTTTCAACTTCAACAGACTTGTATATTTATTTCAAAGAGTTTCAATATTACAACTTGTGATCAAACAGCAACCAACCTTCTCATCTTATGCAGAAGTACTTATAGGAAGATGAGGAGGTGAGAACTAACAAAAATATCTCGTGAACCATTAATACAGATTAAATGACTTCTCGGTCTCTTGAGGGGTTCGATGGAGAAGTGTACAGGTGGATCACTGTATTAATGTTTTAGAATTAATATCAAAGCTCGGCGGGAGCTTTATTTGACTTTGAGGCTCTATGTTCCGTCCGGAGCAACTCTGTAGCTATTTTCTATTACACTCCTTTGGCAGAATTAACTTCTTAGCAACGCTGGAGGCAGATATTTTCTGAATCAATAACTTCGGCCTCTGTTTGAAAGGTTTGAGGCAACAGGTGGCTCTTTGTAGTAGCTGAGGAATCAATTCGCCTCAGTTGAAGCGGTGGAAACATTTCTGTCATCAAAACATTTATGATTTTCTTAAATAGTGTCTAAATTCAGGGAATTAGGTTTTTATAAGCATTCTTAGCCATAATCCCCCAAATCTGTCTTCAATCTTCTGTCCTTCCGCGCTCTGTTCTTTAAAACTTATACTCTTTTTAAAATCGCGTAAAAACGCAGTGTCTTGTCAATGTGCAGGGACGCGCTGGGATTTTCAGCATCAATGCTCATGAAACATTGACAAATCATTGAATCCAACCGTGTGAATGGTTCCTTTTAACAGCTCGAAGGTGCAGGAAACGTCTTTCCCAACCCTCGGCTTTGTTTCATTATACAATGGAAAACCATTAAAACACCTGCAAAACACAAAAATAGTTAAGAAATACTGCGGAAATAGGTTTAAACTGCTTCAGATGGCGGGGGAGGAGCGTAGCCGTCGGATGAAGGCAACCAACGGTGGAGATTTGCGTAGACGAGGCGAAAAGGAGAGCGGGGAGATGAAAAAGTCGGAGTGATTTTGGACCGTCTGATTTGGACACGTGGACGGTCCAGATTCAATCGGAGGATCGCAATCGGGGGTAGCGAGCAAATGCACCGATTTGAAACATGCGATGCAATCTAGCGCAGACCGTCGATCTAAGATCCAGATCAACAGTGGGAAATGAATTGGGATAGTCGCAATCGGAGGGATGAGGAAAAGAGTGCGATTTAAACAAAAAACTCCAATGCGATTGCGCAATCGGGAGGGGAGAGGCGATTAAGCGATAGCCGTTGGATCCGAGGATTAGATTAACGGCAGGGAGCGAATCGGAGGAACAACAATCGGGGGAAAAAATAAATGCATGCGATGGAAAAATCCGATGCGTTTAAGCGTTGTCCGTCGATCTGCAGATCAGATCGACGACGGAGAGTGAATCGGGGGATGACCGATCGGCGGGTGCAAACAAGTGTATGCAATGGAAAACCCCGATGCGATTGGGCGCTGGCCGTTGGATCAAAGGACTAGATCGACGGTCAGGATTGCTATGACCTACGCACCGGCGGAAAAACCGTTAAACACATGAAAACCAAATTTTTTTGCGAATAAAACAAGTTTAACGGATTGGGCAGAAAATATATAGGTAAGGAAAAAGGCGCCCGATTGCGGGGCTGGGGGTTTTTCACGGAATGTAATATGCCCGGGAGTTATAAGACAAGGGCTAATCGTAATCGGGCCATCGAGCCTGGTCTTTCCAATCAACCCATTTGTATTGTTTCCGATTGCGATTGCGCGATCGGCTCTTTTCAATGAACCCATTCATATTCAGCACATGGTTTTAAGTTTTAACTTAGAACTTTCGGAAAGTGGGTTTTTGGGTTTACAAAGGAAAATGAGCTTTGTAATGGTTGAAAGTCATGCACCCTTTGGATATTTGTGATGCGATTAGCGCCGAAAGCTTTGGCGTTTGGTTTTAACACATGGGCATGTGGGGGGAAGTGGTTTAGGACTTAGCCCAAGGGGCTTAGGTCCATAGCAATAAAACTTTGTTTTTTATGAAAAATTTCAAGGTTTTCAATGGATTTGGGGGTTTCGGCATAGTTCAAAAAGAAGTTTCAAACCATGTCAGGAAGATTTTTACGGATGGAGGGAGAAACTCATGAAAAGTAGAGGAATATATGGAGAAAAAAGGGGAAGAAAATGATGGTTTCTTCAGCAGTTCTTTATAGGAAATCAGCAGAATTTTCTGAGTATAAAAAGGGACAGCAAATGAGGATTTTGGATAGAGGCATGAGGCCTTAAAGAGACTTCAAGAGCCAATAATTTTTTAGTGATAAAATTTGTTCCTTGGAGGCTCAAAAAGATCTTAGCCACCTTTTGGTATAACAAAATATTATAGGTGGCTAACAGTGGCTCCACTTGGGGATGGTGCCTTCTTGAAGGCATCAAGAATTCAGACTTGATTTCTGGGAGGCTGATCAGTTGCCTCATCCATTGGGCGGTCCTTCTGTGATTGAATGATCTTCTCTAAAACATATTTGGAAGCCATGAAAACAATGGACCTTTATCAACAAGCTTGCTACCTACCAAATCCTACAGATCTAGCATTTTTTCTTCATCAGAGTGCACTTGGATTGGCAAACTCTATTCACAACATTTTATTCTTTTGAAAGCAGGAAATCTAATCTACTTCTACTCCTTATTTCTCCCTGAACTCAGATTAAACAGTTGAGCTCAGATATTTTTCTACCTAGTCTACTGTCTGTTGGGATTAAACAGTCCAACAAACTTTCATTCTCTAAATTCTATAACAGAAAATTAAAAAATAATCAAGTCAAGATTGAGCTATTTGACTTGCTATGATCTATGGCATAAGAACAAGCTGCACATAGATTATTATTTGGAGAAAATTAAATCAAAATGGAAGGCTTAAGATCTGAAATTTTCTCATTATGGCCTTCCTTTTCTTTACAGCTCTGTTTTTAATTTTGTTTTGAGCTGTCTCTTCCTTGATATCTGATTCAGGTTTTGAGCGGATTAGAACTAGATTTTTACATCTTCTTGACTCAGAAAAATAAAACAAGTGTGTCATTTCTCTTTGGGAAACTCAGGTTCAGATTTTGAGTTTGTTTGAACCTTCAATTTCTATCCTAATCTATCTACTGATAAGCCAAGATTAAACAGTTAGGCAAATCAAATTCACTACCTTATCAGCAGAAAATTGAAAGCTAATTAGTCAAGATTAAACAGTTTGAATAACTAGAAGTGTGTTTTACGGGAGTGGCATTTAAGCTTGCACACTTTCAGATTTGTTTCTTTTTTGGTATGGGGCTATACCTTTCTTGTTTTGACAACCTACCCTCTTTTCCTTTTTCCTATTGTTTTTTGTATTTTTGAAGTTTTATAACTTTTTAATGCAATGGTTAGACTATGATATTTACAATGGAGACAAAAATGCTTTGAAACTTAAGACTCTTGGCAGAAGTAATGCTTGAGCATCCTGCCATTGACAGGACCTCCATATAAGTCTTCTCCATTCAATTCTTTCAAGAAAAATGTATTATGACCCCTCCCAGCATGAATAATATATGGCCCTTTCCACAAGTTCTCAAACTTGCCATGTTTCCCCTTCTCTTCCCTCCGTGAATCCCACTTAAGAACAACAATTCCAACCTAGAAATTGTTTGCCTTAGTCCTTTTATCAAATTGCTTCTTCATATTTTCTTGGACTAACCGTGTTCTCTCATAAACTTCTTCTCTAGTCTGCTGCAAATGGATTGTTTGGTTGATCCTCCTCTGCATATCATTTTCCTCAACCTGTACTTCTTGAAGGAGTTTTATGACTGGAACTCCTAATGAGGTAGGAAAAATTGCATCCATGCCATAAACTAACTGATAAGGGGACATATTTATTGATTTCTTTGTAGTTAGTCTATCAGCCCATAAGGCATGAACCAACTTACTGTGCCATGATTTTTGATTTTCTTCCAACAGTTTTTTAATGATATTGATGAGACTCTTGTTGGAGGATTCAGCTAATCCATTTCCTTGGGGGTAGTAAGCAGTGGAATGGCCGAAGGTTATATGGTATTTGTGACAGAAATCAACCATATTTTTGGATTTGAAAGCACCAGCATTGTCTGTTATGATTTTTCTGGGACAACCAAATCTGGATAGGATGTGGGTTTCAAGAAACTTGATAATGACAGAGTCATAAGCATTCCTGGTAGGTCTAGCTTCTATCCATTTGGTGAAGAAGTCAATGGCTGTGAGGATCCACTTATGTTGAGCCGAGGAAGATGGATGAATTTCTCCAATGAAGTCCAGCCCCCATTGTTGAAAGGGTGCCTCAACTCTGATAGGATGTAGGGGTAAGGGAAGGAGTTTTTTCTTGCCATCAAAGATTTGACACTTATGGCAAGACGTGACCAGCTTCTGAGTATCTGAGAAAAGTGTAGGCCAATAGTAACCTGATCTGAGAATTTTGTTTGCTGTGGCCTTCCAGTAGAGGTGTCCTCCACATTCACCATCATGTAGTTCGTGCATGATCTTCCCTGCATCATCTTCAAGTAAACATTTAAGCAAAATTCCAACAGTGTTTTTCCAATATAACACCCCGTCTAAAATGAAAAAACTCAAAGCTTTCAGTTTCAAAAATCTAGCTTTAGTTTTAGACAAAGAAGGAGGAGTATTCAAATATAAAAGCACATAAACAATGTCAGCATACCAAGGGGAATTTAGGAAAGTTTCCTCAATAAAAGGGGCGTCAGATTCTTCCATTTCTTCCAACACATCCACCATATTTACGTCTAGTGCTTGGAAGTTGGACTCAGCCATAAGTTTTGCTAATCCTTGCCCCTTAACAAGTTTGGTGGGCCTAATTTCTAAGTCATATTCAAGAATAGTTGCAATCCATTTTCCCCTTTTACCATCAGGGTCTTGACTTAGAATATCCTTGACAACAGTATGCGGAACAAAAGCAATTATATGAGAGTGTAAAATATAAACCCTAAAGTCTTTTAAAGCTTTTAATAATGCTAAGGCTTGCTTTTCCATAATGTTATAATTGAGAGGAGCGTCTCTTAGGGCCCTACTAAAAAATGATATTGGTTGTTCTTGTCCGAGATCATTCTTTTGAAGCAAAAATGCAGCTATTGTATGTTCAGATGCAAAAGAAAAAATGTAAAAGTCTTTGGTAAAATCAGGACTAATCAGTACTGGCGCTTGGGCAAGAGCTTGTTTGACCAGTTCGAATGATTGTTTGGCTGGAAAAGTCCATTTTACACCCACATTTTTCTTAAGCATGTTTGTGATGTTTTTCAATAGCTCAGCAAGGTTGGGAATAAACCTTCTCAAAAAATTAATCTTTCCAATGAAATATTGCAATTCTTTGAGGCTTCTAGGATGGCTGATTTGGAATATGCCATCTATCCTCGTAGGGTCTATTTTGATTCCTTCTTCTGAAATTATGTGACCAAGAAGTTTCCCTTCTTGGAGTCCAAAGAGGGTCTTCTTGGGATTTAGTGATAAGCCAAATTTCCTACATTTCTCAAAAACCTTCCTTAGGTGAATCAAATGTTCTTCATCAGTTTTTGAGAAAACAGTTATGTCATCAAGGTAGATAATTATAAAATAGCCAATATCTTCAGAGAAGGCTATGTCCATGGCCCTTTGGAAGGTGGCCCCTGCGTTCATTAATCCGAAAGGCATTTTGACATACATAAAAGTTCCCAAGGTGTGGTAAAAGCAGTTTTGATTTGATCACTTGGGAAAACTAACACCTAATTGTAACCCGAGAACCCATCTAATAGGGATATTCTTCTTGATCCAACTACCCTTTGAAGTATATGGTCCATCTTAGGTAAAGGGTAGTTGTCTTTTAAAGAGGCTCTGTTTAAATTTCTGAAGTCAATACAGAGCCTGATTTCCCCAGTTTTCTTTCTAACAGAAACTAAGTTTGATACCCATTCCGAAAATCTAATGGGTACTATGATCCCAGCGTTGTACATTTTCTCAATTTCTACCTTAACCGAAGGTAATAAAAGGGGATTTATTCTCCTTAGTTTTTGCTTAAAAGGCTTTTGATTTTCCTTCAAGGAAATTTTATGCTGGATGATGCTGGTATCATATGATTTCAAGTCTTTGTATTCCCAAGCAAACACATCCTTAAATTCTTTAAAAAGCTTTATGTACTGTGATTTTATGTGGGCTGGGAGGGTGCTGGATAGCTTGATCATCTTGGGTTCTGCAAGACTGCCTATGTTGTGTTCTTCTACATTTGTCTCCACAGGCTCCATTCTGGGTTCTTTAGCTACATCGTTGAGATCAAACAAGTGTTCTAAAGGTGTGAGACCTCCTGGGATTTTATCATTTTTGCATTGTAAGACTTCCATGTCTTCTCGGTCTTCATTGTTCACTACCTCTGCTTCAAAAGGATTTTCGCAATGATTTATATCAGTAGGATATGTCATTTCAGCCTCTAGGATTTGTTCAATATACAAGTAGTTTTCTTCATGGCTAGCTTCTAGTGTTGGTATGCTGAAATCATTTTCTGATTTCAAGAAATCACCTATGTGTTTGTCAGATTCGAACACTTGCCAGTGATCTTCGTTATCAGGCACAGCAGGTCTGTGTTTCACCTTTATACTGAGTTGTTCATTTATCTCAGGTACTTGGCAATTGCTGGCAGTGAAGGCAAGTTCATTTGCTAGATGATTCCGTGCTCTAGGGATAAAAATGAGTTCATATTTTTCGAAAGTTTTTAACAGGTCAAGGGTAGCATTTCGATATTCCCTAAGCTTTGGATTCTTGGCTGAGTATTCTCCTTTGATTTTTTTGATGATAAGTTCAGAATCCCCTAAAATGGATATCCTTTGGGCTTTTAATTCTTTAAGCTGTTGTAAGCCTAGGAGGAGTGCTTCATACTCAGCAATATTGTTAGTGCATGGGAAGTCTAATTTGTATGAAAAACTCTTATTTGTGTTTTGAATCCAGACACTTGCCCCTGCACTAGTTTTATTACAGGATGCATCGAAATTTATTGTCCAAAGTATATTTGACTCATTCTCATTTTCTTGTCGCTGTTGATCATCAACGTTTTGAAGTTTATTCAAGGTGAAATTTGGTGGGTCTATATTTTCTTTACATGGTTGAGTAATTTCATCTTCGTTATACAAGATAAATGAATCTAAACTTGATTGAATAGAATAGATCGGAGTGTTGTTTGGTTTGTCCATGTTACTCACCATATACTTCATGTGGGTTTCCCTGTATAGTCTTCTATTTTGGTTGAAAACAGGGGTGGTGGCATAAGACATGTCCATTTGAAGGCTTCCCTGAAGTTTGGCTCCCCATGATCTTGATAAAAGCATGCCATACTTAGGGGGAATGTCGGCTACAACGATGTCCATCACTAGATTCTTGGCAGGGATCTAAGCTAAGTTAACACATAAATCTTTGATTAAACCCAAACATTTGACTCTACTTGAGTCAAAGGAATACAAATCTTTGTACGGTTTAGTAATTTCTAAGCCTAAGCTTTCCATTACTACTTTGGGCATTATATTGTGTGAAGCTCCGGAATCTAACATGGCATTGTGTAGAATTTTATCGTGTATGCTCAAACTGATATAGAAGGGAGGGACTGGTCCTTCTTGATATTTTCCTTCAACTTCTGGGCCAAACAACAGCTCAGGTTTGTCGTCTGTCAAGTTTAAGGTGTCAGTATCACTTCCTAAGTTTAAAGCTTTTAAAACTTGGTTTTTGTACACATCTTGGGTTACTAGTTCAGCTAGGGGGATGGTAATCTTAATCTTGGCAATCTCCCCCTCAAGGCTGAAAGGGATAATTGACTTGTTGATATTTACATCTGTTTTTTCAATTAAATTCCTTTCAGCAATTTTACTTTGCTGAACCTGGTTTGGGATAGTAATTGGGATGGTTTTATTGGGACTACTAGCTGAAGTGCTAGGGGTACTTTTTTCAACATTTGGCTGGATTCCCTTGTCTTTGTTTGAGTCTGTTTTCTTGGCCGAAATGTTGGTTTTTTCTGCTGTATTTTTGGACTGGTTTTCCATGTTCTTCTTGAAAGCAATGCTAGTATTCTTATCTTTTGAATTCTCTATACTTCCCTTGCTCCTAAGATCATACTGTTTGTGCACCTCCATGATTGCATTTTCAAAACCCAATCTATAGTCATCAGAATCTTCATAGGTGTTTGTATTCTGATCATTTGAGAAGAAACCTTGTTCTTCCTCGGTGAGGAAAACATCATCCCCACTGTCTGATCCAATCAAGTTTACATGCGATTCTTCCAATCTTTCCAACTCCCTCTCTTCCTCATATTGATCTACATAGTTCTTTTGAAAGGGAGGTCTGATTTGTTGGTCACTTTATTTTTGCTTATCCTGATTGTTATCTTTTCTATAATTCTGATTTCTATTTCTGTTTTGATTGTTTTGAAGTGAAGTCTAGCTTTGATTTTCTTGTGCTTTCTTAATTATGCTCATCTCTTTCATCATTTCTTCCAACATTCTCTCCATTTTTGAGCTTGAAGTAGAGGGAGGGGATTCCTCTCTGAAAGATACTCTCTTCTCAGTTTTCATTCTTGCTCTCTTTTCTATTAAGTTTACTTCCACAGAAAGGGCACCTCTTTGCATGTCTTCCAAAGTTGCAAAAACTCTTTCTCTGAGTGAATATGTCATGTCTGGGTCAAACCCTTCAGGAAATTTGTTTAAAGCTGAGCCCTGAGGAGGTTTTAGTTCAGGGGAAAGTGCGTTATACATGCTATTAAACCTGGTACAATAAGCTTGTACACTTTCCCCAGGGTTCCTATGGAGATTGTTATAATCAGCCAGGACTTGGAGAGGATTTTTTCTCACTTCCCACTTGTTTAAGAATGTTTGATGGAAGCCTTGGAGGTCATTTATACTACGGGGGGCTAAACCTTTAAACCATTTTCTTACTTCTCCCCCTAAGCTCTGAGCAAACAGTCTGAGTTTGATAGAATCGTCATCAATTTCATTTCGATCAAAATAGTCATTCATCTTATCCACATGTTGTGATGCAGTTGTAGCATTATTAGCATCATATAATGGAATTTTGGACTGATAGTCCTGTGGAAGATTAACTAGTGGTATATTAAGGGCTAAGGGAGCATACCATGCTGCCATGATATGTGGTGGGGGTGGATTAACAAGTGGTGGATTAACAAGGGGGGGATTTACAAGAGGGGGATTTGGCTGGAGTGGAGTGGTTTGAACAGTGGATGAATGGTGTACATAAGTGGATGGAACAACAGCAGATTGCTGAGCTGATTTTGGATGAGAGACACCTAGGTTAAAAAGAAAATGTGGATCAGGAGGTGTCGATTCTCTATCAGGATATTCACTTGTTTCCGGGGATGAAAGTGAAGACTCAGGATCTATCTGAATTATATCATCAAATGACCTAGTTCTAAATGGGTTTACTAAGTCAACTTGTGATTGTTGTAGAGCTAAAATATTTTCAGGAACTAAATTAGCTCTCAAGGGTGATCTGAAAACAGTTGAAAATTTAACCTTAGGAGACTTCCAAAGGATACTTTCTGGGTCATCAACTATCTCAGGTGGATCGGGGTCAGGATGGGCTCTAGTATAAATCTTCCTAGAAGCCACTATGTCGTAATTTGAGATCCAAATGACAGGAAAAGTTCAACCAAGTATGACAATCTTTGAGAGGTTAACTGATCTGTTTACACAAATTTTGATCTTACAATCCTCTAACTGGATTAGGAAACTATATAATGGTAAGGGTTCTTTCCAGTGGAGTCTTTTAAGGTCTGCTTAGGATTATGGAGTCACCAGGTGGAAGCTTTTTAGCTCCTAAGGAGGTAAAAGGTTTTATGGTCCACCACCATGTTTATTATGAAGCCAAACTTGAAATATTTTGGGTTTTTCTGAGTTTATTTTGTTTTTATAGGTTAAGAGAGTGTTCTAAGTCTGATTTTGCACTTAGCTAAGGTGTTCAAACAAACAGAGTTACTCTTATGGCTTGGTAACTGGTTCCTTCAAGGTTTGATAAGGATTTAAAGGAATCCTAAGGGTTACTTAGTTTGTCACTGATTCAAAAGAGTCCTATCATGATTGCCATTATGTTAGGCAGTGCTTGAAGAAAGTTACTTATGTTATACTGGACCTAAAGTTGAAGGAAAGGTTTCGCAAACCTATAATTTTCAGCAGGTCCCATCGTGATCGCCATTATGTTGGTATCCTGTGTTTTGACAGTTTGGCAAATCAAAAGACAAGGCAACATCAAAACCAATCTTTAGAGTTCCAGGATCTAGTCCTCCTATTCTCAGAGAGGGATCTCTCAAATATTTGTTTGCAAAGGTTTATCTTGTTTGCTTTGGTTATGGATTTTAGACTAGTTATTACGTGCAGATGTTTGTTTGGTTGGGTTGAGTTGATACAGCAGAATATGAAAAATCTAGGAAAGATAGACAGAAAGAGGAAATATCTGGTTCATTGGGCAATGGAGTCAAAATAAGATCATGAAAAACTCTTCAAGGGATATGGGATATCAAAGGGAAAATCTAACTTGGCCAAAGGATCCTTTGTTTTGGAATGAGATGGACATTAATGATTTGGAAAAAGAAATTTAATTCTCAACAGAGGGAAACTTGAGAAACATGACTTATCAATAAAGAGATATTTGATAGACAGGGCTAACCATAAATTCTACAAACATTCTTTAAGAAAATAATGATTTCAAGACAACTTCTAAAATGAAATCTAAGATTCGGGGAACACCCTATTTCCTTAAAGATCTTATTTTAAAGGATTTAGAAAACATAAAAGATTCACTGATAGTTGCATTCATAGAAGAGGGAACACCTAAATAACATCTGTGTTTGAAACTATAAAGACCTTCAAAACAACTGTTTAAGCAGGGGCAAAGGGTAAGATCAAAACCGACCTCTTTGGTTAACTTAAGACAATGGTACTTCGAAGGGAGATTTCAATAACATCTTTCAAGTGATGGCAGACAAGCAGGGAGAACCATAACATGCTGAAACCAACTATTTGAGCTATCAAGGAAATAAACGAGCATGAAGACTAAAGAGAAGGTTTAAAGCCTCTAAAATACTTCAGCAAAAGAAAACATAAAACAGTGAAGGGTGAACAGGTCTAAGGTGCTTCCAGGAGTCATTTCTTAGCCTAAAAATTTCAGCCTACTGTAGTAAGAAATTATGGAACATAATGAAAACAAGGAAAAAACATTTAACAGTTCAGAGCACTTCACCAACAGCCAAGCTCATGGATCAAATGATAGAGCCTTCTCAGGAACAAACATGCAACGGCCTCATCAAGACATCCAAGAATCCAAATTATTTTCAACTTCAACAAACTTGTATATTTATTTCAGAGAGTTTCAATATTACAACTTGTGATCAAACAGCAACCCAACCTTCTCATCTTATGCAGAAGTACTTATAGGAAGATGAGGAGGTGAGAACTAACAAAAATATCTCATGAACCATTAATACAGATTAAATGACTTCTCGGTCTCTTGAGGGGTTCGATGGAGAAGTGTATAGGTGGATCACTGTATTAATGTTTTAGAATTAATATCAAAGCTCGGCAGGAGCTTTATTTGACTTTGAAGCTCTATGTTCCATCCGGAGCAACTCTGCAGCTATTTTCTATTACACTCCTTTGGCAGAATTAATTTCTTGGTAGCGCTGGAGGCAGATATTTCCTGAATCAATAACTTCGGCCTCTGTTTGAAAGGTTTGAGGCAACAGGTGGCTCTTTGTTGTAGCTGAGGAATCAATTCGCCTCAGTTGAAGCAGTGGAAACCTTTCTGTCATCAAAACATTTATGATTTTCTTAAATAGTGTCTAAATTTGGGGAATTAGGTTTTTATAAGCATTCTTAGCCATAATCCCCCAAATCTGTCTTCAATCTTCTGTCCTTCCGCGCTCTGTTCTTTAAAACTTATACTCTTTTTAAATTCGCGTAAAAACGCAGTGTCTTGTCAATGTGCAGGGACGCGCTGGGCTTTTCGGCATCAATGCTCATGAAACATTGACAAATCATTGAATCCAACCGTGTGAATGGTTCCTTTTAACAGCTTGAAGGCGCAGGAAATGTCTTTCCCAACCCTCGACTTTCTTTCATTATACAATGGAAAACCTTTAAAACACCTGCAAAACACAAAAATAGTTAAGAAATCCTACGGAAATAGGTTTAAACTGCTTCAGATGGCGGGGGAGGAGCGTAGCCGTCGGATGAAGGCAACCAACGGTGGAGATTTGCGTTGACGAGGCGAAAAGGAGAGCAGGGAGATGAACAAGTCGGAGTGATTTTGGACCATCCGATATGGACACGTGGACGGTCCAGATTCAATCGGAGGATCGCAATCGGGGGTAGCGAGCAAATGCACCGATTTGAAACATGATGTGACGAATACACTGGTCGATCTAAGATCCATGATCACCTATAAAAAACGGATAGCTGTCCTGAGATGAGGAAAAGAGTGCAACAAAAAATCCAATGCGATTGCAACTTGGAGGGGAGAGTGCAGACACAGGCATTAAACTGGATCCTGAGGACAGGTTGACCATGGATAACCTGAGGGAACAACAATTCAGGCCTTCAAATGCATGCTATGGAAACTCCGATACATGAGCAGGTCCGCTGACCCGTATCGACGACATCGCTTTGAGAGTGAATCTAGGGGATGGCCGATCGGCGGGTGCAAACAAGTGTATGCGATGGAAAACCCCGATGCGATTGGGCGCTGGCCGTTGGATCAAAGGACTAGATCAACGGTCAGGATTGCTACGACCTACGCACCGGCGGAAAAACCCTTAAACACATGAAAACCAAAGTTTTTTGTGAATAAAACAAGTTTAACGGATTGGGCGGAAAATATATAGGTAAGGAAAAAGGCGCCCGATTGCGGGGCCGGGGGTTTTCACGGAATGTAATATGCCCGGGAGTTATAAAGACAAGGGCTAATCGCAATCGGGCCATCGAGCCTGTTCTTTCCGATCAACCCATTTGTATTGTTTCCGATTGCGATTGCGCGATAGGCTATTTTCAATCAACCCATTCATATTCAGCACATGGTTTTAAGTTTTAACTTAGAACTTTCGGAAAGTGGGTTTTTGGGTTTACAAAGGAAAATGAGCTTTGTAATGGTTCAAAGTCATGCACCGTTTGGATATTTGCGATTAGCGCCGAAAGCTTTGGCGTTTGGTTTTAACATATGGGCATGTGGGGGGAAGTGGTTTAGGACTTAGCCCAAGGGGCTTAGGTCCATAGCAATAAAACTTTGTTTTTTATGAAAAAATTCAAGGTTTTCAATGGATTTGGGGGTTTCGGCACAGTTCAAAAAAGAAGTTTCAAACCATGTCAGGAAGATTTTTACGGATGGAGGGAGAAAATCATGAAAAGTAGAGGAATATATGGAGAAAAAAGGGAAAGAAAATGATGGTTTCTTCAGCAGTTCTTTATAGGAAATCAGCAGAATTTTCTGAGTATAAAAAGGGATAGCAAATGAGGATTTTGGATAGAGGCATGAGGCCTTAAAGAGACTTCAAGAGCCAACAATTTTTTAGTGATAAAATTTGTTCCTTGAGGTTTCGAAAGATCTTAGCCACCTTTAAAAATAAAAGGTTAGTGGCTAACACATCCGACATATATATATATATATATATATATATATATATATATATATATATCTATTTCTGCATGGGTATTTTTCACATATGATGATGTTTTTTATAACTCATGCAAATGTATAATACAATGTTATCTAATGCATTAGTTACATGATCTGCATAACAAACGACCCAATGGAAAAGTAAAAGTTCACACAATGCATCACACCAATCATTTTATTTTTACACAAGCTTAAAAGCACACATGCAAACTATGCTTGAAGATGAGTTTTATTTTTATGCAAGCTTAAAACACAAATGTAAAATATGCTTGAAATGATAAGGGAGAACGGGCATGCCCCCAACATGGTGTCTCAATTCGAGGTACATGCCCCCCAAGCTTCAGTCCATAGAAAATGGAGTGAAGGTTCAAAACATAAGAGATGCGATCAAAATCTAACAAAACTCGAATTGAGCGGGATCGTGTTTCATTATTTTAACGAGGTTGACACACTTAAGAGCTGTCTTCGAAGCAAATTGTTTCATTGTTTTAGTAGCTTGACACAAGAAGAGGAACTATGCTCCGACGAGCTCAAAGGAGCAGGTTCAGGCGGGGGATAACTGGATACAAAATGTTCGTGAAAATCAAACATTGCCCCTTGGCCAGGCATGAATGAGGAATGATGATTTCCATCGCTCCATGATAGATCTTTGAGAGACATAGTCTCCACGATAGCTTCGTCAGACGGAAAGACTTCTCTCAAGGGATCGAGCGAATCTACATCGCCGAGCCAAGGGGATTGAGAATAAACATCTAGAGCCATTCTCAAAGGAGCATTTTTAGGAGGAGGATCTGATGCAGCAACGATCTCACAATAATTAATTTCAACTGGGGTTAAAGGCATCAATTCTCCAAAATAGGTCACCTGTTCAGGAGAAGGGATGATCCATGGGTCATATGACCTAGAGATCATGTTGACTTGAACGGTGTTCGGTGGTGGCATGGGAAAAATACCCATGAGAACGGGGTCTTTGAAAAGAGCAGGTCCTACACTGTCAGGGGGATTAGGAATTTGATCCATGTATGGCATGTTGTCTCGGAGGACAAGGTAAGGAAAGACAACTGATCGACAGTGATAATATTGCCCTCATGTGGGAACTTCAAAAGTCGAAAGAGGGTGGATGGAATGCATAGCATAGCGTGAGTCTAGCTGCGACCAAGTAGAAGATTATAATTGAGCTTAGCATTAACAACTTCCACTTCAACATTGACTGTCTTACCTTGTAATGTGATCGGTAAACTCGCGAGAACACCCAAGGGTTTTGATTCCCTACCATTGAATGCCTCAAGGGCATTGGGAGATGAAGTAAGAGCTGGAGAGCCAATGGCCTTCCAACAGGCAGATGAAATAACACAGGTAGAGGCACCTTCATCCACAACGGCTCTGTGAATGTTGAGGCCATTGATACTGACTTGTATAACAAGGGCGATTTGATGTGAAAGTCGTTGGACAAAATTCTCTATATCGAAGGTGAGAAGACTAGAATCGACAAGATCAATTCCACCGATTGCAGATAATAGAGCTTTCCGTTGAGATGGGAAACTTTGAAGCACTTCCAATGCAGACATTGTGGAAGGTGCCTGTGCCAAATACTCAACAATGTTGTAATGCTGAGCAGCACAGGCGTTTGAATTATAGGAAGATTTTTGAAGAACACCTTTGGAAGGTGGCCATACAATGGGTTCAATGCTTGGCTTCTCAATTTATAAAGGACTAGAGGTAGGTGGGGGAGGCGGGCCATCAACGGATTCCTTCCCAGTTGCCTGGCATGATTCGGCATAATCCTTCGAACGAGTGGCAATCGAAACAGGTGCAACACCATTCATCATGAAAACTTGGGACCCAAATGGTGCAGATGGTGAAGGCTGCTCGACCATCTGGGTCTGCTGAGATGGGAAAGGTTCCTTAAGAAATGTCGGAGTTCCCTCAGAGCCTTTAATAAGTTGACTAAACTCGAATCGTCGGGGACAATCTTTGGTGCAGTGGTCTTCGTCACAGATCAGGAAAGGGTACTTCGGTTTTCGTTGTGAACCATCATCAACACATGGTTTGGAGGATTCTAGTTTCAGGGCATCGGATTTGGACTTGCCTTTGCCCTTCTTCTTCCCTTTGGAGGTATTTTCCACAGGATTGGCTTGAACGACATTGACCTCCGTGGTTTTACCAGAATCTGGAGTGGCGGGAGGAGCAGAATTATTGGAAGAGTTCGATTTCTGCTTCCCGTTGGAGGACTTACGAGAAGTATGAGAGACAGAACCAATAACACCGTCAACCGATGGGGTAGGTGGTGCTTTAGAGGTCCCTGGCTGCAGGGCATCAGTCAAGATATAATATAACGTGCCGGACTGAGAGTACACTAAATCGAGGTACTGGGCACGAGTGATGGCTTGTTCCTTGGTCACACATGCCCCCATAACAATGTCTTGAGTGACCTTGTTAACAAAGGAGGTAGTGAACCAGTGATTTAGAATCTGATAAGGAATATCAAACTTGACTAGACGACAATGACGTCTCCACTCATGAATATGATCTGAAATATGAGTGGCTTTATCCTACTTCAGAGATGTCAGGAGATGCGTCCTGGCTTCATAACAAACCGGTAACTAGAAATGTGTCAGGAACGCCATAGCTAGAGTATTAAAGTCTTGAAAAATACTGTGGGGTAGTTCTATGTACCATTTAGCAGCAGCGCCAGTAAGAGTGCGCTGGAAAAGGTGTAGACGAATCGAGTCATCCACCCAAGAGTTCAAAGAACACCACAAATGGTAGGTCATGAAATGTGCTTGGGGGTCTTCTCCATATTTACCCTCAATCTTGGGACAGTCACCCGGTACCTTCGTCGGAACTGGAGGCCAATATGGATTATGAAGAATCGGATCATTGGTCAATTTAGATACATCCGGTACTTCCAACGTGGCGAGGAAAGGTAACTGAGGATTAAATGTCATACTAGGTCCCCGGTAAGGACCTGTACCGGTACTCCAACCTGGTTGAGCATAACTTTGCCCCCATTGGTTCTGTCCTGGAGGATTATGACCATAGGGGGTATAAGCCGTATAATTGGGTTGATACGGTTGCTGATAACTAGTATATGGGGGTTGATAACCAGAGTACTAAACCTGATTATACATAGGCCCCGTTTCAGCAGTGTATGGATTTGACTGCAGAGTATAAGTATAGCCCGGCTATTGAAGGTAATAACTAGAACCTTGGGGCGGGCTGTAAACTTGTTGAGAATGACCTTGAAGGTAATAGATGCCTTGGGGTTGAGCGGGCTGCTGGTAAGTGGGGCCCTGCTGAGCCTGATAAGTTGGGTGCATAGGCGGGTTAGGATGTGGCATAGAATAGATCGGCTGTTGAGCAGGGTTAACTGGATGTGCAGGTTTTCCTGGTTGAACAAGTTGACCTGGCTGCGCAGGCTGTCCTGGTTGAACAGGTTGGCCTGGGTGAACAGGTTGTCCCGGTCGAACAGGTTGACCTGGCTAATGAAGGACACCAGGCTGCCCTGGCTAAGCAGGTTGGCCTGATGGCGGGAGAGAGCTAGGTTGTTCCTGATAACCAGGTTGACCTGTGACAGGACCATAAGTTTTCCTTGGCTATGCAACATTCGAACCAATTGAAAATTGAGGTTGCTGAGGTTGCACCAAAGGTTGAGAAGGATGGATTTTCCCCCGAGGACCGTGCAACGGTCCAGGTTGATACCTCGGTTTGCCTGTGGGTCCTTGAGGTTGCCCTAATTGGACCATAAGGTGAGGCTGTAGAGGTTGACCTGGAGGGTTGTAGGACTGCCCTTACGGGCCGTACAAAAATCCTTGCTGCCCCGAAGGTTGCCCCTGTAAGGGTTTTCCTTGCAGCTCATATAGATAACCTGGCTGGGCTGAAGGTTGTCCCTGGAAGGGTTGTCCTTGTGGGTTAAAAGGTTGCCCAGCCTGGGCAGATAGAAAATCGTTAATGTACTGAAAAGCCTCAGGAGCAAGAAAATGAAGGGGGTTGACATTCTCATCATATTGATAAGGAAATACATAGATTGAGGTATCATCCAGTCCATAAAGGGAAAAGTAAGGACGGTTGAGATCTTGAGAGTAGTGACCAACCTCGGAGTTCGACGGCTGTAACGACAATCGATACTCCTTAGGAGAAATATTCTTTGGAATAGCAGAAGCTATGTAAATGTATTTAGGAACTGACAAGGTCCTGGTTGACTGAGTAGTGACAGCGAGCATAGACACAGCTATGCAGACAGTAGGCCTAACAGGTACTGATGTGATGAAAGGAGATGCCATGAGAGGTGTCGATGGCGACATCCCTAACGAAGGAATAACCGGCCTTGTGGACGGAGTCGATATTCCCATAGAGGCCACAACGACCATGACCTGACTTAATGACCTATACCCCACTGGAAGTGAAGGACCAGTGAAGACATGACATAAGACTCGGGGATGTTTTCTGGGAAAAGCTGGTAATCTTCACCAGATGTAGGAATTTCCTCACTAGGAGAAGGACTGGGTGAGTCCATATTTGACCCTGCTGCAAGATCTTCTAAGAGACGGCGAGGACTAGGAGGTATAACAGCAGCTAAGAAAGGCGATCCCGATGTAAGAGGAGGGAAGTGTTCCTTTACTCCAAATCCAAACCAAGCGTTGGACAAGGGACAATTGAAGTCAACTGGTCCACCAAAGGGAAGCTCATATATAACCGGTCCCCCGTTAGGAAACTCAGATACAAGAGGTTGCTGATGTTCAGCAAAGGACTGAGAGACCTCTGATGAATCGTCTATGTAAGAACTACCAGTAGACGAAACTTAGGGTTCTGCCACTGTGACTGTAATGAAAAGAGGAAGAGATAAAAAAAAACACACGGACAAGACCAAGGAAAAAAATCAACCAGCTGAAAAACAATATCTAAATGGGCGCGTGATCGTAGGTGATTAATTTTACCACATTGAAACTTGGAAAATTTTACTGTTTCATGTTTTAAGAGTCTAGAAACAAGTAAAAGATGACTCTATCTCTTTCAATTTGGAAAGAAGCGGGAAAGGAAAAGCACTTGATGATATTTTAAAATTTAATGAGTCACTAAAGATTGAAATGAATACTCTGGTAATCTAGGCAGATGGGTGTACCAGATATCCGTGAACTTCCATATACACCTTGGTTAGAAAATGAAAGATAAATCAACCAAGGACTTGACGTATGTGCAGGTAATCTCCCCAAATGCTGTGTCCGGTGTATCACGGGTAAAAGGTGGCAGACTCAGCTTCCTATGGATAGAGGATAGCAACCTACTGGGGTCTCCCTTTATATATGCGATGGTACGGGGAGCACAAGTCTGTACTAGCGCTGTCTAAAGCCAAAAGGCGAACGATAGCTACTAGGTTTAATGACGTCGGAACACGTCGCTAGCCTAGACCTCTCGATATTCCGTTAATGTTTCAATGTTGCCTTAGGTTAATTGAATAAATTTTATAGTTGATCTTTAAATTATGTTTCAATTTCAGGCCCTATCGAGTGTTGTATCCCAAAAAATCCTCTAAACTCTCACTGCATGCCACAACATATCACTTTGTTTGATGAAGAGTTAGCTACGGGAAGGTTGAGAGATTTTCAAACAACAACAAAATGATCACAAAACATCCACTACTGTCTCTAATGCATGCTAATGAAACTAAAAACTCTTCTCTTAGAGTTATATAACACTAATAATGCGGAAAAGCTTTCAATTTTCACTAAACTAATCAAAAATCAAAGAGATTTGTTTTTGTATTTTTCAATGTTTTAGAGAAAATGCACCAAATGAAATGAAAAACTAATGAAGAAACCAATTCGAGAAATGATAGTGAAAGAGTCGAAAAAAAAAATTTCACTCAATGCAAAAACACACAATTAGAACTCAAACTGATGGAGAAATCCCTCAAATCGAAGAAGAATTTCAAAAAGACTCATACAAACCATGTAATCTAGGCTCGGAATGAGACAAAGCGAAACTCGAATGAAAAAGAGAACAATCACTCAACTAATGCAATGATCCAATGGAATTCAACAAAATGAATGCAAAGAAGTGAAAAAAAAGTTGACTGGAAAATCGAGAACCAAAAACTCCCATGGGAGGCTCAACACACTATAGCACCTAGAAACCCTAGGGCTAGAATGCAAAGCTGATGGTAAAGGGAAAACAACCAGAGGACAAGGGTCAAACACAGTCAACAAGGAATTCAAGGCACTCAATCACTCATAAAAATGAGACCATGACTAGAAATCAAACTCAAAGGGCTAAAAAAAAAGCAAACCCTAACACCAAACAGAGTTGGCGCGAATGTTTGGATATATTCTGCGCCAAAACAACGTTGGCACGGGGGCCTAACTAGCAACAAGCACTAGTTGGCGCGACTGTCAAGCTATAAACTGTGCCAATTGAGTTTACTATGGGAAGAAATGAAAAAAGAGCAAACAGAGAGTAGATCAGGTCTTCTGGGGGCTGAACAGGGGTTTTCACCAAAGGAGGCAAACCAGAAGAGAAAATATCTCAATCAAAAGCCAAAAAAAACTAAAAGAGACAAAAATAACTCCAACTGAGTCCCCAGTAGAGTCGCCAGTTTATTGGAGAGGTAAATCCCCTTTGCGGACAGAGGCGATCCCTACTAGCCTAGATCGGGTCTAGCAACATTCAAGTCACACAGTGACTCATGTTCCTAGTTACAAAATGACAAAAATCATAACAAATTGCCTACCTCAAATCCTACACAGTGGTCATTGGAGAAAGGATGACGCTTCCCGTCCCTCACTTTGGAAGATCACGAACCTTTCGCTTGACACATTCGAACACCTGCACACATGCAAATGATACAACGAAATACAATGTAAAATATAAAACATGTAACCATACATCAGTCAGAGAGGATGTAATTCATTGCATAAAAGAAATAGACACATGAATGGAACCATAATCAAAGCCTCTTATCATTAAAATAACAAAGGAAAGATTCAACCCAAAGCTCTGACGCTTGATCTTCCTTTGGTGGGGCTAACAGCGGAGCATGTCTCAATGAAGCCTGTCGGAAACGAGACAAAAATCTCTCTCTTCGGCTTGGCTCTCAGAAGCTGGCTGGCTATAGTCTCCTTGCTACAAGTTCAGCTAGCTTGCTAAGGGTGAAGGCAAGCTTATATATATGGAGAAAGGGGAGTTTGGATCCCTACAATCATGGGATTGGCCCTATCTCTAAGGAAGCTTCCATGATAGGTGGAAAACCACTTCCCATACATGGAGATCCGGAGCCAAACTACCTGACTCATTTTAGTGACTCGTTTAAGAGTTTGTTGGAATCAAAATTCTGCCATTTATTTTTAAAAAACATCCCTTATTAAGCTTGGTGCAAGTGAGACACAGGGACAGAGCGCCAGTTGGCGCGCCATCTATGGTGGATTTCTCCCATTGGTACAAGGGCTAAACTGGCTAGTCACGCCAAGGCAAAAATATCTATTTTTAGGGTTTTTCAGAGGAAAATTTATTCAGATGAATGCTTGTGCTTATGCAGGGGAATGCCATGAAAGTGGTTTCAGGTCATGTCACTACTCACAGATCACGGGAAAAGCCCTCCAATGTGCGGGATGGGGGATTGCAGGGACGGTGAAAAAATGCTGTGTCACGGTTAGTCAGAGGCTCTTATTCTTCTGAAGACATATTAGCTTCTTACAGGCTGTTCCAAGATGATTTCTCTTATACCAATGTAATATCCCAAAATGGGAATAAGTAGTAATACTAAACAATAATGCACAGAAATAATGCAGTTTAAATAAGTAAGGGAAGGAGGCCAATATGGAGGCTCAATATTTACATATACATCAGCAAATCAGATTTACAATGAGGCCCATACAATGTATAACATGAAATAGAAGACTTAAATAGAAGAAAACCCCCAAAAGAGGTGCTGAAATCACATGTATTCATTGCAAAGGCTTGACAACATTATTTTACAGAGCATACAACAGCTGAAGCTTACACTTTATATCTAGAGCATGTAAGTGCATGAAACACCAGATCTATGACAAATCCATACACTATGTAGAAATTAGTATACATTAAGCATGCATACATCCATATTCCCCTAATCTCACAATATTTAACTTCTTGCAAAATACAGAATCATTCCATTGTTAATATTTTGCAAAAAAATAATTGCACACACATGTGAAGCATAAATAAAAACAATCGCACATAACACAATTGTTTAACGGGAAAGCCTGAAGCTTAGAACCCTAACTATAATATATTATGTATCATGGAGATCATGTAACAATCTCATACAAAGCTTAGTACATCAAGCTCTTAGTACAATTAATCGTCACACACTAATCAGGAAAAATCTACAAATCCATGCACCGATCTTTGCCCTCGTGCTAGCCTGCCTCCACTGTGCAATCCCTGCTGAAGAATAGCTTAGAATGAATTCGAATTACCCTTGCCTTGACTACGCAATCATCATTGGAAACTCCAATGTGTGTGTGATGCAATCAATGCATCACTATAGTCACAATAGATAGTCCATCTTGCCCTTTCACCTATCTCTCGACTGGGTCTCCACTGGAACTGACATGCACTATAGTTAACTGTTGTATTGTTCAGTTGATTAATGGGTTATTATTTTCGAATTAATTAAATAATTAATTCACTCCACTCTCACTAGTGTATCATTCAGTTAGACTAAATACAACTAGCTCAACTGAGTCTAATTGAGTTAAACTGAATACAACTCCATAAACTACTCTTCCAACTCTGTCATAAATTTTCCACTTGAGTTCTAACTGAGTCCTCCATCATGAACCACCAGTTTCCCTTGGAAATTGCATAATTCCCTCAACCCACTAATTTTCCAAATCTGTGCACTGAAATTAAGTTCTCCAAGAGAATAAGTTGTTGTTTATTGTCGAATTATTATTAAGATCTAACAATAATCGACACTTCTATTTTTAGATTGATGATCTATAAATATACTTCGCCCAATATTCTAAAAATAGAATTTCATCTATTTTTCCAACTTGATCAACCATCCAAAAATAGCATCCTGCAACTTCTGAAATATGATCACCATGTCTAAAAATAGACATATTCTAAAAATAGACTTGCGCCAAAAATAGCCTGCGGGCCCACTTAGTGAAGGCGACTCTTTTCACTAATCTCATTATCTTGTTGAATCTCAACACA
The DNA here is from genome assembly GCA_034641835.2 of Pinus albicaulis. Classification (NCBI taxonomy): domain Eukaryota; kingdom Viridiplantae; phylum Streptophyta; class Pinopsida; order Pinales; family Pinaceae; genus Pinus; species Pinus albicaulis. Next base: position 493,548,760 of record CM076577.1, read on the forward strand.
CTATAGAGTCTCCTCTTTCAGTTCCCCTTGGGGTTTTGAGAAAAACACCATGTACATGAAGTAGATCTAAGATCTAAGTTACATATCTGCAGAAATATGCAGTGATTCAGAAATGTACAACAGTAAACAGATCCTATCTGATATGAACATAAATTAGATCTTCTCCAATAGATCTCAAAATGTGATGGGAAAATCCCAACACTTGAAGCCCAGCTCCCCAAATAATGTGCTAAAACACCCCACAACAGTACCTACAGGAAAAACGTAGATCTGGAAGGAAAACTACGCTGTAGGCTTTAGTACATGTTTGGCCTGATGCCAAGATCTGAAAATGCAGCTCCAAAGGTCCAATACACTCTTGCCAATGGGATAGAAGACTTTCCCATGGAAAAGAAGCACTAGGATGGCCTCGATCTAAGTAGATCTAGCCTCCACTTGATGTAGTTTACAAGGAAAACCAAACCCTCAACAAGATCTATGCTGTAGGTGTAAGATGAATCTTGGTCAAATGCTTGATAGTGGACAAGACATGCAAGACTCTTCCAAGAGGCCTCTCAAGGAAAGATGTGGGATTCCCGATCAGGAACACCCAGTGCTAAACAACACTATTCTCTGCTAAACAACCAAGAGAATGATATATGTATAAACAGATCGTATATTAAAAAATATAATAAAATAAAAAACCTTCTCATGCTCTCCTCCTCTTCCTTTTATAAGGTAGAGATCTTGCAAAACCGTAAACCATCTCAATGATTTAGCTTCTTTCACATGTGCCACCTCCAACTAAGACTGTGCTATGCATCAATGAGGATCACTTCTTCTAGACAACGCTGTTGATTTGGTCATGGTTGACCCAGTCAAATGATTCAATCCCTTTCACACATAAGGGTGTTTATTTAGATAGCCCAAATTTAGCCTTATTCACATGGGGCATTGATTTATTTACTGTTTTAGGAGTTTTTATTATCCTCCTTTACACATTTATTCATGCAACAGGAAAATGAAACAAAATTGTATATTCCCATTAGCTTTGGATAATTGGGAACATTACAGGATCTATACTTTTGGTCTGACTTTGATCCACCATCAATGTCATATTTTGCTACCATTTTTCTTGTGAGCTCCCTTTGAGTTCCATTTTTTGTCTGGGTTTTCTACACCATCAAGAGAGAGCGATTTTAGATTTGAAGTGATGAGGAATTACAAGAACCCATCCCATTGAGGGGCACTGGTAACATCGTTCTATGTTCGCTTCCTAGGTGTCAAAAAAAATAAAAATTATTTAAAACAATCTTGTCTTGTCTATTGGATGCATGGAGCAACTCTTGCTTTTATTTACTTCTTAATGTCTTTTAATGCATAGATCTAGATTTTGCAGCATTTATCTTGGTCAAATAATTGCAGATCTAAAGATATTGGCAGCCATATTTGTTGTTAGGGTTGTTTTTTATGCACGGCTAAAGTGAGCCTTTTTTGTATGCTTGCGATTAAGATTCATACCAACAACAACAATGATTCTTTTGAAGTGTTAGATGAGATTTATAGGAAAATGGAAGTTTGATTTAATTATGAAACCCACTTTCTAATGTTTGAAACCTCTTTTCCCCTTTTCACTGATATTCTTTACACTTTTGCCTTGCAAGTTGATAAAGTCATAAAGTTGACCTTTCTTTTGCTTCATGAGGCATGACAAGTTCACTTTGATAACTTTGGGGTTTAATCACATAACAACATCTTCAAAATATTTTATTGTTTCCACCACAGAGTTCAAATTTTCACCTTATCTCGCCATTTTTTCCAAAACCCTAAGTGTTTGCAGTCTTCACAACAATCATCAGTGTTGTCTTCTAAGTTATCTATAGCCCTTTCAAGTTCATTCATTTATGTCCAATTCACCTCACATTTTTCCATATTCCATCAAACTATTCTGATAGAATTTCTTCATGCTTGGCCTTTTGTGCTTCCTCCATGTCCTTTTTTGCAAGTGATCACTGTTTTGGCACTCAACTGGAACATTAAGTTCATAAACCCTGATCATCTTCAAGAACAAGTGGTTTCCCTTTCCTTTTCTGCAATTTGTTTTCATTCAGGAGTAGATAGTCCACCTCATCAGTACTTCTGCTAAAAAATCCTTCAACACTCCTGCAGAAGTGCTAAAATCTTTGCATCTTCCTCATTGCAGGTTTCTAAACTGATAAGAAAATCTTATTTAGAAAATTTTAGGTCCTTCTTGAATAGCCATGTCTTGAAATTCTATTATATTTGAGCCAGATAATAGAAAAGGAAAAGCACTGCCTGAAACATCCAATGATGACCTTAAAACATGTAAAAACCCTAATGACCTAGTGGGAGGGTCAATGACCTGATTTTGACTGGAATTTGACTTGGATTTTTTTCAAGTGAAAATAGATTATGGTCATAGGTTATTTTGTCTAAAGGAAATGGGAATGAGTTAGCTATAGGAAACCCCTAGAGAAGGTGGAGTTCAGCGAAAAGGGAAAAAATAGGGCAATGAGGTTATAGGTAGGGAAGGAGGATGAAAATGAGAGGTGTAAGCCTATGATGAGTCTTTAGGAGAAACAAGGTGGCTTTGGGAAGACCCACTGAGGAAATATGAAAATAGTTTTACAAGGATAATGAAGGCAATGAGATTTCCAAAACTCAATCTATTCAAGGAATATTGTTTTCAGAAATGTATAAACACCCTTTAGTCATCTAAAGATAATGAAAAATATTGATGACTAACACCATGTAAACACCCAAGTTGCATGATTCCAAATAAGAGATACAATTCTTAATCTCGGATCAGATGTCAAAATTCTACCCCGAAAGACGTGGGAAGCACTGGGGAAACCAAAGCTAACATACTCATCAATACAACTCAGAATGGAAAATCAATATTGTATTGTACCAATAGGAAGGTTGGAAGAAGTCAATATCGATGTCATGGGAGTAAAAACCTATACAGACTTTGAAGTAATAGACATCATGGGAGATAGGGATCCCTATATTGCTTTGTTGGGGATAGATTGGGCCTTTGAGAATTATGCAATGATTGATTAAAAGAAGGAATTAATTATATTCAAAGATGGGAAGGTCAGATTAATTCAACCATTAGATCCATATTAAGGACCTCAATACATAGAGACTATTGACAATAGAGAAGACGCACAAGTTCTAGATCAACTCTACCAGATGACGGAAGGAAGGAGAGAAGATTACATTAATCCTACGGCAGGAGGTACTGTAAGCTGGAGAAGAATTCAGAGTTCCGACTTAGGGTAAGAAGTAGCATGGGATGATTGGCAGCAGGGAGGAAATGAAATCAACACCAGAAGATGCGCCAACATTTGGGGAGTAAACTGGATTGGTATAGAGGTGAGAGGATATCCAACTCTCTCAAATATGCATGCTGTGAATACATTCATTACCAAAGTAGAAGAAAAAGTGCCAGTAGGACATAGAGTCCCTCTTATGGACGTATCACTACAATCCACGTCAGAAAGGTGGTGGGGTACCCATCACAACTCTCTTTTGCGATGGGAAGATGTTGTCAGAGCATTAAGAACTAGATTCTTTGAGGTTTCATGACCACAATTCAAAGAGAAGTAGCAAGGGAATTTTGACCCCTTAGCACATCTAAGTAGTTGCGAGTATAAGTGGAGGAAATAAGGATATCCAAAATCTTTGTGGTTGCACAAATTTATACATTCACTGGACACCATTCCACAGGCTTGGTACTTGACAGAAGAGAAGAGAGGAACTGGTACCTGGGAAACAATTGCAGAAACATTTATGCAATGTTTTTCTTTCAAGGGAGATACAAAAAAAGTTACAGATACACTTAAAGCAATTAAAAGAGTATTTTTATTTCCAAAGCTTCAGGAGGATGAAGAGATATCTTTATAATATTAGAAACTCAAAGAATCAGTAGCATGTAAAAGGATAGATCAGGAGATAGACGATGATGATTTAGAGATTATTCAACTTCTATACTTTGAAGAAAAGGAAGGGGAAATAGAAATACAAGAAGAATCATCTATAGAAGGATTGCACCTATTTCCTTTGAGGACAAAGAAGCAGAAAATCAGAAGTGCTGAGAAGCCCAAGATTACATCAATCGAAGATTATTGGGATACAAAGACAACAAAAGAAATCTTTGACCTGCTACAAGAGTACGAAGACTTGTTCGGATATTAGTGGCAGAGCTCAAATGGATCAAAAGAGACATGAGGGAGATGCACATAGTCCTAAAACTAGACGCAAGGCTGGTAAAACATAGGCCTTACCGCCTGAATCTGAGAGTAAAAGAAAAGGTTAAAGTAGAGATATACAAAACGCTGAAAGCATGCTTGATTTTCCCAGTTGAGGAAGTAGAATGGGTCAGTTCAATTGTAATACAAAGTAAAAAGGAGAAATCTTAAATTAGAGTATGTGTGGACTACAAAAGTCTGAATAACACATGCATTCATGATCTGTTTCCAGCTCCATTTAGTGACAAAGTTCTTGATAATGTAGCAGGAAACGAAACATACTCGTTCACAGATGGATTTTCGGGATATCACCAAGTGAGAATAGAAGAAGAAGACAAAAGGAAGACTACTTTCACAACAGAATGGGGATCATTTGCCTATCACGTCATGCCTTTTGGACTAAAGAATTCACCAGCTGTGTTTTCATGGATAGTGATAGCAGAATTCAGAGACTATATCCATAAGTTCCTATAAGTATACATGGATGATTGGACAATGTACAATGCATTGAAGAGCCATGCAACTCTGCTCATAATAATGTTTGATAGGTGCAAACAACTTCAAACTTCTCGCAACCTCAAGAAATGCATCTTTGCAGTACATTTTGGAACACTTTTGGGACATGTCGTTTGCAAGCAAGGTGTATGTGCAGACCCAGCGAATGTAGCAGTGATTGTGAATATAGAAGCACTAGATACTGTAAAACAATTGAGGTCACTACTGGGACACAAAGAATACTACAAGAGGTTCATCCTTAATTACGTAAAAATAACAACACCACTAGAAAAACTGTTGCGGAAGTCAGAAAAATTTATATGGAACGATGAATGCACTAAGGCACTAGACACATTAAAGAGAAACTAGCAAGTGCACCCATTTTGGCCCATTCCAATTGGGATAAGCAGTTTCATGTCCACATTGACGCCTTAAGCATTTCTCTGGGAGCAATGTTAGCTCAACCAGGAGAAACCTACATAGATCATCTAGTGTACTTCACAAGTAGGAAGTTGTCCACAGTTGAAAGGAATTATACAACAACAAAAACAAAGGCTCTTGCTATGGTATACTCTCTATAGAAATTTTGTCACTACTTATTGGGAGGCACATTCAAGTTCTTCACAGATCACTCAACATTGAAATATCTGGTAAACAAACTTGTACTTGAAGGCAGAATCTATAGATGGCTCCTACTATTCCAGGAGTTCAATTTTGAAGTAATAGTAAAACCAGGAAGGCTAAACGTTGGTCCTGACCACTTATCAAGATTGGAGAATGGGGAAAATGGGGATCCCTTGATGACTAGCTGCCGGAGGTTGATATCTTCAGAGTAGAAGCCATCCCAGATTATCTAGAATAGATAGTGATATACTTGACCACAGGACAATTCCTAACAGAATACGCAACAACTCAAAAAAGACATATAGTAGTTATAGCGGACGAATATCAACTCATTGTAGGGCAATTATAAAAAATGGGATTGGATCATATCTTGCGAAGATGTGTCCTAGATCATGAAAGATAAGAAATATTGTGGGAGTGTCATAGCGGGTTTGCGGGAGGTCATGTCGGTGTAAAACCCACTGCAAGGAAAATACTACATGCAGGGTTATGGTGGCCCATAGTGCACAAATATAGAAAAGAATATGTGAAAAAATGTGATGTCTGCCAAAGAACAGGGCGACCATCACACCGTGATGAGTTTCCAATGCAATCTGTGAGGGATATGCAGGAATTTGAGAAATGGGCCGTCGAATTCATAGGACCAATTGCACCAATGACACAACACTCATAGGAAAGATATATAATCACCACAACTGATTATCTCACAAGAAAAGAAGAGGCGACACCTGTAAGGGACTGCACAATAGACATAACAACTAGATTTATTTTCGATAACATCATTAGAAGATTCAGCTGTCCTAGGAGCCTAACAAGTGATCAAGGTACACATTTCATTAATGCTACAGTTAAATCACTACTGGACAACTTTATGATACAACACCACAAAAGTAGCCCGTACCACCCTCAAGCAAATGGAACTGTCGAGGCATTCAACAAAATCTTGGAAAAAGGAATAAAAAAGATATGCAATGCTAACTGTGATGACTGGGATGAAAGGATACCAACCACGTTGTGGGCATACAGGACAACCATAAAGAGACTGGATAATTAGACTCCATTCCATTTGGTATACGAGAAAGAGGTAGTAATACTAGCTGAGTTTATCATACCAAGTCTCTTAATTGCTTCAACAACACATATGACAGATGAAGATTCCATCTTTTCACACCTCATGAAATGTAGGAGCTTGAAGAAGATATATTTTTGGTGGATTTCCATCAATCAGTACAGAAAGAGAGACAAAAATCTTGGCATGACTGTCACAGCAAGCATAAAAAATTCACTATTGGCGGAAAAGTACTACTCTATGACAAAAAATTTCAGTAGTTCCCAGGGAAACTTAGAATGCACTAGATGGGACCTTATCATGTCATAGAGATAAAAGGCTCAGGTGTGGTCAGACTGGCACAACTAGACGAAGATATAATTTAAGGATGGGTGAATGGCGCACGCCTGAAACCCTATCATGAGTAAGAACCACAATTTTTTTTAGTAACTCTCGCACCCGAGAGTAATAAATTGGGTATAGTAGTGTAGATAGAGTCTATAAATCTCTCAAAAATGAGATGAGACAGAGAATAATTATGATTTGAAATCTTCAATTGTTAGAGTAGGAATCCTCAATAAGAAGCCCACACAGTCGCGCAAAACAACAATCGTCCCTATTGCGATGTGGATACCACATCGCAACATATTATGGTCGGGGGGGGGGGGGGGGGAGAGTCTATAGTGTCAGATAGCCTAAGTGTGTCAAATATCACTCACTCATAATGGCCCATCATACCGTTGTTGGTACGTAGGATCACTCGAATTTGAAAAATAACCGCCGTAATTAATAACCCCCATATCGTAATAAAGTTTCCATATTAAGCCATAATTATTACCCATCATGTCTACCCGACGCTTGAAGCTAGCATCAACACTGTCAGAATACACCTCACCCCGGTAACTAATCACATGATTATAACCGCGGGAAAGAAAACAATAATTAATTAGTTATGGGGTCATATCAACATCATTCGTGCTAGTAACATTAATTAAACTGCATGAGGAAGAAAGCACCAGAATGCCAGAAAATCCTGAGTTATCAGAAAAATAAATAGCTATAATGATAAGCACAATTTCAGCAGCAGAAGTTTAAAGCAGCCGATCAACAACGAAAGTTCGAAGAAGCAGACTAGTAGCAAAAGTTCACAACAGTAGACCAATAACAATAATTCAAGTATACAACAAAAGGAAGAAAATTACAAAGATAGCAATCTTAGTTGTCGAGCCCGAGCTTGATGGAAGAATTCAAAGGATGGAGTCATTGATAGGCAAATATGATAATGCCTCATTGATAGATACATACTTCACAGAATCGTACAAGTTCCCAACCATGAAAAGGTAAGTGTACATCGAAAATTATTCAATGAAGGGAGGAGGTGAAGCAGCAAAGATGAAGCCAGATTTTAGAGGCATTCAGAGGTTGACTATCCCACACCTCAGGAGCCTCCCGATATTTGGGATGACAGGAGCAACAATGCAATCCACAATTTTCTTGATGAACATAATTCAAAATGGATCATTATGGCTTGGGAGGGAGATCCCAATTCATGCATAGAAATACATAGACTTACAAGATTATTAGTGGAAGGAAATGACGTCTCAATGACCTTCTAAAATGTGTCCAAGAGAGCTAAAAAGACAGGGGATTGTGATTACTAAAAAAAGTATGAAACAAGAAGAGGAGGAAAGGGAGAAAAAACCGACTTCATAAACAACCCAACGGTAAAATTTTCCTGCTATTTGATAGTTGGGAAAAAAATGAGGCACTACACTAAAGGGGAATGCACCCTGGACACAATCTCAGTCACGAAGCACTGCATTCAAGGGGCACAACTGAATTGCACATTCCTTCCAAATGATATGTTTGAGGCCTGTGAAGACAATTATATGTGAGATACATGATTCATCTATGGTTATCTGATTATGGCCTTTGCAATGTGGAAGTGGAGTCACCGAGGGACTAGACAGCTCTCAGAAATTACTCATGACCAACCATTTTCCCTAAGGTTCACACCATGGAGAGTATCAGGGGACCCAAGTACTAAAGAATTCAATGGGGAAGTTGTTACAGTCTGGTACAGACAGACGGTCGATGTAGTTGGGAGCCAACAAAGAGTTCCAATGATTATTTTAGATAGATACTCTCCACATATATGATTTGGGGTGACCCAAAATAGAACCTATATCCGACCAAGTTGCGTGGACGAAACTAATTTCCTTAAGAAGCCATTGAAATTCCAAATAGAGGGGGAAGCCTTCCACACAGAGGTTTCTTCATGGCCAAGAGTAGTGATGGAGATCAAAAGCGATATCCCACATTTCTCATTTGAGGCAATGCTACCAAGAGCACTACCAGGGGAGACACTGGAAGAAGTAGCGCAGTGGATCTCACAACTGAAACTACGACCACTATTGGACTAGATCAACACACAGGTAAAAGGCTGCAATCTGGTAATAGAAACTCTTACAAGCACATCTACTATTTTTCCTACTTTTTCTTAGTTTCAGACATTGAATTATTCATCCCCGCCCATAACCAACCCCATCATTAATTCTCTACGATCCACCACATTCAATTCCCCTTCGCTAACCACAATCACTCCAATCCGCAAGACCAAGGAAATCGAGCCTCCAATACCCGCACCCAAAGAAAAGAAAGCACGAACCATGACACCTAAACAAGTATTTGATCTCACAGGGGAAGATTAACCCTAACCTATGGTTACAGGAATACTAATTCAAGAAGAGCTAGAGGTTGCCACACAAACCACATCTGCGCTACCTATATTCGATCCGTCGTCAGTCTTGAACATCAAAACATCATCTCCACTTCATACAAATTTTTTTTCACCGCACACCTCATTCATGTCCAACGACCACCCCACCCACACTCCATCCACCTCAACAATAATTTCAGATCCGATACCACCAGGGACCATAGAAAATGTTGATATCAAGGTAGAAGTTAACTTGGGTATGACTAGAGTACCCGAAGTTGACCAAAACATTGTGGGACAAGTCACATTCATAGAGTTATTAATCCAAAAAGATTCCCTCATTTCTGATACAACACCCACCCCACCAGATCTAAACTCATTCCATAAATCCAATCTAGTTTTGCAATAGTTCATACCATTGACTAGTCTGCACATTCCTGAAACCCAGCCACTGCAACAAAGTCAACCCATCTCCCCACAGGGAAATTCTGAAAAATCAATCTCCAGTGGGAAATTGCTCAGGGAAAGACAACCAACCCAAGAAATGTTGAGAACTGAGAACTTGAAAAGTTGGGGAGCTATCCAACTTTTCAGTTTCATTCAGACGACCGCAAGACAAGAAGAACGTCTACATAACAACCTCAAATATAGATTCGAGCAACAACATCAGGAAGTGATTGCACTTAATGATGAGTGCAATCAACTTCAAGGTGAGAAGGATAGCCTACAAAAATAGCTGGAGAAAGAAAGAAAGGTCTTTAAAGACCTATGGCCAACCATTGTTGCCCAGGACAACAAGACACCAAAATATATTTGGGCATGCTTAATGGTCGAAATATATTTTCGAGTAAAAATGACATGCACAAGCCTAAGCAGAGCAAACCAAGAACTAAAAGAGGCGCTTGCAGCCAAGCCAACATTGCTAGATCCTTCCACGGTATATGACGAGAAGGTAATGGAGAGGCAGAGATAGATAAATGGCATACGGGAAACCCTCGGGACGACGGTTAAAGAATTTATAGCCTGTTGGAGCAACTACACGAATGCTCGAATTCATTGACAATGAAAGCACAACCAATTCCAGAGCAGCTTCAGAAAATTTTCCTTGAAATCAAAGGAGCTAGAGATCCGGTAAGAAAAACACAACTGTATGACCAAGCAGATGCGCTTGAAGCCAAAATTCAGGCAATTGAAGAAAATTCAGCATCAACAAAACAACTTCGCAGGGAGCTTAGAAAACTTGTAAAACAAAGGTCGAGGAAATACAACAAATGGCAGCTGAAGCCGACTCAAAGATACAATAAGTGTTCAACAAGCTGATGTCGGTGGCAGATGTGACAGAGGCCGAAAGGTTCATCCCTGAAACAGAGTCTATGCTCAAGGTATGGAAACAAGCGATAACTGAGTTCACATAACTCAAAACATCAGCATTGAGAAAGGTTCCCGAGTTGGGGCCTTTGGTGGAACAGGGAAAACTGGGACAAGAAATGAAAAAGACAGAAGCAACAAGAGAAGCTAGGCCAGCACCAAATGCCGACAAACCACCAGAAGCTACAACAATAGGGAAATATTGACTCGGGACGAGTCAATAGAGTGTGGTCGGGGCCTGTTGGGGCCTTTGTTTTGGGGAGAATTTTTTTGAAGTTGCGGAGAGTTGGAGGACAGGTGGCGGAACACAACCAAGGTAGAGATGGAGCGGTCACGGTTGCGGAAAGACAGAAGACAGGTGGTAGGGCATTGGCAGAGAACAATGCAAATGACAGAGTTGGGAGACAAGAACAATCAGTAGAACTCCAAGTGATAAAGAATAAGCGGAAGGGAGCAGAGCAAAAAAGGAGCAAGGATTGACAGTGTCAGTCGGCGAGAAGCAAATAGGCAGGCAATTAGTCAGTTTGTTATTTAGTGAGTCAGTCCGGCGAGAGGCCGAGAGGAAGCAGAGCTGCAGGAGAGCTCTGTGTGAAGTCTTTTGTACTGAACCAAATTGTAATAGACTCTGTGGAGTACATGTATGATGTTTTGATCTAAGTTAATGAAACTGGGTTGTTGCTGTGTTGTATATCCTGAGATGATTTATGTTTACTCGGTTATGGTGAATGCATACCTAATTTTAATTTTAATTTAGCAGTCTGAATATGTCCCGACGAATGATAGCTCCTTCTTAGAGTTGAGATATATATGTGCCTTCTAAATGCTCATAGCTATTGTCTATGTTCATATCTGTCCTCAACATTAATGATCTAGCTTCTAATATTATTAAGGTCATGACGCGCCTTGGGTGAGATGCCCTACTCCCTTGAGCAGGGTGAAAATTCCAACGTTGTTCTAAACTACTACGGAAACCTTTTTGGCCTCAGACCTAAACCTGGGTCTTGCCCAAAGACCTCCTTTTTCACCAACAAATTTGCAACGCAATCAAAGTGGCCCAAGGAGAGATAGAGGAAACTAGATGGTAAGAGATTTAGAGTTTTTCCCGTTTGCATATTTGTAGCATGAATCCCTTTTCTCGGTTTTTTTAATAAAATTTATATTATTTGCGGAAAAATATCAGTCTTATATATTATTAAGTGTTTGGTTTTAACTCGTAGCAGGACACATGCATTTTATTTTAAGAAAAATGCTTCCAAATGTAGCAAAACATATTTTGTTGTGACCTATATCAGTGACTGTATATAATTGTTTTCCTGGTCATTTTTATTTTGGAAAGAACAAGACAGTACATGTGTATAAGATATTAGTGCTTAACATTCATTCTGTGTGAAATTTTCATGATGTATCATGTAATAAGAGAATATTCTGTTATCATACTTATGTTGAATGACTAACATTTTATTGCCACTGTTCTTTTTGAGAATCACACAACTACAAGTTGATATCAATTTTATAGGTTTCTTGTGGTGCACAAGTTTCTAGAACAAGGGGATGTTGGGAACTTGGGTACGGGTGTAGTTTCCCCAAAAATTATAAGAAATATTATAAAGTAATTTTTTTAATTTTGTTTTTAATTTATATAATTTAAAATTCAATATTTTTTAAACTTTTAAATTAAATTTTAATATAATAATTTTAAATATATTAATAAGATCTATTCAATAATAATTAAAATTAGTGTAGAACAACATTCAAGATTCAATGTTGCAGTAGTGTGAATAATTGTTAAATATGTCCAAATTTCATAAGATTTGTAAATGTGTATGTATAGATTATAGGTGTAAACCTGAAGTAGTGAAACTAGGAAAGGAAAAAAAAAGGCCAAATGGCACAAAATAAGTTGGTCCAGAGACGCTGGCCCAAGATGTACCCTAACCAACCATAGGGAGGAAAAAGAAAAAAAATCAAGGGGATAACAACGAAAGGAAGGGGAGTGGAGGAGAAGATAGAAGAAGAGGGAATACAATGGAAGACATTAGAGGACCGCCGTAAAGTGGACAGCGTAATAGCCAAGAAATAACTCTTGGTGATATGTTTTCTTGAGAAGATAGCCAATAGTTGAATATGCTTGCAATCCAAAATTTTAGTGAGCTAAATCCCGTGATTGTTTGGTAAGGTTGCATGTTAATAAGTTGGGAAAGGTACTATTGATAAGTCTATGTGGTTACTGACTTCTAACCTTGTAACTAAACATTTTCAGTACCACATTTCATGTACATTGCATAAGCTACATTGCATTTGTGATTGGGAAAAACTACTATTGACTGCATGTTTACCAAACCTTTTCACTTTGTAAATTACATGGTAGTCTCCACATGCATGTTGGAAATGGTTTCTTTTACATAGGGATGTAAAAAGATGTTATAATTCACACAAAAACCCACAAAAAAAGCTTTGGATACAATCTTGTTCACAGAATTGAATTCAATCGTAGTGTAATGATTGTAAGATTCACTACTACTTGACCTAAATAATCTGCATATGTTTACTAGCCTCATAACTGCAATGTTGTGACTCTTGAAGAGTTGTTTGGCATTATTATGTTGAGACCGACATACCAGGTCAATTGTAACCTGGGGATGATTTTGTGAGGAATATTCTTGGAAAGGTATCTAAAGTTCCTAAATTAACTAAGGGCGGAGGCACTCACCTCTGGAGTCCCTCGGTGGCTAGTGGGTGGGGGAAGTGGCTCCCTGGACTAGCCTCCCTTGACCATATTGCTTAGATTGTCGTAGAGTTACTACAATAGTAGATTTAGGGTGGAGGAAAACATATGGAACCCCTGAATTTCATGAGGGTGGAGGTTTTCACCTCTAGAGTCCCTCCTTGGCTGGCAGGTGTAGGTGACCTACCTATAGAGTCCCTGGACTGACCTAAATATGAGTGCTTTAATACTAGAAGGGTGGAGGTGGGCTAGACCTTTGGAATCCCTAGGATATCTAGAAGCATGGTCATTTGGAAAACCCTTCACAAGCTAGGGGGTGAAAACTACATGGGAAATATGATATCAACATGTCTATGGTTGGGTGGTAAACTTATGTCCCTGTTCCAATGCTCATTTCTGTGAATGCTGTCATTTTTAAGGAAAAAATCCACAATAAGATTTACCAACTTGAGAACGCTGAATGCAGAATATGATGATTTACTTGTGAATACAATCATGGCTATATGTTATTTTATATCTGATGCGATGCATCGTCACTGTTACTAGTTTACTACTATTTACAGGCAATTATTATTTACCTGCACTATTAATCCCGTACCTCATTACCTACTGCACAACAAGTGAAGAGAATATCGCCTCTGAGTGTGGCCTATCAATGGTTTCTACCATTTCACATATCTATTTCAAAGAGCTCATCATATATATCTAAAAGAGATTGTGATACTGGTGTAGTTGTCAATTTCCAAATAAATTCTGGTAGTTGATTCTCCTTGACAGGAATACCTACTTTTTTTTCCCATGGAAAAAATCGGCAACTTTCTATTAAAATTAATGAAAGTTACAACTTTGTAGATGAATTTAAGCATTTAGAGATGCCCTATGGGCCCATGTGCATAATCACACTAGTCATTGTAGCTAGGCTACCAAAACATAAGTTTACAACAAGCCCACAGGGCTAGACTTGTCATGCTTGACCTTTTCCTATGAGGGAAGAAAAATAAAAAACACGTGGGGATAAAATTAGGTTTTTCTTCCCTTCTTCTTTTCTTCCCTTCCGCCAAGCACCTTGTGAGGGCATGGCAGTGATAAGGGCTAGCTAGTTTTCTTCAGTGTTTGTACCATTGTCCTTGTCTGAATCTGAATTGTCTGAAATGTGTTGTCTTTTGATACCCCCATAGTTTGTTGCCTCATGTTCTTTTGAAAATTGGGCTGAGGGGGTGATGTTGAAGGGGTATTTCATCTCCTGGTATTTTGTCTCTGTATCTGTGGTTGTCTGTTGTTGTACATTTGGTTTGAGAGCATCTTCTTCTTCTTCTATTTCCTCCTCCTCTTTTGACTCGCTTGTGGAAAATTGCCACCCTTTTGGAGTTTTCACTGTCTTTTTTTTTTTTTTTTTGGTTTGCTTGTCTCTTTTTTCTTCCAAACATGTGTTTTGAAATGACTGGTGTTTCTACAGATTCCACACCTGAATGCAATATTTTCGTAGTCAAGATGATGTATCCATTTCTGCTATTTGTGTGTCAATTCTATGCATTCTGGCAGCCCTTTACTGAGGTCCACTTCCACACAAATACGAGAAAACGTGTAGATACGCTCCTCTAAGAATTGAGTATCTATTTTTATATATCTCCCCAGATTGTTCCCAATGCAAGCCATGACACTTTCATTCCAGAAATGCAGGGGCAGATTGTAAAGTCGGACCTAGATTGGCATTCTGGCCACTTCCATGGTGTTTGTGTCAAAATTCAGGAACCATGGTGTGATGAAGAGTCCAGTGGAGCCCTAGAACCATGGTCCCTCCCTCAATATGATGTCTCTATCTTCCAAGGATGCAAACTTGATGATGAAAAACCCCTTCGAACAGAGATGGATTTCACAGTCCATTGCCCAGTTTGTGAATATCCAATGGAACAACTCCATTGGTTTTGGCCAGAAACTGTTAAATCTACATATAATCGCTTGTGCTTCATAGAAAATTCAGTTTTCTTCTACTTCTGTGAGCTCTATGTTCACTTCTGGTATGCTGTTCATTTGCTAAACAATGCAAGGTTTGGGAGCATTTACTGTTGTTTCTACTGGAATATCGGTTTTGATTTTTCCTTTTAGAATATTCCTGTAGGAGGGCCCTTTCAATTTTTCATGATTTTAGTTGCTGTTTCCTTTAGCATTACCTGAAGTTTAGTATTGTTCAATGGCCCCTCCTCTCAGTCTCAGATTGAGAATGATAGTGGACCTAGAGTTTATGGAGTACTCATGTAATGTGCAGAGATCTTGTGGGGATTGACCCCTATAGATCAGAGATTGTATATGGCTAGGATACTCGGTAGTTTTACCAATTTTTAATTTCAGATCTGTGACCTCTTCATGGTGTTGTGCCCAAATCAAAATACTATTTCCCTTACGGGGCTTGATAAAAATACGAAAACAATCATCACTTACCTCCTTTCCATTGAAGGTCACGAGATCGTCCTTGGGTTTCAACTCAGGTTGCAGGGTTGACACAGGCTTCCAAGCACTGGAGAGGAGTGATTCTGGAGGCAGGGCATCACTGCCCAGTGTAGCCCCCGCAATTGTTAGCAGAGTCCCTTCGCAGCATAGAAATGTTCGCCTTGCCGCATGGTAGTGGGTAAAGTTACCTTCCTCCGGCCCCTTGATGAGAGCATGCCATTGATGTGGGATCTGCCCCTCTTGCAGCGAAATTTTCCTGCACGTAGATCCTGGAGGGTGAATAATGTAGGGCTATAGTAGAAGGAGGATCTGCATATTTTCAACAACCATTTCCTATAGCTAGGTGACTGCCTTGAGGCAGAAGATTGCGATTTCAGATTTGGCTCTTGGATCTAGCTACCGTAGGGAGGATCGGATCCTCCTTAATGTGATCGACAATGCCTAGCTATAGATTTGAGGGAGCTGCGCCTGGAACTTCTATTGTCGCAGAGATCTAGCTGTTGTTTCTATGGATGATTTTCCCTCGTGGCTAGATCAGGCCCTTTTGTTTGTGCATGACGTCGCCTCGCTGTAGAGTGGTGGTAGCAGTGGTTGCATCACCCACTGTAAGAGAGAACACCGTGACATCGGTAGTGTGAGAACTAGAAACCCTAACCATCACCATCTCCTCCTGTCTCAGCTCAATATCTTGATAGGAATACCTAATATTACAACATTGAGTCCATTTTCCAGGTTCTCCTGAGTAATAAAGAAAAAAGTTCATAAGTATATAACCAAACAATTCAATAATGAAACTCATGTCAATTCTTCATGGGTCATGCTAAAATATACTTGATAACATGTAACCCACAAACTAGATGGTTTTAGCTTTTAGTGTGGCTAAGATTACATGGATATACTTATGTGACATGTTTTGGGTCACTGCTAATAAATGGTCGATTATTTTCCTGTGAAGTTTAGAACTCCTGAATATATGAAGAATCTTGTTCCATAGCCCATGAGATGTTGGTTGATTTCTGTTAAATTTAGAAACTAGGGCCAAAATCCACTTTGCACTGCTCATATGATGGAGATAATATTTTTGTTGGATTCCTTTTTTGGAGAGGTATAATATTGATCTGAAGATCATCTTGTTTGGATGAGTAGGTGTTGGATTTTGGAATTATTTTCCACACTTGCAATTTGTCAAGGTCGGCTAGAATTGTAATGTAGGCTCATAAGCCCCAAAAGATGTGTCACACACCCTCATTGATGGATATAAATAAGAGAGGCTAAATCTTCATTTTGGAAATCAACTCCTCACACATTCTCTCTTCTTCTGATTGGTTCATACAACCTTAGGATACATTCTCTCTCGTCCGCATGTGTGAAAGAGAACCTGGAAATTTTAGACTGCTTTAAGGGTTTCTACGCAGCATTGACCAATGTTGACCTTGGGTAAAATCACATAATTTGACTTTGATTTTTGGGACATATTCCGATTTTAGGAGGTTGGATTTGGTGTCACAAAAATCGAGGAATTACAAGCTGATTTGATTGCTGCTTTGATCGTAGATTTGCTGAAGTTTGAATGCAACATTGACTAGGTTTGACTGAAGAATTGCAGACTGTTTTGGGTTGAATTTGACTATTTCAAGAGGCTGAGTTTGACTAGATTTGACCGAGCTCCATTGGGAGACATTTTGCTGGTTTGACCAACATTGACTTCGCTAGATAGGGTATCTTGTTGACTGTTGAAAATTGTACTTTTCGTCTCTACTGAATTTGAAGAATAATAAAAATATTATTAAAATTTGGGTACCAGAGGACAAGTGGTTCCCTAAGGCTTTGATCTTTGGCCTAGGAAAAAGTGTCCAAATGTATTTATACTTTTCTCCTAAAGTGACTTTATAAGTGGTAAAGTCAAATCTAATTTTAAAGTGAGTTTATAAGTGGTAAAGTTACAATCTAATTTTAAAGTGAGTTTATAAGTGTTAAAGTTACAATCTAATTTTAAAGTGACTTTATTAAAGTCAATGTAAAATTAGAAAGTGAAAAAGTGACTATGGAAATAAAAGGCTAAGTGGGTCTTTATTTAAGTTGGGTGAATAAAAAAATAGAAAGTGAGAATTAAATGCATACTTATTCTCTGCCCTTGATCTAAAGCTATCTCAGCCATTGGATTTAGGGATTACCCAAAAGTCACTTAGGATTAGGGTAAAAGGGGTAAAGAAGAGAAAAGGTCATTCAATATTTCATGAGCAGATTAAGAGAAGGAAAAGGAGAGCAAGGAGAAAATTTCTGAGCAGAGGGAGAGTAGCAAGGGCATTCAACAAATCAATACAACAACTTGGCATACTTCCCAAGGCAACATTTTTGAACATCATCACTTACTTGTCATGAATACCGAGGAAAAATCCGTACATAAGTGTTTGCATGCATTTCAAGGCAAGGTATAGTACTGAAATCGAGGAGAATATTCAGCAGTCAAAGACATGATTTTCGAGGCTATTTTCAGGGCACAAAAATCGAGAGGAGGACTGTTGTACTATTCATATAGTTCAATACAACCAATTTCAAGCATGCATTTCGAGGCAACAAGTACAAAAATTAATGCTACAACTATTGCTGTAAATTTTTGTTTGCATTGGAAAAAATTCCAAGGTGGAAAGTTGGCACAAAAATCAAGATAAGTGGGTTGTTGTGTTTTCTGTAATTTTTACTATGTTTTTCAATTCTATGTAAAAGCACTTTCCAGAAATAAAGAAGAGCTCTCAAACTAATTTTCCCCAAGAGTTTTAGGGGGTTTTTCTAGGGTCACGTTGACCAAAAATCACAGTGTTATTTTTTTTCTTGGCTATACTATTTTACTATGCTTTTATTTCTTCATTTCCAACAACTATAAAATTCCTAAATTTGTGTTTTCAGAAATATTTTTCATTTCCAAAATTTTGAATGTATGACGATGGGAATGGGCATTTAACTATATGGGAGTGATAAGGTGAAATTAAAAACTGGAGTGGGGTCAAAATTTCTACAAATATTTGATCAAAAGGTTTTCCCCGCATTGGGGTTTTTCCCTGGGATCCACCAAATTATTGTGTCCTCTTGTCTTGGCTTGTCTTCTGTCATTTATTTATGTTCTATCAACATTTACTGTCAAGGTTAATCTGATTACATAACAGGAAATCGAGTTGGGTTAATAAGAAAGTTTGAAGTAAATTTCTCCAAGCATAAAACATACCATGGTTAACTAAAATTAACATGGTATCATAGTTGAGGTGAAGACAAAGCCCAAGTAGGAGTGAGAAGAAAAATCATTTAAAGTTGAATAGACAAGGACCAAGGTCATTGGCTTCTTCATTATACTTCAAATTTGATGACAAGCTCAATGATAAGTCTGATTATCATGCTTGGAAAATGTCCTTGGATCTAACATTGGAGGAACAAGATGTTATGGGTTATGTCAGGGAGAGATCATTGAGCCTCCATCAAATGCACTGGTTGCCAATAAAACAAAGTACAAGGAAGGGGAAAACAAGGCGAATAATATCATTAAGGATTCTATTCATAAGCACATGGTTGCTTATATCTTTGAGTTTGGCACATATAAGGAGATGTATAATAAGTTGGTTGGCATTTTAGGGCTATCATTTCTAATCAAATTCTCTTTTTAAATAAGAAGTTGAAGAACATCAAGATGGATAAGGGAGAGTCCATCCAATCCTATTTCATGAGGCTCACCGAAATCAAGAATGATCTCTTAGCTATTGGAGAGGTCATAGTTGACCGAGAGCTCACTCTCATTGCTCTTGGAGGACTTCCATGACCATGGTATGTATTCAATACAAATATTCTCAATAATAATATAATTCTTGACTTTGATGAATTGTTGAAAATATGCACTTAAGAGGAGAGAAGGATGATGGAGAGATACCATCCCTAAAATGGGAATGGAAGTGAACCTACTGACTTCACTTCTCATGCAAAGAAGAGGAATAATGCTGGTCCGAAAAATAAAAATCAAGGAAGAGTGGGTACTAAAGGAAGGAGAGGTAGATGTTACAATTGTAACAAGTTTGGTAACTATGCTAGAGAGTATCCCAATAAAAGGGACTAGCCCCGAGATGATTATTACAACAACAACAATTTTGGGGGGAATGGAAATCAAAGGAACAACAGGTTCAAAGGAAAGAGGAAAGATCCCTTTGATCGAAATGGAAATGGAAATGGTCAACCTTTCAATAGGTCAAGGAACTCCAGGTATGATGAATCTAAGGTTGTCAATAACAAGAGAAATTAATATATTCTTATATCTTCCCTCTCTGCTGCATGTCCTCCCGACACCCTAGATAACTGGTTGATTGATAGTGGTGCCTCAAGGAACTTCAATCGATATAAAGAGGTCCTCTATGATTTGATAGAAAATGATACAAACTTGGAAATTATGCTTGGAGACAATGCCACCTATCCTGTGAAAGGGACATGGACTATGAACCTTCATCTAAATTAAGGTCAAGTCCTCCGTTTGCAAGATGTGTTGTATGTACCTGACTTGAAGAAGAATCTAGTGTCTATCTCAGCAATGGAAGACAAAGGATTCAAGGTGGCATTCATCTATGGAAAGGTACACATTTGGAAGAGGAATTTCAAAGAAGCATTGACTCTTGGTTTTAGGGTTGATACACTCTATCAGGTTGGAGGAAGTATGTTGGTATCCATGACATGTAACAAAACTCTTCAATCCAAGCTATGGAACCAGAGGTTCACACGCGTTCATTATAAATCCCTTCCCGAAGAAGGTGGTCACAGGTATGCTCGATTTCAAAGATGATCATGAAGGTGTATGTCAGGGTTCTGTTGAAGGAAAGTGTACAAGGGAACCATTCCCTTCAAGTGTAACCAAGACTTCTAATATTCTACAATTGATTCATTATGATCTATGTGGTATGTTATAGGGTAAAATCATTGGGAGGATGCTTATATTATGTCAATTTTATAGATGACTTCTCTCGCAAGAATTGGATATAATTCTTGAAGAAAAAGGATTAAGTATTCAAATGGTTCTGCATATTCAAGACCTTGGTTGAAAATCAAACAGGGAAGAAGATCAAAATTTTGAGGCCCGATAATGGAACCAAATATGTGTCAAATTAATTCAATGACTATTGGAGGGAAACTGGCATTAAGAGGGAGACCACTACTGCGTATACTTCCGAAAAAAAAATGGTGTTGAAGAAAGGAATAATAGAACCATTTTGGAAGCTACCCATGCCATGATTTATGACCAAGGTCTTTCGAAGTTCCTATGGGGAGAAGCTGCCAACACCGATGTGTATGTTCAAAATAGATGCCCACATTTAACATTGGACTCCAAAAATCCTGAAGAAGTATTCACTGGTAAGAAACCTAATGTTTCTCATTTTATAATTTTTGGAAGTGCCATATATTTTCATGTGCCGAAAGAAAAGAGAAGCAAATTGGATGCTTCTAGAAAGAAGGGAACGTTTGTGGGCTACAGTGAAACCTCGAAGGCATATAGAATCTATGTGCCTAGTCAAAGATAAGTGGAGATATGTCATGATGTCACCTTCAATGAAGATGCTACCCTTCGGAAGGTTAGATATCTTCCTATCTCAAAGGAAGACAAAGAAGAAGAAGCAAGAAAGTAGGAAGAACCAAAGGATGAACCGATGCCCAATGTTGAAGGTCTGATGGATCCTATAGATGCACCTTCTTCAAATAAAAGAAGACCCTCATGACTTAGAGACACTCTCGAAGATTTCGAGAGACATATTTCTCCCAGGGGATCATTCTGTGAAAGTAAGAAATCAAATAGGTACCAAGGGTAATTAGTCACCATGAACACCATTATACAATCTGAGCCTGGAACGTTTGAAGAAGCCGTGAAGCACCAAGTTTGGAAAGATGCTATGAATGAGGAAGATCAAGATGAAGGATGGAGTTGATGGAAGTGCTCAAAAATTCAAGGCAAGATTTTTTTCCTGAGACTTCTCACAGAAAGAAGGAATATATTATGAAGAATTATTTGCACCTGTTTCTTGCTACACCACCATCCATTCAATCAGTACATTTACTACATCGCAAAGATGGAGTCTACATCGGATGGATGTCGATACCACCTTCTTACATGGACTGATCAATAAAGAGGTATATGTGGAACAACCTTTGGGATTCAAAGTTTGAGATAGAGATACACATATGTAGGTTGAAGAAAGCCCTCTATGGGTTGAAGCAAGTCCTAGGGCTTGGTATGAGAGTATCGATAGCTAGATGATGAAGCTGGGATTTACTCAAAGTGATGCTAATCCAAACCTTTACTTTAAGGTTTATAATGACAAGCCTCTCATTTTGGTTATATATGTGGACGATCTCTTCCTGCCAGGTGCTAACCCTCTTATTCATCAATGTAAGAGGGAGCTAGATTCCGAGTTCGATATGAAGGACCTAGGACTGATGCACTACTTCCTAGGGCTGGAGGTCTGTAAAAAGCCAGGTGAGATTTTCCTTTCTCAAGGAAAATATATTATAAAGCTATTGGTAATATTTGGGATGGTGGGCTGCAAGTCTGTGACTACTTCGATGGAGCTCAAATTCATGAAGTTGTGTGGAAGTGATGCTGGGCCCAATTTGGGAAATTCTACCGAGTATCGACAACTCGTAGGGGCCGTGATTTTCTTATTGAAATCACGTCTGGACATATGTTTCACAATGAACACGTTGAGTCAATACATGGTCAAGCCTCATCACATTCACTATATTGGTGCCAAGAATCTCTTGAGATATCTCCGGGGCACAATCAACAATGGGCTGAGATACACTACCAAGAGTATGAGGCTCCATGGATATACCAATTCCAACTAGGCTAGCATTGTGGTGGATCGTAAGAGCACAAATGGATGTTTCTTCACCTTAGGTTCTAATTCTATCTCCTGGATGAGCAGGAAGCATAAATCGGTTGCTTTGAGCACCGCCAAGGCAAAATACATTGCAGCAGGTATGGCCTGTTGTGACGCTGTTTGGTTGAGAAAGCTCTTCAGTGAGCTTTTTGGGAATGTGCTGGGTACCACCGTGATACTTTGTGACAACCAAAGTGGATTCAACTTTCAGAGAATCCCGTGTTCCACTACCGCTCCAAGAATATTGGTATCAGGTACCACTTTATCCGGGATATGGTACAATGAGGCACCATAAGTCTCTATCACATTGGGATTGATGAGCAGGTAGCAGATATTCTCACAAAGCCCTTGGTGAATGTCAAATTATTAACCTTTGGTGAGAATATTGGTATCATAGATAGACCCTATTATGAGGGTCCCACTTGAGTTGGAATTTGAGCTCTAGAAGCTCCGAGGGGCTTGGAAATAACTTCTTGGAGCTATAAGCAACCATAGGGCTACGTTTGTCTTACCTTGTTGGTGTGCTATTTCCCCATCGTTATGATGTTGAGATGGTTCACCCTCTCTTGATCTATGCCCCATATACATCCTACCCATGTAGTCCAGGACTCATGGGAAGCACCTCTCATCTGGCTAATGAGTTGGGAAATGAGGATAGAGACCATAGCATTACCGATGGACGCATCGTGTATTGCTGTACTCTCTATGTATAGGATGGGTTTTTTCCATCAACTTGATCCAGGATCAAGTTTGGTTGAGGTTTTTACCTCCAAACTGACTTCAGGTCAGTGGAGAGTGGCAAGGTCTTTTTGAATCACTCTCGATCATATCTTCTTCATTATTTCTTCTACAACATAGTAGAGTCGACAAAGTATAGAAACAACTGTATGACACATGATGATATATGATAGCACATGATGGTACTGGATGATAATATTGCACAGGTTGAAATATGGATGGACAGGTGGAGTTCTCCCTAGTTGAGAGGGAGTGTTAAATTTGGAAACTGGGGCCAAACTCCACTTTGCACTGCTCATATGATGGAGATAATATTTTTGTTGGATTCCTCTTTCGGATAGGTGAAGGATTGATCTAAAGATAATCTTGTTCGGATGAGCAGAAGTTAGATTTTGAATTTATTTTCCACACATGTACAATTTTTCAAGGTCGTCCAAAATTGTAATGTAGGCTCACAGTCCCCAAAAGATGTGTCACCGACTCTCATTGATGGATATAAATAGGAGAGACTAAATATTCATTTTGGACATCAACTCCTCACACATTCTCTCTCCTTCTGATTGGCTCGTACAACCTTAGGAAACATTCTCTCTCCTCCGCATGTGTGAAATAGAAGTTGGAAATTTCAGAGTGTTTTGAGGGTTTTTGTGCAGTGTTGACCAATGTTGACCTTGGTTCAAATCACATAATTTGACTTTGATTTTTGGGACAAATTCTGATTTTTGGAGGCTGAATTTTTTAGCACAGAAATTGGGGAATTCCGAGATGATTTGACTGTTGCATTGACTGCATATTTTCTAAAGTTTTACCACAACGCTGACTAGGTTTGACTGAAGAATTATGGACTATTTTGGGCTGAATTTGACTGTTTCAAGAGGCTGAGTTTGACTAGCTTTGACCGAGCTCCATTGGGAGAATTTTTTCTTGTTCGACCAATGATGAATTTGCTGGATAGGGCATCCCGTTCACTGCTGAAAATTGTACTTTATCTCTATTCTGAATTTAAAGAATAATAATAATATTTGATCAAAGGGTTTTCCCCACATTGGGGTTTTTCCCTAGCATGTGCAAAATTATTGTGACCTTTTGTCTTGGCTTGTATTTTGTCATTTATTTATGTTCGATCAACATTTACTGTCAATGTTAGTGTGATTTCATAATAGGAAATTGAATTGGGCTAATAAGAAAGATTGAAGTAAATTTCTCTGAGCATAAAACATACCATGGTTAACTAAAATTAACAATTTATTTATGTACATTTTTATAGATATAGAACATCTGAAATTGGTTGAGGACTGGTCAATAAACATGGAAACATGGCTGAGCATAGGTCAAATGTTATATAACTCAGTTATCTACCTTTGAATTACAAGCACAAGAAGAAAAATGCAATAACTGAGGTAGTTAGTGTAAAAAATAATGTTTACTCAGTCAACTATGGGGATGTGATGACCAGACCATGCATTTTCTATAGAGTCAATGGTCATCACACCACTAAGGAAAGATATATGGAAAACTAAGCCTTGCACTAGAAACATTCCTCCAAATATTATAACCATATGGTCATCAATCATCTCATTGCAAAATGATATTTAGAATTACCAATGATAGTTTAGCTGAAGGGGTTACAAAACATTAAGGTAAGAAGGTTGTTTCCTTTGGGGATAATTGACCAGAAGGTAGGAAAATATAAAGGTCTATTGGCTTTGCTAAAATGGGGATATAGTAGGATCAACTATAGTGCGTGGAAAGGACCTTAAAATGAATATCATATGGGATGAAAAAAAAAAGGTGTGTTACATGTAACTTTTCTCCATTTTGAGAATTCGGTATATACCAATTAAATGTGTTTTTCAAAAATTTCATTTTATTATTTCAGGCTGAGAAAAGGGACTAGGAGGAAAGTGAAATATTACACTAGAAATAATTTCGGTTAATTCGAGTTGAGGGTATAAATTGAGTCTTGTATAGTGATTCCTACTTTATAGGAGCTCTGATTGATTTTATTTTGAGTTGTAATTAATTAATTTTTTTTATATGAGTTAAAGTCAGTTTAACTAGTTCCAACTAATGGAGGAACTAGTGAGTGTTCAAATTGTGGAACTTGAACTTGAATCAAAATCAATAATCAATCAGTTAACTAATGATTCATTCATAAATAACTCATGCATGTCAGATTTGAGAGTTACCCAGTTGATATTGGAGTTCAAAGGTAGTGTACTATTAGTTGTATAATCATCCAAATTGTATAGGTGGTGCATGCAGTGAGAGGAAGGACCTTGATGGATTGTGAACTTGTCGATGTGGATTTACCTAATTAATAGGGGCTAATTACCCAAGGAAACGACATAAGGAAATAAGGACTTGAGAAAACCAGAATTTGGTTAAGTATTGGCCTAGGCTTGCCTAGGAAGTAGTGAGACAAATAAAGATAGTGCAGAGGTTTCTTAGGTTTGAGAATAAAATTGTAATCTTCTCATGTTTTTTGACTAATGAAATATACAAATAGAAAGGTTTTTAGCTCTGGATTTCCCCAGGAAATCATTGTGTAATATGTTGCTTGAAATCTTTCTCTTGTATGTTTCGTGATTTCACGATCATTTATTATTTCCACAATTAGTAGAGTACATTCAAGTCTATTGTTTTAGAAAATTAAAATTAACAATTTGAATCTACAGGTAATTTCTACATGGTATCATAGCATAAATAAAAATAGAAGAGAATAACATGAGTTTTTACTTGTAGGAGGAACAAGTTTTACAGAGTTAATATCCTAGAGCTAGCAGCAGGATCAAGATGGCGTTCTATGGTATGAGGCTTGAGTATGCCCTTGAGGATAGCTTGAATTAAATTTCCTAGAGAGATCGGATGGAAGCAGTCTTGGAAGACAACAGATTGAAGGAGTTCATTGAGAAAGACATCCAAAAACTAGATGCAACCAATGCACATGGTCTAGCATAGTGGAAGAAGTGCGTAGCAAAAGAAAGAAGCATCTTACTGGAAGGAGTTCGAGATCATATTGTCTCGAACCTCTATGGTAAGGAGACTGCATATGCAATGTGGAAAGTATTGAAAATCTTGTTTCAGAACAACAATAGCCACAAGAAGCTGGCATTTAAGGACAAACCCAGAAAAATCAAGATGGAGAAGGGCGACACAATACCACAATACTTGACCAAGTTCACCCAATTTCGGGATGAGCTAGGAAGTGTTGGTGTTACAGTTTCCGAAGGTGATATGGTCATCCTAGCACTTTTAGGTCTTCCCAACAGTTGGAAAAAATACCAAGGTTCGATAAATGGGAGGGAGAAGGTACCAGAGTGGGAGAGATTGTGGTCTGACTTGCTTCATGAAGATATTAGGTGTAAACAACAGAGATGGAACCTCATCAAAGCATGATGATAAGGAGAAATATGCCTTAGCTGGAAAGATAAATAAATGGAAATGGAAGAAGTCCCAATCCAAACGATATTCCAGTCAGGCGGGTAAGAAGGACTTGTTGAAGATTAAATATTTTGATTGTCATGAGTTGGGAAACTATGCCACGAAGTGTTTGCACAAGAATTCCGACAAGAATACCTCAGCAGGAGCGACAGATGAAGATCTTGCTTCACAATTTGAGTTGGATTTTGCACTCATTTCTTGCGTTTTCACATCGGTGATGGGTTCTGTGTGGTACATGGATAGTGGATCCTCATTTCATATGGCCAAAAACAAATAATTCTTCAGTGACTTGGAGGAGAGGGACCTCCAGATGCACATCGAGATGGGATATGATGGAAGGTATAATGCAACCGATATCAGTATTTTTACTTTTCAAAGGGAATCTGGTTTTCCTCTCACATTAAAAGATGCCATGTATATTATTAGTTTGAAGAAGAATTTAGTTTCAGTTGCTATGTTGGAATACCGTGGCTATGATGTAATATTTAGCAAAGGAAAGGAATTCCTTCGTCACATCGCCACGAGACAATGAAGTAGATCGGGGTTTGGGTAAAGAACCTCTACAAATCAGATGTATATGAATTTTCTACTTTGAGCACGAAAGTAGAGAAGGTCCAGAGTCGATACATTGGTGAATTATGGCAGAGGTGACTTGGTCATTTTAACCATGGAGCTTTGAATATCATGTAGCATATTTCTATGGGACTTCCCAAAGGTGAATTTGAGTAGCATGACACATGCAAAGGGTATACATTGGGGAAGTACACCAAATCCACCTTTCATGATAAGGAAAATTGAGCGCAAGCGATCCTTGAAAGAGTTCACTCAAATGTGTGTGGACCCTCTCAACAACCTCCAAGATCAAGCACATGTATTGTGTGATTTTGTAGATGATTTCTCATGTAAGTGTTGGATATTATTCATGCAAAAGAAAGACCATATGTTCTCAAAATTTTGTGAGTTCAATGCACTTGTTGAGAAAGACACATGCAGGAAAGTGAAGGCTCTTAGGAGCGACAAGGATGGAGAATATGTGTTGAATGAATTCAAGAATTTATATGCTTCAGAAGGCATTTGACTAGAATTGATAACACCTCATAACCCACAAAAAATTAGGGTTGCATAAAGAAAGAACATAAGAATTGTGGGAGCTGCATGAGCGATGTGGCATGATCAGTTCCTACTGTTGCACTTGTGGGATGAAGCATGCAACACAATAGTATATGTGTAGAATAGAAGTCCTCATCAGATTCTTGGGATGAGTACACCAGGGGAACATTTTTCAGGTAAGAAACTAGATGTGGCACACTTTAGGATTTTTGGTTCATAAATTTACTATCATGTTACCAAGGATGCACATAAAAATATAAAACCAACAATGAAGTTGGGCATATTTGTGGGGTACACTGATACACATCACAAATATCGGGTGCACATACCATCTCATAGGATGACAAACGTTCGTAGAGATGTGAATTTTGATAAAGAGAATGCCATGAGATGTTCCCTTGAGGGAACTTCAATTGCATGCAATTGAGGAAATTTTAGCTCCAAAGGAAGAACCTCAGGATGTTGTGGAGCAACCAAAAACAAAGGAGTAGAGAGTGGAAACACCCACTCATGCAAAGACATCCAGAGATGGAAGAAAGCACACCAAAGAGTTTGACAGATTGATGCTTGATGCTAGATAGAATGTGGGAGAACCCACATCATAAAGACGACAAAGGAGGTCCCTAGAGTGGTACATTGGCTACATAGCTCTTATGAGAAAGAGTGTAGAGACTAAGCCATCCTCATTCAAGGATGAAATGCAAAAACTAGTATGGGTTGATTCCATGGTAGAGGAGTATGACTCCATTATTAGGAACAATGCATGGGAAGTTGTCCCAAGACCAAAGGACAATTTAGTTGTAGGATCTAGGTGGGTCTACAAGGTGAAACAAGTAGCAGATGGGAGTGTTGAGAAACACAATGCCAAATTTGTGGCCAAGGGGTTCTCTCAGGTGGAGGGAATTGATTATGAGGAGACCTTTGCTCCAGTAGTAAGCTAATCTTCAATGATATCTATTCTAGAACTTTCAATGCATATGAGATGGAAGATACATTAGATGGATGCGAATAAAACCTTCCTCAATGGAGTGATTAAGGAATATGTGTATGTAGAGAAGCTGGAAGGATTTTAGACCTTCAATAGAGAGTTGCATGTGTGTAGACTCAAGCGAGCACTATATTGTTGGGGCCCTTGTTTTGAAAAATTGTTTTGAATATTTTGAATTTTGAATAAAGAATGGCTTTTTGGAGTTGCGGAATGACACATGGTAGCCGCAATCGAGTCACAACTACGGTGAGTAGCGGAGCTACTAAAGTTGTGAGGGAACAGGTACATAGCTAAATAAAGCAGATGCATGAGTACATATGAAGATAATATACATCAGAAGACAGAGAGCAAAACACACAGACAACAAGAGAGAAGTCGAAAGCAGCTGAAGAAGAATGCAAGAAGAAATAACAATTGCGATAGCGGGTGAATAAATAACTGTCACCCGGGCGAAAGAAAAAAAGGAATGTAGAGTGATTGAAGGAGATTAAGCAGATGCTATAGAGGGAATACAGATCAGGCATGATATCTCTGTAGTTCCTAGGTTTCTCTTATCTACCTTTCTGTTCTATAAGGTGTCTGTATCAGACTTGTAAGCTGTCCTTGCAAAAGCTATGTAACTATGGGTTTGGCTGAAGATATCAATATACTTGCAGGTTGCTGTCTTATTATGTGATTCACATGCATGCATGATGGTTGTGATGATTTAAAGTTTTATTTGCTTAATACCTGTACACTTTCTGAATTTTCTTGCGTATATAACTATGTTTATGCAATCAATTTACTGTTAATCATGGGTTGAGGATCCTTTCACCGCTATAAATCTATTCCCCTTCTGCATGTGGTTGCGGCATGCCTCGGGTG
Organism: Pinus albicaulis; assembly: GCA_034641835.2. NCBI lineage: Eukaryota > Viridiplantae > Streptophyta > Pinopsida > Pinales > Pinaceae > Pinus > Pinus albicaulis. Next base: position 493,578,483 of record CM076577.1, read on the forward strand.
AGACTCTCTGCTCTCCGGAGTAGGGTGACAATGCCGGCGTGGTTCTAGACTACAATGGATTCCCTTGTTGGCCCCAACCCCTGAACCTGGGTCTTGCCTGCAAGACCTGTTTCTTCGCCAATAAATGGTTTCGTTGCCGGGACCTGCATGAGATGAGGGGAACTAGATCATGGTATCGAGGATCTTCGAAGGAGAAATAAGGAGATGGTGGGATAACCATCTGGATCAGTTCATTGCTCAACAAGCGAAGTTGACGAATCAAAAGGAAAGGGTGCTTAAGGATCTCATCCTTTTCTCAGATTTCGCCAGTGATACCTACGAGATCCTTTGGGGAAAATTCCCAAGAGACCTCTACAATTGGCTGCGGAGGTTACAGACGAAGGTGCCTAGGGATAGCTCACGGAAGATAAACCACAAGTGGGTGCACGCGGATCTGGTGGCTCTGCATCAGTTGAACACTGAGTTGACCCGCGCGGTGGATTTTTGGGTAGAGACCACTTTGGAAGGATATATTATGGAGTTTGCTGCAGAGTGCTACCAATCCTTCTTGAAGGCTGAAGCTATCTTCCGCTCCGGGCTAAGAGGGAAGCTGCTTAAAGAGATTTCGCTGTGGATTAAGCCCTGATGGTGGACGAAGGGCTGATGGAATTCCAAAAGTCGAGCATGGAAGCATAAACCTCTAGTGTTGGGGGAAGGGCTGAAGGGACAGATGCTACGTGAATTGTGAAGTGGGAGTGGGGGATGGATGCTGAGGCTGCAAGGAGATTGAGGGAGCGACGTGCAAATCCACAGGCGCAGCTCATCAACAGGTGGCGCGAAAGGGTGATGCGAGAGTTAAGACAACGGGGAAACGATAGGAAGAATCAAGAGGAGGCACCTCAGAGGATAGGAATTATGGACACTCAGGCGGATACCTTGGAAAGGGAAGGGACCATTGTGGGAGTGCGGCGAGTGCATGGGAGCCCGGCTAAGAGAGAAAGGGAGACAACGACTAACGAAGACGATGCAGGTGTGCAGCCTGAATAAATTTCTGATGGTGAATGGTACGTCGTGATGCAGCGGTTGTTTCAAGAGCGGATGAAATTCATCTCTCCAGGCAGCCGTACTTCCAAAAATTTGCACGGCAAGGATCCCTACCTTCCCCTGGTACTCTATCAACCTTTAAGTAATATTTTCGTTAAGTTACAAGCATTGAGTCAATTGCACAGCAGTTCATTGTCGACAGTCACACACGTTAATAGAAACGTCACTAGTAGTATTTCATTCCCCAGTGGAACAGTCACGCAACCAGGACCTGGAGGATTTATCCTGGTCAACCCTCCACAAGTAAATATGGCTGGGTCATTCACCCAGTATCCAGAATTCTCTGGCCGAGGCAACGATGATGTAGAGCAACACTGGTATCTATGCAAAGCTATATGGAGGGCTCGACAGACACCAGACGTAGGGAAGCTAATAGAGTTTCAAACCATGCTTAGAGAGAGGGCTCTGTGATGGTTTATCAAGTGGTCCGAGGCCCATCCTAATCCAGTAATCGCGGACGTTAAGCGAGATTTTGTCTGGGAATTTAAACTTCCCTAGATGGACTAGCAGGGTCTGTCCGAGCTCTGGGAGATTAAGCAGAAAAAAGGGGAGACTGCATGGGAGCTGATCCGTCGATTCAAGGATGCGATCGGGAAACTCAGCTACCCGATCAATCCAAACCATCAGAGGGACTAGTTCATCAAGTCTCTGCTTCCCTTGACACAAACCCCCTTCACCCAGCAGAAGATTGACAACTTGCAGGATGCTTTGGAACAGGCCATGAAGATAGAGGCCATGGCGGGCTACCCTCTGGAATATCGGGGAGGGCCGGCCCCGCAGGATCCTTCTTTGGTGGGATTGCAGCATCAGATCGCCAGTCTGACTGAAAAGCTCAAGGAGATGCAGCCTATAAGACTAGCCAGGCCGAACGTTTGGTGCACTCACTGCTTGGTCGAAGGCCATGTCGCAACTGAGTGTCCTCGACTACGTGGCACGGGTATGGGACCCTTTGTTGTGGAAATCCAGGGGGATCTACCCATGAGGGGTGGCACAGCGATGAATCCGTAGGGGGTATACCAGCCGCAATAGCCTTATGGGGGGTTCCCATCTCCACCAAACCCAATCGCCACGGAATATTGCGAGATTTTTTGGACGATGGGGCATCAAACTCGGATGTGCCCTATACTACAGAAGTACTCCAACGTCCCAAACAATGTATACTGTGAGTTTTGTGCTTCCACGACTCACAACACTGAGCAGTGCAGGGCTCTCGACGCACTCGCGAACCAGTTGGACCGACCCTCCTATAGGGTGAATGAGGCTTCCAGGGGAAGAGGAGGCGGTATGTGCAAAGGTCGCACAGGGGGACGAGGTCCGGTGAAATGCTACAACTATGACTAGGAGGGTCACGTGGCTCGGGAATGTCCCCTTCCCCAACGTCCTTGGTGTTCCCAGTGCCGCGTGAATGCCCATGCAACAGAGGACTGTCTAGAACTCATTAAGAAGTGGGAGGAATGGGCATGGCAGAGGGGCACGAATTTGGTAAACTCCGAGCCATGAGGAAATATGACTTTGACCATGCAGAATGTAGCGATCGTCACGTGCGGCGGCAAGAAGACGGGAGATGAAGCTCATGGAAAGGAGCCGGTCCGGGCTATTCGGCCCGCCTCCCCGAAAAAACTGATCCGGCCGGATGCGCAGAAGAGGTACTTCCAGGAGGCAGTGGAGGATTTTGCGCAGCTGGGGGGATCCAGAGGCCTCGAGGTACCCCCAACGACTGGCACCGGAGAACAGAACGCTATGGGGACCTTGATTGAGGAATGGCTTCAGCTGTTCCTCAAGATTGTTGATAATGCTTCGATGCGGGACCAGCTCAAGCGTACCCTGGAGGACGCACTGCAGGGGAATATGGGGCTGAGGGAACCTGTGGACACAACACCCTAGTATGTGCAGCGAGTCAAGCGGAACAAGCGACAAACGGGAAAAGAGTTTTGGCTTAACATGCAGGTTGCAGGATTCCAAATCAGCGATACCATGCTTGATTTAGGGTCTGACGTCAACATCCTGCCATGGAAGACGTGGGAGGCTCTTGGACGGCCACGACTGACCTACTCACCAATCCAAATCAAAATGGTGAACCAGTACTGCATTGTGCCAATCGGCTGACTCGAAGGCGTCGAGGTTGAAATTGTGGGGGTAAAGAATTACACAGATTTTGAGGTTATTGATATTATGGGAGACAAGGATCCTTACCCTGCCTTGCTAGGCATCGATTGGGATTTTGAGAATTACGGCATTTTCAACCTCAAAAAGGAGCTGATGATCTTCGAAGATGGAGAGGTCTGGGTCACTCAACCCCTCGACCCGCATCAAGGCCCGTGATATATAGAAAATGTGGACAACCGGGAGGATGCTAAGATGATGGACCACCTTTATCAGATGACTGTAGGGAAGCGGGAGGAATATATCAACCCGACCACAACCGGCTCCGTCAGCTGGCGCAGTGTCCAGAGCTCAGAGCTGGGATTGGAACTCTTTTGGGAAGACTGGCAGTAGGAGGGTACGATACCAGCACGCGGAGATGTGCCGCCATTGCTCGAGTCTGTTGGATTGGTGCTAAGTTCAAAGAATACCCCACCCTGTCGAACGTGCAAGCTGTCAATACCTTTATTACAAAGGTCGAGGACATGGTGCCAGAAGGAAGTAGGATACTGCTTTTGGACATCACACTATAGTCCACATTAGCCAAGTGGTGGAAAAATCACCGCAACACCCTGTCGCGGTGGAGTTGTGTGGTGGAGGCTTTGAGGGCACGGTTTAAAGAAGACGAAGGCCCTCGAAGCGGGCATAGGTACCAAGGGACTTCCGATCCGCGGGACCACCTGAGGACTTGTGAGGAGTAGTGGAAATGTCTAGGATACCCACAAGAGCTGTGGGTACATTGGTTCATCCACTCCGTAGATACCATCCCCCAGGCCTGGTACTTATAAGAAGAGCGGAAACGAGGAACCAGCTCCTGGTAGGAAGTCTCGAACAAATTTTTTCGATGCTTCTTGTTCGAAGGAGAGACAAAGCTGGTGTCCCGAGCATTACAAGCTATCGAGGGGGTACTGTTTCTCTACGACCTTGAGACCGACGGGAGAACGTTTGCATCACGTCCTGAGGCCAGGCATGAGTTGGCTTGCCAACGGATTGATGGCAATCCAGACGATGACAGTCTGGAGGACCTAAGGCACCTATATTTTGAAGAGAAGGAAGGCGAGCGGAATATCAACAAAGAAATGACCACCGAAGGTGTCCATTTACGCCCGCTGAAGACAAAGAAGTTGAACATCATTACGGTGGAAAAACCCAAACTGGCTATAGTTGGGGAGTACTGGGACACGGAGATGACAAGGGAAATTTTTAGCCGCCTCCAGGAATACGAAGACTTATTCCCTTCACCGGTTGCCGATTTTAAGGGTATCAAAGGTGACCTCAGAGAAATGCGTATTGTGCTGAAACCAGATGCCAGGCCCGTGAAGCATCGACCCTATCAGTTGAACCGACGGATCAAAGAAAAGGTCAAGATTTAGATTCAAAAGATGCTGGCCGCCGGTCTCATCTTTCCTATGGAAGAAGCAGAGTGGGTGAGTCCTATCATAATTTAGAATAAGAAGGACAAGTCAGAGATACGCATCTGTGTCGACTACCGGAGTCTGAACAACGCCTGCATCCATGATCCGTTTCCCACTCCTTTCGGCAACGAAGTATTGGATCATGTTGCGGGAAACGAATCTTACTCCAATGATGGATTTTCGGGTTATCATCAGGTGCACATTGCGGAAGAAGACAAGACGAAGACGACGTTCACCACCGAGTGGGGATCATTCGCATACCACGTAATGCCATTTGGCTTGAAGAACGCCCCGACCGTGTTTTCCCGGATTGTCATCACTGATTTCCAGGAGTATATCCACAAGTTCTTGGAAGTCTACATGCACGATTGGACCGTCTACAGTTTGATGAAGAAACACGCCACCCTGTTGCGTATCATGTTCGATCGGTGTTGCCAGTTGTAGATTTCCTTGAACTTGAAGAAATGCATTTTTGCAGTTCCTTTCGGCACGCTGTTAGGAAACGTGGTGTGCAAGCAAGGGGTCTGCGTTGACCCTGCCAAGGTAGCAGTGATCATCCACATGGAAGCCCCCGAAATGGTGAAGCAGTTGCGGGCACTGCTCGGGCACACAGGATATTACAGGCGGTTTATCCGAAATTACGCAAAGATTACTGCTCCTTTAGAAAAGCTGTTGCGAAAGTCCAAAGTATTCCAGTGGAAGGAGGAGTGTCGGATGGCCCTTGACACTCTGAAGGAAAAGCTGGCGACAACGCCTATTCTTGTTCACCCAGACTGGGATAAGCAGTTCCATGTGTATATTGACCCTTCCAGTATTGCACTTGGGGTTGTCTTGGCGCAACCTAGGGAAACGACAGTTGACCACCCAGTCTACTTCGCCAGCTGTAAATTGTCTAATGTGGAGAAGAATTACACCACTACCGAGAGGGAGGCCCTGGTAATGGTGTACTCGTTCCATAAGTTCCGCCACTATCTTCTAGGGGGGAAATTCAAGTTCTTTACAGATCACTCTGCATTGAAGTACCTGGTCAATAAGCCTGTCTTGGAAGGACAGATATGTCGCTGGCTTCTACTCTTCCAAGAATTCACGTTTGAGGTGATCGTTAAGCCCGAGAGGTTAAACGTCGGGCCCGATCACTTATCCAGGTTAGAGATAGGGGAGAATGATGGCTCTCTCGATGATCAGCTACCGGATGCTGACCTCTTCCGTGTCGAAGCGGTACCGGATTACTTGGCTGATATTTCCACCTATCTGACCACGGGGTAGTGCCCTCAGCACTACACCCTGCTCCAGAAATGACACTTGGTCGTCCGCACCACCGAATACCAACTGATTGCAAGGCAGCTATATAAACTGGGCCTTGATGAGGTTCTGCGCAGATGCGTTGTTGACCACGAACGCGAAGCTGTGATGTGGGAATACCATAGTGGTGTTGCGGGAGGGCATGTGGGAGCGAAACCTACCGCAAGGAAGGTGCTCCAAACTGGACTGTGGTGGCCGACGGTCCATGCCGATTGTAAGACATTTGTTAAGAGATGCGATGTCTGTCAGCAGACGGGGAGGCCCTCTCACCGGGACGAGCTTCCGCTACACCCAGTACATGTGTTGTGGCCGTTCAAGAAGTGGGCTGTCGACTTCGTAGGCCCCATAGCCCCGGTCGCCAAGAATTACAAGGCCTGCTACATCATTATCGTAACCAAATACCTCACCAGGTGGGTCGAGGCAGCGGTGGTACGAGACTACACGATGGATACAGTAGCACAGTTCATCTTTAAACACATCATTAGCAGGTTTGGCTTCCCGCGAAGTTTAACCAGTGATCAGGGTATGCATTTCATTAATGACACGGTCAAGTCGCTGCTGGACACATTTATGATTCAACATCACAAAAGCAGCCCATACCACCTGCAGGCCAATGGTACTGTTGAAGCGTTTAATAAAATTCTTGAAAAGGGGTAACAAAGATCTACAATGCCCAGCGGGATGACTGGGATGAGCGGCTAGCAGCTGCACTATGGGCCTACCAGACTACGGTGAAGCGCTTGAACAATAAGATACCATTCTAGTTGGTGTATGTCCGGAAAGCTGTGATTCTCGCCAAGTTCACTGTACTGAGTCTTTTAATTGCCACATCCCTCAAGTTCTTGTAAGAAGCATCACTCCAGGAGCGCCTACATGAATTACAAGAACTGGACGAGGCCCGGTTCTTGGCCGAGTTTCACCAGAAGGTTCAGAAGGACAGGCAGAAGGTGTGGCACGACCGCCACATCAAGAAAAAAACGTTCCAAGTTGGTGCAAAGGTCCTCTTATATGACAGCAAGTTTCAGAAGTTTCCAGGGAAACTGCAGATGCACTGGTTAGGACCTTACTTCATCATCGAGATTAGAGAGACCGGAGCCGTTCGGTTGGTTCAGTTGGACGGTACTGTTTTACCAGGGTGGGTGAATGGCGCACGCTTGAAACCCTACTAGGAGTAATTTTATTTCACTCTTCATCAATAAATATCGCAACCGAGAGCACCTGTAGAGTAGCGTAGTTGAATAACTCTCCCACACCCAGGATGAGCATAGGTAGTGTTCTTGTTCCTGCACAGCTTGTAAATAACCGCTCTGTTGCGGGACCGCACTGCAACTGACTGTGGTCAGGGAGGGGCGTGTCCATCGTGTCATCCCCGTAGGATTAATAAATGTGTCAAGGTCAATATAGGTCATTTCAGTCAGTACATGTGTCAATCCATAGGATCGTCTAGATTTGCACCATAAATTACCATAATTGGAAGTAACCTCGCAATAATAATTTTTCCATAATCCGCAGTAACCTCAGCCGTCGCGTCCGCCCATTTCCCCATGCCACCATCAGCAACTGTCAGAATACACATTGGCACGCGATTGATCGCATGATTATCACAGAGAAGAATGCTAGCATGAATTAACTCATTATGGGGCCTCATCAACTTCACTCGTGCCAGGTAATTACATAAATTGCATGGGAAAAAGCATGAGAATGCCGGAACCGTTAGCCTTAGAAATTGAAGCAGAACCAGAGTAGCAGAAGTCTCCAGACGCACAACACCAAGAGAAGATGCTGAGACGAATTCTACAAGTCTATTAGCACCGAGCAACAATGCCGAAGGCCCTCCCAACCATCCTAGAACCAGAGCTCGACAGCAGAATTCATAAGACAGAGTCCCTTGTAGGGAAATACGACAATGTGACCCTGATAGATGCTAACCTTTCAGACTCTTTTGAATTCCCGGCACTCCACTGGTAGGTGTATATGAAACATTACCTCACAACAGCCGGGAACTGAGCAAACCAAATTTTACTAGAGTTCTGGGGCCTTCAACAATCTTCTCTTCTGAACTTAAGAAATCTTCCGGTCTTCGGGACCACACGACCGACTATGCACTGCACTAGTTTCCTACTCAGCCGCGTCTAGAATGGGTCCTTATGGTTGAATAAGGAAATTACCATTCATGCTGAGGATATCCATCGTCTTACAGGGCTTTCACAGAATGGTGCGGATGTCTCGACTGAATGCCAGACCACCTCCAAGCGAGTGCGGAAGTCGGGAGATGCAGACTTGTATGTCAAATATGGCACCTGACGGGGAGGAAAGTGAGCCAAGATGGAGCTTATCAATAAGCCCGAGATCAAATTTTCATGCTACCTCATTGCTAGCAAGACAATGAAGCACTACACAAAGGGCGAATGCACTCTGGACACTATCTCCATTGCCGAGCACTGTGTTCAGGGCGCCAAGCTGAACTGGTGCTCCTTCCTGTTGAAGGAGCTGTTTGACGCATGCGAGGAAACCTACAAGCGTGCTACAAGCTTCATTTACGGATATTTGATCGTTTCCTTTGCCATGTGGAAATGGCACACTCCCCTTGTCAGGTTCCCAGTGGAAATTCTAGAGGGCCAGCCTCTAACGATGAAGTTCGTTTTGTGGAAGTGTCAACTGATCCTAGCACCAAAAAAGTGAATGAAAAGGCATTTTGGTCCTGGTATGGTTTAATGACGGACGTAGTAACCAGCTAGCAAAGGGTGCCCAGGAACCTGTTAGATGAGTATAGCAAGAAAGTGTGGTTCGAGGTTAGTCACATGCATACTTACCTTCGACCTACTTGTGTGCCAGAGGAAACCTTCCGCATGAAGCCATTGAAATTCCAGCTTGAAGATACCGCCTTCCACAATGAGGTCTGTTCGTGGCCAGGGGTTGTAATGGAAATCCGTGACAGGGTACCCAAGTACAACTTTGATCAGATGTTCTCGCAGCAACAGCCTGCCAAAACGGATGCGGAGGTGACACCACAGGAACTCCCTGAGCCGCTCGTCCCCATTGTCCGCCACTTGAACAATCAGGTATGCAATTTTAATGCGGCGGCCCAGGTCATTTCAAGCAGTGCCGCTCCTTTCCCTTTACTTTCTGAGTTCCAGCTTTCTCGCTCTACCTCGCATCCCCATACAAATCCTCTCACCTCCCCCATCCCTACTGTTCTATTTACTTTGGCAAGCCCAATCATAACCCCGATGGGAGAGAAGAGCAAGACTACAGATCAATTAGAAGCTCTTCAAGCCAAGCGGGCCCGCACCACCGAAGCAAATCTGGTGGTGGACCTCACTAGGGATGATCCACCACTTCCACCGAGTACAGGGGTGCTGATATAGGAAGAACCACTCATTGACCCATCCAAGTTCATCAACATTCGCCTTCTGCCACCACGCACCGTTCCACCTCCACCTACCACTTCATCCGCCCCATCCAATTCATTCACCATAGTGTCAGACCCAATCGTCTGGGAACTACTTACTAGGGACCACGGGGCCGAGGTTAACTCTAGTACTGCAGCAGTAGTACCACTAGTCAACCCCACTGGGGAACCCCAAGTTTCTTTATCTGATATATTTACCCAGATGGCACAAATTGGTGCCGACTCAGCTGAGGCTCAACCTGAGCCTACTGTGCCTCCACAAACTGCCCAGACAGATCAGCAGGAATGGCCGAACTTGAATATGGCCGACTCAGCGCATCAACAGACCCCACCGCCATCCCCTCTAGAGCATTCTAATTGATCAGTTGCTAGTGGGAAACCCTTGCAAGAAACGAGGCCGGACCAGGGCACTTCGGGGATCGCCAACCTAGAAACATGGGGTACGGCTCAGCTGTACTTCTTTATCCAGAGGGTGGCCCATCAGGCCGAAAGGCTACATTCTAAGCTACAACAGAGGTGCGCTGAACAACATCGGCAGATAATCGCGCTTACTGAAAAGTGCGACTAGCTCATAACGGCATAGGAGTAGCTGAAAATTCAGGTAACTGACATCACCCAGGTGTTTTCAGAGCTATGGCTGACTGTCGGGGCTCATTATACTCAGCAGCCCGCCGATGTCACAGAGACGAGTGTCTTAGCATAGGCTTTCCACCTCCAGATCACATTCAATTGCCTCCACAGGGAAAACAAGGAGCTTCATGCAGCGCTAGCTGCACGGCTAGTGCTGTCCGATCCAACGGTTGTCTATTCAGCACAGGTTGCAGCAAAGTAGGGCTAGGCCACTCAAATATAGGAAACTCTCAACTCTGCGGTGCGGGAGGCTCACGACCTTTTGAAGGGTCTTCAAGAGTGCTCAATGGCCCTTACATTCAAAACGCAGCCAATTTCAGCGCATCTACAACAGATTTCGAGGGAAATCCAAGAGGCCACAGACCCCACGCGGTTGGACCAGTTATATGCCTAGGAAGATGATCTCGAAGTGCAGATTTAAAAAACAGAGGCCAGCTCAGCAATGGCCAAATGGGTAATTCGTGAGCTCCGCCCGCCCCTCCAATTCAGCGCCAGGATAATGCAACAGCTAGCCGCCGAGGCTGAGACCCAGATTAGCATGTAGAACTTTGAATAATTTGCTGATTTATTCACCGATATTATCCTGATTACACACTATTTAAGCTTCATGCATAATATATAACCTCTTCTACCATTGATCATCAATATGCAGAAATAGAAAGCAGTCGCATGCGCTCATTAAAACATAATCAAGCACACATATCAACACAGTATGTAATGGAGAAAGAAATAGATGAAAACCCCCAACTATCTGTATAGTATAATGATAGAGAACATGTAACAATACATAGCACAATACTCCTCACAAGTACTCAGTACTATCTCCAAAAAGTTACACACAAACTATATGAGATTTGAACAAGTCCTGGGTTCAAATCTCCTCCACAAGTCTGCCTGCCTCTACTGCGCAATCCAAGTGAGTAATGAATGAGATCCAAGTTCGAATCCCACTAGATCCAACTGCGCAATCCTCATTGGCAATCTCCATCAATGTGTGTGCAAATCTCATGCACAATCATGGTCACAACTGATAGTCACACACACCCTTTCACCCACCTCTAACACTGGTCTTCACTGAACTGTCCATGCATTGCAGTTAACTGATGTGTTCTTTAGTTGATTTATGAGTTAATAATTAGTGAATTAATTAATAATTAATTCACACCACTCATCACTGGTGTATTTTTCAGTTAGACTAAATACAACTAGTTCAACTAAGTTAAACAGAACACAACTCCACCAACTGTCTCATCAACTCCACCAAACTCTGCCACATGAGTTCTAACTGACGTCAACCATGCAATAGCTCAACTAACCCTTAGGAAAAGCGTATTTCCTTCTGTCAGCTGCATGTGCCACATCCAAGCATCAAACTGAAGTGCTCCAAGAGGATAAGATAATGTTTATAGTCTAAATATTATTAAGGGTTAATAATATTTGACTGTTCTATTTTTAGCCCGGTAGTCTAAAAACAGAAACTGCCCAATGTCTAAAAAAATAGGTCCATCTATTTTTACCAACTCGACCAATCATCCATAAATAGCATCCTGAAACTCATAGACCATGATCCATATGTCTAAAAATAGACATAGTCTAAAAATAGACTTTACGCCAAAAATAGCCTGCGGACCCACTTAGTGAAGGCAACTTCATTTCACTAAGCTCCATCATCTTGTTGCATTTTCAACATAGCACGGTGTTTGGGGCTGTACTGGCGCACATAGAGGAGGCTGCTGTCACCAAGATTTCCGAAGAAACAGATTCACTGCTGCAGGGGTGGCAACAAGCTGTGCCGACCTTCACTAAGCTTAAAGATACAACGTTCCGTAGAGTCCCGGAGTTGGGGCCCTTGTTTGGACAGCAGACAGAAGGAGCACAGCAAGAACAGGCCACGGGGTCCAGCGGGGTGATGGAGTTAGAGATTGTGATTTGCGATTGACTCGAGACGAGTCAAGGACATGTGGTCGGGGCTTGTTGGGGCCCTTGTTTTGAATATTTTGAATTTTGAATAAAGAATGGATTTTTGGAGTTGCAGAATGACACATGGCAGCCACAATCAAGTAACAACTATGGTGAGTAGCGGAGCTACTGAAGTTGCGAGGGAACAGGTACATAGCTGAAGAAAGCAGATGCATGAGTACAGACGAAGAGAATATACAACATAAGACAGAGAGCAGAACACACAGACAACAAGAGAGAATCCGGAAGCAGCTGAAGAAGAATGCAAGAGGAACTAATAGTTGTGATAGCAGGTGAATAAATAGCCGTCACCTGGGCGAAAGGAAAAAAGGAATGCAGAGCGACTGAAGGAGATTAAGCGGATGTTGCAGAGGGAATACAAAATAGGCATGATATCTCTGTAGTTCCTAGGTTTCTCTTATCTACCTTTCTGTTCTATAAGGCGTCTGTATCAGACTTGTAAGCTCTCCTTGCGAAAGCTATGTAACTATGGGTTTGGCCGAAGATATCAATATACTTGCAGGTTGCTATCTTATTATGTGATTCACATGCATGCATGATGGTTGTGATGATTTAAATTTTTATTTGCTTAATACCTGTACACTTTCTGAATGTTCTTGCGTATATAACAATGTTTATGCAATCATTTCACTGTTAATCATGGGTTGCGGATCCTTTCACTACTATCAATCTATTCCCCTTCTACATGTGGTTGCGGCACGCCTCGGGTGAGACTCTCTGCTCTCCAGAGTAGGGTGACAATGCAAGCGTGGTTCTAGACTACAACAGATTCCCTTGTTGGCCCCAACCCCTGAACCTGGGTCTTGCCTACGAGACCTGTTTCTTCTCCAACATGTATGGATTGAAACAAACACCCTGAGCTTGGTACACTAGGATCGGAAAATATTTCACCAGGTTGGGCTTCACCAAAAGTGAAACAGATGAAAACCTTTACCATATTGTGGTTGAAGGTAAATTATTGATTATAGTATTATATGTTGATTATTTAATTCTAATAGGTGATGAGAAGATGATAAAATATTGGAAAGAGGATTTGGAAAGAGAATTCGAGAATCGTGAAAAAAATGGGGCTCATGCATTATTTCCTTGGTTTGGAAAATTGGCAAGGTGATGGGGAATTGTTTGTCTCTTAGGGAAAGTATGCCAACGAGATACTGAAGAAGATTTACATGGATAGAATCAAACCCATGGAGACTCTTCTAAAAGGGAATTGGAGGAAGGAAGATGCTACTTCAGATGAAGTGGTAGAGGCTACCATTTACATACAACTTGTGGGTTCACTTATGTACTTGGTAAACAAATGACTGAAGATGTGTTATCCATTAAAAAACTTAGTCAAGCAATGGTTAAGCTGACCAAAATCTATTGGAAGGTAGCCAAACATGTGTTGAGATGCCTCAAAGGCACCACTAAGTTTGGTATTTGGTACAAATAAACGGAGGGAGTGAAGCTTCAAGGCTTCATAGATGCATATTAGGTAGAGAGTCCATCCAACAAGAAGAACACAACAAGGTGCATATTCAGTATTGGGTCAACAACAGTTTCATGGTACAACAGGAATAAGAGATCAGTTGCAATCAGTCCAACAAAAACATAGTACATGGCTGTTAGTCAAGCAACTTGCGAGGCTCTCTAGATGAGGAAGATCCTTGTTTGATTATTTTATCAGCAGATGGATCCTATAGTGATTTACTGTGACAATCAGAGTTTTATCACTCTCTCTAATAATCTAGTTTTTCATGATTGTTCCAAGCATATTGAAATACATTATCACCATCTCAGAGATTGTGTGAAAAGGTGGATCATGATTCTAGAGTACATTTCTACAGAGGAAAAAGATGCAAATAGCTTGAATAAGGCATTGTCAAGAGGTAAATTTTAGTTCCATTGAGGTAGCATTAGGGTATATGATAATCCATTTCTTACTGAGAGGGAGTGTTGAAAATGGCACCAAGAAAGATTCTAATTTAATTTCCCTTTGAATTAAATTAGAAGAAAATTGTAATTCCACATCACATGACAACTTTACACATGAAAACTTGTACACATGAAAAATTGTACGAGTTAAATAAGTTAGTTTGACATAGTTGGTTTAGTCATTTCGAGTTGAGGGTCTAACTTGAGTCATGTAGAGTGGTTCCTACTTTATAGGAGCCTTGGTTGAGTTTATTTTGAGTTAATTAATTAATTCAGTTTGTCTGAGTTAAAGTCAATTTAACTAGTTCCAAATGATGGAGGAACTAGTGAGAGTTCAAAGTGTGGAGCTTGAACTTGAACCACACTCAGTGATCAATCAATTAATTGATGATTCATTCATAAATAAATTATGCATGTCAGATTTGAGATTTACCCAATTGAGATTGGAGTTCAAGGGCAGTGTACTATCAATTGTACAGGTGGTGCATGAAGACAGAGGAAGGCCCTTGATGGATTGCGTAATTTTGGATGGGTATTTTCCTAATTAATAGGGTTTAATTACCCAAGGAAAAAAATAAAGGAAATAGGGACTTTGGAAAGCCAACATTTGGTTAAGTATTGTGTAATATCCCCAAATTGGGATTGCTAGCAAGGCATGCCTGAAAAATGCATTTTTAAGGAATTCATGCTATAGAAAACAAGATTAGCCCTTGGATCCATTATATCTAAGTATCTAAGTCCTAAATAAAATAGTAATTCAGAAACCAAGCACACTAGGTGAGGTAAACAAGCTTCTCACACCTAGAATGGTTGAAAAAGGCCCAATAATGGGACTGCAACAATATATAAACACAATTATAGAGCATAAGAAAGCTTATGGACTCATGAAATATGTCAAGAAACACATTATCATCAGTTGGTGTCACAACAACAACTTATACATCATTTTCTGACCCAAAAGTTGGGGAAAAGCAGCATTTTAAGCCCAAAAAACATTATTCCCAGCTATTTTCATAATAATAGAGGAAAATAATGGTGGGATCCCTTAGCATATTTCATATGGGACTCACATACCAAATTTGAGCCAAAACAAATCACTCTAGCTAAGTTAAACAGATCTCCCGGTCCCGATATGGCTTAAAAGGACCCAAATCCCATGACTTAGCTCAACAGAAAGATATTGAAGCATATACAACATGATTTTCTGGGGGTTTCAGATATAATATGATTAAATAACAGATCTGGAGTTTATTATATCAAAACATGGAGGAAAATGGAGATCTAGCTCCTTTTATACATCAGAGAGATAACTCGGTAAGGGTTTCATGATAACACAAGTACATAATAGCAGATCTGCAGATCTAGATCTAAAAAATGTAGTTAAAATACAGCTCTAAATACATATAGCTGAGATATACAATGAATATAATAAGGATGATGTACACAGATTTTCGGGAGAAGGGTTGGCCCTTCCTCCAAGGAATAAGCTCACAAGCAAGGGTTGAAACCCTACTACTACAACGCTATAAAAAATAATGCAAATCCTGCCAAGGACTACGCATTCAATGGTGGAGAATTCTTTGGCCACATGCCAAGATGTATAAAAATTCTCAAAAACCTTCTTAACAAATCTTGTAAAGAAAGGAAAGCTCCCTCCTCAGAAAGATAAGCTTAGAAAGTGGTGTTGGGGACTTTCCACTGTAACACCCTGCAATACAACACTATACTCTACAAAAATAACACTGTGGTTGAAGGAGGATGCTTGGCCTCAAGCCTGAGTGTGGAAAATTGAAGTACAATACTCCTCCAAGAGGCTTCTCAAGGAAGGAGAAGGATTCCTAAACATGATATCCTTGTGCTAAACAACACTGCAGCTCTGCTAAACAGCAAGAGGATGCCAAATAGTCTAAGCAGACAAAACTAAATAATATCCAAGCTAACCCCAAATGGTTGCCATCCTCTTCCTTATAAAATTTGTGAGCCTCCTCACCTTGGGTCCCACCCATTAAGGTTTCCAACCCCACATGAGAAATCTCCCTCCAAAATTACGCTATACCTTCATCAAGGCCACTCCTCCATATTGCGTTGTTTGATTTGGTCAAGGTTGACCTCTTCAATCTGCCTCATCCCTTTTCACACTCAAGTGCCTTCAATCCAGCTCACAAATGTTTGTCTATGCTGATCCTTGTTCACACTGAACTGATTATATTGATGATATCCTCTTCTTCATGCATGCATGTTGACTTAGTCAAACTTGACTTTGTCCTCATCCATTTGCCCCTGTTCACACACACAAGTGTAAAATCCAGCTACCGTGATGATCCCATTTCACATTATAATGGGTTTTATTCATGTTTTTATTATGCATGGGCCTCCTTACCCATTTATCCAACTACTAAGTGCAAAGATAAAAAATTAATATTCCCCTTAGCTGCTTGCTAAATTAGGAATATTACATATTGGCATAGGCTTGTCTAAGAAGCAGTGAGACAAATATATATATAGTGCAAAGGTTTCTCAAGCTTAAGAATAACATTGTAATCTTCTCATATTTTCTAACTAATGCAATATACATATAACAATGTTTTTAGCTATGGATTTACCTAGGATATCATTGTTTAATGTGTTGATTGAATTATTCTCTGTATGCTTCGTGATTTCACAATCGTTTATTATTTCCAAAATTGGTAGAGTAGATTCAAGTCTATTGTTTTAGCAAATTACAATTAGCAGTTTGAATCTACAAGGAATTTCTGCAACCTCCTTGAAGAAAAAGTTGACCATATTTGAATCTGATGATTGGAAGGGTATAGAAAAGAAATGGGTGTAATTTTTCAGCCTATAGACCACTACATATATGTAGTCCCTCCCCTGTACTGCTGACAACCATGTAATAAATTCCATGGATACACTCTCCCATTTCACACAGGAAATGGAAGTGGTTGGAGTAGTCACGGTGGGTGTGTCTACGCTCCTTTGTTCCTCTAATAGGGATCACACTCTGGTACGTTCCTTAGAAAATTCCCCTTGAGGCCCCTCCATGAGAAACACTCCCTGATAGCTCAATATTTCTTGAGGAACCCCTGATGCCCTGCTAGTGGAGAGTCATGTGCAACCTGCATAATCCTCTACCTCAGCTATGAAACATGTACCAAATAGATCCGGTTCTTGTAGTAGATCACCTCATTTATCACACAGAACCGATCATCTACATGGGTTCCATCTTAATATCTCACAAGCCTGCCTGTCATTAGAGTACTCCACCAATAACTGTGCACTCCAATCCTGGAAAATACCCGTAAAGGATAGTGTCACGGTCCTTCTGGATAAGGCATCAACCACCACATTTTATTGTCCTAGACATACTTTATGTCAAAATCGTAGGACTGGATCTTGTTGACCCACTTTTATTGCCTCTCATTGAGCTCCCTCTACTCTAGAAAGAATCAAAGATTATTGTGATCATTCTTCACCCTAAACTTGTTGTGCACTAGATATTGTCAGAATTTGGCAACCAAATGCATGATGGCCAATATCTCCTTGTCATATATGGAGTAGAGCCTCTCATGACTAAGGAGCTTCTGACTCTTAAAGGTTATGGGTTTTCCTCCCTACATCAAAACAACCCCTATTCCATCACCAAATGCATCGCACTCCAACACAAACGACTGTGAAAAATATGGAAATGTTAACACTGGAGAGCTGCTCATCACCTGTTCAAGGCGCTTAAAGGCCCCCTATGTAGAAATTTGAATAATAGATGATTTATTAACCGAGATTATCTTGATTACACACTATTTGAGCTTCATGCATAATACATAACCTCTTCTACCATTGATCATCAATTTGCGGAATTAAAAACAATGCGGTATTAAAAACAATCGCATGCGCAATCACACATATCAACACAGTATGTAATGGGGAAAGCTTATAGCTGAAAATCCTCAACTATCTATATATTATAATGATAGAGAACATGTAACAATACATAGCACAAAGCTCCTCACAAGCTCTCAGAACTATCTCACATGCTACACACTACACAAGCTCAGATATGAACAAGTCACAAGTTCAAATCTCCTCCACCTATTAGCCTGCCTCTACTGTGCAATCCAAGATGAATAATGATGAGATCCAAGTTCGAATCCCACTGGCTTGTACTACACAATCATCATTGGCAATCTCAATCAATGTGTGTGCAAATCTCATACACATCTATAGTCACAACTGATAGTAGACTCACCCTTTCACCCACCTCTAACACTGGTCTCCACTGAACTGTCCATGCATTGCAGTTAACTGATGTATTCTTTAGTTGATTTATGAGTTAATAATTAGTGAATTAATTAATAATTAATTCACACCACTCATCACTAGTGTATTTTTCAGTTAGACTAAATACAACTAGTTTAACTAAGTTAAATCGAACACAACTCCACCAACTGTCTCATCAACTCCACCAAACTCTGCCACATGAGTTCTAACTGAAGTCAACCATGCAATAGCTCAACTAACCCTTAGGAATTCCGTAATTCATTATGTAGGTACACACTTAACACTTTGTCCCAGGCGCTTGAAATGAAGTCTTATGAAGGATAAGATAATGTTTATAGTCCAAATATTATTAAGAGCTAATAATATTCGGTAAATATATTTTAATTTTGGCGGTCTAAAAATAGACTCCGCCAGTATATAAAAATAGAGGTCCATCTATTTTTACCAACCTAAACCAACCATCCACAAATAGCATCCTGCAACTCATAGACCATGATCCATATGTCTAAAAATAGACTTTGCGCCAAAAATAGCCTGCGGGCCCACTTAGTGAAGGAGACTTCTTTTCACTAAGCTCCATCATCTTGTTGCATTCTCAAAACCCTACGCTACATATATCCACTCAAACACACCTAGGCCTAGGGAAATCCAATATCCCAAATACTCTCCCGGTGGACACACACCCCATCCTCCCCAATGATGTGGCCAAGGTATAGAATCTCAGTCAGTCCAAATTCACATTTGGACACTGTTAGAGTCTTATAGTCACAGTGATCAAAATTACTCTTTTCATGTTGTTAGAGTCTTAGGTCAAATTATAATATTTTAAAATTAAATTTGACATGAATCTTGGTTGTCAAATGGTCTTAGGTCATTGTCTAGGTGTAATTATCCTCTCATAATACATCATATGTCATGGTCATCAAGATCATTTTGAAATCAGTTTCATGAGTCATTGAGTCACCAAAGGTCATTTTTCCTTCATTAAGTGCCATTATTAAAAATATGAAAAGAAAGAGTCATGGTGTCATACTGTTGATCATGAAAGTGTCATGAGTGTCTTGTTGGTCTAATTAGTAATCATACTCATTAATTTGGGTGTGTGATCATCATATTCCCATTTGAAGTCATTCATAATCCAAAATTAGTATGATGCCATGAGAGTTAGAAAAAAATACAATAAAAGTACATCAAGAGAATTAAGTTACATCTATGTCACATGGAGGAAAAGACATCTACAACTGAAATAATCATCATATATTTTGTATAAATGTATCATCAAGCCATATCCTAGCTCAAATCATCCAAATGATGGAGAAATTGGTCATCATGAAAAAGGGAGGTAAAATTTGATTTTCCAAGTTATAAAATTCTTCAAGGAGATCTATTTGGTTATATTAATAGTGACATGCATTCAAGGAGCTCAAATTCAGCCTCAAAAACTTTTCAACTAAGCCAAGAAAGAAGAATTAAAGTAGTGACGCGCATTTGCTGCGCTTCTGGGAAGCTGCTAGGGTTTTTGATGCACTCTCCCTCTTCCATGGTTCATAGATTAATTCAAGAGTCAAAAAATTTATTTTTATGTTCACACATCCTCCATGACCCTTCATTGAACATTTCCCATCATTTCCCTCATTAAGATCCTTTCATTTCCTTATTTTTCCCAAAAAACCTTAGAAATTTGCTGCACTTTTACCCTAGGTCTATGTTTTGACCTTTTCACCCTTTTTTTCTCACTCGTTTTGAGAAATTACACTTCTATAATTTTCATAACACCCATAACTACCCCCCATAAATTTTCTACAATTTTTCCTACCCTCCCCTCTCATTTCACAAATTTTCCCAAAAACCCTAGTGTTTTGTTGTGTTTTTTCCCTAGGTCAGTAATTATCTCTTTTCACCATTTTTTTTCTCACTCTTTTTGATAAAATACACCACAATTATCTTCCTAACATATATCCCTACCCCCATAATTTTATTAGAATTTTTCCTACCCCCCTTCCCTCTCATTTCCCTCCAAAATTCGCTGCGCTTTTGACTTTGTTTTTTGTCATGATTTTCAAAAAAGAGGAGGTGTTTGTTATGGATAGAACCAATCAAAATAACCTCCTTCATTTTCTACACAAGTATCATATACTGGGAGATATTCAACTTTCTTGGAGGAATATTTTAGAAAATCAAATTCTCCAATTTTTCTTGTCTGTTTTAGCCATCATTTTGTGGCACAAATTCTGAGAAAATGGAATTAAATTTTCAAACAAAGAGATTTTTTTTTATCCAAAAAAATATTTTCTACAAAAACCTCTTCCAATGTTGTAAAAAGTGTTATGGTTATAAATATATCAGTTCATCTTTGACCCCTATTGTTTCACTTCGGTTCTGGAGACTTTGATGCGTTTCTGGACAATCTATTTTGAGATCAAGTTTCAAGAGGTAAAAATCATGTTTTTGGATGGTTCAAGGGTTCCAGGGTGTATAGGACATCCCAAAATTTCTTCCTAGGTCTTCAACAAAGCTTAAAACCTCTTCCAAGTCATCAAAATATCAAGCCAACTTTTCGCTACGCTTCTGCTAAGGAGTTGCTGCTTTTCTAGGTTATTTGTTGCGTTTCTGTGCTTGGAGGTTTTTACTGCAAGTAAAAGGGTTAAATGTCAATTGGGTTGATGTAAATATTTTTATAATAGGTTTATCTGATATAAATGGGTTTTTAATGATTAATATTGTAAGGAATACTGTAATTAATGCTTAAAGAGATAAGCTCAATCGGTTAACTAAAAAAGGGGAAAGTTAGTTTTAACTCCCCTAGGATTTGGAAATGGATAGGATAGGTTCATGAATCGGTTCCTATGAAGTAGGATTTGACCCCTTAGAGGGGAAATGTTTTTATTCATCTATATGTACTCAGAGATAAGTCAAAGAGAAATTTTAGATAATTGAAGCTCATACATTTTGAACTAGTGTACTTGACTTTTTGAATAGAAATATATTACAATTAAAACTATTTTTATGGGATTCATGTGTTGTGGTTAGTGGTACTGTTTTATCTAGTATTTACTATCCATTTGATTATTTAATGTCTCTAGTATCCATCTACATTTCTTCTTGTGTTAATATCCTAAGTTTTTAAACAGAATACATTGCCTAAATGATCTGTTTTGTTTGAGATTGTCACATAAGTGTTTTCATTCTATGAGCACATGAATTCATTATGCTCACTTAATTCATTCTATATGATTTCCTCCTCACCACACTATAATGAAAAATATATTTTGTTTCACTTATTACACCTACATCTCCACATTCCATGTTTTCAACCGATCTTTTGAAACAATTGGCCTAGTTCCTAAAACCTAGTGCTCTTTATCTAGCAAAACCTAAATCAAAACCCTACTGTGCAGAATACGTAGCCTAAAAATCTAATATTCTCCAGTCACTTTTATTGGCTGTGAGGTTGATTTTGAGAGAGCCCTCTCTAATTTGGTAGGGCTAGATACCAAGTCAAAAGTTGGTCTGTGGTTACCTCTTTGGTTTCCTTTCTTAGCCTTGGGAAACTAAGGAGCTCTAACAAACACCTCGACATATAAATGTTGCTGCTCAATAATACGAAGCACCTTCTCCAAGTGCTCCTCCCAAGTCTTGTTATAGATCAAGATTCCATTGAAGAACTCCAGAATCCAGAATGAACCTACAAATATGCTTGCAGAACACAGGGTTCATGCAAGAATGAAAGGTAGTTGGGGCATTTATTAGGCCAAAGGGCATCACCAAAAAAATCAAAATACCCATAATGGAATCTAAAGGCTATATTAGAGATGTAATGCTCCCAAAATTTGATCTGGTGGTACCCTGAGCGCAAGTCAATATTAGAGAAGTATTTATTTCCTATAATATTTCCCATCAAATCATCTATGTGCGAGAACAAGTACCCGTTCTTCAATGTCCTCTTATTTAAGGCCCAAAAATCAATACACATGTACAAATAAAGAAGCGAAGGGACTCAAATTGAGCCTGATGTGCCCCAAGGCCAGAAATTTGTGTATGGAATGCTCAATATCATCTCAATATGCCTTGGGGGATGTCTCTATGGAGTGGTGATCACTACATGAATTCCCTCCTCTAACTCTATTGTGTCCTAAAATCCCATGTTAAGTGGCTTTCCTGGTGGGATATATCCAAAAAATGTTGTGTACCTATCTAAAATCTCTTGGATGTCTAGTTGTATCGACCATGGCTGAGTCCCTGCCTTTGTAATCTTGAGCTCCACTGCCCACTCTACATCTCCATTTCGAAAGTAAGCATCCATCCTATGTTCCGACATCATCTATGGTGTGTATGAATACATCCCTCTTAGCAACACTCGCTTCCCATCTGGACCCATAAACTCCATCTCCAACTTCTTCCAATCTCTAGTGACTCGTCCCAAAGAGTAGAGCCATTAGAAACCCTTGACAATGTTGGTGTTCAAAACATTGAACACAAAGAAGTAATCGGTCATAGAATAGTTACCCATAGTCGCTGTTAGACTAGGGGCGTACCAGGTGCACTGCATAGTCCTGTCCCCCGACACTAGGACTAAAAACCCCTCAAAAATCTCGGTTTGTATGCTTCTCCAATGCACCATCTATGATTAAATAATGTTGTGGGTTTCCCCATTGTCCACTAAGACTTCCAAATGCTGTCCCTACACCATGCCTCTAATCCTCAGCGTGAGATACTTGCATACTCCCCTCAATGAAGTGATGACCACTCCAGTGTGTTTGAAGAAGTACCCATCAGGTGGGGGTGGTGCTCCTCCTCCCACACCATCCTTAGACTCACTCTAAGAAAACACCTCTATATAACGAGCCTTGTCCTTGGTACACCTATGCCTAGGTTCCCATGGCTCTTGGAAAGTGAAGCACAATTTGTTGGAAATACTAAGAGGGGCGATGAATCAATATTTATTTTCAATTGTTATTTTTACCGGTTAAGATCACTTATAATTATAAAACTAATTGAACAATGATATAATAGTAATAGTTTTATTAATTATAAATTATGAGGACTCCAATCCTTTTTACAATGAATCAAGTATAGTAATATATCACGGCTCCAACCCTAGATGAAGACTTCAATCTTCGAATCACCAGGCTCAAACCTGTACTTTTCCAAGCATCGAGTTGGAATTTATGAGGCTCAAACCCTATATTCCCAAGGCTCCAACCTTATCTCTATGAGGCACCAGCCTCTACGGCTCCAACCCTATCACTAGTACAGGCTCTAACCTGGTCTTCTTCAGGACTCCTATCCTCTAGGGCTCCAACCCTATGCTTCAATTCTTCAAGATAAGATCAATAGTTCTTCACAGATCCAAATACCTTATGCAACGAACCTTGACAATATCTTGACCTTCAGTAATGCCTTCTGTTACAGGTCAAAATACCACCTCATCAGCTCAGAGGAGAAGACAAATATAAAAGGAATACAAAGACCTAAATTAAACCTATTTCCGCCAAGGTAACGCCTCTCTATAACAACACAAGAGCGTTATAACGCATCTGATAAGTGAATGGGCCGCGTTAGTGGCTAGGAAAACACTCTGTTTACACTAGAGTGCAGCGTTACCCGTGTTTTAATTTTGAAAAGGGAAAAACCTGCGGAGAATGATTTGAATCTCTGACTTTCCCTCACAAGAGAGTCAGTTCACAAAGGAAACTGCAAAGCACCAATTCATTATTGGTCACTACCATAAAATACTAAACTCCCAAGGAGGCAAAAGCATAGAGATTAAAGAAACATCTTTCTTTTTTATATTCCAAACTAGTGGAAAGAGAAAGGCAACAATGGATTTCTCCCTCTCCTATAAAAAGGAGCTGAAGGCTCTTAGTTGAAGGTCAAAGGATTTCTAATGTTCTGAATACTTGTGAAGTAGAGGATAGTGTTATAGTGTGAAGGCCAAGAGTAAAAGAGGTTCCTAGAGAGCTTGTTGACTAGGACTTCACTACTTGAGAGATAGAGAGATTGGAAGGCTGAGGAGGGCCTGGTACAACCGACGGTTGTAATCCTCCTTCTTTCAAATTCAATAGAACTGTATCTGTTTTGTCCATTCGATGCTTAATAGTCATTTTTGTTTGAATATTTACATAGCATGATATGAATGGCTCAGATGGGTATAATTTAAATGTTCATTATATATTGGATTAATTGATAGGATATATGTTGTGTTAGAAATTACACTAGTGCTTTGATTGATTGTAGGACTAAGACTTGGAGCCGGTGAAGAAGGACTCTTGTTTCGTTGCCTAGTGCTCTCCAAGGGACTCCAAGACTGTCAAAGAGGTAATTCTCTATCGCATTACATCAAGTTGTTTTAAGTTAATATGAACATGTATATGCCATCTTTGTGAAATGTATAGCTAATCTTACTATCTGCCTCGGGCACCGGAAAGCCCTGAGAGGGATATACGATAACCAAAAACCCAAGCATTTTACCCTATAGCAGAATTGGCGACTCCACTGGAGAGTTTCCCCATAGTTTCCAGACTATTTCTTTCCTCCTTTCTTCTCTCCTCTATTCACAAATCCTTCTGACCAGTACTTATGCCCAGTAGACATTTCAAAAGCTCGCAGAGTTCAATCCCATTTCTGTTTGACCATCTGAATAATTTTTCCTTGGCTAACGCTACCCATGTAGGTTTTCCAGTGCATTATAACACTGACTCTGCTTAAATACAGTGCGTTAGTCTCTGGATTAACGCTGTCTTTACTCAGAGACAGTGCGTTACTCAGCCAAAACTTGATGTTCACTGCTGTGATTGTGTTTTAGCTGCAGAATTTTTTGGCCATCAGTATATCTCCTTGACTGAATCCCTGTGCATGTTTACTAAGCTGTCATTTCTGTTTGTTTTCTCTTGTTTGAAAATTTAGTGTCAAAAGCATTTAATTTTTAGAGAAGATTTTTTTATTATTATAGTTTTTTCTACATCTAGCTGAGTTAATTCTGAAATTTTCAGTTCATATACTGTTAAGAAGAGGTAGATAGAAGTCTAAATATTTAAAGCTGAACTATGTTATTTGAATGTTAGTGCATGGATGTTGAAAATAAACCTCTCCTTGTAGAAATACTCTTCATCGAATTGAATATGTAGAGCATGTTTTGCATGGTTTCTTGAGTCAGAGTCTCATTACATTTCATACGTCCAGTCCCCCTCTGCAATAATAATAATCAAGTACACTAAGAATAAAAGAGATAATAAAATCAATCACATTAATCTTTTTTGAGCTCACACGAATAGTAGTTCAGGCTAGGATCTTGGGTTAGGAACAGTGAGAAAAACACCCAAGATCTCAAAACTTGAAACTAGAGTCATTAACGAGTGAAATCCTACTGCACTCATATTGTAGGGACCGTTCCTTTACCGGAGCTCAGCGCGAGACAACACTTGGGTGCACAAGAAGGTAGCCCACCTTCGACTACATCTGGTGGGTGTGTTATATATTGGGGTTCCCTTCGGGGATGTCGAAACTAGATCGGGGATCTGGGTATTCTGCCCATATAGCACACTGTCCTTGACCGTGGACCCCCCTGATGATGTCTGTGATTTGAGGTATCTTTAGTGGCCATAATTTTTAGGGACTTACATAAGGTGACTGGGACGGGCTGTCCTGGTACCTGAAACAGATGGACCCACTCTGTCTTCGGTCTTTAGGAGGGTACTCGTCTTCACGAGAGTGCTTACACCTATCGTCTGAGGTTTGGGTGAAGCTCTAGAGTGACCATAACTATACTTTCAACCAACCCTATCTGTATACTATTGTGATACTGGATTTCCTCACCAGCAAACAGTAGTACTCAGACAGGGCACCCTATTCTGGCTGCTTGCTAATTGATTTTAGAGAGTCCTTTTTTCCTTTTTAGGTGTGTGGTTACTGTCATTGAGACTTCATAATACATCAAAATTTATTAAAATTTGTTAAAATTAAACAGGTCATTGTGGCATCCTCCGACCCACGCTGTCTGTCCCGACGACAGTAAGTTCTACCTCCTCTAACTATTGAGGAAGAACTGAACCTTGGTGAACCCATGCCTTCTACGAAAGAGCAGTCTCCTCTGACTAATATTGATTTTCACATAGCCTCATATCATCCGGAATTTTCGGAGGACCCTTTCATTGAAGGGGTTGTACCTTATTACAATCCTCCACTCACTGATCCGTCGGGGCCTGTGATAATTCAGATTCCACCACGCCAAGATATGTCTTCGGCTGCACAAACATCCATTTCACCACCAACATCCACAGGGTCGATGCCAATGGCAACCATCCTAGGTTCGCCACCATCCTCCCCGCCGGTGGTCAGTTCTATGCCATCACTGGGTAACCCCAGTAGTCAACATATACCTACTCCCAACCCTACGGTCATCACAACTGTCAGTAGCTTACCGAATCCTTCGGCATATACTTCTACCGTGACCATGTCAGGACCCACGATAGCCCCTCCCACGAGTATGACTACTTCGGTGCTTTTTAGCAACCCTTTCGGTTGGAACCCTCTGCTGAGTTCAAACCCCTTGGTCACTATACCAGGGGGCAGTGTCACCAGCACGCAGGTAGCAGGGAACATTTCACTCCCCCTGCAATCCTTAGGAAAAATAGGACAACCTATTGTCAATACTTTTCCCTTAAGTGGTGCAAATATAGGTGTAGGGTCTATGCCGTTGCCAAACTATGCAAGTAGTAGCATGCCTCTAGGTAACTCTATTGCATCCATTTGGACTAACCAACCCCAACCTCCATCTGGAATGGGAGGGCACTTTTATACTGGGGGCAACCAACCGGTTGCCTTGCAATAAAATATGCCCTATGGACAGCAACAGTATGTCCCTACTCCTCCACCTATAGGAAGTTTTTATCAAAGTCCTACTTATCCTCCTGGTAACACATTGATGGGTGGGCCCTATGGTCTAAGTAGTCAGCCCATACTACCTTGGTTAGATTCGGGGGAAAATCCACAATTGCCATTTTTTTCAGCTTTGGACATTCCCGATATCCATAAACTGACTAACGACCCCATCAATCACAACCCGCTTTGGCCTCCAGTACTACATAAGATTCCTTCTGACATCCCGAAGTTCGACGGGAAACAAGGGGATGACCCAGCCACACACATCACTACCTTTCATCTATGGTATATATCCAATTCCATGGTGGATGATAGTGTCCGACTTCAACTTTTTCCTCGCACCCTTACAGGCAATGTCGCCAAGTGGTACATTGAATTGCCACGCGCCACCATCAATACTTTTGGCGCTTTAGCGATGGAGTTCCTAAAGAACTTCCAATTACCAATTAGATTTGAAACCGAAACGGAATTGTTAACCTCACTGTGCCAAGACACTGCCACCCACATCTCCGATCACATTCATGAATGGAGACGTAGGAGGAGGCTAGTCAAAGTGCCAATCCAGGATCATCTCTTAGCCAATTGGTTTTGCAAGTCTCTTTTACCCCACATCTCTAAAGACATTGGCCTTTCTGGTGCGGTTATAGAAGATCAATGTATTCGTCGTGCCTAGCATTTGGATTTAATCTATTCACAATTTGACACACTATACGATCTACTCCCCCATGCCCCTGGTAATCCAAATCCTCCAGCCACTCAGAAAATCGGAGCACATGCCGACGGTCTCATTGGCACAATCTCCGGTGTGGCCACAAAGCAGTCTCGGGGGCAAACCTCCCAACCATCTTTGGCTGCCACCGCCCCTCACCAAACGACTACTCTTCCTACCGCTGAGGTGAATTCTGTGCAAACCTCACAAAAACCTAGCGGGAAAAATAAGAAGAACAAGAAAAAGACGTCTTCTTCAGAAGAGCAGTCGGGTAATCAGAATAACCCTAATCAGAAAAACGTTGCCAAAAATGACAAAGGGAAGGAAAAACCCATAAAATTTCCTTGCAAGATCTGTGCGAAGGACCACTTGACATACAAATGTCCTCGGCTGCAGGAATGCACCGATTTTATTGCCAACAAGGATTCTGGGCGAACACCAGCCGTTCTTCATAATCCTTTCCCTAATCAGCAGCATCAACATCAACACATGGTTGACAATCCGCCACAACCCCATCAACGGGGCAATGGTGGTTCACATCCTTCCGGTGAAGGACCATCTGCCATTTATGGCATTGAGAGTGTTGAACTTCAAACTCGAGCCAAGCTTTATGGAAATCCTACCATAGATGCTCAAGAACCCGGAACTAGTTCAAATCCACCGCCGCCCAACGATTTGTATATCGAATGGCCTACTGCTGAACCTGTGATTCGTCCCCCCAAAGGGACACTTCGACGCACAAATCATAACACCTCTACACGTGCAGCCCAAAACTACAACATTGTAGAAGATTTGGCGCAGGCATCGTAACCCATGTCTGCTCTCGAAGTATTACAAACCTGTCCAGCACAAAGGAAAGCCTTGCTTTCGGCCATTGGTGGAATAGACCCCCAGGATTCCATGCTAGCTATCTTTGATATGGAAAAGGCTAAACCTCACCTCTCACACCAACTCGCATTCCAGGTGCAGGTTGTGTTGAAAGGGAGACCAATCCATCGCAGTGTCATAGACGAAGGTGCTTCGACCTGCGTTATGTCACAAGCTTGCTGGCTCAATTTAGGTTCTCCTACCCTCACCCCGCCATCAAATTCCCTCAAAGCTTTTGATGGCCACACATTCCTCCCAAAAGGATACCTTGCTAGCTTTCCCGTCACTCTGAGTGGGAAAATGGTAAACATGGACGTTGAATTCGTAGAGTGCCATCTAGACTATAATCTATTGCTTGGTCGCAGTTGGTATTATGCCATGACTGCCATTGTGTCTTCGGTTTTCCGACTCATCCTATTTCCATTGGATGGGAAAATAGTCACAGTGGATCAGCTATCCTTCAGCACCCCGGATTATGCCACGTTACCAAGTAGCACTGTACCCCTAATAGGAGGCTTCCCTGACTCTTACGTCAGTATCGGTACCGGTATTCTGAAGGAATCTTCCCTACTGGGTTGTTTTCCTCTCCCACCGCCACTGATCCCAAACACGGTTGCAATGATATCCACGACTTTGGATGGCTCTATCGACCCATGGATTATTCCAGCACCTTTAGACATTGATTCCTACGGAGATCAGATGCCGCTCTCACCAGCAGAGTTGGTTTACCAAGCCATCCAAATAGCATCTGAACCCTCCACTGCTATGGTTTCGACCGAAGGTACAAACCTCCCGCCCATCACAGTTCTCTCTAAGGATCTCCTCAATGAAGTCTTGCCTACAGACGAAGCTATTCAAGAGATCATGTCTCTAGAAGAACGACCTTGGGGAGAGTTTCACCATCGCACTTCGATGATTGACTCGGAGGCGATAAAAACTGAAATCCCATATTTTGACCAACCTGAGATAGTTCCCTCCGCTTATACGACTGTTTAAACTATTGATTCAGATGGGAAAATGGGTGATCTTTCTAAGACAATGCTCATTGATATCTCGGTCAAAACGGGTATCGTGGAAAATATTCAGATTGGAGCCGACTGCAATCCTGAGGAAATTGCGTGCTTCACATCCCTTTTCAAGGAATTCCTGATGTGTTTGCTTGGTCTCACAAGAAAATTCCCGACATAGATAATTCTATTGACGAGAAAGAGATCAAGAAATTTCGAGCATTCTTTTTATGGTATTTTTCTGGCTCGTTAATCCAAAAAACCTCGAGTCCTCTTCTTCGGGCTCGTTAAAATTACATGAAGAAGCAACGAGCGTTCTTTTTACGGTATTTTTATTGCTTGTTAATCCAAAAAACCTCGAGTTCCCTTCTTCAGACTTGTTAAACTTATATGAAGTTGATTTCGAGTGTTCTTTTTGTATGGTCTTTTTCTTGCTCATTAATCCGAAAAACCTAGAGTTTTCTTCTTCAGACTCGTTAAAACTATGAAGAAGCACTGAGATTTCTTTTTAGGAATCTTTTTCTCGCTCATAAAATTGAAAAAACCCCGAGTTGACTTTTTCGGGCTCGTTAAACTACCACGACAGAAGGTAAGGAGCCATTCTTTTCCCTTTTTCAAAGCTCTTTAAACTGAAAAATTAACCGAGTTTTCTCCGCATGACTTGTTAAAATTTCACGGAGGGCAATGAGTTTTTATTTGTTGGACTCATTAAAATTTCACAAAGAGTACTAATTTTACTCCGTCTCCTCGTACCCATAACAAAATGAGGCAGACGTCCATCGAACATATATTTCTCACTTTTCTGGCTTCAATGGACTAACTCACGGAAAATGATCTGTTTCGGGCTTACTATTATCCCTTTTCCATGCCCAGCTATCAAGACATGACAAAGGTACCCCAACGGAGTTGTATTTTATGACATTTTTGAGACTCTCTAAATATGAAAAATTCACCAAGTTTGCTCATTTGGACTCGTTAAACCTAATCAGACGGGGCACAGAGTTGTCTTTTATGACATTTTTCAGACTCTATAAATATGAAAAATTCACCAAGTTTACTTGTTTGGACTCATTAAAATTAATCAGACGGGGAAAAATTTGGACAAAATGGATACTACCTCTATTACATTTCAGAAAAGGTCGATTTGGCAGCAAAATTCTTGAACATGGCACTTCCTAGAAAAATCTTTCGCAACCAGCCGAACCCTACCATCTATGAGTATTAGCCTTCATTTCCTAGTGTCCCTGCACCGGTAAAATCCTAACACACTCCTTGGTGTTCATCAAGCTTCAGCTGCCTAGTAACCTGCTAGAGTTCCTTCTATTGTTCAAGCAGATCTCACTATCTACTACTCCTGTTATCAACCAAACTGCTCATTATGCCAGAAATTATTTGTCGTCCAACATCCCCATTTCCTCTTCATTATCTTGAATCATAAACAACATCAGTTGGTTTACGTTTCGTGTTGACTGATGTAGGACGCCTCAGTGCCTACCTTTCAACAGATCTCTTCCTATCGACTTCAACATCTTATCTAGGAAGCTGATCCAGAAACCCATCAGTACCCGGATACTTGCAGACATCAGTGGCAGGTAGTCTTGTGTTTGATCAGGGGTCTTCATCATTGGCTCCTGGTCAAATGATTCTACGAGTGTTCGACTTCAACTAATTTTTCACACTCGCTAGATTGTACTGTGCATCTTAGGGACCATCATCATTATCGGTGGCCGCCTTCGCGTCTGTTAATAGTTTTCATTATTGAATGGTAATCAGATTATTTCTCACATGTTCGATGACAACTCCTTCATTCACATGTTGAGGAATATGTAGTTTAAGTGAATCGGCGGTCAAGACCTTGGGGCAAAGGCTACATCCTTAAAGTTGTGTTTCCTTCCCCAAGTTGCGATATTGTTTATGGAGACATCTTCTTCAGCCTGATCCTGTTATGACAGACACTTCCACATTGTGCTTATCGGTGGACAGATTCTTCATATCTCTATTCTAGAGAAATCATGTTGTTTAAGCTACTGAGCATGGGAATGCCCGACTCAAGGTAGATACTATATTTTCTGACATATGTTGTTGTTTCAAGTTTTCCTCAGTTTTTCAATCTCTTTATCTCTACACAAATTATAAAGTATTTCGGCCATTGTCTTCGTCTCTGACCTCACACTTTAGGGGGCATCTGTTACATGTCAAAATACCTCCTCATCAGCTCAGAGGAGAAGACAAATATGGAAGGAATACAAAGACCTAAATTAAACCTATTTCTGCCAAGGTAATGCCTCTCTATAACAACACAAGAGCGTTATAACACATCTGATAAGTGAATGGGCCACGTTAGTGGCTAGGGCAACGCTCTGTTTACACTAGAGGGTAGCGTTACCCATGTTTTAAGTTTGAAAAGGGAAAAACCCGCGGAGAATGATTTGAATATCCAGCTTTCACTCACAAGAGAGTCAGTTCACAAAGGAAACTGCAAAGCACCAATTCATTATTGGTCACTGCCATAAAAGACTGAACTCCCAAGGAGGAAAAAGCATAGAGATTAAAGAAACATCTTTGTTTTTTCTATTCCAAACTAGTGGAAAGAGAAAGGCAACAATGGCTTTCTCCCTCTCCTATAAAAAGGCGCTGAAGGCTCTTAATTGAAGGTCGAAGGATTGCTGATGTTTTGAATACTTGTGAAGTAGAGGATAATGTTATAGTGTGAAGGCCAAGAGTCAAAGAGGTTCCTAGAGAGCTTGTTGACTAAGAATTCACTACTTGAGAGATAGAGAGATTGGAAGGCTGAGGAGGGCTTGGTACAACTGACGGTTGTAATCCTCCTTCTTTCAAAATCAATAGAACTGTATCTGTTTTGTCCATTCGATGCTTACTATTTTCATTGTTGTTTGAATATTTACATAGCATGATATGAATGGCTCAGATGGGTATAATTTAGATGTTCATTATATATTGGCTTAATTGATAGAATATATGTTGTGTTAGAAATTACACGAGTGCTTTGATTGATTGTAGGACTAAGATTTGGAGTCGGTGAAGAAGGACTCTTGTTTCGCTGCCTAGTGCTCTCCAAGGGACTCCAAGACTGTCAAAGAGGTAATTATCTATCGCATTCCATCAAGTTGTTTTAAGTTAATATGAACATGTATATGCCATCTTTGTGAACTGTACAGCTAATCTTACTATCTGCCTCGGGCACCGGAAAGCCCTGAGAGGGATATACGATAACCAACAACCCAAGAATTTTACCCTATAGCACCTTCACTTAATATCCAAATCACTTCATCAATGGAAACATTATCTTTATAGAATCTGTCACCACAACTCTTCATTTCACTCAAACAAAATATTCAAGGTTACATCATGATGACTTCAACAATGCATCATGATCTCCAAAGGTGTCTTAAGGATGCTTCCACAAGCCTTTTCAACAAATACTCAATACTGTTGCTGCAATTCTCCAACTAATGATGTTTCATCAAAAATCCTGAAGGATTCAAGATTGTCTCAAATATGCTCCAAATAAACCTTCAAATTCAGCTCCAAGGGAAAGAATTTATGCTCTAAGACTGCTCGAGAAGGGTCTTCACAACCAAGTCTTCAAGTGTTTTATAATGTTTTCAACCACTTCTCCAATGCTCAAAGGCTCCTTTCTCTTCACAAGTCCTTAAGGAATCAACTCTTAGGGCCTAAAAATATGCACATATAACAGTTTTAAATTCCTTAACCAATGAAAATTATTATAGCTTGAAACAAGCCACATCAGAACTTCTTAGATTGCTTCACACACAGGTCCGAGATTTTTCTCTACAATTTCAAGCTTCTCTGCTATCACAGGTTCAAGGCTTGTGTCACAATTTTACCATAGGTCCGAGCTTCTATACACACCACAATTTCGAGCTTGTGTCATAGAAATACCATTTGGTATCTATGCTTGTCTCATATTTTTACCATAGGTCCGAGATTCTCCACAATTCTGAGCTTCCAAGGTTCATGTCTAAAGTATTTATCCAGAGTCCTTAGAGATCTACCTAAGATGAAATTCCTCCAAAAATATCACAGATTTGAGCACTAAGTAATTTTCACTGTCCACTTCTTGTTATTAATCCGAGCCTAAAAAAAAGGTGGCTGATCGAGCTATCTCCATAGATCGGACCTCCCACATGTGGCTATCAAGGGTGTAGAACCGAGCCTCCACAAGGTGAGACAATCCGAGGTGTAGTGTAATTCTTCCACATATTTTGCTGTAGTTCGAAATATGTTAATATTTTTCTTTGTCCCAAATTCGAGCCTACAAGTATCAAGGTCTATTGATGTAGGTTAAATATCACTTTTCTTGAGGTCCTGTTTGAACCTTAAACCCGAGCCTCCAAAGTGATCTTACCACACATATGAGATTTGGTGACATTACTCCCACATAAGTCTACAACAAGAGATCCGAGCTGTAATGGATAACCCAATAGAAATTTTCCTAAATTGTAATCTCTAATGTCCTTCTCGGCTTTTGTCTCCTTTTATGCTTCCTCTCTGAAATCTTCACCAAAATTTGATGATTGTAATGAAGAGTTGATGTTAATATATACTATTTTTTGACCCATAGTGAAGATAAATGTCACTTTATGGGACATGTTAGCCTACATAAATCAACTTACCAAAAATAATTATTTTTCTAACTTACAAATTCAATTCCTCTCAATCTAAGAGGAGTTATAAGGCGAGTCATAGCTCGTTGGAAAGAGGAAAATTTCTTCTACAAACCTATGCCAATTTCATCTTCAATTATGGTCATTTTACCATCAACAAAACTATATTTGTGAAACTTTCATTATTATTTTATCCATGGAAGCCTTTAGCATTGTATCATTTGGACAATGTTAAGTGTCCTTCTTCATAGACTTAGACCTTCAAGCTTATTAGGATTACAGATTCCTTATTTCATAAAGAATAGGGTACAATGAGCATCAATTAAGGAGGCTAGGGCTACATCTTAGTTTCCAACCAGTAATAATCCATGCATCATAAGTTCATAAGGCCAAGGGCTAGGATTTCATCAATGAGTATTATTATGCATACATGTGCTTAGAAGATTTTCATGGTAAGGGCTCATTCATTCATCATTAGAACATGCACCATTAGATCATTCAAGTAGGGATATAAATGTAGTTAGGGAATTTTCTATATGCATCATCTTCATGCTTAGGGTTTTCTCCAAGGAAACATCACAAAAGGGTTATTCACGTATCAAAAAAATATTTTCCATCTCCAATAATTCCATATTGACATCAATGGAAACTTTTATCAAAAACATTTTCTGCTATGGAGGTCTCTCTGGGTCTCATCGTTCAACTGCCCATGCCCTTGAACATATCTACATGGTGGGGGTCTAATGTCACGACCCCTTTGAGGGAAAGGATCTCATGGTCAAACTATTTCTCTAGACTTGGGGATTGCATCCTACAAATCCCTCGTGCGATTCAGTGCCTCCTATAAAGTAGCAGGTCTGCATGCCCTCACTAGCCCTGCAAGGGCTCAACCAAACCCTCCACGAAGGTGTAGACACTCCCATTAGGGGAATTTTGAGTTCTAAAATGGTCCTCCTAATGAAATTATAAAATAATGGTGGAAATAATAAAATAAGATTAGATTACATCATCAAATTTTAGAGGGAAAAAATAAAAAACTATTTTTTCAACTCGTATTTTCAACGTATCTCCCTATGGGTTTACTCAAATTTCGAGCAGAAACATTCATTGGATGCATAATTTGATTCCTCATATAAGGAGTACCCATGTTGAAATTTTTTTATGGACCCCACTACACAAAAAATAAGAAATACATGAAAAATGTGATTGCAATCACGTTTTTCCATGTATTTCTCATTTTTCATGTAATAGGGTCCATCGAAAGTATGAAAAATGGGTACTCCTTGGATGAGGAATTAATTTTTTCTTCCAACGAGTACTCTCGCTCTAAATTTGAGTAAAACCTTATAGAGATAAGTTGAAAATACGAGTTGAAAATACAAGTTGAAAAAGTAGTTTTATTATTAAATTATTATTATTTTTATTATCTTTTTACCTTTTTACTCCCAAAATGGTTCATCCCCCATGGTTGAAATCATCATCTTGAATTCTATTGGTTCTTATAAAATTTATTTTGGTTGTACATTTTTCTTAGGAGGCCCATTTTAGACCTCAAATTCCCCTGATGTGACATCTGACAAATCTGGCACCATCACTGACACCCTCAAGAACTCAAAAATGTGATTCTCCGGGATGCTTGTTTGCTTGAGCTGAGTCAACTCTTTGAAATGTTCCTCTGAGTCCCTCTTGTCAAAGCACTCCACAATCCTTTGTCTGAAGTCCTCATAGGAAGTCACAATGACATTCCCTAGGGTGGAAAATAGATGGGACCACCTGTTATGTGCCTCCCCTTCCAAGTGAAAGGTATCCATCTTGATGGATTCCACCACAGTCATCCGGTTAAGCTGAAAATACATATCTAACTTCTCCACCAAAGCCCTAGCCGTGCACTTGGAAGAACCACTGAAAGTTGGGAGGTACATCCTCCTAATGGTGCATTGCAACTCAGAATTCTGCATGCTTGAACCTCCTGTTCCATTTTCCTTGTCATTGTATTTGAGCTGGAAAAAGTCCTTGAAATTGAGTGCAACACAAAAATCCTCCCCCATCGACTGCCACTACCAGAAGTACTCTCCCATGTGCATCTCGTCCTACCCAGCCTGTTCACCAACACCTGAAGGCGGAAAGGTGGGAAATGTGGTTATGGTTGGCCTAATGAAAGTGTGTGGGTGAGTTAAAGGGAATGGTGGTCATACTTGTAGGAAGCCCCTAAAGTATCCCCAAGCAAGAAATCCCATGGAAAATCTTATCTCGGTTCTGCTACTTAATCTCCTCCAAAATTTATTTCTTCCCCTTTTCCAGGTCATTCAAAGCCTTCAAGCGGCTATTGAATGTTGCCTCCTCTTTTCTCATTAGTTCCCCCATGCTTAACTCTACTACCTCTTGTTTTGGTGTATTAGTATCAAGTGTAATCTCTAACTCCCTCTCCCTAATCCTACATCTATTCCTCCTGTCAGTAATGTTATTCTTCTCTTATTTGGTCACAGAAGTTTCCCCACGACCGAGCCAAGACTGGTGCTATGATACCACTATAATATTCCTACTAGGAAATAACAATGATAAACAAAGAAAAACTCCACATGCATAAAAAAAATTTTAACAAGCAATGAGACACCCACAAATTCAACCAAAAATTGTGCTAAACTGATCCATTTTATTATATAAGAGGAGTGTACAAAATTTGTATGGAATATGTGCACCTTGGCTTCCTAAAGCAAGCTAGACAAGCCCATGGTGAGAAATTGTGTTGGCCGGATGCTAGGAAGAAATTCCTCTTCGAGCTCTACACTGGCCCTAGAAATCTACAACTGCTAGCTGGAAAGAGACTATTGTTTGACCCCTATAGAGTGTTCAAAAAATTATGAGGAAGTAGCCTTGGGCTCTCCTGAACAAGCCCACAAAGACCCAGAAAGGGTTGGGCCTAGTTCCAACCTTTGAAATTACCCCCCAATTATAACGTGCTCCTCTAATGACTTTCTAATTAGAACAACCAAGAATTTTTCCTAGAACTTCCAAAATGCTGAGCAAACTCCCCCAATATTATCCTTATGTCCCCAAGAAAACTATCCCCCAAACCTTGTATCAAGCCTCCACAACGAATGACCTCCATAAGTGATTGCGTAGGCCCCAGTCCAATCACTTCTGCGCATGCCTAGGAAAGGTAATTTCGGCCTGAATAATATCCACTCCAATTGTTAACACTGGAAAATAGTACAAGCATAATACATTAGAAAATTTCAAGTATAAGGTACATATAAATATTTACAGGACAAAATACATTAGAGGAGCTAAAAATTTAAATTTTCCCGAGGTCAGTAGGAAATTTTTTTGGACTACACACAGGAAGCACTAGCTCTGAGCGCACATTGCAACTTTTCCTTAGATATTCACACAATGCACAACTATTTCTTCAATAGCCACACAGTCCTAGGGATGTAGAATGTCACCATCTAGGACCATTTGGCACACTTGGAGAAAAATATTCTCACTCAACCTAACCAAGTACAATCACCTTTGAGCCACCTTGAAGCTTTAATGCAACAGACAAAGGAATCATAACCCCACGCTTGTGTCACCATCCATATTGGACGAAGAGAGGGAGGTAAAATTTGAAAATGGTCTATAAAAACAAGCCATGGGAAGAGAAATGGGAGACACATTGTTATGTTGGCTAAATTTCTCATCAAAAAACCAACTTGTGTTGTCTAGCAACAAGAGGATTGGAAGGATTTATTTTTTGGCCATCCAACACCTCAATCCAAGAGATAAGAGTTCACCACATATTCGTTGATCTACCATTCTTTGAGAGGGAATAGAGGCTTTCTTAAAACTTGAGGGGAAGAGACCCCCTTGTCTTGGATATTGGAGCTTCGTAGCTCGAAGGATCAACTACAAGAAATTTAGAATTCTATCTTCTACTACTACAAGCACCTAATAAAGGGAGAAAGATCTCCATTGTTGAATTATTAGTTTGTTTTCTCTATTGAGCGTGTTTATTATGCATGTTGTTTTGTTTTTGTTTCATTGTTTATATATCATGCTATGTTTCCATTTAACTTAGTTTGTTACATGTTGAACTTGTTCCACTAACGTTTGAAAAACCACTTTGACCTGTGAATTTCATGTAGGTAAGAAACCTCCCTACTAAGAAAAGTGTATTTCATTCACCCATGCGATGAATACACTACCACACCAACCTCTCATCATTCGTTTGCAAAAAATGTTGCTAGACTTCAAGGGAATGTGCTCCTAAATTTCCGGAATTAGCTTTGCTCTGTAGCTCACTCCCCTCAAGAGTGTGTGGTCCGTTCCTGCACCCACTCTAATCTAGAATAACATCAATTTCCCTATTCAATTCTCTCTAGAAGAACTCCACAATGTAGTAAAGGCTCCCCTAGGGTGGCATTCGAAGTCCACTGAAGGAGTCGGTATTTGCCCTCGGATATCTCGTGTGTTGAACATCACTTGTATACTTGGCTCAAAAACTCAAGAATAATAGGTGAGTAAGTTTGTCAAAGATTCAAAAGACCCCAAATGAATTATTCTTCTCCTATTTATCCTTGAGCTCCCCCTTCACCAAGTGGGCTGCATACATCGACCCCTTTTCCCCCTCTCTCTTCCCACAAGTACGCCTTTCTCCAAGGGGTGCGTATTCCTCTTGGGTGGCCCCCAATTCCCAATAGGAAATAAATTTTCCTTTATTTCTCCTATGTTGGAGCCACATCAAATCAAAATTTCTAAGTGGTGTCCTCCTAAACCACTTTTACTAATTTTATGATGGAAAAATTGCAAAATTGACAAAACTGGTAATTACTTAGCATAATTTCTAAGTAGGAGCATCAAAAAATAGATGCTGTTCATTTTTTTCCTATTCACTACTATTTTAACCTATAATATGTGCATGGTATTATATGTAAGGTAATTTAATTTTACAGAAAATTCTAAATCATTCTGAGCAAGGCCTACTTTGCAATTAGTTGTAAATCCAGGCACAACATAGACACTCAAAAAAATATCGTGGTTTTAAAAAATTGTTACAAGAAAAATAAAATTTAAAATGGACACAATGAACCATCATATGGATGAGAAATTGAATTGAAGATTTGAACTTTTACTGGATATGAAAATTTGCGAGAGAGAAGTTGGTGGGAATTCATTCTTTGTTGTCATATTTTAGTCTTTCCCTACGAAAATCACTGCGGTTTTGCACAGGAGTTCCACCAACCCATGTTTTTTGTATCAAAATCTCAATGTCATGTTAAAATAACCCAGAACATGCATGTAATCAATTATTAACTTTGCGAAAATAGTTGGTAAATCATATTTTTTGATTTTTAAATTAAATGATAACAACTATACAGTGAGGAGGGAAGATGGAGTTGGGTTTGAACATGCCTTATTGGTCTACAAAGGTCTAGGAAAGAGGTATTGGTTTGGCCGACCTTATAATATTTTCCTTTCTTCCCATGCAACTTCACTCTATATTCCGTGCATATGCACATGCAAAAAAAAAGGATACATCTGTATATGTATTTATTATAGTATGAAGCCCTTGATTGAATTATTGACATTTTCAATGGTCAGCGTTGAATTTTGGTGTTTGAATTTAAGTGTAGGATGACCTCCCATGGTGAATTGAGCTATGAGATGTAAGCCTTCAATAGTCCAACTTACTTGAAAGAAACCCACCACAATTTTAATTGTCATACAAAAAATGAATGCTGAGATGAAATAACCCTTGTTTCCACATAATAGATGAATATTTCCTTGGAAATTATGCTAAAAATAGTAAAGAGAGGTGGATTGGCTAGGTGGAATATTTCACTATTGTAACCAAATAGAGAAAATAGGTCTTAAAACCCTTCAACAACCTCAACTAAAAAGCCATAAAGAACCACAATACATGATGATCAAAATGAATTTCCTCCATTTTTATCTATTTTATTTGGGGATTTTCCTCCTAAACTTAATTTTGATTAATGAGCAAGTTTCCCTCCATTTTTTCCAAGTTATCTAATGTCACTTTTTTTTGTAAGCATTGTCAAAATATTTCGATTAGCGAAAAAATATTACATCAATCACAAAGGATTTTCCTAGTCACCAAAAACAACCCCATGAGACAGAGACTTCGTCAAGGTGT
Source organism: Pinus albicaulis (assembly GCA_034641835.2). Lineage (NCBI taxonomy): Eukaryota > Viridiplantae > Streptophyta > Pinopsida > Pinales > Pinaceae > Pinus > Pinus albicaulis. The sequence goes on from CM076577.1 coordinate 493,618,890, forward strand.
ACCCTATATTCCCATGGAGAAAGAAGTTGAAAGTTGTTTACTAACATGATTACATTTGATAGAAAATGTACAAGAGTATGAATTTTAACAACGTTTCATCCCTTTGCAAAAAACAAAACTAGTTTAGTTTAGTAGAAAAGAAAAACACAAAACTAGTTTAGTTCAGTAGAAAAAAAAAACTAAGTTTACTTGGAACAAGAACATAGATAATGACCAAGAGACCACCATAACCAACTATCATTGCCACTGCTAGTAATCATCAACTGTCATCTGAATAAAAACATGTGTTTGTAGTGAGGTTAGTTGTCTCAGTTCGAGATAATGAAAATAGATAGGGGTGAGGAATTCCCCTGAGGAGAGACCATTGGAGGAGATACGTTGAGTGGTGGAACATTTATAATTCCAAGAGTTTCATTAAGCTCCCTTGATTTAGTGTTCGAGTACGAGACAAAAAATTTCTCCACCCATGAAAGTCGAGTGACAATATTGTCTAGGCTATAGCAAATATTCTTAAGGATCTGCATGATGTCCTCCCACCCTAAAAAAAAATTGTAGTTTTCAACCTTCTTATCCCCGAGGACCATATGCATCAGAGTTTCCATCTACTAATGCACCATGATAGAATGTAGGAAATGAAGCTTGCGCTTCTGAAATTTTCTCGGATCTGGAACCCACTTTAGAGAAATTCCTCCAACTTCTAATATGATAAGTAATCTAGTTTCCCAAACTTATTTGATTCAAGAAGGATGATTTCCTTCCTAACCTTAGGAGGGACCATGTCAAAGAAATTGGCCACTGATTCTCATCCAAACTACCGACAACAGTGGGAAGAAGAACTAGTTGCACCACCTCAGCGACTCAAAATTCTTTGCTGAGGAGCCATAAAGACCGAGGAAGTCGGGTTTGGTTGAAAATAGTAGACCTGGAGCATATGTGAGCTAAAAGGAGAGAGAAAAAGAAAGTCCATAGGCACTGATTATACCCAAAGACTAAAACAACAACAAGTGGCCAATAATAAAGAACCCGAGTAGGAATGTCTATCAACCCATCCAACAAAAGCGTTTTAGTTAGAGCACATATGGGATGGTGGGTGTGTAGCATCACATAATTAGTCCAAAACCCTTGTTGAAATCCTGATGGAAAGACTAGAAAGGAGGGAAAGGGAATATTATTATAGTACCAAGGGTAACTATCCACGAAGAGTACAATTTTGAGCCCAAATAGAGGGAATTGAAAATTACTTGACTGTAGAAACCAAGGCAATCTGAATTTAGAAAAACCCTACGAAAGAGAGGAAAAAAAACCAAACTATATTATTTCAGAACCAAATAGAGAAAGTTCCTAGGTACCACACCCCACATACCAGAACCTTGAATCTAAAATAAATCCCTGTCGGGTCAAAGCCTTGAAGTGATGCAGTAGAGAGCATAGCCACCATCTCAAAAGTGGGTGTGGTTATTGTATGGTGAAGGAATAGAACAAGAAAAATGGACCCTTTCTTGATGGTACAACACTGTGGAAATACAACCAATTTTATATAGACAAGAAACAAGGAATGAGAGTATTCCAACACTGAAAAAGAGCATATAGGTAACCCCTGTTGGCGATGAAATATACTTGAAGCAGATGCCAACGGAAAGTTGGTTGGAAGAAAACCCGTATGCCACCCCATGTATAAATGTAAGGTTGCCACCCTATTATACCATCCATACAATTGCAGTAGGGGAACAACCACACTATACCATAATTTAAATGATTCATTTCATCACATGCGAGGTTGAAAAAAAAATAGGTGTGATGTGCTATGCCACGTTTGAAGTCCACATTCCCTCCCTGGTACAGGCGAACATAAATGAGCTTGTAGCAATATCTTTCTGACCCCATCCCTCTAAAAACCAATCCCTCCATCAACGACCAATAATTTCGTGCACTTAACCAAATGTCGTATTGTTCCCATACTGCGATCTTGGGTTGTCATTTATCATGAGGGGATTGGGTAAGGTTAACCCTCACTTGTGAGCTAGGTAAATGCCACACGATGATTGCGGGTTGATAGGTGTGAGGAGTGGCACACCCCTAATAGGCTCCATTTATTCCTCCATTCGCATCTTCCACATTGTAATCATGTGGTAAACACTCTTTGTAGATGCCTTAAATTTCACCCCCATTCACTTAAGTGACATCAAATAATGGGTTTCTTCTAAATGTTCTCTAGGCCGGCCCTGAATCCACGGTAGTATTATAATGGGCAGGGATAAAATTTACACATACAATTTAAAAGTAAAATATTCAATGTTGGGCATTTCAATAGTGTGATTGTTTATAATTTACAAGAGGTTGCATGCTAGGATTAGGTGTTATTGGATGTTTTTAAGCATTTGTGTGTGTTATGATTCTAAGGTGGTATGTATGAGGTTAAATGTGTATGATATCGTTATAAGGGGGCATATATAGGGTTAAATGTATATATAATAGGGTCTTCTCAATGAAGAAGGGTCACATGCAATGTGTGAATATGTATATAAATAGGGACTATGTAGCCATTATCAAGGAAAACTAATTTGAGATGTATGAAGGTATTTGGATATTTGGAGGAGGTTATTTTATTTTTCAAGGAGTAATTGTCAAATCTCCCTCTCTCTCTTACTATATTGGAGTTTTTCTGCGTGTTTACATTTGTTTAAAAGGTGCATATTTTTAGGTTTTATTTATGTCGATCATAACATTTGGAATAAAAGCTATGATATTATATTTTTGTAGCTTCAAACAAGTCATCTTGACATTTTTGTTACAAAAAAAGTTTGAAAAGACCGGGATAAAATATTGAAGAACAAATGATCAAAATTTATATTACGATTCAATATACTTTTTGAGATATATTTCATTAAATATAGGGTTTGTGGTTGGTAATAAAATTAGCTTCAAATGAGCCATCTTAAAGTTGCTAATTTTTTTTTGAATTTTGTTAAGGTATAAAAGGTGTCTTTTTAACGCCTATTTATCCTACATTAATCATCAATCCAGGTACGATTTTTTATTTCAAGAGTGTACTCTTTTTGAGGCTGCAATTCAATCTAAGAGTAATGCTTTGGGATATGTAGTACAATGTTGTAAATCCAAGAGTAAACAGATGCTTGGAAATGAAATCTAACTAGAATGACATGAATTTAAATGCTCTTAAATCCAATCATTCACCCAACAATCATCAGTCAAGGATGCAATAATGATAACTCTTTCCTTTAGCAACTGATGTAATTGAAATCAAATGAAAACAAGATAATCAATCTGAGAATGAAGGTAGCAATAACCAGATGTCCTTTAGAGTTGATGATCTCGCATTACAAAAAATAAATGGAAATGGAAATTGAACTAAATCACTAATGCTGCTGATGAAAGTAAACTAGGAAAGTTCTCAAAAGCAAAACCAACTCTTTGCAGGAATGAAATAGACTGTAAAATAATTAACTGAAATGAATAGAAAATATGGAATTGAACAGCAATAGAAATGAATAGCAATCTCTAACTACTGGAATTGAACAACGCTTCTATCTAAAGGGATTGAACAACAAAGCTCTATTAAACAACAAATCCTATTGAACAACAAACTGAATGGAACAACAACTGAAATAGAACAACAACTGCGGAAAAACGTAGCTCTGTTAAAGCATAACAAGACAAGTTATTAAGATTATTATTAAATTAGAAAGGAACGACAACACAATTCACCGATGTAACACACCAATATTATGAAGCAATTGAGCAGTAAACTATTAAAATTGAAAGCTGTAATGAAAAAAAATGCAAACCGGCACACAACGATAACTGAAAGATAATAATACATACAGAAGATGGATCCACCAGGGCTGGGCCCTTAGCCACCAGTGAAACACCGCTGGGATACTCCAGAGCCAAGAAATGGAACGACAACTAGATCATGTATTAATCGAGAATAATAGCGTTTAAAATAGTCACTCTCTGATGACGAGAGTCAATGAGAATTACAGAGTTACAAAAGGAGTTTCAATAATAATCGTTCCGTCCCCCAGATTTCTACAGGCATTGCCTTTTATAACAATTCGACGGACAATACAAGAAACAACGATAGAATTTGAACAGTGATCCCTCAGGATCGAAATATCCTGAGGAATTCAATCCCTTTTCTTCTTTTAGCTAATGCTTGGTCTTCTTAGGCTGTATCTGTGCTGTTCCCTGCCTTAATTTAGCTGTGTGTTCTGATTTCATCCTTTCTGTCTGAATATGACCCTTTGCTGGAGGAACAACAGTTATTCCTGTTGTAGCTTTGCATTTTGAATGGTGGTTTCCAACTTCATTTGTTTCCTGTTGAGAATAAAAGACAATCTTTAGCTAACTTTCACAATAAACATTAATCCTTGTAATTCTATCATAATCCTTTAATATATCATCTTTCTAGAATAAAAAGAGTTATGTTTAAGTGAAAAAGATAAAGAAATTCATGGTGAATTCATACCTTTTCCAATGCTCAACACACCCCCCTACTTACCTTTTTTCATGTCCTCATGAAAACCATAGTTTACATGTAAAGCAGTTAGAGAATAGGCTGGAGAGGGTTTTTCATTAAGAGGTCTAAAACCATGATTTGCAGCCAAAGCTTCAAAGATGTGCCCTGTTTGTCCTTCAGGTAATTCATATTTGGATTTATAGTTTGCTGTAGGATACCATATAATGGGACTTCGAAACCTACAACCTAGCCAGTATGGGCCTTCCCTCAAGATGAGGTTACTATAGAGAATCAGGCAGTCAGCAGCTAATCCAAAATTTCTATAATTAAATGGCTATCTGTCTTGAATATTCCGATTGGAAATCTTCCAACAGACTTTAGCTACTATATAGGCTTGGTATCTGATAGATAGAAAATATTCTACCCATCCAAGGAAATTTCTTTGTGGACAGGTCCCAATGTCTGGATCACACCCTCCTTTGTCATTAGACTCTTCTACCTAGCCCATAGTTGTAATGGGTGTCTCGGTTCACCCCTAACCCAAAGGTCTAACCCATTTTCTTGCCTTTGAAAAATATTATAGGCCTTGAGCCATTTCAACTGGTTGAAAACAAATGAAATAAATGCTTGAAATTGGATATCGCCCACAAAAGGGCTGGGATTTGTCTCCATTTCCCCAGCTAATATAAAATTGTGCAAATATAACTCACAGAGCAGATGCTGGACTTTTACTCCATATAGTTTGCAACAACTTATAAAATCATCTACAATGTTTAATTCTATAGGTTTTCCTGCCCTAATAGCTTTAATTTTTAACTGTAAATATCTTTCTAATAAAAACAAAGCATAATTTTTGGCAGGGCATCTACATGCTAGAACATTTGCGTATAAGGAGTAGAGAGTATCCATTTGATTCCACACCGTTTTTAATCTACTCCTTACCTCTTCAACTTTCTCTTCTGCCTTTCGACACTTATTGTACGCTTCAGCCTCTGATACACTGATGTCCTTTAATTGCTGCTGTAACTATTGATATTTATTTTTGGGAATAGTCTCTTCTTCAAGCTTTTCTCTAGCCTGTTGAGCCTGTGCCAACTCTTCTTGGAGTTTTGCTATAGTAGGGTCTATTAAATTTTTTTTTTTCTGTGAAAATCGACCTGGGTGTCCTTATTACAATGTCGAGTGCCTATAGTTTGTGTCTCTTTGTCAGCCATACTGCTAGAGGATAGTGCCTTGGTCTAAACATATTTTTCACAATCCTGTACATTCTCAGTTTTGGAAAATGCATCCATAGAAACTGCCTACTGTTCCTCGTTATCCTGAATGAGTGTGGGCTCAGTTTGAGTCTCCATGGCCTTTGTATTGTGGGGTTCTATTTTTATAACTGCATTCTTCATTTTCAAGGTTCTTTTAGAGACTTTCCCCTATTTTAGCACCCTAATCATTTGCATGAGTTGTTTTACTAGCTTTTGGAGCTTTTTCCGTTCCCTCGACAACTTCCCAAGTTCATTTTTCTACTTCTTCTTAGAAGGAACAACTGTTCCTTTTTCTGTACTTGGTTGCTCGGCTAGGATTTGATCTCCAGTGGCCGTGCCTTCACCCATGCTTGCTTCTATATTTTCTGCTTGGGACACTTCCTTAGTGTTCCCATGCTCCTAGCTACATTTCACGGGGGGAATAACCCTAGTTGGTTCTGCTGTTCCCTAAGGATTTTCTTCATCAGGCATTCCCTCAGCCATATCTTTGTTGATAACAACTTGTTCTTGAAATTGGTCAATCTCAATGTTGAGGTTAAGAAGACCGTGAGGTTGTATATATTCACTCATATTGCCCAAAATTTGGGCCAATTGGTCCTCCTATAATGGACTCTGTGGTGGGCTTGCAATGGAGGTTTCGGGAGGTTTTTCTTCCTCTCCTTCATTTTCACTAGTGTGATTACTTTCTTCCTCTTCACTGGTGTGGTGAGTTCTTTCTTCTTCACTGGTATGGTGACTTCCTTCTTCTTCACCAGTGTGATGACTTCCTTCTTCTCCACTGGTGTGGTGAATTTTTTCTTCTTTCTGATCTCCTTCTTCTTCATCAGTGTGATGAATTGCTTCTTCGAGTTGCAGGGGTTGTTCATCTTCCGAACTGGGAAATTATAAGGGTTGGCTACTGCTACCTTGAAGACTTCCTATCATTCCCCTACTTCTCCTAATACTGGAGGACAGTCTGTGCTTTAAAGGTTTTTTTGTTGTGCTAGTAACTCTTTTACGTTTTGGGGCAGGTAGAGCTGTTCCCCCGTCAATTGAGAATATCAATTCTTCCCAACTAGTCTGCTGCTGGGCAAGACTGTAACTCACTATCAATCGATTTAAACAATGTTGGCTTACCATCGTTGCTATATGACGAGATTTTCTTATGCTCCGGGAAGCATCATGCAATAAGAAATTTAAATATGCAGGCAAGTTTACAATACATTTTTTCTTTAATACTGCTAATAAATTAAGGTGGCATGGTCTTACCACATCCTTTATTCCATCGCAGTGATGTAGATTTGTACTAATTTCACTAGTTCTATCCATGGTTATCCCAAAGTTGTTGGCTGAACTCTTTTCCCTTTGATGACCAAGGTCTGACCTTCGTCTCGAAAAAGATTCATGGATCCTTGAAGTTTCACTTTTTTATGGGTCCATATGGGTCCTTCCGCTGGCAGATCAGATACCTCAGCGATTATTGCGTCTATTACTGATATTTTCCTACCTCTAACCATGGAATAGCCTTCCTGCAAATTCTGAAAATTCAATGGATACTGTTTCATGCGGTTGCTGGAGTCATGTAAGGTAGGTAATCCATCCTACTTTCTCCAGAATTTCCCGTGCAGCGTTGGAAACTTCTAGCACCTGTGGCTCACTACGTATTGCTCGTCCTCCCATTCTGTCTGCACACTGTTAATTCTTCACAAATACACAGAAACTGTAAAGGAACAACACCTTGTGTATATTGGCACAATACCGTTAAACTCTTGTTGTTTCTGAGAATTTGATGAACATAGGGATTCAACTCGCATGTAGGCATTAAAAGGCATCTGCGCCCCCTGAAAGATAATAGGTCGTCCTCGACCGTCGAATAGAAGAGCAGTGTACTGCACAAAAATTGTACAACATTGAAAGGCATACATACTTATGATATGATGAAAAAATTATCGCATTACTGAAATCGATGCATATTTTGAAATTGTGAAAAGATATGGAAACATTATGTAATGATTTCAAACATAAGGGAAAAGGACGGCTGATGTAAAAAGTACTTATGCGGTCATTATCCACATAAACTATTATGATCGATTTATAAATAATTTTCATGCATAATAGGTTCCAAACAAAAGGTTTAGGATCATACTCTCATTTGATATTAGATAAATATATAAGAAAATGGTTTAACATTACTATTGATTTGTGAAAAATATGACTCCAATGCCATCAACAGAGCTCTGTTGCCCACATGTGTCTATAACCTTGCAAAGTTGCATTCTCACCCTTGGAACCATTATCCTTTATTTATGCCTAAGGAAGTGCTGTGTGATGTCATGATGGAGGCCATTGTGCTGGCTTGGGAACCAGATGAATCACAATGCCATTCACCAGGAAGGACTGAAAGGTGGACATGCCAGCTCGTGATGAGACCTCCTGTTCCAAGGACTTCTTATTTTTTCTGAGTTGTCCATTGGATCATATCCCTAGTGTGGTGGCCATAGTGGGAATGGCACTTCATTGCTTCCTTATGATCATGGTAGGTTGGCTCCCTATGAGACCCCCTATCCTCCATCTGCCATATAATAGTATTGTTAGTAATCATATATAGAGATTTTTCTTTTCTTTATTTTTTTATAGCACTTCCCTACTTATATATAGAGGATGGCTCAAAATTCCTTAAGAGTAGGGATGGTGAAAGAAGTCTAATAATCTTAATAGAGACACTATGCCCTTATTATTATTCAATAAATAAAAATAAAAAAGAGTTATGCAGATTTAGGGAGGAACCAACATGATAAAGATAACCGATCATATTAATTTTAGTGAAAATAAAGACAACAAAGTGATATAGATGGTTGTGTCATTTCCTTTTTTCTTATCACTACAAAACAATTTCTTAAAAATGACAATTTCTCTTGATTTGTTGATTCCAGTAACCTCTAATTTGTGTGCTATTGTATAAGTTGTATGTTTGCATTTTTTCTAAAAATATCATGAAGAATTTGTTTGTGCTCAACCTAGTGTTCCTAAATTGAGTTCATTAATTGTCAACCAGGGTTAGTAAACTGCTAAAGTGTGATGATATTTTGGAAGAGTTTATTAGAGTAAGTCTAACTATGATAATTAACGAAAGGAAATGCAACTAAAACCTACAATACCACAGCTATGCCTTATTCATCATAATGATATTTTGGAATAGTTTATTAGAGTAAGTCTAACTGTGATAATTAACGAAAGGAAATGCAACTAAAACCTACAATACCACAGCTATGCCTTATTCATCGTAATGATATTTTGGAAGAGTTTATAAGAGTAAGTATAGATGTAATGATTAATGAAACAAGTATGAAACATAAACTTCGGAAATATACTTAAGCTAGAAATGAAAATGAGACTAAAATACTTATCTAAACCGTATAAACAAGGCTGCTCAGGTAGCAGGGGCCCTCTACCACCAGAGTAGCACGAAATCTACTTCAAGATTGATTCAACGCTTTCAAGGAAATGATGCTTCTTTCATTAAAGAGAAATTACTTCAAAACAAAGTGTTTTCGGACTTCTGAAATCTAGCAATCAACCGTAAAATCTACCCTTGTCCCTCGGTTTCCCTAGCATATTTATAACAAAATTACATAACCGTATCTGAGATAACATAGGAATAATTGTCTTTCCTAATTAGAATCGAACTATAACTCTGAAGGTGGTCTCTTAATATGATTAAGGACATCTAGAATGTCCTTATCCTGTTAGGAGTCTACCTCCTAATTTGAGTTCCCACATGCATAACCGCCTACAGGATTCCGTTCAAACTTCGTGGAGAGCAACAAATGATAAGGAGATGATGTGAAATACGACCATATGTGCTTTTCTCTGAGATGACACCTGGAACCTGTGTAGACATGAAGCCGCCTGCAGAATTGGAAACTAGCTACAGAATGTCTGCATTCTGTAGCTAGATTTAGTTCAAAAAGTACTACAATGACAAAATCATAAAAACATAGCAAGTTAGTCATGATATTCATTCTCAAAGAAATTTTAACTAATTCTATTGATCATTTGAACCTGAGATTAAAAATGGACAAAAGAAATGGACTGGAATGTGGTGGAAGAAAGAACATTCTTGGAGCTCAACATACCCCCACTGCTAGATTCTTGCATGTCCTCATGTAACTATTCCATGAACTCTGAGACCTCTGCAAGAACATCCAACCCTCTTCTTCTGCTTTGCTTGGTAGTTAAAGGCCTTCTGGGCTTCCTGATGACTAACTTGAACCTTAAATTGGTAAGTGCCCTGATTAACTTTTTGTTTCTCTTTTTCAATTTTTCATTGGCCTTTTCCACTTTGTCCATTTGTAGAGACATGGTTGAATTAATATTGGTTTTTAGTTTAACTTGCTCCCTCAAAATATCATTTTCAGTCCTAATATGCCTATTAAGTACTTCTAGCTCGTACTTATCTCTTCTTAGCACATCTATTTCGGACTCTGGTGGACTAGGGGTTCTGTCTCTACTTTCTGAAGCTCTTCTCTCCAATGACTCAACATAGTTGTAAATTTCTTGCTGTGCAGGGTCTATTTAAGGAGTTTCTTCATCAAAATCCTGCTCAGTAGGTGTTTCTTCGTCTTCTATGTTTATGACTCCAGTTTGTTTAACTTTTGTTTTCTTTAGTATCCCCCTCAGTCTGTGGCTCCTCCTTGATTGAGATGGCCCTTCTCCTTTCTCTCTGGAAAATTTTCTTATGATCCTCTCTTTATTAAGCTGCTTCTTAATCTGAACTAATTTTTTAGAAATCATTTCTTCACTGCTTTCTTGTAATGTTTTACCAGTTTTAGTTTTGGAGGATTTCCATTTTCTGCTTCTTTTTGTAGGTTTATCTTCAGGTGGAGGTTCCTTTGGTTCCTCAAAGTGATTTCTCACCAAGAAGTCATCCCAAGTATCTCCCATTTTTGCTAAATGATGTTCAATTAAAATCTTGACTAAACCATGGTGGTATAAGGTTGTCTCCAGAAATTGAATTCTCTTTTGAACACTTGAAGCCATTTTCTTTAAACTATGAAGCAAGAAAAAGGGCAAGTTGAGTTCTTCTTCTAGAAAATGCATTATCAATCGAATATGGTAAACATAGAAAGTACCATATCTACCTTCACAAGTGATGAATTTTTGCAGGATAAGCAAAATATTCCTCCATTTGTTCTTTAATGCAGAGCTAGGGATACCCTTTTTAAAAACGGTGACATCCATACCTGTTGACTTGAGTATCTGCTTCCATGCTTCGTTATGAAATTCTCTGTTCTTAAACCACCTTTCTCCTTGTCTAGGCAATCCTGTTGCTTCTGCAATAAAAGCCTCTGTGACAGTGAATTTAATATCTCCAACTTCAACCTCGGCTCCATTAAAGGATCTTGCAAAAGTTTTAGTAACCTCTTTGTGGAAGCCACTGAATTTTTCAAGGAATTGCAACCATCCTGCTTGTTGTAAGATTTCTCTGATTTGGGGATAGCCTTCCAAGTACTTAGTGCCTACTGTTTCAGTTCTCACGATGAGGCCCATAACTTCTTCTTCAATCTTCAATTCACTAGTCTTCTGCTCACGGTGAGAATGGCCGTTAACAAGTTGTTTTTGCCCCACAAATGTTTCCTCTGTTCACGGTGACAATGGTTGTTACAGAGATGCCTCTGTCTCACAGACCGAAATGGTTAAAAGTTGGATATGGGAAAGAGTGATATGGAGTGGTTACGGAGTGAATATAATGAGGTGAGGATGATGTATATGAGTTGAAAGATATCACAGAAGGAAAGACAGCGGAGATATTTTGTAACGAATTCAAAAATCATCATTAAATGCTCAGTGACGTGACTAATCCAATCACTTCATCACTTTAACTGTTTAGATTTTTAAATGATGATCGGATATGAGTTTTGAAATGGCGGAATAGAAGGAGTTTTATCCAAAGTTTTTGTGGGAGGTTTGTTAGGCATGATCAACAAAATTAATTAAAACAACTTTTTGAATAATATATAACTGAACTATGCTAAAATTTTTCATGATATGTCACCATAATAATTTCATACCTTTGCCTTTTCTTTGATTTTCTTATGATCTTCATATGCTTTGTTCTCCCCTGAAAATCATTACTTTTTGAGTCTTCATAACTCCCTTGAATTTGCTTGTTCTTGTATATGCAGGATCATTTTGTTGCAGATCAAATGATTACTAGACAGTGCTTTCAGGCTCTCTGGCTGCAGAATGTCTGTCTGGCTGCAGAATGTCTAATTGATTGCAGAATGTACCTGTAGAGAACTTTGAATATGGTTTGAAGCTGGAATGATGAAAGGTTGTATGAAATGAGATGGACCATAAGTGAAATGGATCTGCATTTATGATTTTGTAACAGCTGCTTGCAGAAAAAAAAAAAAAAAAAAAAAAAGCTAGAGTGTCAGAAAAATTCTGATTTTCACTCTATCTTTTCTGTATAAACATGCCAATCAGTGATTGGTTTTCATGCTTATACTTTTATTTTTTATTTTTTATTTTATTATTATTATTTTTTCAATACATCTGACTTCAGAAAATTCAATTAAGTTGATGAAGAAGAAATATTCTTCTTCATTAAATTCACATCATTGTTTTCCTAGAACTTCTTGAAAAATTCTTCTCTTGAGAGTGGTTTTTGATACAGCTTCAATCTATGACCATTCACAAGAAAAGTAACCTCTTCTTCATCTATTATCCTGATTTTTATTTCTCCATTGTAAAAAATTCTCACAATTTCATATGGCCCAAGCCAATGTGTTTGAAATTTACCTTGAAAATCCTTGAACTTTGAATCAAACAAGAGAGCCCAGTCACCTTCTTTGAACTTCTTCTCCTTGATGTACTTGTCATTCCATCTAGTCCTTTTCTGTTGGACTATACTTGTTTTCTGAACTGCATCTTGTCTGATCTCATCCAATTCATTAATCTGCTCCAATCTGTGCTTTTGTGCCTCTGATAGATCAAGTCCTAGCTGAACTGCCATTTTGAAAGTTTGAATCTAGAACTCTATGGGAAACAAAACTTGCTTTCCATAAAAAAGTTCATAAGGAGTATGACCTGTTGTGCTTCTCCATGTAGTTGTATAGGCCCACAAGGCTTCAGGAAGCCTATCTACCCAATCTTTTCTATGTAAATGGACATTATTTGTTAATATCCCTTCAATAACCTTATTAGTAGATTCCACTTGACCATTTTCTTGTGGATGATAGGGAGTAGATTTTCTGTGTCTGATTTTATATCTCTCCATCATTTGTTCCACTAGCCTTGATGTGAATTGAGCTCCTTGATCCGTAACAATTTCCCTTGGGACACCAAAACGAGTAAAAATATCCTCAAAAAGAAAATTAACTAAAGATGCTTCAGTAGCAAAAAGTAATGGCTTGGCCTCTACCCATTTGGTAACATAATCAGTGCAAACTAATATATATCTATTTTGTCTTGATGGAGGACTAATAGGTCCTACAAAATCCAAAGCCCATTTTTCAAAAGGTTCAATATGTACCTGAGGTTGTAATGGCATTTCACCTGAAGGAGAAGGTTTCCCTACCCTTTGGCAACTGTCACACCTTTTGACATACTCTTTAGCATCTTTAAACAAGGAAGGCCAATAATATCCTAAATGAAGGATCTTATAGGATGTCCTCTTATCAACAAAGTGTCTACCACAAGGTTCATCATGACATGCTTTGAGAATCTCAGGCATCTCATCTTCCCGAACACATCTCCTAATGATAAAATCTGGACCAGTCTTGTACAACTCATTAGCAACCCATGAATATTTTGCACTGTCATGAATAATTTTTCTTTTATCTCTTGCATTCATTATTGAAGGAAATTTTCCTGAAACTAAATATTAGCAATGTTAGAAAACCAAGGAGTTTGGGTAGAAATTGCAAAAATATATTCATCAGGAAATTGATCTTCAACTGGAGTGTCATCTTTGAGGTTTTGGAGTCTAGATAGGAAATCAGCTACTGTGTTTTGTTTTCCAGGCCTATCTAGAATGGTAATGTTGAATTCTTGTAAAAGCAATAACCATATTATGACTCTGCCATTAGTAATTGATTTGTTCATTAAGTATCTAATTACAGAATGATCTGTGTGAACAAAAGTTTCATAGCCTGTTATATAGTGTCTGAATTTGTTTATGGCATGAAAAACAACTAAAAACTCTTTTTCAGTTACAGTATAGTTTAACTCTGCAGGAGTCAAATTTTTACTGTTATAGTAGATGGCATAAGGAATCAGGTCTTTTTGTCCCAATACTGCTCCTAGAGCTGTATCTGAGGCATCTGTTGAAATATGAAAAGGTAACTTCCAGTTAGGTCCCCTTAAAATAGGTGCTTCAGAAATTTTTGTTTTCAGGGTCTCAAAGGCTAACTGGCAATCAGAATTCCATTTGAATTCACAGTCTTTGGTAAGTAATTTGAAGAGTAGAGATGCTATCTTAGTGAATTTTTCTATAAATCTTCGATAATATCCTGTAAATCCAAGAAAAATCCTAACACATTTTTGACAACTTTGAATAGATAAGTTAGAGATGACTTCAACTTTTGACTCATCAACTCTAATCCCATCCCTGAAATGTGATGTCCTAAAACAATTCCTTTATTAAACATCATAAAACACTTTTCATGACTAAGTGAAAGATTTGCTTCTTTACATCTCTTTAAATTTTTTTCCAAGTTTGCTAAGGCTTCTTCAAATGTATTTCCATAAACTGTGAAATCATCCATATATAACTCTACACAATCATGTATTAGATCTGAAAAAATTCCTAATATTTCCCTTTGAAATGTTGCAGGTGCATTGCATAATCCAAATGGCAATACTCGGTAAGCATAGGTACCCCAAGGACAGGTAAATGCGGTTTTGTCTTGGTCCTCAAGTGCTACTTGAATTTGATTATAACCACTAAACCCATTTAGAAATGAAAAGTACTTTTTGCTAGCTAAGGTATCTAACACCTGATCTATGAAAGGTAGGGGAAAATGATCTTTAAGAGTAGCTTTGTTTAATTCTCGGTAGTCAATACATACCCTCCATTTACCATTTTTCTTTGGCACAATTACCAAAGGAGAAACCCACTGACTATCCGAAATAGGATAGATAAAGTTGACATTCAACAATTTCTGCAATTCTTCTTTAACAATCTCCCTAAGATTTGGATTCATCCGTCTTTGAGGTTGTCTGATTGGTTTACAATTTTCCTCTATGTAGATGTGATGAGTGCAAGTCTTGGGGCTTATCCCTTTTATATCAGTGTACTCCCATGCATATGCAGAAGAATGTCTCTGTAAGATCTTGACTAGCTCTTCTTGTTGAGATTTTTCTAGGTTCTTGTTTATGTTTAAAGTTTTGCCTGGAAATATCTCACTTGTAGAGCTGCCAAATTTATCCATAGAATGAAGAGACATTTGTCTTGATGATAAAAACTCAATGTTGGATTCTTCTTGAAATTGTTCATGTTTGTATTCCGAAGAGGATTCAAAGTTTTCTAAAGTATTCAGAATTTGACTATCTTCACTAATTTATGAAATTGTGAAGAGAGGTTGTAAGTCTTCTTCATCCTCTATCCATTGAGTATCATCTAAATTTGTAATTGTCCTTGCTAGAGGATACAAAGTGAATTTATTAGTTGAACTACCATCAAAGATGTACATATCACCGGATCTACAACTAATGAAAGCATCAGCTGTAGCTAACCAAGGTCTCCCTAATATAATAGGATGTCCTCCTAGATTATTCTTAGGAGTTAGGATCATAAA
Source organism: Pinus albicaulis (assembly GCA_034641835.2). Taxonomy (NCBI): domain Eukaryota; kingdom Viridiplantae; phylum Streptophyta; class Pinopsida; order Pinales; family Pinaceae; genus Pinus; species Pinus albicaulis. The sequence continues at coordinate 493,634,408 of CM076577.1, forward strand.
ATCCATAGGGTACTCCCAAGAATCTAGGGACACTGGAATGTCTTCTATTACCCCATCAGGTTTGATCACGGATCTGTCTGCTAATTGTAATAATGTGGGTGTAAAGAGAAGATTAGGAAGTTTCAGTTTATCCATGATTTGTCTACTCATGATATTGATTGCTGCTCCTAAATCAATGAGTGTGTTTTGGATCTCAATTCCATTGATGTGAATTTTAACAACTGAATTTCCTGGGTCTAGATACTTTGGAATAGCAATCTTACCCATCATGATATCTGCTATTTTTCCTGCCAGTTGAATTTTCTTTGTCTCTCTTATTCTTTTTCTTGTTTTCTTCATACTCAACTCCTTTATTGTTTTTTCTAAAATTGGAATTTCCTTGATGGCTTGTAATAATGGAATCTTAATGCAAACATTTCTCAGCTCATCTAGGAAATCATAATTAGGCACCATATTTTTTTTTTCTACACCCCTATCAATTTGTAATCTTTCTGGAAAGGGAGGTGTAGATGTGGATGTTGATGGCTGCTCTAATATAGGAGTTGAAATTATTGGTTCCTTTTGTTTTGATTTTTCAATATTTGGGTCTTGAAAGGATGTGTTCTCTTCAAGACTTTTATTTACCCATAGAGAATCTTCCTCAGAATTGCCTTGCTCTTGTATGATTACATAAGGTTTCCTCTTTCCAAGTATTCTTCCAGACCTAAGTTGAACATCACTAAGGTCTAAAGGAGTAATCAAATAAGTTGGAAACTGTTGGCCTTCTATCATGTATGTGTTCTGAGGATTTTTATTGTTGGGATTTGGTATGGGTTGGGCAGGCAACTGATTTGTTTTCTGAGGAAATGGTAATGGAAGTGGTGAATTTTGATGTTGTGGATTTTGAGGATTCTGTTGAGGGTTTTGTTGAATATTTTGTTGAGGAGGGAAATGTGGATATGGTGGATAGGATGGTGGATATTGATAGTACTAAGAGTATCTTCCATAGGGATTTTGTGCTCCTTGTGCCCAAGTTTGAGATTGATTTTGAAATTGGGGCCAAGATTGCTGCCAAGAATTCCAATTTGGTGGGGGTTGATTATACAGTTGATCATGGAATCCTTGTGTTTGAGGTCCCTTTCAATCCCTTCTAGAACAAGGTGAGATTTCGTGGAACTTGTAGGAGTATCTTCTTGAAAGACAACTTTAAGACCGAAATGGAACATCTGGTCTCTGTTTTCCACCGAACAAATTACATAGGTCTCTACAACTTTTGCATCCAAAGGACATTCTCTCAAGGCATGCTTCTTTCTACATTTGGGACAAAATATTGCTAAAGCATCAGATTCAACTTTCTGCTTTTTTTGTAACTTAAGGGTGTCTATTTTTTCACTAAGACTCCCTAAGATGTCAGATTTGAAATCATCAAGCATATGTCCTATTTCTGCCCTACTTACTGTCCCAGAAGCAGACTTACTTGCCCTTGCAAGAGCAGGGTCTCTTGGGCCTTTTACAGTTTTGGATTTCCCTCTTGAAAGGTTAATACATAACTCAAATATTTTAGGTAATGTGAGCTAAGATATATCCCCTTTTCCCATCATGTTAAGGATATCCAACCATTCATCCCTAATTGTATTCAACAAGAGAGCTTTTAAAGTGTCTTGATCTAAGTTCTCCATTTTTGCTCTTTTGATGTTGTAATGAAATCTCTCCAAAAAATCTTCCAGGTTTTCATCTTCTTTTTGTAACATCTTAAACACTTCCTCCTTATGATTGATTGGCATACAATAATCCAAATACCTCTCTAGAAATGCTTGTTTCATGTCTTCCCATGTCCTAATAGAACTGTTGATCAAACTCATAAACCACTTCATTGTTGCTCCTTTCAATGTTGAAGGAAATAGTTTAAGTTTTTGAGCATCTTGTAAGTAGTCATAAGTTCTACATAGGACTTCAAATTCAAATAGGAAGGTTTCAGGATCTTTAGTTTTAAGTCCATAGAAGTTTGGAAGGACAGAGGGTGAAATTTTTTCATAGCTGTATTGGTTTCTTCATCTACTATAGGAAACCCAAAAGAGCTTCCCATTTCTCTTCTACCTCTTCCTCTACCTCCTTCACCTTCTGCACCTCTACCTCCTTCTCCTCTACCTCTACCTATACCCCCTCCAAATAATGTGTGTTATCCATTAAAGACTCCTCCTCACCCTTCTTCTACCATAGTTGATTCTTCTGTGGAAGTGGAAAACTTTATGTCTCTAACATTGGGTCCTTGAATATTCTTATAAGACAGGTTCAGTGGATGAAGTGGAAGGTCTTTCTAATGGAATATTTGATCTTAAGTCTTCTGGAAGTCTAGGATCAATAAAGGATTGAATGTGGGTTTGAGTTGGAGGTGTGCTGGTTCTAGGTCTTGATGAAACAAGTGGTGTTCTAGGAATCAAAATTCTACTTCTACTTCTTATGAATCTACCCCTTGAGTCTCTCTCTCTACGCATATCATTGTTTTTGGGAGTTAAGAAACAAGGCTACCTAGTTACACTTCCCCGGCAACGGTGCCAAAATGTTTGTGCTCAACCTAGTGTTCCTAAATTGAGTTCATTAATTGTCAACCAGGGTTGGTAAATTGCTGAAGTGTGGTGCACTATATGTGCCTAGGTATTTGTTTCTCACTACATTGTGTTAGTGTTTTATGATGTTTTTGGTTTTATGGTTTTATGTTGAAAAGGAAAGAACTAAGTGCTGGTGAAAAGAAGCTATTGTTTGTGTTAAAATAGAACAAAGCCTAAACTATGGATGGCAAACAACAAATGCAAAGTTTGATAATGAATTCAGTGCAAGAAAATAAATCACAACATGAACTTAAACTTATCCAATTCATTCATTAAAGATGTGTTGGAAGAGCTTGAGAAATGGACAAGTTAAGTATAAATGAAGTTCTCCTAATTAAACAATCAAATAATCAACTTACAATGTTACAACATCTCATCCATGATTAAAGGTTTATTGGAATATATTTGGAAAAGAACATTTGTAGCACAATAAGATTTCTGCTCTAAACTAGCTTCGAATTCTGTTCTGCAACTCAATTTAACACCACTAGGCCTCACTCAAAAGTTATAGATTTCCTTTTTAGAATAGTTTTTGAGAAAAGGCTTGTTTGTGAATTGGTAAAAAGGTTGAAAAATACTCCAGGCCTTTGACTAATACTAGCTTCTGTCCAGATGATTATGTATTAATATGAGTTTGGAACAAAAGAAGTTTTGTAAATAACGAAGACCGTGGTATTTAAATTTAACAACTAATACAATTTAAAATGCAATGGATAGCAACTAAACTGGAATGTTAATACAGTGAGCTAAGACTAAACTAGAGTGCTACTAGTCTACTTGGAGTACAGTGAACAGTGTTAAACTAAAATGCCATTATCAAACTGAAATGTAGTGACAGAGCTGAACTAAATGCATTCTACCTCCAGAGTGCTGTAACTAAATTAAAATGCAACTAACCTAAGGAATTCTACAACCCATCTCGTTCAATATGAATGATATTTTGGAAGAGTTTGTGAAAACATGGTTGTATTATTCAATGCAATTTAACATAAACATAAAACTAAAAGCAAATACAGCTAGAATCTAAGACACCACAGCTGTTTCTTATTCGTTGTTAATAATGTTTTGGAAGAGTTTGTAAGAGTAAGACCGATTGTGACACTTAGTGTAAACAAGCAACTAAAACCTACAATACCACAGCTATGCCTTATTCATCGTGATGATATTTTGGAAGATTTTATTAGAGTAATTCTAACTGTGATAATTAACGAAAGGAAATGCAACTAAAACCTACAATACCACAGCTATGCCTTATTCATTGTAATGATATTTTGGAAGAGTTTATTAGAGTAAGTCTAACTGTGATAATTAACGAAAGGAAATGCAACTAAAACCTACAATACCACAGCTATGCCTTATTCATCGTAATGATATTTTGGAAGAGTTTATAAGAGTAAGTATAGCTGTAATGATTAATGAAACAAGTATGAAACATAAACTTCGGAAATCTACTTAAGCTAGAAATGAAAATGAGACTAAAATTCTTATCTAAACCGTATAAACAAGGCTGCTCAGGTAGCAGGGGCCCTCTACCACCAGAGTAGCACTAAATCTACTTCAATATTGATTCAACGCTTTCAAGGAAATGATGCTTCTTTCATTAAAGATAAATTACTTCAAAACAGAGTGTTTTCAGACTTCTGAAATCTAGCAATCAACCATAAAATATACCCTTGTCCCTCGGTTTCTCGAGCATATTTATAACAAAATTACATAACCATATATGAGATAACATAGGAATAATTGTCTTTCCTAATTAGAATCGAACTAGAACTCTGAAGGTGGTCTCGTAATATGATTAAGGACATCTGGACTGTCCTTATCATGTTAGGAGTCTACCTCCTAATTTGAGTTCCCACGTGCATAACCGCCTACAGGATTCCGTTCAAACTTCGTGGAGAGAAAAAAATGATAAGTAGATGATGTGGAATATGACCATATGTGCTTTTATCTGAGATGACACCTGGAACCTGTGTAGACATGAAGACGCCTGCAGAATTGGCAACTAGCTACATAATGTCTGCATTCTGTAGCTAGATTTAGTTCAAAAAGTACTACAATGACAAAATCATAAAAACATAGCAAGTTAGTCATGATATTCATTCTCAAAGCAATTTTAACTAATTCTATTGATCATTTGAGACTGAGATTAACAATGGACAAAAGAAATGGAGTGGAATTTGGCGGAAGAAAGAATATTCTTGGAGCTCAACAAAATTCACCAAAAATCCTCAAAATGTTTCAAAAACAAGAAAAATGAACTCAAAAAGTGCTGTTCCTTAGATGGAACAACTTTTGTTCCTTAAAAGGAACAACAAAAACAATATGCGAAAATGTCGTTCCTTTCGAAAGGAACAACAAAAAAAGTCAGCAAAAATGTTATTCCTTTGGAAAGGAACAACAAAAAGAATCAGTGGAAATGCTATTCCTTTCGAAAGGAACAACAAAAAAAATCGGAAAAAATTGCTGTTCCTTTGGAAAGGAACAACAAAAACAAGCGGAATAAATGCTGTTCCTTTGGAGAGGAACAACAAAAACAAGCGGAAGAAATGCTGTTCCTTTGGAAAGGAACAACAAAAACAAGCGGCAAGATCGCTGTTCATTTAGAAAGGAACAACAAAAAAAGTCTACGAAAAGTTTTGTTCCTTTGGAAAGGAACAGAAAAAACAATCTGTGAAAAATGCTGTTCCTTTGGAAGGGAACAACAAAAACAAGCAGGCAAAAATATGCTGTTCCTTTGGAAAGGAACATAAAAAAAAACAGGCGGAAAAACTGTTGTTCCTTTGGAAAGGAACAACAAAAAATGTTGTTCCTTTGTAAAGGAACATAAAAAACTACTGTTCCTTTGGAAAGGAACAACAAAAAACACGTGGCAAAAAATGTTGTTCCTTTGGAAAGGAACAACAAAAACACTCGGCAAAAATTGCTGTTCCTTTTTAAAGGAATAGCAAAAAATGTTGTCCCTTTGGAAAGGAACAACAAAAACACACGGTAAAAACTGCTGTTCCTTTTTAAAGGAACATCAAATACACACGGAAAAAAACTGCTGTTCCTTTTTAAAGGAACAACAAAAAGAAACACACAAACACGCTGTTTCTTAAGAGGAACTGCTGCTGTTCCTTAAAAGGAACAACAACTGTTCCTTGAAAGGAACAGCTTGAGAAATAAACTCTATACAAAAAACAAGCAAAGTAAAAAGAAAAGCTTATGTACAGGTGTCAAAATAAAATAATTATTCAATGAATGGCTACTGAGGAGGAGTTATCTCCCTCAGCAAGAATCTGCATGGTAGAATCTTCTCGTAATTGTTGGTAAAAGGATTCCCGATTAAGCGGTTTATGGTAAAATCGTACTCGATGACTGTTTACTTTGAAAGAGTGTCCAGATCCATCAATGGTAGTTAATGTGATGGTTCCATTGTCATGCACTTTTTGTATCTCATAGGGTCCAAGCCATTGTGTCTGGAGTTTCCCTGGGAAATCCTGAAACCTGGAGTCATATATGAGTGCCCAATCTCCTTCATGGAAGATTTTCTGTTTAATGAGGGCGTCGTGCCATTTTTCTCTCTGCTGTTGAATTAATACAGTGTGCTGAAGAGATGAGAGCCTAATTTCATCTAACTCATTGATTTTCTATAATCTTCTGACCTAGGCTTCATTTAAGTCTAAATCCACCTCCTGGGCTGTTCTTAATGTCTGAATTTCAAATTCTATTGGAAAGATGGGTTCTTTTCCAAATACCAATTGATATGGTGAATACTCAGTGGTATTTCTCCATGTTGTTCGGTACGCCCACAAGGCTTCCAACAATCTATAAGCCCAGTCACGTCTATGTGATGCAACTGTTTTTGTAAGTATAGATTCTATCACTTTATTCGTGCTCTCTACTTGGCCATTTTCCTGTGGGTGGTATGGGGTTGTGATTTTGTGCTAAATGTGGTAATTTTCTAATGTTGCAGTGATTTTGTTACCTAAAAATTTCGGTCCTCCATCTGTAATTATGTCCCTTGGGAGGTCGTATCGCACAAATATTTGGAAAAGGAATTGTATTACAGAGTCCTCTGTAGCTCTTGAAAGTGTCTCTGCTTCAACCCATTTAGTAACATACTCTGTTGCGACTAGTATGTATGTTTTCTGATTTGATGGTGGGTTAATAGGACCAACAAAATCAAGCGCCCAAGATTCAAATGGCTCGATTACTAACTGTGGATTCAAAGGAATTTCGTCGGACTGTCCAGGGCGACATGCTCTTTGGTAACTATCACAGGCTTGTACGAACTTTTTAGTGTCTTTAAAAATTGTAGGCCAGTAATAGCCTGTTTGTAAAACCTTGTGACCAGTCCCGTAATCTACAAAATTTCTAACACACGGCCCATTGTGGCATTCTTTCAGAATATCAAATATCTTGTCCTCTCGGATGCATCTCCTGATGTGCATATCCGCTCCTGTATGAAACAGGTAGCCGCCAATCCAAGAGAATCGGGTACTACGTTGTACTATCTGTTTTCGTTCATTGGGCATTAGATGCTTAGGTAATTTACCTTCTGCTGAATAATTTTCAACATCAACATACCATGGGGTTCTAGCAGTAACAACAAACAAATGTTCATATGGGAAGTGATCTTCAACTGTTGCTGCATCTGTTGGTTTTGGCATTCGTGACAGAAAATCAGCGACAGGGTTCTCTTTTCCAGGTCTATCCTTTATTGTGATATCGAAATCCTATAGTAGAACCAACCATCTTGTTACTCTACCATTTGTAATAGGTTTATTTGCTAAAATTTTTATGGCACAGTGAACTGTATATAAAACTACAGGATACCCAGTTATATAATTTCTAAATTTATTTACAGCATGTATTACGGCTAAAAATTATTTCTCAGTCACATTATAGTTTAATTCAACAAGAGATATATTTTTGCTAATATAATAAATTGCATATAGTTTTTTATCTTCTTCCTACCTAAGGACTGCTCCAATAGCTGTGTCTGAGGCATCAGATGAAATTTGGAATGGAAAATCCCAATTTGGGCCCCTTAGTACTGGGGCTGTTGATAGAAGCTTTTTGAGATCCTCAAAAGCATGGTCGCATTTATCTATCCAAATGAAATCAACATTCCTTGTTAATGCATATAAAGGTGCAACTACTCGAGAATAATGCTATATAAATCTTCTATAATAACCATAAAATCTGAGAAAGCTACGTACCTTTGTTTGTGTGGTAGGAGTGGGTATTAACAAAATTATCTGAATTTTAGCTGGATCTACCTGTATTATAGCTGTTGAGATATAATTACCTAAGATGAGTCCCTCGGTCATCATCATGTGACACTTTTCATGGCTTAAGCAGAGCCTGGTGTCAATACATATTTGTAACACCTTTTCCAAAGTTTCTAATGCTGGCTCAAAATCATCTCCATAAGGTGTGAAATCATCCATATATACTTCGAGCCCTTCATTTTTTAAGTCTTAAAAGATGTTGAGAATGGCCCTCTGAAATGTAGCAGGGGCATTGCATAGGCCAAAGGGTACAAATCTATAAGTAAATGTCCCTCAAGGATAGGTAAAAGTAGTTTTTTCTTGGTCTTCAGGGGAAATATGAATTTGATTGTATCCACTGAAGCCATTGAGGAAAGAAAAGAATTTCTTCCCTGCTAATGTATCTAGTATCTAGTCGATGAAAGGAAGGGGAAAGTGGTCTTTTTGCGTTGCTTTGTTTAGTTCTCTATGGTCTACACATATCATCCACTTTCCGTTCTTCTTTGGCACCAATACTAATGGAGAGACCCACTTACTATCAGATATTGGGTATATAAAGTTGACATCCAACAATTTTTGTAATTCAGCTTTCACAATATCTTTAAGATGAGGGTTTAATCTTCGTTGGGGTTGGAAAATGGGTCTAGCATATTTTTCTGTATAAATTTGGTGCATACATAATTGGGGGTAAATTCCCTTCATGTCTGGATAATCCCATGAAAATGTTCCATTATATTTTTTTAGTAGTTTGATCGTCTTCTTCTCTTGTTCAACAGTCAGGTTTTTATTAATGTTTAGGGTTTTTCGTGGGTCAATTTCTATAATTTTTCTATTGTAAACAGAAGTGGTGGGTATTGATTGATCATGAATGTATTTTAGGGGATCTTCTTCTTCTTTATTATCAAATGCTGCCTTGATCATGTGACATTGCAAATGGGATCTTATTTTTGGTTTATTGATGAAACTGCTAATAATGTCATCCTTTGTTTGGTATTTAAAGTCGAGGGAATCTTCTATGGTTAATGGTGATTTGATGTTTTCCATGAGGTATGATACAAGTTTTTTCCTTATTTTTATTATTGATAGGCTTGGCTGTGCTGGGGGATATAAATCTAAATTCTTAACATAGTTCCCTCTAGTTATAGTCATTCGTCCTTTTTGGCAGCCAATGTAAGCATCGACAGTTTCCAGCCAAGGTCTACCTAGGATCAACGGGTGTCCATCTAGCCGATTTTTGGGGTCGATAATCAGGAAGTCAGCAGGGTACTCCCAGGAGTCTACAGATACCATTACATCATGTAGTGTGCCTTCTATCTTGACTACCGATCGGTTAGCCAATTCCAGTAAGGTTGTTGTTAGATCTAATGATGTAATGCCAAGTTTTTGACAGGTGGTAGTTGTTAAGATATTAATTGCAGCTCCCAAAGCAACTAAGGCATTTGGAAATGATTTTCCATTGATTTTCATCGTCACTATAGGATTTATTGGTTCCTCATACTTTACAGGTGCTTCCATTCCTGATAATAAGTCAGATAGAGTGCCAACTACTTGGACTGTTGGGTTAGTTGTTGTTCTCCTCTTGGGCTTCCTTATACATAGTTCTTTGATGGTTTTTGCATAAATAGGGATGTCTTGGATAGCTTGGAGGAGAGGGATTTTTATACACAATTTTTTCAGTTCTCCCAGAAGATCAAAATAAGGATATTCTATTGGGCGAGGTATGATTAATTGTTCTGGGAATGGTGGAGAAGAGGTGGTTTCTTTCTCCTGAGTTTGTTGTTTAACCACATTCTCCTTGTGCATTGTTTGTTCTGCAAGTAACAGGTCTTCAACTTGAACATTTTTGTCTCCCTCAGTTTCTATTATGCACCCAGATCTTAGTTGAAGGTCATTGCACTCCCTTAATTCAGTTTCTAGTTCTAGTGGTTCCATTATTTGAACAGACTGAACTGGCCTATTATTAGGGTATAGGTTGGGTTGGGCTGGGAGTTGCGGTATCAAGTTGGTCTGGGGGTTTTGTTGCAATGTATATGGTGCTGGAAACATAGGTTGAGGGAGAGGGATCGTTCCAGCTGGCTGATTTACAGGTATTTTCCAGTTCGACTGCCAGGTCTGACTCTGCAAAGTGGAGGGGGACCATTGTGTTGGATAAGTATTATTTTTCCAAAATGGTCGATAGTAAGGAAAGTTTGGCCAATTGGTTTGATTCATTTTATTTTGCCATGGTGATGTAGGGAATGGCTATTGTGACCAATTGGGGAAAGGTGGCTGATTTTGCCACATTCCATTATATTGCTGAGCATTATACTAAGGAGAATGAAAAGAAGAGGATGGATCAATTGGCATACCTGTTTGTCGTGGCTGCCATTGTCAGCACTGATTGAGTAGGCATACCAATTCTGATTCTTCTTCCGCCTCCTTGTAGACTGCTTTCAATCCAGGGAGTGAGGGGCAACCTTCTGTGGAGTGATCTTTTGTGCAGATAGCACAGAATTTGACTATATCCAGCAGGCACTCTTTATGGCTGTGTTTCTTTCTGCATTTAGGGCAGAATATTGCCAAATTTTGTTCTGCTTCTGCTTGCTTTTGTTTGGATTGCATAATGTCGAACTGCATTGTTAGAGTCCCTAGAATATCAGTTTTAAAATCTTCTAGCAGATTTCCAATTTCTGCGCGGGCTATACTTTCACTGGAGGTCTTACTATCCCTTGTGATCATATCACGTTCTGTAGAATTTATCCTTGTGCTGCCTCTCGAACTCCTGATACATAAATCAATAATGTCAGCAAAAATTTCCTGATATATGTCACCTTTTCCCATAATATTTAATGTTTCAACCCATTTTTCCTTCATCCCTTTAAGTAATGTAGTTTTTAACACATTATCACGTAAGGCTAAAGATGCATAAGGTGATATCTGGAGGTTGTATTGAAAGCGTTCTACATATTCCTCAAGTGTTTCATTAGGTTTTGCTATCATCTGAAATATTTTGTCTTTTAATTCCCTAGACCTACAATAATCCTAATATTTATTTAGAAACACAACTTTCATCTGATCCCAGTCATTTATAACACCTCCACCTAACCCCATAAACCATCGTAAAGCTGATCCTTTTAACATGGAGGGAAATAATTTTAGCTTTTGGGGGTTGGTGGTATAGTCATACCCTCGGCATAATACATCGAATTCAAACATAAATGCATATGGATCTTCTGATTTTAAACCATGAAATGTAGGAATATGTTGGAGGGGAATGGCTTTCATAGGTGCATTAGCTGTAGTGTCCACAATGGGATATTGCAGTGTGGAAGTTTGAGGGGGTTTCTAGTTCTGGTTCTGGGCCATTTGATCAAATATGTGCCAATATCCTTCTGGGATTTCTAGGGAATTATTCCTAGGTTGACTAGAAGGAATAGGAATGACCTTGACAACACTTCCTTGGTCTGGAATAATAAGTGTTCCTTGCTGACCTACTATTTGAGGAGATTCAGGTCCTTTAGCTCTGTTTTGAATGATTTTGACAGCACTTCCCTTATCTGGGTTGCTCATTGTTTGGATTACTTCAAGAGGAGATTTTGGTTCTTCTGTTTCCCCTGTTTCTCCTCCTCCTTTGCGGAGATTACTAGAGTTCCCTTCTTGCAGAGAAATTAGGCTAGAATTCTCAATTTCTTGGGGATATTTCTCAATTTATTCTGTTTGGCTATGGACCTCAGCAAAGGCTACAGATGGTGATTCTGTGGCCTGAAGGGAACTAGTAGGTTGTCTAGAAGTAAATTTTCTAGGTCCTACTGATGGTTGAGATTTGGCTTTCTTTAGGATTTTTTCGATGAAAGTCGTTCGCCCAAGGGTCACCGGTCCCTTAGGTTTTTCGGGTTTAGGAGGAATTTTTTTCTGTTTAGGTTTTCTATTCATTAAAAAAAAAACAAGCATTCATTCCTACCTAAAACTTCACTCAATTCTGCTATGAATCTGGCCAATGAACAAGTTTGTTCCTTGCTCGGTACGCAGGTTCTTACCTTCCATTTTTAATACCCAATTCTTCCCTAGCAAAAAAAAATCAAATGTGCATCACTCTCTCTAAATGGCATACACTCTCCCCAGCAATGGCACCAAAATGTTAATGTATAAAAGGTGTCTTTTTAATGCTTATTTATCCTACATTAATCATTAATCCATGTACGATTTTTTATTTCAAGAATGTACTTTGTCTGAGGCTACAATTCAATCTAAGAGTAATGCTTTGCAATATGTAGTATAGTGTTGTAAATCCAAGAGTAAACGGATGCTTGGAAATGAAATCTAACTAGAATGACATGAATTTAAATACTCTAAAATCAAATCATTCACCCAACAATCATCAATCAAGGATGCATAAATGATAACTCTTTCCTTTAGCAACTAATGTAATTGAAATAAAATGAAAACAAGATAATCAATCTGAAAATGAAGGTAGAAATATCCAGATGTCCTTTACAGTTGACGATCTTTCATTAAAACAATTAAATGGAAATGGAAATTGAACTAAATCACTAATGCTGCTGATGAAAGTAAACTAGGCAAGTTCTCAAAAGCAAAACCAACTCTTTGCAGGAATGAAATAGACTATAAACTAATTAACTGAAATGAACAACAAATATGGAATTGAACATCAATAGAAATGAATAGCAAACTCTAACTACTGGAATTGAACAACACTTCTATCTAATGGGTTTGAACAACAAAGCTCTATTAAATAGAAAATCCTATTGAACAACGAACTGAATGGAACAACAAATGGATTGGAATAGCAACTGAAATAGAACAGCAACTGCGGAACAACGTAGCTCTATTAAAGCATAACAAGACAAGTTATTAAGATTCTTATTAAATTAGAAAGGAACGACAATGCAATTCACCAATAAAACACACCAACATTATGAAGCAATTGAGCAGTAAACTATTAAACTTGAAATATGTAATGAAAACAAATGCAAACCGACACACAACGATAATTGAAAGATAATAATACAAACAACAGATGGATCCACCAGGTCCGGGCCCTTAGCCACCAGTGAATCACCGCTGGGCTACTCTAGAGTCAAGAAATGGAATGAAAACTAGATCATGTATTAATCGAGAATAATAGCGTTTACAACAGCCACTCTCTAATCACGAGACTCAATGAGAAATTACAGAGTTACAAAAGGAGTTTCAATAATAATCGTTCCGTCCCCCTGATTTCTACAGGCACTGCCTTTTATAACAATTCGGCGGACAATACAAGAAACAACGATAGAATTTGAACAACGATCCCTTAGGATCGAAATATCTTGAGGGATTCACTCCCTTTTCTTCTTTTAGCTAATTCTAGGTCTTCTTAGGCTGTAGTCGTGCTGTTCCATGCCTTACTTTAGCTGTGCATTCTGATTTCATCCTTTCTGTATGGATACGACCCATTGCTGGAGGAAAAATAGTTATTCCTATTTTAGCTTTGCCTTTCGAATGGTGGTTTCCCACTTCATTTGTTTCCTACTGAGAATAAAAGACAATCTTTAGCTAACTTTCACAATAAACATTAATCCTTGCAATTCTATCATAATCCTTCAATATATCATCTTTCCAAAATAAAAAGAGTTATGTTTAAGGGAAAAAGATAAAGAAATGCATGGTGAATTCATACCTTTTCCAATGCTCAAAAAATTTGTTCAGACGTAAAATTTTAAGGAGATGAGAGTTAAATCTTGAGTTACACATGGTCGAAATGTAATATCCCCAAATTGGGATTGCTAGCAAGGCATGCCTGAAAAATGATTTTTTTTTTCAGAAATGTACGCTACAGAAAACAAGATTAGCCCTTGGATCTCTTATATCTATTAATATAAGATCCAAATCCAAGAGGAAATCAGGAACCAAGAAAACTATGTGAGATAAACAAGCCTCTAACACCTAGAATGGCCAAAAAATGCCCAATAATGGGACTGCAGCAATGTATAAAAATAATAATGAATATGCAGTGTTAAATAATCTCATAGGATGTGTTAAAAACACATAGCAATCAATCCAAGCTACAACAACAAACTGTACTTCATTTTATGACCCAAAAGTTGGGGAAAAACAACATTTTAGGCCCTAAAAAGGTTAACTTTAGAGTTCTGCGTAAAAATAGAGGAAAATTATAGTTGGATCCCTTACAATATGTTATAGGGGAATCACATATCAAATTTAATAAAAAACAAAGCACTCTAGCTATGTTAAACAAATCTCCCCGTCCTGGTATGGTTCAAAAGGGCCCAAATCCCATGACTTAGCTAATGAAGAATTTGCTGAAGCCTTCACAACGTATTTTTCATAGGGTTTATGATATGATATTATGGAAACAACCAATATGGAGTGTATTATATCATATCATGAAGAAAAAAGGAGTATCAGTCTCTTTTACACATTTTATAAGTGACCTGGCAAGGGTTTCATGAAAGTACAAGTGTGAGAATGACAGATCTACAACATATGGATCTGGAAAACATAGTAAACTCCATATTTATAAGAAAATATCTGAATAATACATGAGAGAGAAGAATAATGATGTACAATGCTTTCCAGGAGAAGGGTTGGCCCTTCCTCCAAGGAATAAGCTCAAAAGCAAGGGATCAAACCCTGCTACTGCAGCACTCAGGAAAAGGACGCAGTTACTGTAGATAATTGCATTTTTGAAGATGAGAAATAGTTTGGCCACATGCCAAGATGTTCAATCTGAAGCCCAAACAGCTAATACACTGTTCCAGGAGGATAAAAGACTCACTCACTGAGAAGAGGCACTAGTATGGTCTAGATCTGAATAGATCTAACCTCCACTTGCTGCATCTTAAAAAAAAACCAAACCCTCACTAGATCTGCATTGTAGTTGGAAGTAGAAGCTTGGCTAAATGCCTGATAGTGGATGAGAAATACAAGAATCTTCCAAGAGGCCTCTCAAGGAAAGAGAAGGAATCCTAAACAGGAGATCCTTGTGCTAAACATCACTATTCTCAACTAAACAGCTAGAGAATGAGAAGTGTCTAAGAAGAAAAATATTTTCAATACAATATGTTCAACAACCCCTCTCATGCTGCTCTCCTCTTTTAGTTATAGTATGAAAGCCTTGCAAAACCCTAAACCATCTCAAAAGGTTTAGCTTCTTTCACATTGGAACCCTACAACTAGATCTGCGCTGTTCATCAAGGTAAAATGAATCTGGACAAAACTGTAGATTTGGTCAAGGTTGACCCAGTCTCATAGTTCAAACCCATTCACAGCTGCAAGTGTTTATTTTAAATATCCCAGATTTGTCTCTGTTCACATAGGCATGGATTTATTCATTGTTCTCAGGAGTTTTATATGTCCTCCTTGATTCATTTATTCAATCAACAAAAAATGAAACAAAATTGAATATTCCTCTTAGCTTGGGCTAAGTAGGAATATTACAGTCCTCCCCTCCCACATGTTTCTTTTCCTCAAGAAACTGCAAGGATAGAACTGAAATGGATTGGGAAAAAATCTTCTCCAAAGAAATCATCCATACAAAATGAGTTACCTCCCAACATGGTAACTCCAGAAAATTCTCCTCCACCTTAGATTCCTGCAAAGAAGGTAGGTTGAAAAACTGAACATGGTAGACATAGGTGCCTACCCCATTCTATCCTCCTCTCCACTTAAGATAAGTGTGGAGTTTTTGTTGATCTTGGGCTGCAATGATGTTGCCTTCAAGAGGCGAAATGAAGACTAGACCTCTAAAGATCTCCTCTCCAACTTTGTGAATCAAGCTGGCCCAAACCATTCCATATATGATGGATAGGAAATCATCACCATATGGAATCTCATCAAACTCATGGCCCACCTCATAAAGAAACAAGTGTTTGGCTGTGGTGGCCATATCTCCTTTCATGTTCCCATTAGAACATGCAATGCAGAAATTTTGGGAATCCTCTTTCCAAAAGAGCACATCTAGCCAATGTGTTTCCTCTCCAATCATGCTCCTCACAAAAGAAAGATCAACATCATCAATTGGAACCATGATTAGTATCAAGGAAAATGACATAATGAAGGCTTCATATGGTGCAAGAAGGTACCAACAGTCTCCCATGAAGTTACAGCGCAGTTTTCCAACTGCAGCTTCAGAAAATTACAAGGCAAGTGGTTGCTGGATACATGGTGGTATATGTATGTTATTTAATTTACTAATGAATAGTAGATGGCTTCATACAACAAATGAATATACATGAAGTAATACCACACTTTCCCATGGCCATATAAGAGATTGCTACCTCCATCATACAATTTGGCCCAATGTTGATCATGGAGTTCAATGAAAAGCTCACCCTCTTGTGGAGCAATGCACTGCATAGAAATTGTAAGAATATGTAGATTACTAAATGCAACAACAAGATCCTTACCATGTGCCAAAAGTAGGATCATGATAGGGTCCATGAACAAATTCTCCATAATGATATGACATACTCTCATGAAGAGAAATGAATCATGTGTGGCATGAAGAACCTTCCTCATGTACTTGGAAATACAAGTCAAGAAGAATATATCACAACAATAGATTTCTCCATTCATTACTCCATATTTCTCACCTCCTCCTTGTCCATCAAGTGCACCAAGAGTAGAATGATCCTGGGGACACTCCATCCATAAGTTCATGCTCTAGAGTGACAATGATGTTGGCCTATGCAAATAGGCTCCTGCCAATACATAGCTCCTTTCTTTGACATTTTAATTGTCAAAGACATCTTCCATAATATTGCTACAAAAAAGAAGTCCCTTCCGGAGTGGAATAACTTGCAAATCATCCAAGGCTAAGGGGATAATGCCGTCTCCTCCTCCTGCAACATCATGCAAAGTGTGAGAGCAAATCTGCTCTTGCTCTCCCAAGAACATCCAAAGCAACAAAATATTTTGCTGCTTCCCCATACCTCCATCGTATAAATCATGTGGTGAAAAAATGGTGACTAATATGAAGAGGGTCATATCAACACAATGTGTCCATACTCCTTGCTGCTCAATGATGCAAGTATCCTGCCACACCTCTTTCCTCCACATACCCTTGGAAAGAGGATGATGGCCAAACTCTTTCAAAAGTAACCAACGAGACCAAGCCTCCTACTGCCCTGTATCATAGATTTGCAAGTAGCTTTCCAGCTTCTTGCTCACCATCCACATCCATTCAATCATTTGTGGATGTCTCCACCCATCCTTGATCTTGGTACTCCTCCCATGAGGGCTACCATCCTCCCAAATCAAATTTCTGTCTTTGCATTTCAGGGGATATTGAAATGAAATCTTCACAAGGATCAATTTGATCCCATAAGGACCCAAATAGGTAGTAGAAAAAAACCTTCCATCATGATGTGTAGGGCTCAAGGAATGTCTAACGCAAGCATGAGAGATGTTATCCATCCTAAGATGTCCTCCATCATCTATCTGCTCCTCCTTGAATCTATAAAGATCCAAGTGTGAGAAGGGAAGAATGTCCTCAAACTGTTGAAGAACTTTGCACTTCATGAAATGTTGAAGTGCACCTTTCTATTGGGTGTGGAGCCTGATTATCTTGTTTATTTTGTATCATAGTGTTGGACCGCCTGTAATTAAACGCTGCCTGGGGAGTCCAGGGGGGGAGGTTGCGACTTCATGGAGCCCCACCCTGGCGGGGGGTTTCGGGGGTAGCGCCCCCGAAGCTAAAAACAGATGTAAAATTGCCTTGTAAAAGTATAGTAATTAGTCAATCTGGGCCATTCATTAGGCAGATGATCTGACGGTAGAAGTTATGTTTAGTTTAAGGTTTTTTTCCCTAGAAGGCACCCCCTCTCTTGTATGAGGGTATTGTATTGCGACTGTGTATGGTATGTGTATTCTCGGAGCAAGAAATAGATAGGGAGACTATAAGAGAGAAAATAGGATATTACAGTGGATCTGCTGTAGGTTGTGTCTCTTCATTTTGCTGGATAATAGAAAGGAAGGACTAGTTGTTCGGGGTGGACGTAGCCCAAACTGGGCGAACCACGTATATTTATGTCTCTCTGGTTTTATGTGTTTTGTGTGCTTGTGTTTTCTGCATATTTTATGTGTTCCATTGCTTTGTAATATTTAATTTTCTAACAACTAGTATCAGAGCCGAAGGTCTATTTGGTTGATAAACTTGCAGGAAAGAAGGGTTTCCTGGTTCGAGTGGGAGCAATGGCGGAAGATGGTAAATTTAGGGTCGAGAAATTTAATGGCCAAAATTTCCCACTATGGAAGATGTAGATGGAATATTATTTGTATCAGAAAGCTCTGTACCTACCATTGAGCGGAAAAGCAAAGAAACCGTCGACTATGACAGACGAAGAATGGGATATTCTTGATAAAAAGGCACTCGGAACAATACGTTTGTGCCTCGCGGTGTCGGTAGCCTTACATATTTTGAAGGAAACAAAAACAGAGGGTTTGATTAAGGCATTGGCGAAACTATATGAAAAACCCTCGGCCTCAAACAAGGTATTTCTTATGAAACATTTATTTAATATGAAGATGTCGGAAGGTGGATCTGTTGCAGACCATTTAAATGATTTTAATACAGCTACCAGTCAGTTAAGTTCTGTAGGGGTAAACTTTGATGATGAAGTTAGGGCTCTTTTATTTTTGTGCTCATTACCAGAAAGTTGGAATGGTTTAGTTATGGCCATTAGTAACTCTGTCTCTGGATCTAGTACTTTCAAGTTTGATGATGTTGTCAGTGCTATCCTTAGCGAGGAAATGCGACAGAAAAGCTTCGGTGAGACATCAGGTAATGATTTGAGTGCAAATTCTAGGGGAAGAATAATGGAAAGAGGAAAGAGCACGGGATATCATAGTAAATCAAGGAAAGGTAGATCCAAGTCCAGATCGGGGATAGTGTGATGGAAATGGGGAAAGAAAGGACACCTAAAGAAAGACTGTAGATCTCGGAAGGGAAAATAAGGAGACACACAACAAGAAAACAATCATGAAAAAAATGTGACAGGTGATGTGTTACATGATGCTTTGATTCTTTATTTCAAAAATTTTAATGATTCCTGGGTTGTAGATTCAGGGGCTTCATTCCATGCCACACCTGATAAGAAATATTTTCATGACTATGTTCAAGGAGATTTTGGACAAGTTCATTTAGGTGATGATAAACCCTGTAAAATTGTTGGAATGGGTAAAGTTCTTGTAAAACAACAAAATGGAAACCAATGGCTACTAAAGGAGGTAAGGCATGTTCCAGATCTGAAGAAAAATCTGATTTCAACAGGGCAGTTAGGCGGTGAAGGTTGTGTGACAACTTTCACGGATAAAACTTGGAAGGTCACCAAAGGAGCCCTGGTAATAGAAAAAGGCAAAAAGGTTGGTACATTGTATTTATGCAATGGTATTTCTAACTCTGTTAATGCTTTAACTTCCAAAGGAGCAGATGCAGCATTATGGCATCATAGGCTCAGACACATGAGTGAGAAGGGGATGAATATTCTTCACTCAAGAAATTTTTTGCCGGGTTTGAAGAATGTTGATTTGGATTTCTGTGAGAAATTCATTTATGGAAAACAGAAGAGAGTCAGATTTCTCAGAGTTGGGAAAGAAAAGAAGAGCGAAAAATTAGAGCTTGTGCATACCGATTTATGGGGACCTGCTCAGGTATCATCTCTTGGTGGCTCTCATTATTATGTTACTTTTATTGATGATGCAACTAGAAAAAATTGGATTTATTGTATTCAGAATAAATTTTATGTATTTGATACTTTCAAGAAATGGAAAGCTTTGGTTGAGATTGAGACAAGAAGGAAGTTGAAGTGTCTCAGATCAGACAATGGAGGTGAATATTGCAGCAAAGAGTTTGATAGGTACTGTTCAGAGCATGGAATTAGTAGAGAGAAGACAGTTCCAAGAACACCACAAGAAAATGGTGTGTCAAAAAGGATGAACAGAAAAATCATGGAGCGTGCAAGGTGCATGAGATTGCATGCGGGATTGAATTTACAATTTTGAGTAGATGCTGCAGATATTGCTATTTATCTAATAAATAGAGGGCCTGAAATTTCCTTGGATGGTGGTATTCCAGAGGAAGCATGGATAGGTAAAAAGGTAAAATCCTCTTTTTTAAAGCCTTTTGGTTGTGAGGCCTTTGTCCATATTAATAAAGAAAACATAACCAAGCTTGAGGGAAAATCAAAGAAATGTACCTTTATTAGATATGGTGTTAATGATTTTGGTTATCGCTTATATGATTATGAAAATCACAAAAATCATTAGGAGAAGAGATGTAATATTCAATGAAAAGGTATTGTATAAGAATCAGTTGCAGGAAAATAAACAGGAAAAAGAAAACAAAGAATACACAGTTCTTGATGAGATCACAGAAAAGGTAAAGGTGCCTGAAAATAATAATAATCAAGAGCCACAACAACAAACACCACAATAGCAACAGGCACCTCAAACACTTGAAAGTGGTGTTAGAATATCTACCAAGATAAGTAGACCGCCTGAACGATACTCTCCTTCATTATATTATTTATTGTTGACTGATTCTGGTGAACCTAAATGTTATGAAGAAGCAATGTAGGTTGAGAGCAGGAATAAGTGGGAGCTAGCCATGGAAGAAGAGATGGACTCCTTAATGCATAACCAGACTTGGGACTTAGTCAGGTTGCCTAATATAAAACTACATTGCAAAATAAATGGGTTTACAGGTTGAAGGAAGAAGATGGAGGAAAATAGAGGTACAAAGCTAGACTTGTGGTGAAGGGGTTTACACAGAAGAAAGGTATTGATTTTGATGAAATATTTTATCCTGTTGTTAAGATGACTTCAATCAAAACCATTTTAAGTCTTGTAGCAGCAGAATATTTACATCTTGAACAATTAGATGTAAAGACAACATTTCTGCATGGATATTTGGAGGAAGAGATCTATATGGAGCAACCAGAAGGATATGAGGTCAAAGGAAAAGAAAAATTAGTGTGCAGGTTAAAGAAGAGCTTGTATGGCTTAAAACAGGCTCCAAGGTAGTGGTATCAAAAATTTGACAAGTTTATGTCTGAACAAGGTTATACTAGATGTCACTCTGATCATTGTGTTTATCTGAAAAGGCAAAATGATGGCAGCTATATTATATTGTTATTGTATGTAGATGACATGCTTGTTGCAGGGTCTAACATGCAGGAAATAAATGTGCTCAAAAGAAAATTAGCAAATTCATTTGCAATGAAGGATTTGGGAGCTACAAAACAAATCCTTGGTATGAGGATAACTAGAGACGGGAAAAATCGCAAATTAACACTATATCAGAATGAATACATAGAAAAGGTGTTGAAAATATTTAATATGCAGAATGCAAAACCAGTTAGTACACCTTTTTCTAACCATTTCAAACTTAGTAAGGAGATGTGCCCCAAGACCCAAGAAGAAATGGTTTATATGTCTAAAGTTCCATATGCATTAGCAGTTGGAAGCTTAATGCATGCAATGGTTTGCACAAGGCCTGATATTGTACATGCAGTGGGAGTTGTAAGCAGGTACATGAAAAATCCAGGAAAAGAACATTGGATGGAAGTAAAATGGATTCTCAGATATTTGAGAGGTACCACAAATCAAACATTATGCTTTGGTGGTTCAAACATTGCTCTACAGGGATATGTTGATGCAGATATGGCAGGTGACAGAGATAACAGGAGGAGCACTACAGGGTATGTATTTAATGTAGGTGGAAAAATTGTAAGTTGGGTTTAAAAAATCCAAAGTGTTGTTGCACTTTCAAAAACAGAAGCAGAGTATGTTGCTGCTACATAGGCTAGTAAGGAAATGATTTTGTTACAAAGGTTTATGGATGAATTGGGTAAGAAGCATGATATGGGCAAGTTATACAGTGATAGCCAAAGTTCCATTCATCTTGCAAAGAACTCAAAATTTCATTCTAGGACTAAACACATACAGCTCAAGTACCATTTCATACGGTCAGTATTGGAAGATGGACAGTTGAAGCTAGAAAAGATACACACTAGCCAGAATCCTGCAGATATGCTAACAAAAGTTGTAACTAAGGAGAAACTGAGAATATGCTCAGTTTCAATTGGTCTTCAAGGATGACGATGAAGATGAGAAACAGTAAGGTCCAAAGAGGAGTCATTTTCCAACAAATGAAGCAGCGGTGGAGTTGCTACAATCAGTCTCCAAGCGAGAGATTGTTGGGTGTGGAGCCTGATTATCTTGTTTATTTTGTATCACAGTGTTGGACCCCTGTACCTCAATTGGGCAGAAACGCTGCCTGGGGGGTCCAGGGGGGGGCGACTGTGACTTCATGGAGCCCCCCCTGGTGGGGGGTTTCAGAGGCAGCGCCCCCGAAGCTAAAAACATATGTAAAATTTCCTTGTAAAAGTATAGTAATTTCTAGTCAATCTAGGCCATTCATTAGGCAGATGATCTGACGGTAAAAGTTATGTTTATTTTAGGGTTTTTTTCCCTAGAAGGAACCCCCTCGCTTGTATGAGGGTATTGTATTGTGGCTGTGTATGGTATGTGTATTCTCAAAGCAAGAAACAGATAACGAGACTGTGAGAGAGAATAGAGGATATTACAGTGGATCTGCTGTAGGTTGTGTCTCTTCATTTTGCTGGATAATAGAAAGGAAGGGCTGGTTGTTTGGGCTGGATGTAGCCCAAAATGGGTGAACCACGTATATCTGTGTCTCTCTGGTTTTATGTGTTTTGTGTGCTTGTGTTTTCCGCATATTTTATGTGTTGCATTACTCTGTAATATTTAATTTTCTAACACTTTCATGGGATCTCTTGATGAGACCTCCTCCTCATGCATGGTCTTCCAAAACCAGTGGGGTATTGGATTTTCTGTAAGTAGAAGTCTCTCTCTGAGCTGTGGCATGCTCATTGAGAAAGTGTCATCTAGAGAGGAGAAAATGTTTCTCATCTCAAGATGTCTACCCCTTGTCTCCATTGCTTCCTGAATGAAGCTGACATCTGATTGTTCCCATGAGGAATGGGTCCTCTTTTCTTCCCTGCTGCTCTTGGACAGTGCAATGCAACTCTGCTGCTCTAAATTAGCAGTAAGTGATGATTCTGGGTCATGCATCAACAGATTTCCACAACCCTAAAAAAGGTTTGCTGCAATAATAGAAGGTGGAAACTCAATCATACCTTGATAGGCTTTGGGAACATCTTGTATGGCTACAAGAGTTCCTTCTTCTATGATGTTGACTCCCTCAACTACAGGTGTTGAATATTGTCATAGTGATGGTACAAATCTCCTCAAGAGATAGTGAGGGCTTCTCTTCCTCAAATCTCTTGATCACCTTTTGAGTGAAATCTACAAAAGAGGATACTTTTGCATGTCTCACATGGCTGAACCACCAATTGCTTGCTTCACCCTTCAGGTGCAACGCTGCAATCTCCATTGCTTCTCTCTCTGCCACTGGATTTAGTAGGAAAAATTTACTAAGTCTTCTTGCCCAAGCTTTGGCTGCAGATGTCCCATCAAAAGTGGACAATATAAATCTATTGCCCTTGATCTCTCCCTTGCTGTAGGGTCTCCTCCCTTCCTTCATTTGAATGAACTGTGGGAAGGCTAGAGTCTCCTTGAAGGCTCTAGGTTGAGACTTGTAATCAACAAGGTACTCACTCAGGATCTTATGATCCAAGTGTCCTCCATGCTTCTTGTCTTCTGCTTTGTGAGAGTAGGAAGTGCATGGTCCTTCCTCTTCTCCTTCTTCTATCTTCTTGACCTCCTTGGAGAGGTCCTTTATGGATATAAAAAATGATCAGATCAGGCTCATTCTTTTCATCATTTTGATCTCTATCTTGAGACTCACAGGCTGAGCCAAGAAAGATGCTCTGATACCACTGTAATATCCCCAAATTGGGATTGCTAGCAAGGCATGCCTGAAAAATGCATTTTTTAGGAATGTATGCAACACCAAATAAGATTAGCCCTTGTATATCTTATATCTATTAATCTAAGATCCAAATCCAAGAGGAAATCATAAACCAAGCAAACTAGGTGAGATAAACAAGCCTCTCACACCTAGAATGGTAGGAAAATGCCCAATAATGGGACTGCAACAATGTATAATCACAATAATGGATATTTAGCATTAAATAAGCTCATATGATGTGTTAAAAACACATAGCCATCAATCCAAGCTACATCATCAAACTGTACTTCATTTTATGACCCAAAAGTTGGGGAAAAACAACATTTTAGGCCCTAAAAAGGTTAACTTCAGAGATTTGTGTAAAAAAAAAGGAAAATGACAATTATATCCCTTATAATATGTTATAGGGGACTCACATATCGAATTTAATTAAAAAAAAGCACTATAGCTATGTTAAAAAGATCTCTCTATCTCGGTATGGTTCAAAAGGGCCCAAAGCCCATGACTTAGCTAATGCAGAATTTGCTGAAGCCTTCACAACGTATTTTTCAGAGGGTTTATAATAAAATATTATGGAAATAGCCAATATGGAGTTTATTATATCATATCATGAGGAAAAAATGAGTATTAGTCTCTTTTACACATTTTATAAGTGACTTGACAAGGGTTTCATGAAAGTACAAGTGTGAGAATGATAGGTCTGCAGAATATGGATCTGGAAAATGCAGTACACTACAAATTTATAATAAAATAGCTGAATAATACATGAGAGAGAAGAATAATGATGTACAATTCTTTCCGAGAGAAGGGTTGGCCCTTCCTCCAAGGAATAAGCTCAAAAGCAAGGGATCAAACCCTGCTACTGCAACACTCAAGAAAAGGAAATAGTTTGGCCACATGCCAAGATGTTTAATCTGAAGCCCAAACTGCTAATACACTCTTCCAGGAGGATAAAAGACTCACTCACTAAGAAGAGGCACTAGTATGGTCTAGATCTGAATAGATCTAGCCTCCACTTGCTGCATCTTACAAAAACAACCAAACCCTCACTGGATCTGCGTTTTAGTTGGAAGTAGAATCTTGGCCAAATTCCTGATAGTGGATGAGAAATACAAGACTCTTCCAAGAGGCCTCTCAAGGAAAGAGAAGGAATCCTAAACAGGAGATCCTTGTGCTAAACAACACTATTCTCAGCTAAACAACTAGAGAATGAGAAGTGTCTAAGTAGACAAATCTTTTCAATACAATATGTTCAACAACCCTCTCATGCTGCTCTCCTCTTTCATTTATAGGATGAAAGCCTTGCAAAACCCTAAACCATCTCAAAAGGTTTAGCTTCTTTCACATTGGAACCCTCCAACTAGATCTGCACTGTTCATCAAGGTACACGGAATCTGGACAACACTGTAGATTTGGTCAAGGTTGACCCAGTCTCATAGTTCAAACCCATTCACACCTGCAAGTGTATATTTTAAATAGCCCAGATTTGTCTCCGTTCACATAGGCATGGATTTATTCATTGTTCTCAGGAGTTTTACATGTCCTCCTTGATTCATTTATTCAATCAACAGAAAATGAAACAAAATTGAATATTCCACTTAGCTTGGGCTAAGTAGGAATATTACACGAAATTTCAAGTTTTAGTTTTTTACAATTTTAGGGATATGGTTTATGGAAGTTATGGTTTGTGATTAATCTTCAAATTAATTTTCAGTAATCATTTTTATTTTCTCTATAACTTATTTTGTGAGAGGTTTCAAAGAGAATTTTTTTGAGAAGAATAAGCAGAAATAGATATTTATGAATGGTCAAAATTTTGAATTTTAGTTTGCTATGATTTCAAATACATAATAAATTATTCGTGTCATTTTGATATGCTCATTGTAATTTTTTTTTTTAATTTATTTTTATAATATAGCTATTTTCGACTGAATTTTTTGATACATTTTGAAGCATCTTAGATAATATTTTTAGAATAATGTATAAAAATTTGTATAGATGGTACATTGTACAATTTTTCTATTTTTGAAAGGTTTTAAAAATTGTTAAGTTTTGGAAAAGTTATCATAACATTCTTGTGACATCAATTTTGGTTAGACTTAGTTGGAATGACATATTCTGAAATAGGATTTTAAAGGTTTTTCAACTTCAAACTATCATATCTTTCGAGTGTGGTGTATTTTTTAGGCGATTCAAAATCCATTGAAAGTGAAAACATTGAAACAACATATTCTCAATGAGGTTTATGCATGTTTATTTATTTATTTAAGATGCTTCAAAATGTCTCAAAAAATTCAATGTCAAAAATATCTATATTAAAAAAATCACAATGAGCCTACCAAAATGACTCAAATAAAATATATTTCAGATACATTCACAAACTCTAACTTCCATTGATTATATCTCTGAAATTGTAACAAACTAGAATTTAAAATTTTGACCACTTGTGAATATATATTTCTTGTCAATTTTCTCAAAATTCTTCTCTGTGAAACCTCCCGGAAGACAAGTTATAGAAAAAAAAAGAATGAATATTGAAAATTAATTTGAATATTAGTCATAAACCATGACTTTCGTAATCCATATCCCTACTTTTATAACAAACCAAAACTTGAAATTGTGACTATGTGTAATTCAATATTTAATTCTTGTTTCCTTAAAATTTCTCTGAAAAAATTATAGCAACATCAAGATGACTTGTTTGAAACTAATTTTAATACCAATAACAAACCCTATTTTTTATGAAATATATCTTCATAAGTATAGTGAATCATAATTTAAATTTGTACCATTTGTAATTCTATATTTTATTTTGATATTTCGTTATAAATTTGGCTCAATTTTCATGAGTTACAAAAATTAACACATTCTGCATCCTTGTCAACATTCTGTAGCTGAATTTAAGGTTCAATTATACTTTGTGGAACAAATATAAAATCGAGGATATGGATAGGTGCCAAATGACATCTACATGGTATTCCACCTATTGGGTGTCAGAAAAGTTCAATGATTGATAGTGCATGAACCAAAATTCCAGACTATTTGGTAGCAGATTAGAATATCAAGCGAGTGTGTTAAATATTCAAGGAAGGAAGAATCAATTGAATTATGATGTGTCTAACGTTAAATATTTCTATGATTCAGTTTCTTTACAAAAAATGATAGAAATTATAGTTTAAATAGAAATTAAAGACTTGTTGTCTTTCACCGATGCAATTTCTAGCATTTGATTTTTCTGTTGAAAAATATAGGGGCAACAAGTGTAGGTGATTTCTCTTCTTTGATAACTACATGTGATGTATTTTTACTTATTTAGGTTAGATTATTTTTTCACTTGTTTATTATTAGTGTTATTATTTATCAAACAACTACCAAACCATAAAAAACAATAAGACAAAGGACACAAGATGTAGGCGATTAGCCAAGGCTAAAACCTCTCCAATCTGAGAGGAAAACCCATGAGAAATCTTCTTCTTATATAATCTTCAATTGAAGAATTCCAAGACCTAGACCCTTGAAAAAATGGCCCCTCCAAGGCAAAGTCAACCCTTGCTTGAAGATGTAGCAAATTCTCCTTATTTTCATCACCCTCAATCCTGCAACTGAAGTATGATATTAGCTGCCTCTACCTCTGCAATTTCGGCTACCTATAGTTGACTGCAACTTTCCTCGTGTGACTGAATTAGGCTTATTTTAGTCCTCCTTCTTCGCTTGAATTAGGGTTACTTGCCTTAAGAATTCGACCTTTAATGCAGATCTCTCTCTTACCTTGATTAGACCCTCCTTTGATGACTGTAATTAGGTATTTACTTCATAGATACAAACCGTAATCTCCTTGCACGTGTGAAAAAAAAGTGACCCAAAACATATCTGCAATTGCTTCGTTCTTCCTTCGATCTTTTTATTTTCTTGTTCGCTTGAATGATAGGATTATTCTTCACCCTTTTTCTCTAACTCCTTGTGTGTTTGGTGGTGTCTCTATAATGAGGCTGAGTACTTCTTTATATAGTCATATTCCCATGTAAATAAGTTGAATTGATTGGATCCTAGGCCGACATGTCATCTTGGTGTATGATCATTGCTCCATTTTAAGTACGACTTGCTAGAAGTGCTTGAGCTTGGTCTTGGAGGGTGTTTTGATGCTTATAATGACTCAAATACATATGTAACATGCCCAATAAGGGTCTCTCATACATGAAAAATACTCAATTTACTTTATGAGTCAATGACCAATCCTTAGAGCTCACAATGGGAGCTTGAACTACAAAAATAAATTTACTTGAGCATGAAACCCATGCCTCAAGCATAACAAAATAATTTTATTTTCCTTTCTTTACATAAAATCATAATTACATATGTCATTATGAATACCAAACCTAGTTACATATTTGAACACTCCCTCTTAACTAGGGATTTATTCATAATCCATATGAGATACATTCTCAATATGAAGAATTCTCATAAGAAGAGTTAGATTGGTAACCCATCTGTTTAGCATAATATCATCCAACATTTTCACATAGAAAGGCCTTGACTATCTTCTCTATCTCTCCACAATATTAGAGCATAATGCTGGTGAGTCCAATGGTTTCTGAACACCCTCATCATTGTCTCTCTTGGAACATACCCCACCCAGGTCGTCTCAAAATATGTTCCACCGGGACTATTCTTATCTTCGATTCCCAATCCTCAAAGAATATCAGTCATCTATGACTACTCTTATCTTGGATCCCTAACACATTCTCAAAGAGCATTAGATGCTATATGCTTACCCAATCCTCCATTCTATCTTCCTAAGTAAAGACAAGAATGATGTGTCTATCTCTCCCTAATAAATAGGAAGGATATATCCATTCTAATGAAGGAATGTACCCATTCCTATAAATAGAATGTATCCAATCTCCCTCTTAATTAGGGACTTGACCAAACTACCTCTTGAACAGGGAATTTCTTCCAAAAACTCTTTAGGTGGAGATCATGGGACAAACAACTACTTGTATGTATCCCTCCTTCGATGTTATGGATTTCTTCTTCTTTATGGAGCATACATCATTTTGGGACAGCTTCATAAGGCACAAACCATCCATCACTTTCGTTCATGAATCATGTCAATAATTTACTCCTTATTTCATCAGAGATTGATCCATTAGTCCATATATGGCATTCCTTCATACGTTGTTGCCTATTTCATGTCATGTTTTTCTTCAGGATCTTTCAATACCACATGAATATCAGTTGTATATGACATCTACAATCCTTCCCTTAGTATCCTTGTATAAGCCCATCCATATATTGTTCAAAATTAGAAAATGAGAATTACCTTTGTGATGGTATTTCATCATGACATCTCTTTGATTGCATCAACATCTTGCATACATATTGACACATCTCCAAAAGGATATACAATGTCAAGGGTCTCTTTCTTTTTCAGACTTCATCAGGATCTTCATATCTTTCCCATGGCAATATCATAGTTAAGTATTTTAGTACTTGGATGTGGATTTCCTTCTTCATAGTTGCATTATTCACAATCTCTTTCTTTCTCTTTATTCAGATTTTACTTTTCAGAATATCTCAGTCATAGTTCCTTTATTTCCTCAACCACATCATATTCCATATGAGGACATATTATGTTGATTTCATCTAGTTAATATGTGAATCATGCCTTCATGCATTATTTTAATGAAATAGATCATTTTCCTTGATCACGACCATTAGGTAGAGCACAAATTATTACTATCTTCAACTATATAATGAAAAATTGACTCATTGAACATATGCATACATACCTATTTTTATTCTTTTGGTCATCTAGACTTCCTTAAATAGTTTTCTATCCTTGATTGATAGTGCTTCAATCATATTGTAGAAATTTAATTTGTAGATATGAAACTGCTCATGTAATTTACTAAAACAGAAGACCCAAATATACTCTACCCATTTGCGGAATTCCATTCATGATCGCGAGCAAAAATCATACACGTGCATCAATATTAAACACACATACACAAATATTTATCTAGGGGAAAGCAACTGCTCAAAAACCCTTCCTATTTGTATTGCATTAATCAAATAATAGAGATGAAATACAATGCTTTCTCAAGCCTAAGAAACCCTTGCAAGTGTATAGTCTATCTCTCTGCCTCACTGACTGACTCTGGCAAATAATTAGCCAAATTTCCTGTCCTCCAAGCTCCTATTTCCTTGGACTGTTCATTGAGGAATTAAGCCCCTATTTGTTACATAGTAATTTTCCACCCTGCTCACTTCCCATCCCTGATCCTGAAGTACCCTGTGATGAATCCTGTGCATTATATCCAACTAGGAAAAATACATAGAGACATCCTATATAGACTAAAATAACTCTATCTGGAAAGATCATTGAAGAAACTTAGCTAAAACCCTAAATTTTTGGGCCAGTGCACTTCTCTAGTTGCCTGCCTGTGTTGATGGTAGGTTGAAAATTCTAGCCTAGCGTTGTTGGATCTCTTTTGACTGAGAAAAAAAATGCTGAACCCTTTCTGGCAGTGTTTCTTGAAATGGAGGAGAAGGTTCGACCTCTAGAATATTTTAGGATGGCGAGCTGAATGTTATTGAGTGGAGATAGGTTCGAGCTCTCTCATTTTGATATTTTTATCTTATCCATGGGGTATTATCCCTTGAAAAGTGGGCCTTTCTCCTCATTTAATGGGCTCCTAAATCCCTCTCCGTTCCTATAAATTGATCCCCATCCTTCTACTACTGGTTGGTCATTGTTAAGCTAGTCTGATCATTCATTTTCCTTTGCATCCCTATATTGTGATAAAACCTAAGATATCCGGGAGAAGGAGTGCTTTAAGAGCTTCGGTGAAGGACTCAAACATCACCAAAGGGAGGCCTCCAACATCAAGGCCATGATTGTAAGCTCTCTCTTTCATATTTATTAATAAAACATCTGGTTTTTTCTTTCTATATTTGTATAATATTTTACACAAATATTTTAGTGTTCCTTGATATGTTAGATAACTGATATTCAATGTATGTTTTGTATTGGATTGCATTTTCTATTGTCATTGTTGGGATAATATGATCATTCATTTTCCTTTGCATCAATGTATTGTGATAATTCCTAAGCTATCCTGGAGAAGGAGTGCTTTAAGAGCTTTGGTGAAGGACTCAAACATCACCAAAGAGAGTCCTCCAACATCAAGGCCATGACTGTAAGCTCTCTCTTTCATATTGATTAATAAAACATCTAGTGTTTTTTTTTTCCATATTTGTCTAATCTTTTAAACAAATAGTTTAATGTTACTTGATTTGTTAGATTGCTGATATTCAATGTATGTTTTGTATTGGATTACATTTGCTGTTGTCTCTTGATCTCCTGCAGGTAATTGTACGCCACTAGTAGTGAGGAGCGAGCTTGAGGGACTTTGGATTGAGGCCATCATCAAAGGATTCGAGCATAGCATCAGAAAGAGGTAGACTTATTTCCTTTCTCAGCTTGTTTTCAATATTAGCTAAGAAAAATTGCATTAGATAGTCTCATAAGTTGCTAGGCCCACTCTAGGGATAGAGAGATCACCTATGTATGTAGAGGTGCTTTATCTTCACAACAGAATTGGCGACTCCACTAGGGAGATTTAACCTCTTTTTCTTCCCTTTTCCGGGTTGATTTTTGATCAATTTGAATGATAATTGCGATCCAAGCCTGCTTAGGGCTCTATATGTATGCATAGGATTAGATAGTTATTTCAATGTGTCAGGTCTGGTTTTAGTGTGAAACTATTTTTTATTTTTCCTTGTTTTTAGCGCTCAACGTGTTTTCTGAATGACCTCCTGCCATTTTGTTTGGTTTGTTTGTGTTGTTTAAATTGGTGGTTTTTTATCTTTGACTTGGTTGTGGTTAGAGTGAAGTTAAAACCTTTTCTAGGTATTCTTGGTCAATTATCCTTCACTTGTCACTTGCGTTTATCGTAAGAGAGTTAACTGGCTCTGTTTTAGAGTTCTATTCCATTCAGTTTGAACATCGTCGAACATTGCTTCTGGCTTGTTTTGAAGATGTTTTTGTTTGCACTGGTCATCATTGCACTTAGAGATCACCTTCAATTAAGTGTAAAACATAAGATAATGATTGTTTAATTTACAAGTTTGGAAGAGCATGTCCTATCTAGTTTCCGAATTCAGAAGAGTAAATCGAAGGTGATTTTCATTTTGAAAATTTGATTTTTTTTGTTTTTCGTCGTTTTGAAAAATAGTGAAAGTGATTTTCATTCGTGCATTTTTTTGAAGTGATCTTGTTTTCCATTCTATAGAAAGAAAAGTGAAAAGAGTTCTTTTGCATTTTTTTTCTAGTAAGTTTTCATCTTGAGGAATAGTGAAAGTGAATTCGAATTTAAAAGTTTCATTTCAATAATTTTGAAATAGTTGGGGGGCATCATTGTTTGTTGCATTAATTTAACTCTTGTTTTCACTTCTTCTCATTAGTTTAGAATTCATCAAAATGGAAAGAATCTCTTTTAGCATTTAGCTACATTATAGGGTTCAGGTGACATCGATATTGAGCATAAAAATAATATTTAACTGAAGATAAACATTAAAATTTATCCAATTAACCTTAAGGAGCATCTGAAATTAATGAAAACATCTAGAGGTCTAGGTTAGAGACGTGTTCCACTATCATTAAGCATAGGCGATGTCACTAAAAATCTGTGTTACCTTCCGGAGGTGAAACCCTGTCCCATGTATGGAAATATATAGGACTATACTCCACGTGTGAAAAGTATAAGGGGATGATCTCATCATACTGTTACACATTAGACAACACTACTATAGAATGGACTCCCACGCATCGTCAAGTATATATGGGGAGACACCATTAGGTTGCAAGCCTCCCATAGGTAAACGAGCCGGTCGCTTTGTAGACGTGATACACCAAACACAACATTCAGGGAGGATAGTTGTATTATGTTAATTCCTTGCTAATTTCTTCTATCATTTATCACGAAGGTGTATATTGTAGTTCACAGATACCTAGTAATCCTTTATTCATAGTTCACCTTTTTTTTTTTAATTTCTAAAAATCAATTGCCCGCAATAACAGCTCACCTATGAAGTTCTCCAACCTCATCTTTGCCTGGTTAATTGTAATTTTTTTACTCAAAGTTGATTCACCTTTTATTTATTTGATCTTTCCTTAAAGGTCATCATGGCTGAATCGTCAGATTCACCTCCTTCCTCTTCTGAAGGATCTCAAGACCCTCCTCCTGAGGTCCCCCAATTTCCAGTTGGACCCCTTGAATCTCAAGGCACTGAACTTGGAATTTTAATAAGTGTGCAACCTATTTTATCACAACCACCACCCAAAATTTTTCTTTTGTCATCATATGAGGATCCTGAGCCGAAAATTCCTGAACCGTCTGCACAGTTTACAGCCTTTCCTCCAAATATTCTCTTCGATCCATTAGTGGTATCACCTCAACATGCTTATAATCCTTTTGACGAACCTGAAGTTCCCCTTGCTACTTCTCCAGTAGCATCTCGCACTACTATCCGTTTGTTTTTTCCTCCTGAAATGACATCTAATGTTGATGATATTCCATTCGTGAGTGCTCCTTAAAGCACTTCACAGGAAAAAACTGCAACTCACATTCTGGAAGACATCTCATCCATGTTTCCTCCTGAAGGCTACCTTTACATCACCACTCCTCAAGATAGATGAAGTGGGATGGGAATACCCTCTAGTCAAGTCCCATCTTCACTTCCTAATGGGTATACCTCTCTTGGAAGCCTTGTTTTAGGATCTTTTGGAGCCACACCTTTATTTTTGGATCCCGTTTGGTCAACGGGCGTTCACCCATATTCTGGCCCATTCATTTCGAATATGGTTGTCGTATCTGAACCTGTTGTTCGACCTACAATGACTATAGGTCAAATGAATATTTCAATAGGATCCTCTACCCCCTTTTTTCTATATATGATTACTGCGGTTCCACAATTGAGTGGAAAATCTATGGTTTTGTCCATGCCTGGGGGGCAGTATAATCCTCTTTTTGCGCCTGCCCTTTGGAGTGGGGGACATCTGAACTCTAGACTTGTTTTGAGGGCAGGACAACCCAACACTAGTCTAGGTGGAGCATTGCTTTCACAACCAAAAAATAATGTCATAGGAACTTCTCCATAAAGTGTTCAACCTACTTCATCTCATTTTTTTTATCAACAACCCCACATTCAGTATTATCAGGTTCAACAACCCCATATCCAACAAACGAACGTACAATATCGTATGTTCAACAACCCAATATACCCTATCAATATGTTCAACAATCGAATATTTAGTATCAGTATGTTCCTCGACCAAACGTATCACAAAAGTATGTCCAACAATCCCAACATCCAGTGGGTACTATTGTGACTAACCCTCAATTTGGTCCTCAAACCCAAATTGGTCTGAACATCCCTTTGGGGAAACCTGGTGCTCACCACAATCAATCTGATGTCCAATACCAGCAAATTCCTCAGGGTTAGTACCAACAACCCCATCCTGGGCCTCAACTTGGTACTCAATATCAGGAGATCCCTCAGTACTAGAAGACCAGACTGGGACCTCAAGCTAGACCTTATGTTCAACAAGGACCTCAGGCTAGACCCTATGTATAGCAAGGACCACAATTCAAACCTAGTAGGGGCCTTATAAATAACTCCAACAGGATCCCTACGTTCAAAAACAACTGCAATAAGGTCCTTACCAAAAATAGGGGCATGAAGTGTATCAAGGTTAAAATATTCCCTATTAGGGGAATAACACATATCAACTAGGTTGGAACCCTCAGATGGGTAAATTCCAAAGGCCGTTTCCTCCTCACCATCCTCCCTTGCCATTTTTGGCTACGTTGGAACTGTTAGATGTATCTAAGCTTAAAAATGACCCCATCCAACATATGGTGCATTAGCCGCCAGTTCTGACCAAAATTACAAGATATTGTTCAAAGTTAGAAGGAAAATCTTAGGAAGACCCCCAAGCCCATGTCATGACATACCACTTATGGTGCTCTTCCAACTCTTGGGTTGACGATTCAATTCGTCTACATATTTTCCAGTGCACTTTGATAGGTGCCACGACCAAATGGTATATTGAACTCCATCGAGGTGTCTTCGTCAATTTTAACACCTTGGCCATGGCCTTCCTCACTCACTTCCAAATACCTGCCCAATATGATATTGACACCCACCTTATCACATATTTGAAGTAGTCAACTGATACCCATATTTCAGCCCACATTCATGAATGGAGGTGCAGATGTCGCCTCATCAAATTTGATATCATCGATTGGTTGTTGACCAAATGGTTCACTAAATCTTTTTTTTTTCCAAAATTACGAAAGATATAGCTATGGGTGGTTGTGTGACTGAAGAAGAAGTCATCGGCCGAGCTCAACATATAGATTTGGTTTATTCCCAATCTGGAAATCTGTATGAGCTCCTACCTGACGCACCATGACCTTCAACCGGTTTGAAAACATCTCAACCTCATACCACACCTTTTATTGATGGAATTAGTGGGTTAGTGGCCCATGCTAAGAGTAATGCACCCAAGGCTTCCTCGAAGTCTAAGTCTGCTGCTGCCACTGCACCCTCCAATCCTTCCAATAACCAGAAGAATCTCATAAAACGTCTGAGGTAAATGATAGATTGGAGGTTTCTGTGGTGTAGATTTTCAGATGCAAAATCAGAATATCCACAGTCTTCATTTTTAGTCTACATTTCAAGTCTAAATAAAGACTCATCTTCAGGAAAAACTTGCTAAGAAGATAATAGATTAGGGTAAATAAATAGAGGAAAGAAAGAGATGAAAGAGTCGACCAGTTCTTAATTTTATGAGCTGGTCAAATGCCCTGTGGTTATGCTAGTTATGCAATTTATGTTTGATGAGAGCAAAGGTTGGTGTAAGATTAGAATCACGACAGTGTTTCAGGAACGGAAGATCTTCTTATCTTCTTTGAATTTTTATCCTTGTTTTTTCGAGATTATGAATCTCAATCCATGTATCCCTTTCGTACAAGGTAGCAATGATAGATTGGAAGTGGGACATGAATAAATTCTAGTCAAGTACCATATTCACTTCCTAATGGGTATAACTCCATCATTGCTACCCTGTATGGATAGGATATATGGATTGAGATTCATAATCTCGACAAAACAAGGATAAAAATTCAAAGAAGAGAAGCAGATCTTTCATTCCTGAAACACTGTCGTGATTCTAATATTACACCAACCTTCACTCTCATCAAACATAAATTGCATAACCAACATAACCACAGGGCATTTGACTGGCTCATAAAATTAAGAACTGGTCGAATCTTTCAGCCCTTTCTTTCCTCTATTTATTTACCCTAATCTATTCTCTTCTTAGCAGGTTTCTCTTGAATATGAGTATTGATTTAGACTCGAAATGTAGAATAAAAATGAAGACTGTGGATATTCCGAGTTTTGCGTCTGAGGTAAATGTTGTCCAAGCTACCAAAATAGAAAAATCCTCAAAAGGTAAGAAAAAGGGCAAAGGAAAACCTGAATCCGATAACCCTAAACATGATTCCAATAAGTCATCTATTGACGACACTTCCAAACACAAGCCTAAGTATCCTTGTTTGATATGTGATGATGACCATTACACCAAGGATTGTCCTCGTCATGCTAAAGTTTCCCGTCTCTTGAAGGGCACGCCCGAGACTCCTAATGTCTTGAAAAATCCATTTCCCTCTCAGTAGACACATATGCTTGATCAAACCTATACGTCCAAAACTCCCAAGTTTTTATGGCTGGCACATAACCTATTTTTGTCACCACATGATTGAAATATTAACCGAATCCATTGAAATCTCCTATGGAACAGGATGCCACAAATAACCCTTCCTCTTCCATACCCCCTTGTTCTGGTCCTCTCCAAATTGAGAGACCTGGTAGTGATTCCATTATCCGACCACCTCCAAAGGGTTTTATTCAAAAGTTTCTTATCATTTGAACGCAAGAGCTACTAAACACTATAATATTGTATAGGATTTAGCTCAAGCACCTTTTGTGACGTCAGCATTGGAAGTCCTTCATTCGTGTCCATCACAACGGAAGGATTGATCCGATGGCTTCCAAGCTCATTACTTTCGATCTTGAGAACTTTGTTCCTCATCTCCTATATCAGTTGGATTTTCTGATTCAAGTCACCGTAATGGGGAAAAACATTCATAGGACTATTATTGATGAAGGCACCTTGACCTGCATCATGTCTATCGCTTTTTGGAAATCCATTGGATTTCCTCCATTGAGTCAGTCCTCGAACACTTTGGAAGCTTTCGATGGCAGAGGTTCTCAGCCATATGATATTCTCAAATCTTTGCCCATCCTCTTGGAGGGAAAGATAGTGAACTTGGAAGTGGAGGTGGTGGATGCCAACCTAAATTACAACCTCCTTCTTAGATGCAGCTAGAACCATGCGATGATTTGTGTGGTCTCCACCCTCTTCCGTGTTCTCTGCTTTCCTCATTAAGGGAAGATTGTGACTGTCGATCAACTCGCTTTCTTTTCCTATGATTATTCAACTAGAAAAATTCCATATGTTGGGAATACCTCTACCCCTATGAGAACATTGGGCCGAGCCTTTTCAAGGACTCATCCCTTATGGGAATGTTTCCACTCTCGCCTCCTAATGTCACCACTATCAACATGATATCATCTGGTCATAATCCATGGAATGTTCCTAGTCCTGACTAGCTTGAAATATTTTGTGACGTTATGCCTCTTAGCCCCACAGAAAAAATGCATCAGAGCATTCTTTTGGCTTCTGAGGCTGTTTCCAAAACCAACGAAAAATTGGTTTCATCCTTGGACACTTATGTGCAGTCTCCCTGGTTTGGTTCTTGGGATTTAGATGATCCCTTGAAGGAGACATTCCCCACCGACGAGAATATCGTGGAGGTTTTCTCTTGAAGAAACTCCATGGGTTGATGGCCATCATTATTCCTCGATTCTCCCAAGCCTAGGTGAGATATCCA
The DNA here is from genome assembly GCA_034641835.2 of Pinus albicaulis. Taxonomy (NCBI): domain Eukaryota; kingdom Viridiplantae; phylum Streptophyta; class Pinopsida; order Pinales; family Pinaceae; genus Pinus; species Pinus albicaulis. The sequence continues at coordinate 493,672,173 of CM076577.1, forward strand.
CTTGTCTTGAATCCTGTGTTTAGTCTAAATCGAATGGCTCGCTTCATAATCCAATTTTGATTCATGAAGTGTTGTCTAGAGGAAATATGGGGAATATTTCTGCTACCATTCCAATCGACATCTTGGTCAAACAAGAGATTATTAAGAATGTTTATATTGGTGCATCTTGTTCTCTTGATGAGGTCAAGATTTACACCGAGATTTTTAAGAAATTATGCGATGTATTTGCATGGTATTATGAGGAAATTCCTAGCATAGATCCTAGTATTGTAGTGCACGAAATCCATACATATCCAGAATTATAGCCTGTTCACTAACAGATTCGTCCCATGCACCCATGAAAGGCTGCTTCCATAAAGGGAGAGGTTGAAAAAATTCTCATGATTGGTTACATCTATCCCATACCATTGACGGAATGGGTCTCCAATATTTTTCCCATTACTAAGAAACAAGGGACTATCTAGGTTAGTGTTGACTATTGTGATTTCAATCGAGCATGTCCTAAAGATAATTACCCCACTCCCTTTATAGATAAAATCATTGGCAAATGTGCTAGGAGTGAGATATTTTATTTCGTGGACAATTTTTCTGGATATAACTAGATCAACATCGCTTCAAATGATCAACATAAAACCACTTTTATCTGTCAGTGAGGAAAATTTTCCTATAAGAATGATTAGGAGCTCAAATCTGAGCTTGGGGAAAAAGCTCAAAAATTAAAGTGCTCAAATTGATCTGGAACCTAAGCAACGGGATAAGCCTCGGAAATATGATCCCAACACTGCAAACGGTTCAAAAAACGGACACCGTATGAAAAATTTATTGCACTTTTAGTGGAGTGGGTCCGGCGGAGCACGGAGGGGCCAACCCTCCTCCCATGGAACCTCATCATATGACCAGTGTGGGAGCTTAATGATTAAGAGCGCTTAAGGAGCCTAATCTCAAGTTTAATATTTAATTAAGCTTCATTTAAGTGGAGTTTAATATGGCAGAGATTCTGGAGACGCTCCCAAATTTAGGTGGACTTCCACTTTTAGTGGAGTTAACTGGCAGTTGCCCCACATTTAGTGGAGGAAATTGGGGCAAAGTTGTTTTGGTCATAAATTTCTCATTACTCAACCTTTTGGAACGAATTTTTTTTTTGATTTCGTATGTTCTCAGCCTTTTGAACTCAATGGCACAGGTTTTAGAGCCATTGGAGCTCATTTTCGACCTGTTTAGCTTCGGAGAAGCTTTTTGAGCCACTAGGGCCATTTTGGGTTTTGAGTTGGGTTGAGCTGTGGGTAACCTTTTTTGGTGAACCAAAAGTCATTTTCGACTATTTCCTGCATTCCAGAGCCATTGGAATAGGTCTTAGATCTGTTTGAAGATTTTCAGAGGCCGAAAACCTTTAGGAGAGTTTTCAGGGCCACTAGGGCCATTTTGGGTTTGGAGCTATTTGGAGTTGTGGTTATCAGTTGGAGGTGAACCAAAGATCTATTTCAGATTATTTCAACCTTCTGAAGCCATTGGAAGAGGTTTTAGAGGCATTTGAGGACTTTTACAGCCCAAAAAGTTGCATAGAAGTTCAAATCACCAATAGGACATTGATGAAGAAATCACTGTTTATGGTAATCTTTCACTGTTTAGTGAATTTGAAAAGGCATTCTTAGCTTTTTCATACCTTCTGAATCAATTTATATATTCAGATTTTTCTATTGAGACACTTATAATCTTGTATTTCATTTTAGAGCTTTTAATACAAGAGGACAAGCCCATTTTGGGAGGCTTGATCCAGGAGATGTAGCCCAAGAGTTGGGGTGAACTCCTATATCATATTGCTGTTGTGTTTTGAAATTATATTGCTGAATATTGTTGCTGATTCCCATGTTAAGTTTCAGCAAAAACAATTACACTTAAGATACATAAACAGTGAAAAGACATACACCATTTGCAAGCTAAATTTCCACATAACATTAAGTTTAAAGCAAGATTATTTTAATTAAATCTCAGTGATTACTTCTATATTTTCTTTAGGCAGAGTATGTAAGAGGGCCAGGTAGCCTCTGGATTCATCCTTTCTTTGAAAGATGAAATATCCGGTAAATGCCCCTACAGTCAATCTCTGTATTAGAAATATGAAGTTCTCACATTTTCAGATTTAAAATTAGAATATGTTTGCACTCATTTACATAATTGAAAATGGATACCTTGCATCCTTTTCAAGTACCTTCCATTTTCAGATCAGATGGTATCAGATCTTGGGTTGAGAATTCCTTATGGTGCAAAAGTTTTTAAAACAATGTAAGAGATTTACTGTTTTATTGGTTGCAAAATGGTTGCATGTATGAGTTTTCTTGAGTTGGAAGGATAGCTGTTGTTAGCTGAGTCTTGGAAAGGATTGAAGACTATTTTCCTTACCCTATTTACCTCAAGATTATCTTTGGAAAACAAACTCCAAAAGTTTGTGTTTTATGGCTGCTTGAATGAGAAGGGGTCTTTACTGACATTTGGCTAAAAGCTTGTCATTTGATTGAAAGCTTTGAGGAATTTTCTTTGGAAGTTATTTTTGGTTGTTTGAATATTTACATAATGTCATCTTCTTCTGCAAGTGAAGTTTCCTCCTTCACGAGATTCTTCAATGATGACATGAAGAATGAGTTTCTTAAAGTGAAGGACATGGTGCAGATTCTCCTTGAGGATCAAAGGGAAAGTGTTCAACTTCGTGCACAATTGCTAGCTATGAAAGAAGAGAAAGAAGCCATTCTTCAAAGACTGCATGATATGGAGTTGCAGCTTCTTCAAGCTCAAGAAGCTTTGTCCAAGAAAATTCTTGAGGAAGAGGATAATTGTTCCAACTTGTCTTCAAGTTCCTCCATTGAAAAGTATGTTGGTTCTTTTGAAAAACATACGAGAGGTATTGGGTCCAAATTGATGTTGAAGATGGGCTATCAAGAAGGCAAAGGTTTGGGCAAGCATGCACAAGGCATTGTTGAGCCTATTTGTGTTGTGGAGCGTCCCAAGAATATTGGTCTTGGCTATGAGCAGCTTAATAGCGAAGCTTTGAGCACATGCATTCAAGAATGTGATGCAAATTTGAAGAGAACTTTTCTCCCAAGTTCTCAATTACATCAATGTCATGATGTCAATCTTCCTTACCATTGTTTGAAGCCTTTGTTGCAGCAAGAAGATGGTAGACATGCAACTTATGGCAAGCATGCAAAACAACATAAGAGGATTTGTTGCACATTTTGTGGTCGATTTAACCATCATGTTTCGAGATGCTGGATGAGGAAGAAGGCACACAAGAAGCAGATGAAGCAAAGACTACTTTCAAAGAAGGTGCATATGATTTGCACTTTTTTCCAAAAGAAGGGACATGTTGTCTCTCATTGTTGGACTTTGCATCCAACTCGTCGTCCCACGCACATGTAGCAAGAGGACAAAAATATTGGCGAAGGTGGAATCATGGATTCCATTATTGATGTGGAAAGGGAAGTTTCACATGAGGAAAAGTTGCAGCAGAAAAATTCACCATGGAAGTGGCTTGGTGAGAAGTGGATGGACTTCTTGACACAGTAAGACGTACTCCTTTTGTACATATGCAAATTTCGGATGTATGCATGTATTTTATGCTGTAATATCTTGTTTGTTTTGAGCCACCTTAGATCATTGATCAAGGCAGCGTCGTAAAGTTTCATTCTATAAATTTCTCGCCAGAAATTTTTGTGTGGGTTCAAGAAGGTTAGTTGTGGACAGTTGTGGACAAGTGCATTCAGAAAGGGAAATGTCGATTTCTTTTCATTTGTGGTTCAATTTCATTTGCTTTTCAAGGAAAAATTTTTGAAGGGCTGAAAAGAAGAGGATGTTCATTCTCTCATTTTCTTTACTACAAATCAGTTCAGCATTTCAGTAAGCTTTTGGGGACCAAAAGCCTCTCATTTGGGAGGTGTGATCAGGGGCTCAAATCTGAGCTTGGGAAAAAGCTCAAAAATTAAAGTGCTCAAATTGATTTGGAACCTGAGCTACAGGATAGGCCTTGGCGATATGATCCCAATGCCACAAATGGTTCGAAAAACGGACACCGTATGAAGAATTTATTGCACTTTTAGTGGAGTGGGTCCGGCGGAGCACGGAGGGGCCAGCCCTCCTCCCATGGAACCTCATCATATGACCAGTGTGGGAGCTTAATTATTAAGAGTGCTTAAGGAGCCTAATCTCAAGTTTAATATTTAATTAAGCTTCAGTTAAGTGGATTTTAATATGGCGGAGATTCTGGAGGCGCTCCCAAATTTAGGTGGACTTCCACTTTTAGTGGAGTTAACTGGCAGTTGCCCCACATTTAGTGGAGGAAATTGGGGCATAATTGTTTTGGTCATAGATTTCTCATTACTCAACCTTTTGGAACGAATTTGTTTTTGATTTCATATGTTCTCAGCCTTTTGGACTCAATGGTGTAGGTTTTAGAGCCATTAGAGCTCATTTTCGACCTGTTTAGCTTCGGAGAAGCTTTTTGAGCCACTAGGGCCATTTTGGGTTTTGAGTTTGGTTGAGCTGTGGGTAACCTTTTTTGGTGAACCAAAAGTCATTTTCGACTATTTCCTGCATTCCAGAGCCATTGGAATAGGTATTAGATCTGTTTGAAGATTTTTAGAGGCCGAAAAACTTTCGGAGAGTTTTCAGGGCCACCAGGGCCATTTTGGGTTTGGAGCTATTTGGAGTTGTGGTTATCAGTTGGAGGTGAACCAAAGCAGATAATTTCGACCTTCTGAAGCCATTGGAAGAGGTTTTAGAGGAATTTGAGGACTTTTACAACCCAAAAATTTGCAAAGAAGTTCAAAGCACCAGCAGGACATTGATGAAGAAATCACTGTTTATGGTAATCTTTCACTGTTTAGTGAATTTGAAAAGGAATTCTTAGCTTTTTCCTGCCTTCTGAATCAGTTTATATATTCATATTTTTCTATTGAGACACTTATAATCTTGTATTGCATTTGAGAGCTTTTAATACAAGAGGACAAGCCCATTTTTGGAGGCTTGATCCAGGAGATGTAGCCCATAAAGTGAACTCCATATCATTCACTGCTGTGTTTTGGACATAATATTGAATATTGTTGCTGATTCTGCATGTTGTTTCAACAAAAACAATTACACTTTAAGATACAAAAATAGTGAAAAGACATACACCATTTGCAAGCTAAATTTCCAGATAACATCAAGTTTAAAGCAAGATTATTCTTAATTAAACCCAGTGATTACATTTTTAGGCAGAGTCTCGAGAGGCCATTCTTCTGATTCATTCCTTTTCTTTTAAAGGTGAAATATCTCAGAATGCTCCTTGCCATTGAATCAGATAGAATATAAGTTCTCATCTTTGTTTAAACTTAGAATATGTTTGCACTCATTTACATAATTGAAAATGGATACCTTGCATCCTTTTCAAGTACCTTCCATTTTCAGATCAAAGAAGCTCCCTTTTGGTTTGAAAAATGTCGGGGCTACCTTCCAACGAGCCATGTCATATGAATTTCATGATATTAAACACATAATTCAACCATATCTTGACGACCTTCGAGCTCATTCTATGAAACGTCAAGATCACCCTGAACATCTCAGAGTAATATTTCTTCGCTGTTAGCACTATAATATCTGGCTAAATCCTCATAAATGTGTCTTTTGCGTAGAATCAAGTCAGCTATTAGGTTTTGTGGTGTCCAAAGAAGGCATTCGAATAAATCCTCTTAAAGTTGAGGCAATCATCAATTTGCCTCCCTCTTCTGTACATCAACTGCAAAGCTTGCAGGGGAAGGTCAATATTCTCCTTCGGTTCGTCCTAAATTACGCTGAGCTTGCCAAAAGATTCAATTTCTTGTTGAAAAAGATAATCCATTCATCTGGGATGAAATTTCCCAAAACACTTTTGATTCTTTATGTAGGTTTTAACCTTGAACAGAAATTATCTACACACGAATCTTATAACAAAAAATAAACAATTGCGAGAGCATAAAACATAAAACAGATAAACACAGAGATTTTCCCCTGGATCCCAAATCAGGACAACCAACTTGATTTTTCATTATATTCCTTTTAGTGTTACAACACATATATATACATTCTGAAGCATACATGAACCCTAATCCATTAACCCTAGATTAGAACATAACCGTAGTTCCCTTGACCGGATCTACAAAAAATACCAGGGGCCGAAAACCATCGTACCCCAAAACAATGTGCAAACTCATGCACAAAACATGGGTGGGTCCGCCTATGAGTGGGACCGCACACCAAATTTTTTTTTGCCGGGGTGCTACGCCAGACCTTGACAGGGGGGGCTGCCACCCCCCCTGTGACCCCCCTACTACACCCATCACAACGTACAGTGCGTGGGGCTAGTTGTGGAAAGAATATAACACATACCCAACATTCTCCCACTTGTTGTTTTCTTTCCACAGGGGGCCACATGAGAGCTTAGTCATTGGGCCAATTATTCAACACCCATTGTTTCTCTACACCAAGAGAACTTATGAGTGCTCACAGACTTCGTCAATGCATCTGCAACATTCTTCAAAGTGTCCACCTTTACCAGCAACACCCTTTTAGCCTCAACCATATCTCTAACAAAGTGATATTGAATATCAATGTGCTTTGTATTTGAATGATAAGCAGGGTTCTTAGCCAAGAAAATTGCAATTTTGCTACTGTGGTCTCTCCTTAGCTGCATCCCATATCCTAACAATCTCTGAACAACCAAAGTTTCCCTTGTTCACATGAGTGTTCATACTGGTCAGAAGTTGTAAGTGCCACTATCGATCGTTTTTAATCATCCAACTGACTACACCTCCAAATAGGCTAAACACATACCCACTTGTAGATCTTCTGTCCAACATCTCCAAATTTCGCCCGTACAAAACCACGAATGTCCAACATTCTTTCCATAAACTGAGTTCCTCCCCAGAGTAACAAGCTATAATCAGTGCCACATAAATATCCGAAACCCGCTTGTCGTGCCCAATGCTCCTTCCCTAGGTTTGACATAAACTGGCTTCAATACTCCCACCGCATGTGCAATGTCTGGTCTAGTACAGACCATTGCATACATCAAGCTACCCACTACACTTGCATATGGAACACGGGACATATCCTCCTCTTCTTCATGTGTCTTGGGACACTGTTTAACAGACAACTTTGTACCTACAGGAATCGGAACATTCACTGGTTTACTATCCTACATATTGAACCTCTGCAATATAGTCTCGACATACTTCCTCTGGTTGAATGAGAGCTTCCTCTTTTCCCGATCTCTCTTAATTTCCATACCCAAAATATAGTTTCTAGCACCAAGATCCTTCATGTCGAATTTGGAGAACAGTTGGGTCTTCAATTCTTGGATAATTTCTTTGTCATTTCCAATCAACAACATATCATCCACATACAAGACCAAATAAATAACACGGTCACCAATTAATTTAAAATAAACACAGTGATCCTCCTTGCTTCTGGTGAAGCCAAGTCCCCGTATACAGGTATCAAATTTCTGATACCACATCCTTGGTGACTGTTTTAACCCATACAGAGACTTCTTCAACCTGCATACCAGTTCTTTCTTACCCTTCACCATAAAGCCTTCAGGTTGCTTCATGTAGATCTCCTCTTCTAGATCCCCGGGAAGAAATGTTGTCTTCACATCCATCTGTTCTATCTCAAAATCAAATGCAGCAGCAACAGATAAAAGTAATCTAATAGAAGTAACTTTGGCAACAGGAGAAAAAATATCACCAAAATCAATTCCCGGCACCTAGGAATAACCTTTCGCTACCAACCGAACTTTGTATTTCTCCACCTTGCTTTCTACATTCATCTTATTTTTAAACACCCATTTGCTCCCGATGGACTTCCTTTCAGCCGGAAACTCCACCAGATCCCATGCCTCATTTTTGTGCAAGGATGCCATTTCATCAACCATGGCCTACTTCCAGAGTTTTCCATCCTCTGAATCTACTGCCTCCCTGACAGTTCTGGGATCTTCATCAGTTATAGTTAAGAAAAAATCTGAACAGAAATCAAATGGACTATACCTTTCTGGTGGCCTTCTTTCCTTGACTGATCTTCTTATAGCTGGATTTTGTGGCTCTTCCTCTTCTGAATATTCTTCTGCTGTAGAGTCTGATTCATCCTCCTTTAGCTCAAACTCTATCTTCTCAGGTTCCTTTGGTAGGACTTCATGTGTAACAACATATTTCACCTCTCTAAACACAACCTTCCTTGTTTCTGGGTTCCAAAGCTTGTAACCCTTTAAACCATCCTTATACCCAATAAAGATGCACCTTTCAGATTTATTATCCAACTTGGTCCTTTTCTCTTTTGGAACATGTACATATGCATCACATCCAAATACCCTTAGATGTGAAAGAGAGGGTTTCTTACCAGTCCATACCTCATGTGGGGTCTTATCCTCCAACGCCGATGAAGGTGATCTGTTAACTAAGTAACATGCAGTCTCCACTGCCTCTGCCCAGAATTCTTGTCCTAACCCGGTACCACTGAGCATGCTTCTTGCCTTTTCCATCAGTGTTCTATTCATTCTTTCTGCAACTCCATTTTGCCGAGGTGTGTATGGAGTAGTCTTCTGCCGTGCTATACCACACTTCTTACAGAACTCTTCAAATTCCTTCTTGCAGAACTCCCCACCATTATCTGTCCTTAGCGCCTTTATCTTCTTCTCTGTCTGGTTTTCCACCAGAGCCTTAAATTCTTTAAATCTGTCAAAGACTTCAGATTTATTCCTCAAGAAATATATCCATGTATTCCTTGAGAAGTCATCTATGAATGAAACATAGTACATAGACTTTCCCAGTGATGGAATTGACAGAGGTCCAAACACATCACTGTGCACAAGTTCTAATACCTTGTTCAACCTCTTAGCACCAGAAGGAACACTCACTCGATTATGCTTCCCATATACACAATGTTCACAGAAATATAAATCCAGAGAGCAATTAGACATACCTTCTACCATACAATTTCTATGCAGTATCCGAAGGCCCTTCTCTCCAATATGTCCAAGCCTTTGATGCCATAGCATGGTATTTTCTCCAGAGACAGCTAGGCTTTCCGCTCCACTTTCAGGAACCACATAACTGTTACACCCATCAATAATAGTGCTACCTTGTAGCTTGTACAGAGTTCCAATCTGAACTCCTCACATTAATACCATGTTCTCTCAACCATCTGGCAGCATCTTTCAAACACTGCTTTTACACCGCATCATCCATCTTGCTTTACGTAAATAAGATTTCTGGCCAATGTAGGAATATGCAGAACACCAGGAAGTGTTCTAATCCTCCCACCTTGCAGCTTCAGCTTGACCTTTCCACGTCCGACGATTCTCGCCTTCCTATCATCCCCTAGGAAGACATCACCACCATCATATTTCTCATACTCGCAGAACCACTCCCTATGGGGAGTGAAGTGAAAGGATGCACCTGAGTCAATCAACCATGACTCATGATCTACATGTGTATTTGAAGAAGAAGCCAAACACACATCCCCACCTTCATCCGAGGTGGTTTTTGCCTCTGCAGAAGGAGCATCATCAGATCCCTTTCCTTTCTCAGGAGCTTTAGATCTGCACTCCTTTTTGTAGTGCCCTTCCTTTCCACATTTCCAGCATACCTTTACAAACTTTCCAAGAGATTTAGATCTCCCACTCGAAACCTTATTCTTGTTTCTGTTTTGGGACCTTCCTCGTACAGATAAGGCATCTCCATTCTGACCCTCCATATTTCTCCATCTCATTTCCTCCGACAGCAAGGCCGAGACAATGTCATCAAAATTCAAGGTAGTTGTATTGCTACCTATTGCAATAACCAGACTGTCCCACGAGTCTGGTAGAGAACACAACAAACTGATGCACTTATCTTCATTTGAGATTTTAATATCAACATATGATAGCTGACTTACCACAGTATTGAAGGCTTTCATATGCTCTGTCACCGAGTCTCCATCCTTCATCCTCAGGTTATACAGTTTCTTCCTCAGGAACAATTTATTCACCAGAGACTTAGATTGGTACAAAGTCCCAAGTTTGTCCCACAAGGTCTTTGCCATAGCTTCCCTAGATACATTCAACAATACTGAATCTGAGACACACAACCGTATTGTGCTCTTAGCCTTCCAATCCAGTTTCTTCCAGTCTTCATTTGACATTTCCATTGGTTTATTACCTAAATCTATCACGATCCACTGATCTTTATCCACTAGCAGATCCTCCATCTTGAGTTTCCACAACTCAAAACTCTGACCATTAAATTTCTCGATCTCTATCTTCCCGCTGCTCGCCATCTTCTTTCACCGCAAGAATTGATCCCGCAGATCTCCCACTGAACAGGGTCTACCTCAGGCCCAAGCACAAAACCCTCGGCAGTAAAGGTGTCCCCTTGAAGCTGAAACTGCTTTGATACCAAATATAGGTTTTAACCCTGAACAGAAACTATCTACACACGAATTGTCAGCCTTGGTGCTTCATAAAAAGTGTGCTGAACATAAATGACCCAGTGCCGAATGCCCGAAATGCACCAGGATCCCCTTAAATGCCGCACACTGGAAAAGGGTTTAAAACAACTAAAATTACGGCCAAAAAACCACAAAAATCATTAGTTCACCGGGCATCGTTACCGGCACGTTAGGTTACTGTACAGCCCCGGTGCGTCACAATGCCATGCCCCGGAGCATCATAAAAGTGAGCGAAACATAAAATTCTGGAGGTGGAATGATGGAAATGCACCAAGATGCCCATAAATGCCGCACACCAGAATAGGGTTAAATAAAAAAAATTAGAGCCAAAAACCCGCAGAAATCATTGGTTCACCAGACACTGTTACCGGTGCATCATGATAATGTAGAGCATCGGTGCTTTAAAAATAATCCACCCCGGTGCCTCCTAAAAGAGCGCGAAAACATAAAAATCTCATTGCAAAATATATACAACACACCAATACTCCAGAAAACATCCCGCGCACCGGAATAGGGTTAAATAAAAAAAATTTACGGCCAGAAAACCGCAGAAATCATTGGTTCACCAGACATTGTTACTGGTGCGCCATATTACTGTAGAGCACCGGTTCATTAAAAATACGCAGCCTCGGTGCCTCCTAAAATCGTGCGAAACAGAAAGAGCCTGACGCAGCATACAAGAAATGCACCGGTACTGTTGTAAAAATCTTGCGCACCGGAATAGGGTTAAATAAGAAAATTACGACCAAAAAACCGCAAAAATGATTGGTTCACCGGACGCCATAATTGGTGCGTCGCGTTACTGTAGCGCACTGGTGCATTACAGTTACGCCACCCCGGTGCTTCCTAAAAGCATGGGAAAACAGAAAGGGCCCGGTGCGGCAATAATATAACGCACCAGTACTCCAGTTAAAACCTGGCACACCGTAACAGGGTTAAATAAAAAAACAATTACGACCAAAAAATCGCATTTTTCACTTTTTTCAGTGCTACAGAGCTCTAAAGCACCGGTGCAAGTTATCCTTGCTTGAGCCGCACTGAAATTCGTGCTCCCATTGCACTTATTGCACACACTGCTGCTGTACATTGCCACCAATCTCCAGCTTGAATTTTATAAAATAGTGGAAAAATTTTCTTTTTTTAAATTGTAGAACCAATATGCCTCCTCGAAGGATAAATGTACAAGTATTTTTCTATTTTTTCCATAATTAAACCTTTTAGCGGATTAGAATTTGAAAAAACCTTAAAATTAACCATTAAAAAAAAAAATTGTTGCACGGTGCGCTCGAGCCGTTCAGCTCGCACCGATTGCGGTGCTGCCTGTAAATTTATAGGCTGCACCGGTTTGCGGTGCTGCCTGTAATTTTACAGGATGCACCGCACCCGGTGCTGAAGGCGCCCGCATCGGTTCCGGGGTAGTACCACGAGGCACACGGTGTAATTTTAAAATTTTTAAAAAGTGCGGTGCGGTCATTTACCTAGCCACACCGTTGACAATGTTGAATCTCGGACACTCGGTGCGTTGACGAACTTATCTGCCCTGGGGCACGTAAGTTTTTCGGCGCATCGGAACTGCCATTTGACATTGTCAATAGTTCAGGTTGGTAAACCGGTGCTAAGTGTATCCGCACTGGTTTCAGGGCGGATTCCAAAGGCGCAATGTGTTATTGTAAATTTTACGACAAAGAGCGGTGCGCTTGGATACCTGGCCGCACCATGCGACTATGTACGATGGAAGGAGGGCGGTGTGTTGACTTAGCTATAAGCCCCGAGGCGTATAGTGAAGTCAGCGCACTGGCCTCTTGACACCATACTTAGTGAACGGTGTGCTAAAAATATTTTCTAGAGCACCGTAGGCGGTGCGTCTTTGGGTAGTGACGCACCGTTATTGGTGCGTGACTGTGTTTTTGGTGCACCGTCTCTTGTTTTATTTATTTTTCAAAAAATATTTATACATGTATATTTGTAAATACATGTGTCATTTAATTAAAAAATTGTGTTTAATATGTCAGTCATTCAAAGACGTGAAAGGAGAGAATAGGAGCAACAACAACAAAAATAGGCGGAACAATATAACATGGTTCGCCTGTGGGAGGCAAGAGAGAGGGAGAGAGATGTGTACCCTCGCCCTATTACAATAGCGACATAAGGGCTCCTAAGTCAGGTAGGCCTCCTCTTTTCAAGCTAAATTTCCGCATAACATCAAGTTTAAAGCAAGATTATTTTAATTAAATCTGAGTGATTACTTCTATATTTTCTTTAGGCAGAGTCTGTAAGAGGGCCAGGTAGCCTCTGGATTCATCCTTTCTTTGAAAGGTGAAATATCCTGTAAATGCCCCTACAGTCAATCTCTGTATTAGAAATATAAAGTTCTCACATTTTCAGATTTAAACTTAGAATATGTTTGCACTCATTTACATAATTGAAAATGGATACCTTGCATCCTTTTCAAGTACCTTCCATTTTCAGATCAAAGAAGCTCCCTTTTGGTTTGAAAAATGTCGGGGCTACCTTCCAACGAGCTATGTCATATGACTTTCATGATATTAAACACATGGTTCAACCATATCTTGACGACCTTCGAGCTCATTCTACGAAACATCAAGATCACCCTGAACATCTCAGAGTAATATTTCTTCGCTGTTAGAACTATAATATCTGGCTAAATCCTCATAAATGTGTCTTTTGCGTAGAATCAAGTCACCTATTAGGTTTTGTGGTGTCCAAAGAAGGCATTCGAATAAATTCTCTTAAAGTTGAGGCAATCATCAATTTTCCTCCCTCTTCTGTACATCAACTGCAAAGCTTGCAGGGGAAGGTCAATATTCTCCTTCAGTTCGTCCTAAATTACGCTGAGCTTGCCAAAAGATTCAATTTCTTGTTGAAAAAGATAATCCATTCATCTGGGATGAAATTTCCCAAAACACTTTTGATTCTTTATGTAGGTTTTAACCTTGAACAAAAATTATCTACACACGAATCTTATAACAAAAAATAAACAATTGCGAGAGCATAAAACATAAAACAGATAAACACAGAGATTTTCCCCTGGATCCCAAATCAGGACGACCAACTTGATTTTTCATTATATTCCTTTTAGTGTTACAACACATATATATACATGCCGAAGCATACATGAACCCTAATCCATTAACCCTGGATTAGAACATAACCGTAGTTCCCTTGACCGTATCTACAAAAAATACCAGGGGCTGAAAACCATCATACCCCAAAACCATGTGCAAACTCATGCACAAAACATGGGTGGGTCCGCCTATGAGGGACCCACACCAATTTTTTGCTCTGGGGTGCTACCCCTGCACTCTAACAAAGGGGGTCAAGCCAGCCCCGTGACTCCCCTACTACACCCGCTACAACTTACAGCTATAAAGCTTTGTGGAAAGAATATAACACATACCCAACATTCTCCCACTTGTTGTTTTCTTTCCACAAGGGGCCACAGGAGAGCTTAGTCATTGGGCCAATTCTTCAACACCCATTGTTTCTCTACACCAAGAGAACTTCTGAGTGCTCACAGACTTTGTCAATGCATCCGCAACATTCTTCAAAGTGTCCACCTTTACCAGCAACACCCTTTTAGCCTCAACCATATCTCTAACAAAGTGATATTGAACATCAATGTGCTTTGTCTTTGAATGATAAGGAGGGTTCTTAGCCAAGAAAATTGCACTTTGGCTATCACAGTCTATCCTTATAGCTTGCTGTACCAACCCCATACTTGAACACAATCTCTGCAACCAAACTGCTTCCTTGCTTACATGAGTGGCTGCTATGTATTCTGCCTCTGTAGTTGAAAGCACCACTACAGACTGTCTTTTACTCATCCAACTGACTGCACCTCCAAATAGGCTAAACACATACCCACTTGTAGATCTTCTTTGGTCCAGATCTCCAGCCCAGTCTACATCAAAAAAACCATGAATGTCCAACATTCTTTCCAATCCTGGTCTTCCCTGGTAGCACAAGCCATAATCACTAGTGCCACGTAAATATCTGAAAACCCGCTTCACTGCTGTCCAATGCTCCTTCCCTGGGTTTGACATAAACCTGCTCAATACTCCAACTGCATGTGCAATGTCTGGTCTAGTACAGACCATTGCATACATCAGGCTACCCACTGCACTTGCATATGGAACACGGGACATATACTCCTCTTCTTCTTGTGTCTTGGGACACTGTTCAACAGACAGCTTTACACCTACAGGAATAGGAACATTCACCGGTTTACTATCCTGCATATTAAACCTCTGCAATATAGTCTCGACATACTTCCTCTGGTTTAACCAGAGCTTCCTCTTTGCCCGATCTCTCTTAATTTCCATGCCCAAAATATAGTTTGCTGCACCCAGATCCTTCATGTCGAATTTGGAGAACAGTTGGGTCTTCAAATCTTGGATAATTTCTTTGTCATTTCCAATCAACAACATATCATCCACATACAAGACCAAATAAATAACACGGTCACTAATTAATTTAAAATAAACACAGTGATCCTCCTTGCTTCTAGTGAATCCAAGTCTCCGTATATAGCTATCAAATTTTTGATACCACATCCTTAGTGACTGTTTTAACCCATACAGAGAATTCTTCAACCTACATACCAGTTCTTTCTTACCCTTCACCATAAATCCTTTAGGTTGCTTCATGTAGATCTCCTCTTCTAGATCCCTGTGAAGAAATGTTGTCTTCACATCCATCTGTTCTATCTCAAAATCAAATGCAGCAGCAACAGATAAAAGTAATCTAATAGAAGTAACTTTGGCAACAGGAGAAAAAATATCACCAAAATCAATTCCCGTTACCTGGGAATAACCTTTTGCTACCAACCGAACTTTGTATTTCTCCACCTTGCCTTCTACATTCATCTTCTTTTTAAACACCCATTTTCTCCTGATGGACTTCCTTCCAGCCGTAAACTCCACCAGATCCCATGCCTCATTTTTGTGCAAGGATGCCATTTCATCAACCATGGCCTCCTTCCAGAGTTTTCCATCCTCTGAATCTACTGCCTCCCTGACAGTTCTGGGATCTTCATCAGTTATAGTTAAGGAAAAACCTGAACAGAAAGCAGATGGACTATACCTTTCTGGTGGCCTTCTTTCTTGAACTGATCTTCTTATAGCTGGAGTTTGTGGCTCTTCCTCTTCTGAATATTCTTCTGCTGTAGAGTCTGATTCATCCTCCTTTAGCTCAAACTCTATCTTCTCAGGTTCCTTTGGTAGGACTTCATGTGTAACAACATATTTCACCTCTCTAAACACCACATCTCGGCTGTACACAACCTTCCTTGTTTTTGGGTTCCAAAGCTTGTAACCCTTTAAACCATCCTTATACCCAATAAAGATGCACCTTTCAAATTTATTATCCAACTTGGTCCTTTTCTCCTTTGGAACATGTACATATGCATCACATCCAAATACCCTTAGATGTGAAAGAGAGGGTTTCTTGCCAGTCCATACCTCATGTGGAGTCTTATCCTCCAACGCTGATGAAGGTGATCTGTTAACTAAGTAACATGCAGTCTCCACTGCCTCTGCCCAGAATTCTTGTCCTAACCCGGTACCACTGAGCATGCTTCTTGCCTTTTCCATCAGTGTTCTATTCATTCTTTCTACAACTCCATTTTGCTAAGGTGTGTATGGAGTAGTCTTCTGTCGTGCTATACCACACTTCTTACAGAACTCTTCAAATTCCTTCTTGCAGAACTCCCCACCATTATCTGTCCTCGGCACCTTTATCTTCTTCTCTGTCTGGTTTTCCACCAGAGCCTTAAATTCTTTAAATTTGTCAAAGACTTCAGATTTCTTCCTCAATAAATATATCCATGTATTCCTTGAGAAGTCATCTATGAATGAAACATAGTACATAGACTTTCCCAGTGATGGAACTGACACAGGTCCAAACACATCACTGTGCACAAGTTCTAATATCTTGTTCACCCTCTTAGCACCAGAAGGATACTCACTCGATTTTGCTTCCCATATACACAATGTTCATAGAAATATAAATCCAGAAAGAAATTAGACATACCTTCTACCATACAATTTCTATGCAGTATCCAAAGGCCCTTCTCTACAATATGTCCAAGCCTTTGATGCCATAGCATGGTATTTTCTCCAGAGACAGCTAGGTTTTCCGCTCCACTTTCAGGAACCACATAACTGTTACACCCATCAATAATAGTGCTACCTTTTAGCTTGTACAGAGTTCCAATCCGAACTCCTCGCATTAATACCAGTGCTCCCCGAACCATCTTGCAGGCATCTTTCTCGAACACTGTTTTTACACCTGCATCATCCATCTTGCTTACAGAAATAAGATTTCTGGCCAATTCAGGAATATGCAGAACACCAGGAAGTGTTCTAATCCTTCCACCTTGCAGCTTCAGCTTGACCTTTCCACGTCCGACGATTCTGGCCTTCCTATCATCCCCTAGGAAGACATCACCACCATAATATTTATGATACTCGCAGAACCACTCCAGATGGGGAGTGAAGTGAAAGGATGCACCTGAGTCAATCAACCATTAATCATGATCTACATGTGTATTTGAAGAAGAAGCCAAATACACATCCCCACCTTCATCTAAGGTGGTTTTTGCCTCTGCAGAAGGAGCATCATCAGATCCCTTTCCTTTCTCAGGAGCTTTAGATCTGCAGTCCTTTTTGTAGTGCCCTTCATTTCCGCATTTCCAACACACCTTTACAAACTTTCCAGGAGATTTAGATCTCCCACTTGAAACCTTATTCTTGTTTCTGTTCTGGGACCTTCCTCGTACAAATAAGACATCTCCATTCTGACCCTTCATATTTCTTCGTCTCATTTCCTCTGACAGCAAGGCTGAGACAATGTCATCAAAATTC
This sequence comes from Pinus albicaulis, assembly GCA_034641835.2. NCBI lineage: Eukaryota > Viridiplantae > Streptophyta > Pinopsida > Pinales > Pinaceae > Pinus > Pinus albicaulis. The sequence goes on from CM076577.1 coordinate 493,689,548, forward strand.
AAGGTAGTTGTATTGCTACCTATTGCAATAACCAGACTGTCCCACGAGTCTGGTAGAGAACACAACAAACTGATGCACTTATCTTCATTTGAGATTTTAATATCAACATATGATAGCTGACTTACCACAGTATTGAAGGCTTTCATATGCTCTGTCACCGAGTCTCCATCCTTCATCCTCAGGTTATACAGTTTCTTCCTCAGGAACAATTTATTCACCAGAGACTTAGATTGGTACAAAGTCCCAAGTTTGTCCCACAAGGTCTTTGCCATAGCTTCCCCAGATACATTCAACAATACTGAATCTGAGACACACAACCGTATTGTGCTCTTAGCCTTCCAATCCAGTTTCTTCCAGTCTTCATCTGACATTTCCATTGGTTTAGTACCTGAATTTATCACGATCCACTGATCTATATCCACCAGCAGATCCTCCATCTTGAGCTTCCACAACTCAAAACTCTGACCATTAAATTTCTCGATCTCTATCTTCCCGCTGCTCGCCATCTTCTTTCACCGCAAGAATTGATCCCACAGATCTCCCACTGAACAGGGTCTACCTCAGGCCCAAGAAAAAAACCCTCGGCAGTAAAGGCATCCCCTTGAAGTTGAAACTGCTTTGATACCAAATGTAGGTTTTAACCCTGAACATAAAATATCTACACATGAATCGTCAGCCTTGGTGCGTGTCATATCGTCAACCTTGGTGCTTGATAAAAAGCGCGCGGAACATAAATGACCCAGTGCCGAATGCCTGAAATGCACCAGGATCCCCTTAAATGCCGCACACTGGAAAAGGGTTTAAAACAATTAAAATTACGGCCAAAAAACCACAAAAATCATTAGTTCACCGGGCATCGTTACCGGCACGTCAGGTTACTGTACAGCCCCGGTGCGTCATAAAAGCGAGCGAAACATAAAATTCTCGAGGTGGAATGATGGAAACGCACCAAGATGCCCATAAATTCCGCACACCGGAATAGGGTTAAATAAAAAAAATTACAGCCAAAAACCCACAGAAATCATTGGTTCACCGGACACTGTTACCGGTGCGTCATGATAATGTAGAGCATCGGTGCTTTAAAAATACTCCACCCCGGTGCCTCCTAAAAGAGCACGAAAACATAAAAATCTCGGTGCGGCATATATACAACACACCAATACTCCAGAAAACATCCCGCGCACTGGAATAGGGTTAAATAAAAAAAAATTATGGCCAGAAAACCGCAGAAATCATTGGTTCACCAGACACTGTTACTGGTGCATCATATTACTGTAGAGCACCGGTTCATTAAAAATACGCAGCCCCGGTGCCTCCTAAAAGCGCGCGAAACAGAAAGAGCCCGACGTAGCATACAAGAAATGCACCGGTACTGCTGTAAAAATCCTGCGCACCGGAATAGGGTTAAATAAGAAAATTACGACCAAAAAACCGCAAAAATGATTGGTTCACCGGACGCCATAACCGGTGCGTCGCATTACTGTAGCGCACTGGTGCATTATAGTTACGCCGCCCCGGTGCTTCCTAAAAGCGTGGGAAAACAGAAAGGGCTCGGTGCGGCAATAATATAACGCACTGGTACTCCAGTTAAAACCTGGCGCACCGTAACAGGTTTAAATAAAAAAAAATTACAGCCAAAAAATCACATTTTTCACTTTTTTCAGTGCTGCAGAGCTCTAAAGCACCGGTGCAAGTTATCCTTGCTTGAGCCGCACTGAAATCCGTGCTCCCATTGCACTTATTGCACACACTGCTGCTGTACATTGCCACCAATCTCCAGCTTGAATTTTATAAAATAGTGGAAAAATTTTCTTTTTTTAAATTGTAGAACCAATATGCCTCCTCGACGGATAAATGTACAAGTATTTTTCTAGTTTTTCCATAATTAAACCTTTTAGCGGATTAGAATTTGAAAAAACCTTAAAATTAACCATTAAAAAAAAAAAAATTGTCGCGCGGTGAGCTCGAGCCATTCGGCTCGAACCGGTTGCGGTGCTGCCTGTAAATTTACAGGCTGCACTAGTTTGTGGTGCTGCATGTAATTTTACAAGCTGCACTGCACCCGGTTCTGAAGGTGTCCGCATCAGTTTCGGGGCAGTACCACGAGGCACATGGTGTAATTTTAAAATTTTTAAAAAGTGCGGTGCGGTCATTTACCTAGCCACACCGTTGACAATGTTGAATCTCGGACACTCGGTGCGTTGACGAAATTATCCGTCCCGGGGCACGTAAGTTTTCGGCGCATCAGAATTTCCATTTGACATTGTCAATAGTTCAGGTTGGTAAACCGGTGCTAAGTGTATCCGCACTGGTTTGAGGGCGGATTCCAAAGGCGCAACGTGTTATTGTAAATTTTACGACAAAGAGCGGTGCGCTCGGATACCTGGCCGCACCATACGAATATGTACGATGGCAGGAGGGCGGTGTGCTGACTTAGCTATAAGCCCCGAGGCATATAGTGAAGTCAGTGCACTGGCCTCCTGACACCACACTTAGTGAACGGTGTGCTAAAAATATTTTCTAGAGCACCGTAGGCGGTGCGTCTCTGGGTAGTGACGCACCGTTACTGGTGCGTGACTGTGTTTTTGGTGCACCGTCTCTTGTTTGATTTATTTTTCAAAAAATATTTATACATGTATATTTGTAAATACATGTGTCATTTAATTAAAAAATTGTGTTTAATATGTCAGTCATTCAAAGACGTGAAAGGAGAGAATAGGAGCAACAACAACAAAAATAGGCGGAACAATATAACATGGTTCGCCTGTGGGAGGCAAGAGAGAGGGAGAGAGATGTGTACCCTCGCCCTATTACAGCAGCGACACAAGGGCTACTAAGTCAGGTAGGCCTCCTCAAGTTATATGACGAGGCTACTTCCCTAAAGTCCCATAGTGGTCTTTTGAAACATCTTATCCGAATGTAGAATGCCCAGTGACAGGATTTTTCAGTCGGTATCGACCAGTGGTACACGCCCACTGAGGAGGATGTTTATTTTATTACAAGGCTTTCGAGGAGAGGGGTGGATATTCCCTCGTTCCCCGAGGTTCCAGTTGGCTGTGTGGCAGGGAGTCAGTTAGTTTACTTCCAGAGATACATTAGAGCAGATATATTGTCTCCTTCATATTTTCAGGTCTCTGGAGGACAGTTACGTATTGGTGCGTTTGGTGGTGAGGATGTCCAGTGTCCATCACTTATCATTTCGACCATTTTGCACAACACTAGTGACGAGCAATGCATTAGTTGCTAGCTTTTATATTATGTTGATTCTTTAATACATCAACCACGACTTGTTAGGTGATTTGCCATATTTTTACGGTAGTTCTATACAACATTAGATAGATGTCGTGCTCATGCACAAGGGAGGGTCAAATTCCCTTTTGCTTCAGAGATTTTTTGTTTATTTTTTGAGAGGTTTCTAGAGACGAGACCTTCTTTTCTTTAGCAGCCTCGTAGGCCGATAACTGAGGCACGTATGCATATGTGGGGGTAGATGATGCCCAAAAGGGAGGAGACTCTTTTTCCAGCGAAGATATCAAATGATGCACTGGGGTTGCTAGCCAGTGTTGATGAGCATCCCTTTATTATGGTCCCCTATCCTTATGCGGGGTTGGATTAGAGAGGGTGTCCCAACATCCTCTTCACAGATGATGAGCCACTAGATGATAGAGTTAATATTACTATTTTATTTAAATTTATTCTAACATTTTCTTTAACTTGTTTTTATTAAATTGTGTAATGAAATTGTCTAATTATTGTTGTGTAATTGTATATATTTTGCAGACATTGGCTCTTATGATGGCGAGGAGATACCGCCACCACCACCTAATCCAGTTATGGATCTTTATGATCTTGATGCCGAGGATCAGTAGGAGGCCGGTGCAGATGATCAGAGACCTGCTCCTGCTGGTGCGCCAGCCCGCGGTCGACGTATGAGCAATGCTAGATACAGGATGGAGTTGGGCGACCAACTCATTGCATTTCTTGTTGAGGCGGGCATCCGCCCCACTGATTTCACAGATATAGAGGCTGATGATAGGCTCTTACAGATGTGGAGAGGCATGCCGCGTGACATGTACAACTTGATGCGGCATGTCGTAGGAGTTACGATAGCTTTTACGTGACCGACGAGGACTGTCGCACGTTACGAGAGAGCCGCAGCACATGATGGACAATCTGTGAGGTGCAACGTACCATCGACATCTCATGATCGTTCACAGCCTCACGCCATGCCAGATTTGCATGCAGAGCCTCCAGTAGCATCTACTAGCAGTCATCATGGAGATGAGGCTTGATCATCGACTGATCCATGATATTTATATTACAGTTGTATATTTTTACCATTATATATATATATATATATATATATATATATATATATATGTTCCATGTATTTTATGTTCATTTTGTAGTTGTACTTAATTTACATGTTGGTGATCATCATTATGTGTATGTTGTTAGGTCATGTTAGATATGTTCATTTAATGTGCAGCTTGTAGATAGATGTGTATGTGATAGCATGAGATGTATATTTGATGTTTGTGTTGTACTGATGATGTTAATATATAATTTTAATTGTGTTTTGTTAGATGATCATGATCACGATGATGCAGTAAGCGATTTTGAATGTGTTTTTTAGTCAAATATGATGTTTGTACGATGCTTATCATGAACATGATGTTTATTAATTAATTTATAAATACCAAATGATCATGATATTGTAAATTTGTAATATTTGTATTTGTAATTGTATTTAAAATTCTAAAATTGTAATTGTAATGATATATATGTAAATTTCTAAAATTGTAATTGTAATTGTATATATGTAAAATTCTAAAATTGTTATTGTACATGAAATTGTAAAATTGTAATTATAATTCTAATAATTCTAATTCTAATTCTAATTATAATTGTAATTGTATGTAAAATATTTGTAAAATTTTAATTTTATTAATGTGAAACGAATTTATTAAAATTTGTAAATTTGTAAATTTGTAAATTTTAAATAATTGTAAAATAATAAATATAGAATAATATGATTTATTGTAACATAAGGAAATTTAAAAAATAATGCAAATAAATTCCTACACTTAATTAGAATTATCGTTATTTTATTATGATCTTAGATACAAAAAAAGAATCAATTTATACATTACGCCATTGTTTTTGAGATCAAGTACATAATACCAAATCATCAAGTGAATTATTGATTTTAACATTAACACAATGCAAATTACCAATTAATTCAAATTGATACATATTACATTAATATTTCGAAAAACTCATCTTAAAAAGTATAAATATTGATGAAATAAGACATATTGTACCATATCACTCTCGATTCTCATGATCACCCTCATTATATTCTAGCTCGCATGGCATGATAACACTATTGTTCTCAAAAATATGTTTTTATCTAGGGTTATGTGTCAATACGAACCACCAATCCCTATCCAACACATCTGGGTAGAAAAACACCTGGTTGCAGTGTTTAGGGAAAACATAGGGCTCCTTAGCTTCATCCCGCATCTTTTTAGAGTTGATACATATCAGCCTACTATCACGATCTTCCTTTACATTATTTCAATCAAAGGTGTCCCACCACTTGCACCTAAAAATAATGCATTGGAAAGAAGAAAAATCCACTTCAATGATCTCTTGTATCTTTCTGACGTAACCTAACATCCCTCTTACTAGTTGTTGATCACGGTGGCTAGATCGACTAGATTGATTGAACTTGACTTCCACTCCACAGTGTTGTGTGATGTTTCTAGCATTGACATTTTCTGTGCGAAAATGGTGTCCATATGCCCACATAGATGGGAACAAATGCACCTATTATAAAAAAGTTTAAAAAATCATATAACTGTCATGCGTCTTATAAATAATAATCCAACAGTTAAAATATGAAATGTAGATGTCTTAATATAAGTTTCAAATTTACATATAAATTATTACCAAGTTGCTGCACCCAATCCCTACATTTAGTGCATCCTCTTCGTCACGTGGGTAACAACCGATAGCACCGTATTTCTCTCTGACTTGGTTAGCAACTCAACTGTTGGGGCATATTTTTGGCATATTTTCCTTTAAATGATCAGGATAAGGCACACTTATACCATTCAACCGTCTAAATTCTTTCCTGTAACTATCCCATTTCATTCTTTTTTGTTCGTACAATGCAACCCACGGTTGTGTCGCTTCATAATTGTAAAGAATGAATTTATTGATTACTTCAATTTCTGCATTCACTGATGAAATAAAACCAACATTATATAGTACTTAGAGATCAAAATATACATTATATCGAATTTCAACATGAATATAATTAATTAATTTTTGTAAATTTGAAAAATTATAAGTCGCTTACTCTTTATCAAGCGCTTTTTTCCGCTTGTTTGGAGCAACTGTCCTTCTCTTTTTTCTTCATCCAATTCATTGCTCCAAATCACCGCACTTGGTTTGTTGTCGATCTACTTGATGTACTTACTAGCATAGTAGAAAGACTCATACGATATGTACCCCTCTGCCATAGACCCCTCGGGTTTTTCCCTTTGTCGAACAAAAGATTTCAATTTTTTCATGTACCTCTCTAAGAAGAATATCCAATGACAAGAAACAACACTAACTAATTCAACCTCATCTACCAGGTGGATTAGAATATGAACTTGTAAGTCCATGAAACTCGTTGGAAGTTCCTTATCAAACATACAAACAATCTCAACTATCTCTTGACGCCACAGTGGAATGCTAGCCACATGAATCTCCTTTGACGTGATACAACGTACAAATGCAGATAATTTAGATATGGCACATCCTAGATCTTGAAGGAATTCATGTTTCACACACCCACGCACAAACAAAGGATAATGACACTGCAAAGTTATAAAAACGTGTAATAATATACAAAATTAGTTATGTTTTATGATCACCGCACGGGATACAATTTATTAATATAAAAAATAATAAAATCATGCTTTTGACATTATATATACTCTTAGAATATTCAAATGGTCATGCGATTTCAACCCTGAAAAATGTTCATCCATGGTGAAGCAGCACCGTAGTGAAGACCCATATGAAGTTGGCACCCTCACATCCATTATAACTTCCTTTGCCAAAGATACATCATCTTTTTTTAAAATCCATGGGGCATCACCTTCTTTGAAAAACCATGAATTAGAGGAACCAACGCCTACCTCTGATCTCGTACTTTCTAATCGTCTTGGCCAATATTTATTTTTAGTTTTTGAAGTAATAAGATCTTTCCTAACCGCCAATGTGTCACTTTGTTTCGATGATATGTGCATCCATAAAGAAGATGAAACATTTTTAAATATATGCATGGGATCTAATAAGTGGGCAATCTTAAGATGCTCCTAGTATGGGAGGTCATAAAAGATATATTTCCTTTTCATCCCAATGGGAAATTTCTCAACATAGGTGTTGAAGAAATATGGATCATCGAACTTAGGCTCCCCATTTTAATCGAACATTTATATGAAATCCTTCTCCTTATCTCTCTCATATGCTCTAAGCCATTCAACTGGTGTCATTATTGGAGGCCTTTGGGTTATTTCTTGTTTACCATTGAAAGCGGATGCTGCTCTTCTGTAAGGGTGTTGTTCTGGTAGGAATATCCTGGAGCAATCATACACTGGCTTTCGTAGGTCCTTGGACCATCTAGCTTTCAGAGAAGGTCCACAACATTTACATCCAAAATACCCTTTTGTTACAAGACTTGCAAGATTATATTTGTATACATTAATTAATATGCATGGCATGTTAAAGAATATCATGAAGATCAGAACAAATAACATTACAATGAATTAAATAACTAATATGTTAAAGAATATTGTTACATTATATATAGACAAATCAATAAATTGAACATGAAATTTACCAAAGCAAATTTCTAAGCCTGGATAATCATGTGTCGTGTAAGTACATATGCCATACAACATAAAACTCCTCTCTTCTGCGATAGGTATTGATACATCATATACATTTATCCCATCCCATAATTCCTTCAATTCATCTACCAGTGGTTTTAAGTAGACATCCATATTCTTCACTTGTCTTCTACCAGGGACTATGAGAGCCAACATAAGATGTTCATTCTTCACGAACAACCATCGGGGGATATTGTTATTGATCACTACTACAGGCCAAACATAATAGTTGGTGTTCTAGAGGGAACATGGGTTGATGCCATCCATGGCTATGTTGAGTCGTAGACTTCATACTTCATTCTTTATTTTTTCGGGCCATGTATCCTCTATATGCTTCATGGCTATTGAATCAGTTGGTATTCACATAACTCCCAACTCACTTCTGTGTGAGGTGTGCCATCCCTGAAACATAGCTAATTCTTTGCAACGAAAGAGCCTTTGAATCCTTGGTATTATAGGCATGTGCCTCAATATATTAAAAGGAGGATCAGTACGCGATTTACCCTTCTTTTTTGATTTACCATACCTATCATGCCCACATTTCAGACACATATCTTTGTCTGTATATTCTCCTCTATATAGAATCCAATCATTTGGACATGCATGATATGATATGTACTCAACACCCAACATTTTCAACAATTTTTTTGCCTCCTCGCAGCTACCGGTCAAGACATTATCACTCGAAAGAACCTTATCTTTGAATAACCTGTAGTTGGTGATCATGGAAAAATATATTAATAAATTTACATTAATGTCGATATAATTATTAACGTTCATAAAATTTAACATTTGTAATGTTCATTGCAGTGTACTGATTATATTTCAAATTTATATATAAGGCTGGAAGTACTTTATGGTAACTTACCTCAAAATTTCCGAGAAACATGCATTCGACAAGCCAAAATTTGCTTTCAAGTTGTACAATAACATCGTTGTCCCCAACTAGGTAGACTTTGACTGACCGCCAGGTCCAAAGAGAGGGGTGGTGGAAGAAAATTTAAGGCTTTCGAAAAAGGTGTCAGTGATATGAGCATCATCCCCTAGCTGATCAATGCATCTAACAACATTTTCTCCATGGCAGTCATATCCCTTAAGTAATCATCCATACCAACCTCTATTTGATTTTCTCCATTGCTAGCTTGTGAAGAACTACTATTGCTGTAGTCATTCCTAACTGGTGAATCTGGACGTAGCGGGAATTGAATCAGTGGTTGATTCAACCATTCTTGGTATCGTGCCTCTCTAATTTTTTCTATTAATTTAGCCTTCTCTCGATTTGACATTGTCGTGGGGTGCAACGAAAGATGGTAGGTAGGTCGTTCATCATCACTAGAATCCTAATAATTAAAAAAAAAAAATTGAACATGATTAGTACAAAATATTATGATATCAATTAGTAACCACGTTGACAATATTGCATGATTATAAATTGGTTTGAAGTTGAAATAATTACATATTAATCAATATATATACCAAAAAATTATAATTATAATTACCATCATTGTCCCGGGATTGTGGCTAGAAGATGTAATATTGTTACAATTGGCAGGGTGAAGCGGCTGTCCATTTTCTTCTACCAAATGCGTCTTGCGGTATGCAACTCCTAATAAGAAATTTCGATGTTTTGGAGCATTACTTTGAATATAATTTTGTGCATCTGAACTTGATGATGAATCTGCGTGAACTTGGAAATTTGTATGCATTATAAATTTAATTAAGTTGTGCATGATTGACTACATGGATAAAAAACATACATAAATTCAATTAGATAGTGAAAAAATAAAACAAATTTGAAGTAAATATTACGTGTCCACATGGATAGGGAGAACTCCGCGATGGACTTTGAGAAATATTATGGAACGAGCTGGATTTTGATGAATTGTCCATTTTAAATAATATATGATATTTTCTCCCTGCATTTGACCGAAACAAAAATAAACTTTGGTGCATAAACCTAAATGTAATTCCGGTGCGTATTGTTCAGATAACCGCACCATCCAGTTCTTTACTTTGTGCACCGGTGCGCTTTTGTAAAAAGTAGCACCGGTGCGGTTGAATTAAAGGACGCATCGGTAAATGAATAACCGCAATAAAAAAATCGCAACCCTATTTTCTTTAAGTGAAAAAAAAATCGGTAAATTGAAAATTGGGGGCAAAATATTTTCGAAAATATAATTTCATAAAACATTTCTTTAAATAATAAACACTTTTCATTATTTCACTATTTTTGCAAAAAATTTCAGCCAGAGATTTGCAGAATACATACCTGGAGAAAACAGAGCACGAGAGCACTGTGGAGCAGGGAAATACGTTTTAATAGAAGTATTCAGACAATCCGAATTCCAAACCTTTGGTAATTCAAACCCTGTACCATATAATTTTAAAGAACGTGAGTAAAATTTATTGTTTTTTTGTAATTTTTTCTGCAGTTTTTTCTATGCAGTGAAATAAGAAATCAAATTCTATTGTTTTATTTTATTTTTTCTCTAGTTTTTTATGAATTAAAATACAAAATAAAATCTTATTGTTTTTTTAACTTTTTGTTTCTGCAGTTTTTTACCTTTTCTGCAGCTTTCAGAAACAAAAAAAAGGAATCAATTTTTACAAACAAAACCCTAGATTCTTTTTGTTTCTGCCATTTTTTCTCCCTCTTTCTTTTCAATTTATATTTATAGGGTTTCTGTACTCATAAGAAATCCAACCCACGGGACGACTTGCATAGTTGGATCCCAATCCATACTGGCCCTTGCGTCAATCTTATTTTTTTTTTTTTTTTTGTGCGCCGGTGCGGCCTGCGCAACGTTGCGCATCGATGCGCTTCGTTATACAAGCGCATCGCTGAAGTACACTGATTAAAAAAATAAATTTTTTTATTAGTGCACCATTCGTAACATATGGCACCGGTGCACCTTACATTATGGAGCACCGTAAAGCGTGCTGTTTTAGAAAAAAACCATTTTACAAACATACCCTACATTATTTTTGTTTCTGCCCTTTCTTCTCCCACTTGCTGTGATTTCAGAATTAAGGTTTTTCAATTTATATTTATAGGGTTTGTATTGCTAAGTATAAGCCTAAGACATGCAACCAATGAGAGGATCTGCATAGTCAGATCTCAATCCATGTCGGCCCTTGCGTCAATCTTAAAAAAGACATTTGTTTTCATCGGTGCCCCCTTCGTAACATAGCGCATCGGGGTGCTCTGTTATACAAGCGCACCACACAAGTATAGTGATAAAAAATAAAAATAAAAAATTATGTTTTTATCAGTGCGCCATATGTAACATATGGCACCGGTGCATTATTACATTATGGCACACCGCACAACGTGTTGTTTTGAAAAAAAACCATTTTACAAACATACCCTACACTATTTTTGTACATTATTTTTGTTTCTGTCCTATCTTCTCCCACTTGCTATGATTTCAAAATTAGGGCTTTTCAATTTATATTTATAGGGTTTATATTGCTAAATATAAACCTAAGACATCCAACGAACATGTTGACCTACATAGTCAGATCCCAATGCATGTCGGCCCTTGCGTAAATAAATAAATAAAAAAATTCGGTGTGCCCTGTCTGAAAGAGTACACCGAGGCACTCTTTTATCACAGTGCACCGCGAAAGTACTGTCATAAAAAATTAGAAAAATATGCAGTCGGTGCGCTATTTCATTATGACGCACCGCAAACGTTCAGTTTCGAAAAAAAAAAAAAATTCAAAAAATACAAACCTTACTTTCTTTTTGTTTCTCCCCTTTCTTCTTCTTCGTTTTGTGATTCAGAATTAGGACTTTTAAATTTAGATTTATAGGGTTTGTATTGCTAAAAATAGACATAAGACATGTAACCGACGGGACGATTAGCATAGTCGTATCCTAATCCATGTCGGCCTTGGAATGATTTAAAAAAAAAAGATTTTTTACCGGTGCACCCTATGTAAGGTAGCGCACCAGCGCTCTATTGTTTACAAGAGCACTGGATAAGTAATGTGAAAAAATAATTTTTTTTCAACGGTGCGACATATGTAAAATATAGCATCGATTTATGCTAAAAGAAACTAACACTGGATGATTTTTATTATTTTTATGATGGTTAACCGGTGTGGTCATTGACATGTAACGCACTGGGGCTTCTTGTTGACATAGAGCACTGTACGATGTATTATACTGTTTTTGCGGTGTGTGGTAAAGACATACACGAACCGACGTCGATGCGTTAACCATGAATGGCACACTGCTTTTTTGAGTTTTTTTTTTTAATTGAGAAGTTGACAGTTTATTTAAAAATATATTATTGACTGATATGATACTTGTTTGATATTGTTAAAGAAATGACTGACAAGAGATCAAGTAACAAAAATAATGATAACACATCAATATCAAAAGCAAAAAGGCAAGTTCTTTGTAAATATTTTACAAAAAATTTAATTTTGAACTATATGTAAGTTTAAATAATATGTATTGTTTAATGTGTATCATGTAGAGCCACAAAATGACGAAGCTCGATAAGATTATTTCTAATCTAGGACTAGAAGAATGTATAAGCTTGATGGAAAAATTACAAAAGGATGAATCAGGTGAATGAAAAAATACTATCGATCTAATATGAGTTTCTTTTTTTAGTTTTCATTAATAATATAATTAAAATTATTAGATAACATGTGTGAAAAAGTCTATTAATAAACCTTTGTTTAATGTTATACAGGGACCAAAAGGTCAGAAAAGAAATGTTGTTCTAAAAAAAGAAAAACAATAGAACATGCAAATGAAAATGAATTGCTCCTTAGCTCATCTGGAGTGGTGTTGGAGGTTAAAAAAAGGGGGAAAAACTTTTACAAATGTTTGAGGGATCTAGTGGAACGAATGTATAGATGTTTTTCCACTTAAAATATAAAAACCAATCCAATGATTCCAAGAACCAGATTTTATGTAAACTACAGGAAGAGTTTCCAGGGAATTGATCATTGAGACATGTCAGGCTTTTAATAGCAAAAACGTACAAAAAAAAAAAAGGAATGAAAAAGTAATATTCCTTTAGATGTTTGTCTAGAATTATTTATAAATATCACTTTTGTTATACTTACTTTTCATATATCAATATAAAAATTAAATAGTTTATTTTCATGTTACATTTTCAGGAAGATTATGAAAATCTCAAAAGATGAACGAGTTGATTTCAGAAATATACCAGTAGGAATGTCCAAAAAGGTGTACAAGGAGATGGTCAAAGAAATGGACAAAATTTCATCGTGGGAGGAGCCATATCAACAACAACGTGCTTCAAATGTAATATGTAATCATTGAATTTTTTGATCATTAGGTAAAATAAATAAACAATTTAGCATTAAATATTAATTTTCAAGTATTTTCTTGCAGAAAAGAAAAGAAAATGGAACCCATTCAGCACATAAAATAGGATGACAAGGAAGAAAAGGATTGATATCTAAGTTTGTGAGTAATTGTTACTTCCTTATAACAACTTAACTAGATTTCATTTTTGTATTTTTAAGTTGTTTTACAAAAATCATCATTGAATGTCTCCAACAGGTGCTAACATACAAAGAAGAACCATTAGAGGAATTGATTGAAATTGGTTTAAATATGGGTTGTGCGTATATGTTGGCATATCAAAACTTAATTGTGGAATTTTTAAGCATCTAACAATCTTGTTTTACTTAGGTGCATATATAATTAATAGAAAAAATAAATCTTTTATATTAAATATATGATTTCTTATGGGGTATAAAACTTGCAGGAAACAAAGTATGGCACTTGGCCAACAGATCAAATCTTGAAAGATGGCATGTTACATTGTTTTGAAAGAATGTGTATAGTTTATGAGTCAATTGTTGCATTGGTACGCCATTTATTTTCTATTTACATTGATGTATATTATTTAATATTGCAATTTTCATTATTCTCACCAATGTATTTACACTCAGTACAGTTTATTTTTATGTTTGTAGATGGAAGAAGGTGAAGAAGAAGAAAACAATCAACGCCATGAAAAAAACATTTTTTAAAATAACCCAAGTCATGGAAGTAGCTCTAGCAGTGATAGCAATTCAAGCGAAGAATGATGATCACTATGTTGGGATATAAAAGCAAGGCGTTGTACTATTTTTGGAAAAATGTCTGTGAAATCAGACATTTTCTTTAATGTAATGGACATAGTGTCCCAATTGAAAGATAAAGGGATACCAATAACTGTCCCATTTTTTATGACAAAGAATGTCTTATTCATATATAATAATAATAATAATAATAATAAATGTTTTAATTTATTCTATTGCATTCTCTATTGTCGCTATTGCATTCTCCATTGTTGTTCTCAAATGCAGTAATAAAAATTTAATTCATATGAATATTGTTATAACATATATATGTGTCGACTTTTGATGAATAATGAATTTTAAAAAACCACAATAATTATGATATGATATAACAAATTAATCTAAACATCACATTCAAATCCATTAATAAAAATTTAATTAATATGAATATTGTTATAATATGTGTCGACTTTTGATGAATAATGAATTTAAAACAATCACAATAATTACACTGCCACAGGTCAATGTTTTAAAAAAATACAAAATGAAAACCGGTGCACTTGTATTATTAAGCGCACTGGTGCGTTTAATAATACAAGCGCACCTCACAAATACCAAAACCAGTTAAAAATATCAAGGCGTTTGTGTGGTACAACGCTCCGGTGCATTTATGTATCTATACACACCGGTGTTGTTTTACCGCCTATGAGCACCGCATGAATACCAGTACCAATTATAAATTGTGGTGCGTCTGTGTGATACTATGCACCGAGGCGTTTGTTCTGTCTGTACACACCGGTGCATTTGGTTGATCAATAAGCACCGCACGAATACCGATACAAATTACAAATCTCAGTGCATTTGTGTGATAGTACGCACCAGGGAGTTTATGTGTCAATAAGTGCCGGTGCATTTGTATGATATATTTGCACTGCACGAATACCGATACCAATTGTAAACCTCGGTGAATTTGTGTGATACGATGCACCGGGGCTTTAAGAATACGCACCGAGGTATTTATACGACCTATGGGCACCGTTAAAATCCCAAAACCAATTAGAATGGCCCCATGCGTTGTATCACCAACACCAGGCCCGATGCTGTTATTTTCCTAAATGGCCCGATGCATTCTTGTTCAACCACCCCGGTGCTATGTCTACCAATACGCACTGGTGCGTTAAAACCTGATAAGAGCACTGATGAAAAAAAATTCCTAATAACCTCCGGCTGCCCATTTTTTTAGTTGTGTTGAACTTCCATTAAAAGCTCCACCAAAACCTTCGTTACCGGAAACATATGTGGTAGCATATGTTTTTTTGACAATTTTGGCCAATTTATAACACTAAAAACCTCCTTTATAACCTCTGCTAGAGGGTCTTTTCCTTGTAGTGAACCCCATGACTTACATTCTTACATGTCAGTTTCTTGGGGAAAATACTCGAAAGAGATTGTTATTCTTCAATATTTTGACTTATATTTTACTATAGCCAAGTCTAAGAAATCACTTGTCTTTGCTGAGTTGATTTACAATCTTCCCGACACAGTTGGTCCCAATCCCTTTGAGGAATTGAATCCAGATGAATCACTATTTCTCATTAGTACTCTTGACCCTTGGTATTGAGATATCATCATTTATCTCTAGACCAAAACCTTTCTACCATAGCTACCTCACTCTGTGTTATGAAACCAACTCCAATAATAGAAGAAAAGAGAGATCAATGCCTTAGAAATCAGCCACTTCGAGGGGGAAACCTCCAATACATTACATAAATGAACAATTCTTGGATGATACAAATGACCAAAACCTCCTTCTATATATAGGAGTCCATGGGCCCACAATATAATCCTAGCCGACCTAACAAGAACAATGTAAGGGCACAATAATAACAATATTGGGGTTACAGGGGTACAACAACAACAATAAGGGGGCTACACTAATAACAATAAGGGACTAAAATAGTAATATAGGGACCTAACATGCCCCTCTCCTTCAAAAAAGTGTTGTCCTCAACGCTTGAGTAGCTCTGGGTGCTTCTGTATAAAATTCTCATCCTCCCATGTAGAATCTTCAGTGGGTAAGTTCTTCCACTTGATGAGATACTCTGAAATTGATCGATTCCGTAGCTGTCGAGTGCTTGTTTCCATGACCGCTTCAGGTTCCAATATGATTTTTCCTTCCTCATCAAGTTATGGAAATATTGTTTGAACTGGAAGATTTTCACCTATAACCTTCTTTAAGCATGAAACATGGAAAACTGGATGCACTCGCGAAGAAGCAGGAAGCTCCAATTTGTATGCCATAGTACCGATATTTTGCAACACCTTGTAAGGACCATAGTACTTTGGCGATAATTTATTATCCTTCTTAGCTTGCTTGAGGGACATTTGTTTGTATGGTTGTAGCCATAAAAATACCCAGTCTCCTACATCAAAACTTCTCTCGTTGCGATGTTGATCTGCTTGTTGTTTCATTCGATTTTGTGCCAAATTCAGGTTATCCTTTAAGAGTTGGAGAACTTCTTGCTGATGCTCGATGTGATCTTCCACTGCTTGAACCTTCGAATTTTCCCTTAAAGATGATGTGATGGATGGTGGATGATATCCATAAAGTGCCATAAATGGGGTCATTTTGCTGCAGTATGGAAGGAAGTGTTATACCACCATTCAGTGAGAGGTAACCACTTGACCCATTGTGTTTGTTTATCAGATACAAAACAACGAAGATATCCTTCCAAACATTTATTTACTATCTCGGTTTGACCATCGGATTGAGGATGATAAGATGAGCTATGAGCTAATTGAGTACCCAAACAAGAAAATAACTCCGTCCAAAAATTTCCAGTAAAAATGGGATCTCTGTTGCTCACAATAACCTTTGGGTTTCCATGTAGCTTTTGAATTGTGTCCATAAATGTAGTAGCAACTGTACTTGATTTAAATGAATGAGATAACGCACAAAAGTGTGCATACTTGGTAAGTCTATCAGCTACCACCATGATGACACTCTTTCCTGCAGACTTAGGTAAACCTGTGATAAAATCCATTGAAATCTCCTACCAACATTGACTTGGAATGGATAAGGGTTGTAGAAGACCCGGGGTCATAATTGTCTCAACTTTATTTTGCTGGAAAACCAAACATTCTGCCACAAAATTTTGAATATCAGATTTAAGGCCATCCAAAAAAATTATTTCTTCACCCTGTGGTAAATTTTTAAAAATCCCGAGTGTCCTCCTAAAGGAGAAGTGTGCAATTCCAAAAGAATATTTTGTTTTATTTGGGAATCCTTATAAAGATATAAGCGATATTTGTACCATAAAGAATCATTTTTCCAAATAAATGTATCAGATGTACTAGGATCTTGCTGCAACTTTTGAATGAGTGTCCACACTTCTTCGTCCTTCTTCCATTCATACCTTGCTTCAGTTATCCAATCTGGTTGGATAATAGAAATGACACAAAGCAATGCTTCCACCTCTTCATTATTTATTGAGAGTGCATCTGCAACAACATTTAGCTTCCATTTTTTATAGATTATTTCAAAGTCATAACCCAACATCTTTGTGACCCATTTTTGCTGCTCTTCTGAAGATAGTCTTTGCTCCAAAAAGTGTTTAAGACTATCATGATCAATTTTTACCTTGAAGTGTCTTCCCATTAGGTAAGGTCGCCATTTCTTTAGTGCATGTAGTATTACTAAGATTTCCTTCTCATAAATAGCTTTCTGTAAATACTTTCCTTTGATTGGACGACTTTCAAAAGCAATGGGTCTTCCTTCTTGCATTAAAACAACACCAATTCCATTTCCTGAGGCATCCCATTCCACAATAAAGGTTTTTGTGAAGTCTGGTGTAGCTAACACCAGTGCTAGGCACATTGCCTCTTTAAGATGTTCAAAGGCCTTAGTTGCGTCAGGAGTCCATGAAATTGCATCTTTCTTCAATCATGTTGTTAGAGGTGCTGCTATTCTCCCATAATTCTTAACAAACTTGAGATAATACCCTGTTAACTCGAGAAATCCTCGCAACTGCTTTATGGTTATGGGGACTTTCTGTTCCTTAATGCCTTTAATTTTGTTAAGGTCTACCTTAACACCCTTGTGAGATACAATATGACCTAGATATTCCACCTCTTGTACTCCAAAGAAACATTTGAATGTTTTTGCATATAATTGTTTCTCCTACAATAGTTTGAGCATCCTATCAACATTTTGAACATGATCCTTCCAAGACCTGCTATAGATTAGTATATCATAAAAAAATACTTGCAAAAATTTTCTAAGGAAGGGTTTGAAAATGGAATTCATCAACCCTTGAAATGTAGAAGGTGCATTGGTAGGCCAAAAGGCATGAAAAAAAATTCATAATGACCCTCATGAGTTTGAAATGCTGTTTTCTGAATATCTTCAGTCTTCATTCTAATTTGATTATATCCTGAGCGAAGATCCAACTTGGTAAAATAAATTGCTCCATGTAATTCATCTAATAATTCATCAATCACAGGAATGGGAAATTTATCTTTAATTGTGAGCTTATTGAGCTCCCTATAATCCGAACACATGTGCCATGATCCATCCTTCTTGTGCACCAATACTACTAGAGCAGAGAAAGAACTTTGACTAGGTTGAATTATACCAGCCTCTAGCATTTCTGCAATCATACATTCAGTTTCGCTCTTTTGGACATAAGGATATCTATAAGGCCTGATGTTTGGAGGAATAATTCCTGGAATAAAATGAATATCATGATCATGATCATGAATAGGTGGGAGTCCTTTGGGAGTTTCAAAAACCTTGGAATGATTGTCCAATAATTTTTGGAGATCTGCAGAAATAGATGATTTTGATGTTGGAACTTCTAATGAGAATAATTGTGCAATTACGCCTCATTGTTATTTCTTCAGAAGATTTGTCATGACATTAGAGCTTATTATCTTTCCTGGCTTCCCTGTGATACCCCATAATTTGAATTCCTTTCCTTCTGAAAAAAAATTCAAGAAAAGTTCTTGAAAATTAAAAGCTACCGTCCCCAAATATTGTAACCATTGTACTCGTAGTACAACATTAGCACCTCCCATAGGAATGGAAAGCACTGGACTATTCAATACATATTCCCCCATGGTTAGCTTGATATTATGGAATTTTCCAGAGAAATTTATAGTTCCTCCATTTGCAACCATCACTTGACATTCTGGTGCTAGGTATAGGAAACAATTCAATTCCTTGGCTACCTTACAATGAACAAAATTATGGGTACTATCCGAATAAATCAACACTATTACCTTTTTATTCTTGATATGTCCTTCTATCTTGAGAGTTTGCGGAGTGGTAGTTCCTGCCAATGCATTACATGATATGGTCAGACTCATTTCTTCCTCTTCTAGGGTTTGTTCCTGGTGTATATCCTCTTCTTTTGAATATTCTTATTCATTTTCTTCTTCCTCTTCACAATCTATGTAAAATAATTTCTTCTCAGCACACTTATGACCTTTACTGTATTTGCTATCACAACCATAACAAAGCCCTTTTGCTATTTTCTCTTCCAATTTTTGTGGTGTCAAACTTGTAGGTTGTGGAAGTTTAGGAGTAGCAACACTTCCATCTTTATATATGTGAGTGGTAGGCTTCCTTGTTGCCATAATTTTACATTCAATTTTTCTTGCCAACCTGAATGCCTTTTCCAATGAATCAGGTTCCCAAACTTGAACTTCATGTTGGATGTTATCCTTTAAAGTCTCTATGAAGACATCAATCCTGTGTTCCTCTAGAATATTAGTTACCCTTATATTCAATTTTTGGAAGTCCCCAATGTGCTCCGCCACTAAACCATTTTGTTTGAGATTTATCAATTGGCTAAAGAAGGTATTGCTTTTTGTATCATCATAATGTGCTATCATTTCCTTCGTAAAAATTGACCAAGTGACAATTTTTTTACGGGAGAAAAGCCATTGATACCATAAAAATGTATTTTTTTTTCTAAATTTAAAATTTCAATGCATACCTTTTGTGTGTTTTGCACATTATTGAGATCAAAATATTGCTCCATCTGTAGTATCCATGTTACGGGATCCTTGCCATCAAACTTCCTCATAACCATATTTGGAATATGATGGTTATTCCATCCAACATCAGAGTTTATGAAATCACGATTAAAATTTATTTTGTTTTAATCATGAGTTTCCTCTATTATCCTTTCACCATTAGGAAACATTTCTTGTATCAACTTTGCCAAACCTTCGATGTCTAATTTTAGATCATTCTTCATGTTTTCCATTTTTTCATCGATCTTAGCTTCCATGTCATCTATCTTAGCTTCCATGACAACTTCCACGACATCCATCTTATCTTCCATGCCTCTCTTTAAACCATCCATCTTATTTTCCACACCTTTCTTCAAAACTTCCATTTCATTTTTTGTTGCTCTTTGCGATAGGTGCACTTGCTCTTCTAATTTTGACATCTCATTTTGCATTTATTCGTCTTCATGAGTCATAGTAGAGCATTCTGAAGGCTTAATGGGTGTTGAATTATTTTTAGGGGGAATTTTAGAACCCAATACTGATATCTATTCTTCAATATGCCCTTGTAATAAATTCAAACTAATTTTTTTTAAACGAGACTTATGTAATTCGAAAAAAAATACACACCTTTTTCTTGCTTTTGAGGAGCTCGATATTGAAACTGAATTATCTCTGTGATTTTGGATCTTCAATATCTAAAATTCAGCCCTGAGGTAGCCCTTTGAATCCTCTTTCGAATGCCACAAGTATGACCTGATTTGGACTCTTCAAGACAAATTTATATCTAATCTCCCACAATGACCTAATTATGGACTGATTCAGTAGAGAAAACTTGTACGATTTTCCACGTGTCATTGTTTCCTCCTTCGGCTTTGAAATTTATAGAAATGAAACTACAGTCCATTTACTTGTGACCGCTTTTTACAGAATCTCAATCAGATGCTCAAAGAGAGGGTTATGACGTTTTTCCCATGGCCACCTCTTTGATATGAAATTCGGGAGCCTGAAAAAATCCTAACTTCCACAGATCATATCTCCAAAAATATTACGAACCAAGATCTGAAATTTTTATAGGAGCTTCTTCAAGATTTGGGCTTCACTTTGTAAAAATTTTAGCTTCTGAAACCTTGTAGAAAAATATTTATAGTGAAAATTCCACGATGACCTGTTTAGGTTAAATTCAAGAGCCTCCAAAAAGCCCTAACTTCCACAGATCATATCTCCGAAAATATTGCGAACCAAGCTTTGAAATTTTGCGACAATGTTCCTCAGGATTTTGGCTTCTCACTATAAAAATTTCAGCTTTTGAACCTTCATAGAAAAAATTTATAATGAAAATTCCACGATGACCTGTTTGGAGCAGCGAAACCCTATAATCCAAAGCTCTGATGCCAAATGTTATGAAACCAACTCCAAAAATTAAGGAAAAGAGAGATAAATGCCTTAGAAATCAACCACTTCGAGGGGGAAACCTCCAATACATTACATAAATGAACAATTCTTGGATGCTACAAATGACCAAAACCTCCTTCTATATAATCCTAGCCGACCTAACAATAACAATGTAAAGGCACAATAATAACAATATTGGGATTACAGGGGTACAACAGTAATAATAAGGGGGCTACACCAATAAAAAAAAGGGACTAAACTAGTAATATAGGGACCTAACACTCTGAGAGAAAACAAATTCGTTACGAGTCCCAACCATACCGCATTATTGGAGATACTTTGTATCACACCGGTGTTGATTTCCTCCGTCGATGCTTGACTATAGGGGAAGCTGAGAAAGTTCTTAATGACTGCAACTCTGGGGCCTATGGTGGTCATATGTCCAGTTATGATACCACTCAGAAAATACTTTGAGAAATATATTTTTGGCCATCTATGTTTAAAGATTTCATTCTTTCCATTGAAAAATATCATGATTGCCAAATCTTTTCTTGGAAAGAGCACACCCCACCCTCACCCTTGCACCTAGTTGTGACCGCCAGGCCATTTAAAAAATGGGGCATCAATTTCATGACTTGTAACCCTTTCTTGGATAGGGGGCATGGCTATATTATCATCATCATCAATTATTTTACAAAATGGGGCTGAGGTGATGCCTACATATGATAATGAAGGTCAAACTGCGGTGAAATTCATGTTTAATCACGTCATAGATCGGTTCGGTGTCCCGACAGCCATTGTCACTGATCATGGATCTCATTTTAGAAATCATATGATGACAAAGCTTACTTCTCAGCTAGGGCTATGTCACGATAGCTCCACTCCTTATTATCCACAGGCCAATGGCCAAGTCAAAGCTGTTAACAAGGTTTTTGAAATAATGCTTCAACAAACCATTGGGAGACACAAACGAGATTGGCATCTCTTGATTTTATCAGCTCTGTGGGCTTATCAAACTTCCGCTAAGGCTACTACTGTATTTACACTATTTCAACAGGTGTATGGTCTGGAAGCCACACTCCCGATCGAGTGAAAAATTCCTTCTCTAAAGCTAGCCATCAAGCTACTTCCTGGTACTTCGCCAGAAGAGGAACATTTTATTTACCTCGAGCATCTCGATGAAACTAGAAGACTTTCTCCTTTAGTCATTGAACCACACAAAATGAGTTAAGGCTTAGTACGACAAATATCCTCATGTTTTCTCAAAAGGTGACTTGGTCCTGCTTTATGATCAAGTCCACGATAAATTTGGAGTTGGGAAGCTCGAACCAATGTGGTATGGGCCCTATATTTTTCAATGCATATTGGAAAGATGTGCCTATGAGCTAGTAGATTATGAAGGTAATCAGTTGGCTGAGCCCCGAAATGGGCTCTATCTGAAGAAGTATTATGCTTGATTGTAAGTATGGTACTTTTTACATTAATGTGCTATTCATTAATGTGATTTTTATATTTTATGGTGTGATTGTTTGCTTTACATACATGTTTCCTCTACTTACCTCGTGTTCCACTTGGTTTGTAGATGTCGTCAAACCATTATATCGGTTTTGCTGATGGTGCTTTCCATATCACACTAGGCTTATCTTCCCCAACATGGGAAAATTTTTCCCCTGATTGTGTGTTGATTAATCCACAAGGTATTTGTTTGGGTCAAACAACTAATAATATTTCTGAATATAATGTGGCTATCGAGCTATTGTCGGATGAAATTGATCTTGGTATTAGAGATTTGGTTGTCAAATTAGATTCACAACTGTTGCGTTACAATTAAATGGTCATTATTCAGTAAGAAACCCTCAAATTTTGCGCACATATTTATGTGTTCTATTATTGGAAAGGAATTTTGATTACATCACATATCAACACATTCCAAGAAATTTGAATGCATTAAAAGATACATTAGCAAATTGTGTGTTAGATAAACATCTATGTAACATGTAAAAAACAATACATCATGAACATTTAGTAGCCATAGAAACATGCATATGCATATATATATATATATATATATATATATATATATATATATAGAGTCTGTCAAGTGTGTTACATCAAAATCTAAAAAAATATGTGTTTTGTGACACAAATGGATCTGTGAGCCTACGCAAATAAAAAAATATAAAATAAAGGCTTCTACCTTTCCACATGGTGCTCATGATAACATGTGACCAAATTAACTGAAGTAGTCTGCCTAGGACCCCAATTATATGCCTCTAGTAGCGTAGTCGAATCTCGTCAAATGTCGCGTACCCTGGGATGCCTCTCGTTAGGCCTATCAGGTTATGATCCACCTCCACTAGTGGGTCTTCTCCCTCCTCATAAGGAGCATCCTCAATTTGGCGAGCTATCCTCTTCGCAATCGAGGACATACCGACTAGTCTCTCAGGTCCAACATATATAAAAACATCATAAGTCTAGATTCCAGAATACATAAAAAAATATTAAAAAGTAAAAATTATAAAAAAAACAATTCTTTACCTGCATCAGACCATTGTGTGCCTAGCGGAAGAGGTAGATTTGGATCGCCTCTAAAATTGGTGCCTACATATGCATAGATCTCAACCACAGTTAGTTGAAAACACAACGAGATGAAAACAACTGTTAGAAAATGCATTTGTTGACCCCATCCCTGACAGGACATGATCTAGCACCACCTCAGTAGCCTCAGATCCCTCAGATTTGGATCATATATCTCTAACCACTAGTACTGAAACAAAGGAACTCTCTCCAAGAAGAAGGTAACTAGGATGGATCCATATCTGAACTGTTTCAGTTGTCCTGTCTTTAACTTGGTTAGTTGGATTTTCATATTGGCCAACAACCCCTCGAACCAGTTAAACATGGTGGGAGCTAGACAATCCACTGCGTACTAGAACTAGGACTTTGTTTCCTCATGCAAAGCCTGGGCTTCGGCTACTCGGGCTATACAATGAAATATTGTCCGCAAAGGTAGATTTGTGATGGTTTTTATATCTACCTTCTCACTGCTAGTATTTCTAGCCCTTGGAAAATGTCTTTGGAACAACATGCTAGTGCTCTCCCCTCTAGTGCGAGCTTCGTAGAGTTAGATTCTCTCCCCTCTCCTGGAAAACTGTTAATTTTGGCCAACTAGGTCCACAATCCATGTCGCACTGCTCATATGATGATGGTCATATTTTTGTTGGATTCCTCTTTCAGACAGGTGCAAGATTGATCTAAAGATCATCTTGTTTGGATGGGCAAAACATATATTTTGAAGTTATTTTTCCACGTATGTGCAAGGCTGGCTAGATTTGTAATCTAGGCTTATAGGCCTAATAGATGTGTCACACACCCTCATTGATGGATATAAATTGGAGAGTCTTGGAGGTCATTTTCTCATCAACTCATCACACATATCTCATTGTGATATGATTGTTTCGATAGCTTTTGGAGGCCTCTTCCCTTCACACGTGCAGAGCTGGAGCTGCTGTTTTTTTGTGGATCTGTTTAGGGCTGATTTGATGAAGCATTGAATAGCATTGATTATGGTCAACCCTTGTCCGTTTGACCTCAAATATCTACTGAAATTAAAAATTTTAGAGGCCATATATCTGGGCACAAAAATCGAGGGAAAAGGAGATATTTGACCAAAGGCCTAATCTGTAGCGTTGAATTTTTGTTGCTGTCCTACGTTTACTTTTCTGCATTGACTTTTGGTTGACCAGTGTTGAATTGTGATAAGATGTGTTTGAGGGTTGTGGGTGTGACACTTGGATTATTGTCCGATCTAAGAAATATTTTGCTGGCTGAAGCATCCTGTTGACTGTCATAACGCACAATATTCTATATCTTTGCTGGACAAGAATGATTGTAAATTTGATCTATATTATTGGCTTGTCTTCTGTTGATCTATTATTGTGTTCTATCAACATTTTACTTTCATGTTTATGTGATTTATAAATTGAATCGGGCCTGAGAGATATTGAAGTAAATTTACATTAAGAATAGAACACACCATGGTTATCTAAATTTAACATGGTATCAGAGCTGAGGTGAAGACAAAGTCCAATATAGTGTTAGAATAAATCATTGAAGAGGGAATCCTATCAAGGAAAAATGGCCTCCTCAACCTACAAGGGTATCAAGGCTGATGATAAATTGACTGATAAGTCTAATTATCAAGCATGGAAGATGTCATTGGATTTGGCATTAGAAGATCAAGATGCCATGGACTATGTGCAGAGGAATATTCAAGAGCCTCCATCAAATGCAACTTCTGCCACAAATAAAAAGTACATAAAAGGGTAAATCAAAGAAAATATGATTATCTGAGATTCCATTCATAAGAAATTTGTTTCTTACCTTTATGAGATGAGCACATCTAAAGAGATGTGTTGTCGCACATAATGTCTAGACACTGTGACAACGACTCAGGTTGGGGGTTGTCATCCTAATCACCAATCTCTCTATTTAAGCTATCTCCCTATAGACTAAGGGGGGTAGAACCTATAGAAATGAAATTAAAGGGAACTAGTTGGAAACCAACTAGTTCGGGAGACACAGTCAAGTGACCAAGTACTTGTTTAAGATCTAACGAGATTTAAGAAATTTGATTAGATTAAATATTTGATACTAGTGCCTTATGGAGTCAATTATCTTGTTATGAAATTAGGATCAAGTATTTGATAGATAACTGTTGCTAGAATGGACAACTATCATGTTATGAAATGCCAATTCAATATAAAATGCAAACGCATGAGATGAGAGAAAAACGCTTAAGATACCACCATAGTATTTAATTGCTCAAATAAATATTCAATATACCAAACTAAAAGATAATATTTTTCAACAATGTAATATAACTTCCAACTAAAAATAAGCTTATTACTCCAATGCAGTTGTAGCTCAAAAAATGTATTTTCAAAACCTTACAACTTCACCTTCAAGAAGACGCATTAAAGATACTCAATCTAGGAAAGAAGGACATGCAATTTACCATTACTTGAAAAGATCTCAAAGTTTAATATGCAATAAATATCAATTCAAGTAAATTAAACCACATTTAGAGTTAATTAAATGACGATCAATCTCAATAGATGTTTAAGCATGAAATATTCAAAACCAAATGCGAGACTTAAGCACTTTAAATTTTGAAAGCGATGACCATGAAAGAGAAATGACATTTAAATGCTAAGAAATTCAAAATTTAAATGATTTTCTTAAGTATTCAAATCTAGAAATTTTTTTTTTTTTCCTATAGTCAAAATTTAGATGTGTTAAAAAAAATTATTTTACCATTGACTATAGAACAATTTAGATTTTTCCTTTTTGATGCCTAAGATCACCCTCAAACATAAAAAAGGAATAAAACAAGAAATTTTAAAAAAGTTAAAATTCAATGAATTTTTATTTTTATTTTTTTATCTTTTTATTTGAAATTTTAAATTTTTTACAAAAGTCAAAAGTTAATTAAAATTTTGAGACCCCCCTTTTTTTATTTGATTAAATTTTTACCCCAAACCAAAATATTAAAATCTAAAATTTATGAAAAAAATATAGAAGAAAGAAAAAATGAATGAAATGTTAGTAATGCATAAGTTAAAACTCGCAAAATAAAAAAAAATGAAATGCATTATTTCTGATTTGTGTTGTGTGTAGGTTTTTCTTTTGGATGCAGGTAAAAGGCAATGAATGGTAGGAAGCCGTCGACAAGGGAGAACGCAAGAGGAGCAGCGAGGGAAGCATGAAAGAAAGGCAGTGTGAGGAGAGCGGAGATGGATTGAGGTGGGATGAGGGAGTTGGAGGAATGCACAGTAAGGGAAGGAAGAACAAAAAATGTAGGAGGGCTGATGAAGGTAGCGAAAAGGATGCAGAGATCTGAGGTAAGAAAGGTTGTTGTGGAGGAGGGATAAGTAGGACGTGAACTGGAATGGAAGGAGGATGCAGTGGAAGAAGGGACATAGAAGGGAACAAGGAGAGGGAAAAAGGTAGAGGAAATATCGGATAGCGTGAGAAGAGATTCATGCAGGGACATAAATGGATGAAGGGTAGCGGATGGATGCGGCAGGATGCAGGGAAATGGAGGCTGTAGAAAGAAGGAGCTGACGTGTAGAATAATGGGAGGATGGGACTACGTGAGAGGAGGAAGATGACAACAGAAAATTGCAAGCACACTGGTGCACATGAATCTCTATTTTCCTAGAGTTTAACCAGCATAATCAAAGATAAAATTTTGATTAAAATGAATGCACCTGCAATTTATACTTTGAGGAAAGATCCCTCCTATGATATGCAATCAATTTAATCCTGAGACCATATCTCACTCTCCAGGGCCTAGATCTGGCTCAGATCTAAAATATTTCTATGAAAATTTCCCAATATTACCTGCACAAAATCAGAAATTAGGAACTGAGATACCCAACATATGAAAAAAATCAAAAATGAAACCCCAATCCCAAGTTAGAAGTAAAAAAAAAATACTAAATTTTTTTCTTAATGTTCACACAATTAAAAATAAAGATCTATGCAAAAGATATGTAGATTTTTCATATCTGAGGAGTGTAAGTCTGAATTCGCTCCCAGATCTGAAGATCTAAGGCTCTTACTAGCCAGATCTAATGTTACATTCAATAAAATTTAAGTTTTTTTTTTTTTCAAGGCACAAGCCCTAGAAAAACCTTGCAAAAAGAGAACTTAAGGCAAGCTTGGGGAATTAGATCTGGAGGGCTCTTCAAATATTATTTCCTTGGGAGTCAGCTGGTCTAGCCGAGGACTTCTCCAAATGCCCAATTCTAAACCCAAGAGGTTTACACACACTTAAAGTTAAACTGTTAAATCAATAGAGAATTAAGATAAAAATGAAATTTTCAAGAGTTAGAGATACCTGCTAACTCAATCCAATTAAAATTCTTACACTAAATCCAACAACCTAAGCAAGATACCTGTGAAATAGATTACTCTACAAGATCCATTAATCAATAATTCATTGAAATAATTACCAGCAGAATATAAAGAACAGTTTTACCATAAAATTCTGAAGAGGAACATGAACATCAAATAAAACCCCAAAGAATTCATTTGTATTATTCCATAAAATTAGTACAGGAGAGCTTCAAGGGAAAGTACACGATTAAGAGATTAGATGAAAAAATCAGACTGACATTGACCTCTAATTTATAGGTAAAATCTCCAACGGCTAGTTTGCTTGATCCCCGTCAAAGTAATCTCGACAGTCGAAAAGGACTTGATTATCTTTTAATTTTGTCCGTCAAAATTGTTTTTTTTGAGGAATTTCGAATTTTTCAATTAATTCCTTTTTAATGAACTCAAAAATAATATTTTTGAGTTAATTACCTAAAAAATAGATTTTGACTTAACTATCAAGGTCCTAGGGTCCAAAATTTTTCAATAATTTCAATATTCCCTTGGTTTGGGACCTTTAAAAATTTATTTTTTAGAGACCCACGAATTTTGCCTTTGAAGAATTTAAATTTACCTAGGACATAAAATTAATTAAAATTCTAGTTTATGATTTTTAATTTAATTTGGCCAGAAACTTTAATTAATTGACTCATGAGGGGATTAATTATTTTTCCAACCCTCTAATACTTTAACCATGGTGTTTAACTATGAGGGACCATGCACTAAAATATTTTACATCAAGATATCACAATTTGACACATGAAGGGGGAAAACCAATCAAAATAGACCCTCAAATAGCTACTTAATTCTCCAACTCAAAACTTGATCTAGAAGACCAAGTAATTTGCAGTAAAATAATCTAGCCAAATAGCTAGGATTATTCCCAAATTACTTTTACAAATACTCGATAGAAAACACTAGGACTTACTTAGTATCTTGACGACAAAATCCACCCTAGCTTTGGGGTGAGGTTGGAGGGGAAAACTCTACCGATCATTTGTGTCGAGAAACACAAATGAATTAGTGAGACGAGAAACCTCCTAGGATAGAAATTTCCTCCAAAATTCTAGGCTTACCTACGTTGTTACATACATGATGGTCTTACTAATATAATTTACATTATAAACATGCAGAATGGGTTTACATATTTTAGAAACTGTCGACTGATGATGAAATATGAATGGCATGAACACCTCGAACATGATAAATACTATTTGAAAAAATAGGGGTGTACTTCTATGGGGTCGGTGACACGAAGTGATCAACAAGATGTATGATAAGTTGGTTAGCATGTTAAGGGCTAGCAATGCTAATCAAATACTTTTCTTCAAGAATAAATTGAAGAATATAAAGAAGGGAAAAGATGAATCCATTCAATCTTATTTTATGAGGCTCACTGAAATCATGAATAACCTCCTAGCTATTGGGGAAGCAACAGTTGATCGAGAGATGGTTCTTATTGCACTTGGAGGTCTCCCTCGTGATTGGTATGTATTAAATACTATTATTATTAATAATAATGCGATTCCAGATTTTGATGAAATATTTACGAGATGACTTAAGAGGAGACAAGAATGATGGAGAGAGATCATCCCTATAATGGAAATGGAGGTGACCCTACTACCTTCGACGCTCATGAAAATAAGAAAAATAATGGTGGTCCGAATCAAAACCATGGAAGAGCAAGGCCCAAAGAAAGAAAGGGAAGATGTTACACCTGTAACAAGTTTGGTCACTATGCAAGATATTTCCCTAATAGAGGGGACTCTCCCTGGGATTATGAAAACAACAAATCCAGGGGGAATGGAAATCAAATGAAGTTCAAAGGAAAAATTAAGGCTCCCTCTGATCATAGTGGAAATGGGAAACCTTTCAAGAGGTCAAGAAATTATAGGTAATATGAGTTTAATGTTTTTGATAATAAGAGAAATGAATTTATTCTTGTGTCTTCCCTCTCTGCTGCATCTCCTCCTGACACCCTGAATGTCTCGCTGATTGATAGTGGTGCTTCAAGGCACCTCACTAGTTTCAAAGAAGCCCTCTCTGATTTGATTTAGAAGGATACTAATCTAGAAATTATCCTTGGAGATAATGCCACTTATCCCAAGAAAGGGATAGGGAATGTGACCCTTCATCTATCTCAAGGTCAATTCCTCCGTTTACAAGATGTGTTGTACATACATGATTTGAAGAAGAACCTTCTGTCTATTTTGGCAATGGAAGACAAAGGGTTCAAGGTGGCATTTGTTGATGGAAAGGTATTTATTTGGAAGAATAAATTCAAGGAAGCTCTTACTATTGGTTTTAGAGTTGATACACTCTACTAGGTTGGAGGAAGTCCACTGGGGGCTATGTCATGTGATACAACTCTTCAAACAAAGTTTTGGAACCATAGGTTTTCACACCTTCATTACAAATCCCTTCCCGAAGCAAGGAAATTGGTCTCATGGATGCCTAAATTTAGAGATGATCATGAAGGTATATGTGAGGGTTTTGCCAAAGGGAAGCATACAAGGGTACCATTCCCCTCAAGTGTCACAAATACAAATGATATATTGTAGTTTATACATTATGATTTCTATGGTATGATTCTCGTGACATCCTTGGGAGGATGTTCCTATTACATGACTTTTACAGATGAATTCTCCCACAAGACCTGGATATATTTCTTGAATAAGAAGGATGAAGCATTCAGATGGTTTCATACCTTCAAGGCCTTGGTGGAAAATCAAACCGAGAAGAGAATCAAGTTTTGAGGAATAAAAATGAGATTGACTTTGAGTCAAATGAATTCAATGAATTTTTCAGAGAAGATGGAACTAAGAGGGAGAACACAACTGCATATACTCCTGAGAAAAATGGTGTTGCTGAAAGAAAGAACATGACCATTGTGGAACACTGCTATGTATGTTCAAAATAGATGCTCGCATTCCGCTCTGGACTCCAAAAATCCCAGAGAAGTATTCTTTGGTAAGAAACTTGATGTTTCTAATTTTAGAGTTTTTGGTTGTCCTATTTACTTTCATGTGCCGCAAAAAAGAGAGAAGCAAGCTGGATTCTTCTGGAAATAAGGGAATGTTTGTGGGCTACAATGAAACTTTGAAGGCATATAGAATCTATGTGTATGGTAAAATATAAGTAGAGATATGCCATGATGTCACCTTCGATGAAGATGCTGCCCTCAAGAAAGTGAGAAATCTTCCTAGCTCCAAGGAAGACAAATAATATGAAGAAGCACGGAAGCAAGAAGAGACGAAGGATGAATTGATGCCCGATGTTGAAAGAATTATGGATCATATTGATCCACCTCCTTCAAATAAGAGAAGACCCTCATGGATTAGGGATACTCTTGCAGATGCTGAAATACATATTTCCACAAGTGGGAAATTCCGTGAAAGCAAGAAGCTGAATAGATACCAAGGATATCTAGTAGCCATGAGTACAATAATACAATATCATCCTAGATCATTTGAAGAATCCGTAAAGCATCAAGTTTTGAAGGATTATATGCATGAATAATATGAGTCCATTATGAAAAATGATGTCTAAGAAGTCGTCCTGAGACTGGAGGACAAATTTGTTGTCACCTCGAAATGGATCTATAAGATCAAGCATGTATTTGATGGTAGTTGCTGAAAGTACAAGGCCATATTTGTTTCCCGAGGCTTCTCTAAAAAATAAGACATATATTATGATGATATAGTTGAACCTATGGCCTGCTATACCACCATCCTATCTATCATTTCCCTTGCTACAGCACAAGGATAGAGTGTCCATCAGATGGATGTGAAAAAAAAATTTCTATATGGTTCTATAAAGGAAGAGGTATATGTGGAGAAACCTCTAGGGTTCGAAGTCCAAGATAGATACACCTATGTATGAAGGTTGAATAAATATCTCTATGGGTTGAAGCAAGCCCCCAAGGCTTGGTATGAGAGGACAAATAACTACTTGATGAAGCTGGGATTCACTCGAAGTAATGCTTATCTAAACCTTTATTTTAAGGTTGATAGAGAAAGGCCTCTCATTCTGGTTCTCTATGTGGATGATCTCTTCCTGACAGGTGTTGACCCTCTCATTCATCAGTGTAACAGGGAGATAGCTTTTGAGTTTGAGATGAAAGACCTAGGATTGATGAATTACTTCCTAGGCTTGGAGGTCTGGCAGAGGCCAGGTAAGATTTTCCTTTCTCAAGGAAAATATGTCGTGGAGTTGCTGGAGAGATTTGGTATGGTGGAATGTAAGTCTATGTCAACACTGATGGAACTAAACTTTAAGAAGTTGTGTGGAAATGATACTGGGCTTGTGCTAGAAAATCCTATCGAGTATCGACAACTCATGGGGGCCCTGATGTTCCTAGTGAACTCACGTCTAGACGTATGTTTTTCCATGAAAAATTTGAGTCAACACATGGTTGATCCTCATCACATTCACTAGATTCATGCCAAGAATCTATTGATATATCTTCAGGGCACAATCAACCATGGGCTGAGATACACTGCTGAGAGTTTGAGACTCCATGGATATACTAATGCCGATTGGGCTGGAAGTGTGGTGGATAGCAAGAGCACATATGGATGTTGCTTCATCTTGGGTTCTGCTTCGATATATTGGATGAGTAAGAAGAAAAATTCAGTGGCTTTAAGAACCGATGAGGCCAAATACATTGCAGCGAGTATGGCCTATTGTGAAGCTGTTTGGTTGCGAAAGCTCTTCAATGAGTTGTTTGGGCATGTGGTAGATACCACCCTTATCCTTTGTGATAACCAGAGTGGGATTCTTCTTTCTGAGAATCTCGTGTTCCATGATCGATCCAAGCATATTGATATCATGTACCACCTTATTCGGGATATGGTACAACGAGGCGCCATAAGGTTTGATCATATAGGAACTGATGAGCACGTTGTGAATATTCTCATGAAGCCCCTGGGGAGGTCAATTTCCTAACCTTCCATGAGAAGCTTATAATTGTGGAAAGAACATATTCTGAGGGTCCTGCTTGAGTTTTACTATGATCTCTGGGAGCTCTAGGGGGCTTGGGGATAACTTCTTGAAGCTATAAGCACACACAGGGCTAGGATTGCTGAACCTTGTTGTGCTTCTGCCTCACCATTATGATATTGAGTTGGTTCACCTCTCTTTGATCTATGCCCTACACAAATCCTACCCATGGAGTTTCAAACTCATGGGAAGTACCTCTCATTTGGCCAATGAGGTGGGGAATGTGGATAGAAACCAATAGCAAGACCGATGGATGCATCATATATTTTCGTACTCTCTATGTCTAGGATGGCACGTGTCCAACACCTTGATATGGGATCAAGTATGATGAGGTTCTTACCTCTAAACTGACTTCAGGTTAGTATGTGACTCTTTTTGAGTCTATTGAGGTTTTATCCTCTAAAATAACTGTGGGTCAGTAAACTTACTTTGGGTTAGTATGAGACTCTTTTTGAGTCCAAGATAGGTTTTAACCTATAAGTTGACTTTGGTTCAGCTGAGTGTGATGTCGTTGTGACTCATCGTTTGTTCTATTTTAGAAGTAGAGCCAACAAAGCATGTTACGGTAGGTTGACACACGATGCTAGATGATAGAACACGATGGTACTGATGGATGGCACAGATGGACAGATGGAGTTCTCCCTAGTTGAGAGGGAGTGTTAATTTTGGGCAACTAGGTCCAAACTCCATGTTGCATTGCTCATATGATTATGGTCATATTTTTGTTGTATTCCTCTTTTAGAAAGGTGTAAGTTTTATCTAAAGATCATCTTGTTTGGATGAGAAGAACATATATTTTGAATTTATTTTTCCACACATATGCAAGGTAGGCCAAATTTGTAATGTAGGCTCACAAGCCTAATAGATGTGTCACACACCCTCACTGATGGATATAAAATGGAGGGTATTGGAGGTCATTTTATCATCAAATCATCACACATCTCTAATTTTGATTTGATTGGTTCGATAACCTTTGGAGGCCTCTTCCATTTACATGTACAGAGTTGGAGATGCTGTTTTTTTCCGGATCTATTTAGGGCTGATTTGCTGAAGCATTGACCAGCGTTGACCGTGGTCAACCCTTGTCTGATTTTTAGAGGCCATACAACTGGGCACAAAAATTGAGGGAAAATGAGTTGTTTGACCAAAGCCCTAATCTGCAACATTGACTTTCTGTTGCTGTCATGCGTTGAATTTTCTGCATTGAATTTTGGTTGACCAACATTTACTTGTGATGAGATGTCTTTGAGGGATGTGGGTGTGACAATTGGAGGATTGGTTGATCTAAGAAAGACTTTGCTGGCTAAAGCATTCTGTTGACTACCGTAACACACAATATTCTATATCTTTTCTAGACAAGATGAATTTTAAATCTGATCTATATTATTGGCTTGTCTTCTGTTGATCTATTATTTTGTTCTATTAGCATTTTACTTTCATGTTTATGTGATTGCTAAATTTAATCGGGCCTAAGAAAAATTGATGTAAATTTTCATTAAGCATAGAACACACCATGGTTATCTAAATTTAACAAAAACCATGTCATGAAGTAGATGTCCATGACTTTTAACTCAAGTTCTTGATCCCCAAAGATGAAAAATTGGTGATCCACATCCCATATTTTGATCAAATACTCCAGCAACTCCACCTGAGCTCTTAGCCCTGAAGTGTGGAATAATTTTAGAAATCCACAATTCCTTAGTGCATTTATGCAATTTTGGTCCTAGAGAGATTGGTGGTCTTCCACCTCATGGCCTCTCTCTTTCTATTCGATCACCATCTTCACTAAAAACACTTGCAAAACATGTTCAAATGAAATTTTAGTAGCTTTCATTGGAGTAGTTTTTGAAATGAATAATTTAAAATGGGTGATTTTCTTGTTTTAAATTATTCCCCACGGTCAGCGCAGCTATCAGAATTAAAAAGGTGCTTTTGCGCGCTTCCCTGACGGGCTAAGAGCAATGGGCAAGGGTCCGATAGGTCAAACCCGTGCTGATCACTAGCGAAGATAATACTTGAAATTATCCCCCCAAAGTAAAAATTTATAAGCTAAACCACTTAAGAATGGAAATAAGTTAAATATAAAAGATTGAGCTCTTACCTGCAGTTGACAGATTGTCGAATGATTTCCTAGATCAGCCGCATCACTGCTCTGAAGATCAAAGGAAAAAGGGGTAAAATTCACTTTCACATTTTACTCCAAATATAATGGTTAATATAATATACTTTTTGTCTATTTGTAGATTTTTGAAGATATTTTGACCATTATTTTATTATTTTTCCTCGATATCAGTGATGTTTGTCATTTTTGTGCAACAACATGATCCTTTATACTGATAGTGATTATTTCTGATGCGACGAGTTTTATTTTATCTCTTTTTCGAACTCGGTAAAAATAAATGAAAAAGGAACCCCTTGGAGTCATCTTTCAACTCTTTTCTGAATCTCGAAAAATGAAAATATTGACAAGTACTTTCCTTTTCAAACTCGTTAAATTAAATGAATTGATGTTGTGTCAGTATACTTTTACCCCTTTTTTAGGCTAGGATTAAATATTTACGGAAAAGGAATACCTTGAACAAAAATTATCAAGAGGTTCTCTCAGATATTGTTTTCTACCTTTTCGAATTCAAGAGACGATTTACCAAAAGTGACATGGTGGAGTTTTTATTTCTGTTTCTTTTTGAAAATCCATAAACATGAAAAAGACAACGAGTTACTCTTCCATGGGACTCCTTAAAATTAATGGTTAAAGACTTGTCAGCATGGTCAGGCCGAGTTCCTGTAATGTCCCTTTTTCAGGAACATGTTGCTCCATCGGGAACATCTTAGATGTTCCATTTCTCCTTCTTCAGTGAGACACTGCAAGTCCATTTCAGAGATGAAATGATGGGGAATTTAAAGGATATGACTCCTTCCAAATAAGGGAGAAATCCTGAGGCTAGGTGTTCCTTCTCAGACTCTGCCTATGGATATGCAATATTCCACCTCGAGAATTTCTGCTACAGGGTCCTTGAGGACGTTGTATAAGGAAGCTACTGCATAAATAAGGAAAACCAGTGCTAGGATGCCCTATAAAAACTCTAATAAAAATTCCCTGTAGAAAATGAGCTCAAATAAATACATCTAGATGGGTTATTCAGATCTCCCCAAACTAGATCTCTAAAACAAGGCTCAATGAGAGAGATTACAACAATATAATGAACATAACCAGAAACTCTGCAAATATGAAGATACCATAAGAGGGAAACGTATGCATCCATCATTATATTATTATATCAGCAAAAATGTACAAGAAATAGTTGAGGGACAAGCCACTCAAACTGTAAGAGCAAACCTCCAATGAATAAGCAGTGAAATACAAGAGTAGCTGCAACTCCACAAAATGCCAGAGTAGCTGCAACTACACAGTGTATATGAAGGCATGGCTGCTGAATATGAGTGAAATACATATGTGGTTTAAATAATACAAGAAATAAGCCAAATACCAAGAAATGGGATGAAATACAAGATTTCTAGCCAATCTATGAAAGATTGCTAGAAATGCCGGAGAAAATACAAAATGTGACAACAGAGTTGTCACTGCAACTGAACCCAATAATGAATGAGGCTGTGGCTGATCTGAAATATTATTTCCCTCCTTTTATCATGTCTCTAACACAAAGTGCTGATCACTTTGTCTCAGAAACATCCTCCTTGAAGCTCCAGAAACCCCTCTCTCACTGCCTCCTCCAAAATAATGTAGTTTCTCTAATGGACTGCGCAGTGGGAGATGATAGAAGTGTGGCCTCATGCCAATAATCTAAAATGAAGCCTAGGAATCCTCCTTTCAGCTCCTCCAATGAATATAATACTCCTCCACTGAAGAAAACTAGACAAAAGAGACTCCATGAGTTCCTCTCTTGCTGCACCCAGCAACACAATGTCCTCTCTGCTGCAGAAATAACGCTGTAGAAGATGAATGTAGCTGTGTCCAATGCCATATTGAGGAAATGTAGCTCAATCCTCATCCTTCCTTGAGGAAGAGGTAGGGATTCCCGACCAGGAACACCCTAGTGCCCGAGGGCACCATCACCCTACTAAACAGCCCGGGGATGCAAGCTTTTGCAGACCCAAGTCTAAAATCTAAAACATAGAATAATGAAAATGGGCTGCCAGTGAGAGAAATATTCTCCACCATGGTCCCACCAATTAGGTTTTCCACCCTTGCATGAATGTCTTCCCTCCAAAACTGCACAGCTTCTCTAGGAAGCCTCCTCCTCCTTAGGCAACGCTGTTGACTTTAGTCAATGGTGACTAATCAAGTGATCTGGGTTCCATTCACACCCTTGGTGTTTATTTCAGCTGCTTTATTCACTCCCCTTTCACATTAGGAGTGTTATTTCTTCATCTAAAAGGGCTAAGGTGTCTCCTTTCCCATTTTATTAAACAAAAATTAAATGTGCAACTATAATGTTCCATTTTAGCTTGAGGCTAAAATTAGGAACATTACAGTCCTCCCCTCCCACATGTTTCTTGTCCTCAAGAAACTGCATGAAGAGAAAAAAATTTTCTCCCCCTTCTTCTCTTGTGGCCTCTTCATCAATGGTCCCACCACTGCTCAAATATGCTGCAATGAATCTGTCCTCCAATGCTCTCTCCCAAGTATGCAAGCTGTCAATAATGCTCCTCATGGAAATATAGAAGGTGTAGTGGAATCCTTCCTACTATGATAAGGCCTCCTCAAGGTAGGAGTGATGATATGCATGGGAAAATTTGTCTCCCAATGATGATCTCCTCATCCATGCAATCATCCAAATAAAAATCTCACCCCGGATTGTTGCAATGTGTTGGGGCTGAATGGAGAGTTGTTTTGGTTTCCCATGATGGCCCCCTCTCCATATGCTGCTCATATGGGCTGCCTTTGTCTTTGGGCTGGAAAAGTATGGCCTCCAATAATGGCCCAAGCTACTCCATCAAGAAAAATCAGCCATGAAATGCCTCTGCAAATTCTCTAAGTGGTCCCTCCCACAAGAAGATACAAGTAGCAATGTGGCAATCATGGTTTGCCCATGGTATCTCCTGTAAGATAAAACATATAAAATGGGGAGAATCATGCTCCCAATGGGCTGTACATACAATACTCTCCAAATAATGCTCCTCATGAGTGTAGAAACATCTGAAATACAATGGAGCAATATGCAGTAAAAGCAAGTTGTCATAGGACAACCACAGAGTGGTTTAAAGTTCCACTCATGGAACCTGCGCAATGCCTCTTGGCCTACCTCAGCATCATAAATAACAAGTGCTGAAATAGCCACTTGTTTTCTTTCACAACATCTCCTCATAAGATGAAGCATGCAATACAAATTTGGTGCCATTAGTGCACACCAAGAGAATGTGGCTTCCCCCACAAACCATCATAAGAATAGCCAAAATCAAGGCTACAAGTAGCTGAAAGTACATCCTCATGAAAAATTAAAGAAGGAAAAAGCCTCCTTGATACATCATGCTCCTCAATCAATGAAAGGAAGTACAATACCAAACATGAAATTATACCTCCTCCATCATGCACTAGAACTCTCGAGCTGAAATGGCTCAACTGAATGCTCTCCCTCTCCTCCAATGAGTAAAGGAATGGTTGTGCCAACCTCTCCAAAATCAATCGGGCTATGCATCTATCCATATGCTGATGTATATCATACTGAATTCCCTCCAAAGTGAACTCCCCTAGCAAGGAAAAGTATGCATCCAAGTGCATAGCTAGGAAGTCCGTATGTGCTACGTGCAAAAGTTTCTCCTTGTGACTAGAAAATCTAGCCAAGAAGAGTCTGCCATGATGATAGATGGTCATATCATCCACTAAGTGTCTGCCATATCCATCAAGGCCATCCAAAAACCATGCATGCACCAAGATCCTGGGACCTCTCAACCAAATCTGAGTCCTCCATCCTGGATCAATCCTCCACATAGATAGCGCTGGTATTCTGCAATAGGGTGCTCCATCACGCTGCTGCCTGCTACTTTGACATCCCCTCATGTCAAATTCATCCTCCAAAGTTGCTACCATGCCATCATGCAGCTGCTCATGCTCAAAGAAATGATGATCTCTGAAAATAAGCCTCCCATGAGAGACTATCACCTCCAAATAATCTCCCGATCCTGGCCAATGTAAGCATGAGTGGCCTCCATCTACTCCAAAGCATGAAAGAGTTACTTCTCAAAAGAAGTATTCTATCTCTCACCAAATACATGGAGCAGTCATCATGCATCATGAAGATGCTATCCTCCATCCATACAACAACTCTATCTGCGCAGTGAAACTGATGAGAATGGGTGGTACTGAAAATGGGAGAGTGTATCCCTCCTCCGTGAGCTTGTCCCCAAACTCTCTGTGCTGTAGTGGATTCATCCAATGTCTCCACCCCTCCAAAATCAAATGAGAGGTGAACCAAAAAGCATGATGCCTCTCATCATCACTAGATCATGTGGCCTCCCAAGTGGAAAACCTCCAAAGTGAGACATCAAGATAGGAAGTGGATTGTGTGTATGAGAGGAATGAATAGTCCTCTCTCTCTACTGCACAGTGTAGTCCTTCTCCCATGTGAAGAAAATATCTGAAGATAGATAGGGGTGAATTTCCATCATCCCTTCATGTTGATCCTTCTGTTCTTCTTCTTCATCCAATGGTGCAGCGCTGTATGCACCTCCTCCCTACCGCATGTGAGTGTATCTCCTCCTCAATGAGAAGCCTTGTATCTTGACCCCATTTTGAAAGAAATATCTCCACACCCTCAAAAATGGAAGACTGCCCTTCATACAATGGGGGTCTTGCCTCTAGCAAGTAATTCTCCCGATTTCTTCCCCTCTAGAAAGATGGAATGATCATTGTTTCATGGTTCCCTTCCATGTATGCAAAGTGTTTGAAGTTTTTTCACACCAAGCTTCACATTGGTTTTCATAAATCCCTTTCCAAAAATATTTTGTGACTAAAACATATGATCTC
The DNA here is from genome assembly GCA_034641835.2 of Pinus albicaulis. Taxonomy (NCBI): domain Eukaryota; kingdom Viridiplantae; phylum Streptophyta; class Pinopsida; order Pinales; family Pinaceae; genus Pinus; species Pinus albicaulis. Next base: position 493,729,892 of record CM076577.1, read on the forward strand.
TCATTTGCATGAGAACATGAAATGAAACTCTAAAATCAATTATCATGAATCGTACCTTTGAGTTTGCAGCGCTGCTCCTCCAAAGGCATCAACTCTTTCCATCCATCCTTCTTGCACTAGCTATGGGCAATGTACTGCACTGTGGATCTACATGTGTGGCTGAATGCTCACACCCTCCATGAGAATAGCTAGGGCTTGATCCATCCACAAACCCTTTTCAGAAAATATCTTCAAAAATTTCCCCTTTCAGCAGATCTTCAATGGTGTGCTCAATGGTCTGGAAAAGAAGAAGGGAAACCTCCTCTTCCTTCATTCCTCTTCCTTGTTTCCTCTGTAAATATCCTCTCCTTGAAGATAAGCTCCTCTTGTTGATGGCAATAGATCTTGGGCACAGGCTAAGCCAAGATCATGCTTTGATACCACTGTAATGTCCCTTTTTTAGGAACATGCTGCTCCATCGGGAACATCTTAGATGTTCCATTTCTCCTTCTTCAGTGAGACACTGCAAGTCCATTTCAGAGATTTACTAATGGGGCATTTATAGGATATGACTCATTCCAAATAAGGGAGAAATCCTGAGGCTAGTTGGCCCTTCTCAGACTCTGCCTATGGATATGCAATATTCCACCTCGGGAATTTCTGCTACAGGGTCCTTGAGGACGCCGTATAAGAAATATACTGCATAAATAAGGAAAACCAGCACTGGGATGCCCTAGAAAAACTCTAATACAACTCTCCTGTATAAAATGAGCTCAAAGAAATACATCTAGATGCCTTATTCAGATCTCCCCAAACTAGATCTCTGAAACAAGGCTCAATGAGAGAGCTTACAACAATATAATGAACATAACCAGAAACTCTAAAAATCTAAAGATACCATACGAGGGAAATTTATGTAGCCATAATTATATGATTATATCAGCAGAAATATACAAGAAATAGTTGAGGGACAAGCCACTCAAACTTTAAGAGCAAACCTCCAATGAATAAGCAGTGAAATACAAGAGTAGCTGCAACTCCACAAAATGTTGGAGTAGCTGCAACTGCGCATTTTATATGAAGGCATAGCTGCTGAATATGGGTGAAATACATATGTGGCTGAAGGAATACAAGAAATAAGACCAATAACAAGAAATGGGCTGAAATACAAGATTTCTAGCTAATCTAGGAAAGATTGCTAGAAATGCCGGAGAAAATACAAAATGTGAAAACAAAGTTGTCACTGCAACTGAACCCAATAATGAATGAGGCTGTGGCTATTATAAAATATGATTTCCCTCCTCTGATCATGTCTCTAACACAAAGTGCTAATCTATTTTTCTCAGAAACATCCTCCTTGAAGCTCCAGAAACCCCTCTCTCACTGTCTCCTACAAAATAACGCAGTTTCTCTCATGGACTGTGCAGTGGGAGATGAAAGAAGTGTGGCTTCATGCCACTGATCTGAAATGAAGCTTAGGAATCCTCCTTGTAGCTCCTCCAATGAATAGCATACTCCTCCACTAAATAAAACTAGACAAGAGAGACTCCATGAGTTCCTCTCTTGCTGCACCCAGCAACACAACGTCCTCTCTGCTGCAGAAATAACGTTGTAGAAGATGAATGTAGCTGTGGCCAATTATGAATTGAGGAAATGTAGCTCAATCCTCATCCTTCCTTGAGGAAGAGGTAGGGATTCCTGACTGGGAACACCCTAGTGCCCGAGGGCACCATCACCCTGCTAAACAGCCCGAGGATGCAAGCTTTTGCAGACCCAAGTCTGAAATTTAAAACATAGCATAATGAAAATGGGCTGCCATCTCCTCCATATAAAGTGAGATAACTCTTCTCCACCATGGTCCCACCAATTATGGTTTCCACCCTTGCATGAATGTCTTCCCTCCAAAACTGCGCAACTTCTCTAGGAAGCCTCCTCCTCCTTGGGCAACGCTGTTGACTTTAGTCAATGGTGACTAATCAAGTGAGCTGGGTTCCATTCACACCCTTGATGTTTATTTCAGCTGCTTTATTCACTCCCCTTTCACATTAGGAGTATTATTACTTCATCTAAAAGATCTAAGGTGTCTCCTTGCCCATTTTATTAAACAAAAATAAAATGTGCAAATATAATGTTCCATTTTAGCTTGAGGCTAAAATTTGGAACATTACAGTTCCTCCTTCATAGGGCTCGTTAAAATTACTAGGATGGATTCATTCAAAGAATGACCTTACATGCTGTTACTCAAGTAAATCCCCTCTGCGGACAGAGGCGATCCCACTAGCCCTAGGGTGGGTCTAGAAACAAGGAATCATGCTAGAGTGTAGGTTCCTAGATACTTGAATGAAAAGGGGGCGATAAGGTTGCGTACCTGTGGTCCAAAGTTATCGTCGATGCTTGTAGTGATGGTGAGAGTCACTCGCTCTTGGTTGAAGAAAAGTCACAATCCTTCTGTCTGCTGCACTTGGACACCTGCATAAGGATCAAAAAATGACAACCACGTACCATATACTAATTCCATTCAACATCTACTAATCAATTAGAGAAGACTAGCATATTTCATTTAATACAGATAAAACACAATACGGGAACCAGATAATAGTCACTTATATTAATGTAGAAAGAAGAGATACAACCATGCTCTGACGTTGCGGTCTCCTCTAGTGGGGCTTGGGCGAAGCACGTCTCAAAGCTCATCAGGGAATTCAGATGGGTTAAGGGACCTCTTGATGGACTTCCTTCTTGATCTACCTTCTCAGTTATTCGACTATGGCTTAGTTCTCCAAGTTCAGCATCTCAGATGCACAATCCTCTTTGTTCAACTAGCTTTCATGGATGGAGAAAGCTCATTTATATAGGGGAGAGGGAGAGGTTGGGATCCCTATAATCATGGAAGGGAGACCTATCTTTTAGGAGTATCCCATATAAGGAGGAAACCACTACCCAAAGAGAGAGATCCATGGTTGAACCATTTAACCACTTCCTGTGATTCATCCTAGAGGTGGTTGAAGGAAACTTCCGCCTCTAGTTTGTTAAAAAGAATTGCAAAAAAGGCTCGTGTGAGTACAACAAAGGGACAGAGTTCCAGCTAGAACGGCCTCTAGTGTACTTTCTCCAAATTGGCACGAGGGGTGAACTGGCTACCCGCGCTAATGCCAAAACATGGGTTTTTATGGGATTTTTGAGAAATTCTTCTGCAGGGGAAATGATGCTCTTGTATAGAAGGATGTAGGGAAGGTGCTTGCAGAGGATGACACTATTCACAGGTCACGGGAAAGACCCTCCAATATGAGGGGCGAGGGATTGTAGGGACAGTGACAAATTATTGTGTAACACATGCTCAACATATGCTATCCTCTTCACATTTTCTATCAAAAATAAAGAGGTACTCGTTAGAAACAACAGGGGAAAATTGAAAGTGGAACGCCTTATGTGTTTTGGGCAACTCTTCGCTCTTGAACGTGATACTCATCTGCATTTCGTGTCAGGTTGGGGATATCCTTCATTTTCCATTTTTCCTCTTGGGTTTGGGAAATCCATTTTCCTCTCATTTTGTCACCATTTATGTCATTGTGACCTCTGATCCTATTTGAGTCAAATTCTGCAACACTCTGGAGTCATGTCACTAATATGTTCAAGAGAAGTCCTTTCTATCAAATTCAAACATCCTCTGTTTATTTGAACCTCTCTATAACAATATTGAATCACTCCTATTATTTTGAGATATCCATTGTTTCATGTTGATGATGTGGGAATCATTATGGCCCTCTGACGAATCACTTCCTGTCAAATTCAGCTCATTATCTAGGAAGATGGTTTAGGAACTCCTTTTCAGTACTTTGGAGCTTACATGCCTCAATGGCAAGTTCTTCGTGTTCGATGATAGGTTCACATCATTAGCCTTCCATCAGATGATTCTGAAAGTGTTTGAATTCAACTCATTTATTTCCACTTGTAGATTGTGTTGTTGTATCTTGAGGGTCATCCTCATTATTGGTGGCTTCTCTTGTTCCTGTTAATGGTTCTAATAATTGACCGGTAATAAGGTAGCTTCTACCATGTTCGACATCAGAACATATATTCACATGGCTAGATTTGTACGGTGGGTAGATTAAGATTGAGATGAAGACCCTAGATCACATTTTCCATAATAAAGGCTGCATGGAGTTATTTAGTATTCGTGATTGTACACATGATCTTTTCTATACGGATGGCTATGTCCATGCCATGGATCTATTTCCATGATCTCCTTCAGGTAGATGGCTGCGACCATGTTGTGGGTTCATGTGTTACTTGATGCCTATTCCAGAGACATTTTTTTAGGCATATTCATATCAGAGATGTCATATATTGTATTATGTTTGATTTGGTAGGTTTCCTGGTGGTATTTTGAGTTCTTTGCCTTGGTTTGTAAATAATTTCACCCATAACTACCCATTATACCTTCATACTTTAGGGGGCATATGTTACACAATAATTTTTCATCCTTCTCACTTCCCCTCCATGATCCTGAAGTACCCTGTGATGAATCCTGTGCATTATATCCACCTGGGAAAAATACATAAAGACATTGAGGTGGGGAATTTAGAATATCCACAATATACATTTTTACGTCTATGTTTCAAGTCTAACCAAGACTCATCATCAAGACCAAACCTACCAAGAAGAAAGGAGGATGCATGAGATAAATACAAGCAGGAGTGAAAGGAGTGAAATCTGCCTTGAAAGATCATTGAATATGTTAGTGTCAATATGTTAGTGATCAAACATCTTCTTTCAGTTTTTTTCCTAGTAGTCATAGGTCAAAATTTTTGGTCTTTTCAAACAAGTTTTCAAAATAAATTTTTGTCACTAAAGGAGTCTAGGTCATAGTTTCTTCTCCCCTCTTATCATCCATGGCCATCATCACTTTAAAGCTCATCACTTTCATTATCATTTAGAAGACTTAGGTCATTCACTCCATCTCATCTAGGTCTATTGTCTAGGTGTCATTGTTTTGCCTTTGAAAAAGTCTAATTTGTCATCACACAAGGAAAACAATCCTTCATTTCACTCATAAGTCTTTTAAAGGAGATCTATAATTCTTAGGAAGAAAAAGTAAGACAAATTGTCTTATTTAAAAATGAATTTTAATTTCAAAAGATTTCAAAAGGATAAACTGTCTTATTGTTTCACTACAGGAAAAAAAATTAATTTCAAAGCTTATAAGGGACAAAAGAATCTCATCCAAACTCATCATTCTCTTTTGATGTGTGGTAGAGCTACTCTCTTACCTCCATTGCACTACTTAGTGGTCAAGGTTTTGAAACAAAGACAAAACACTATTCCAAGGAACACTTTGTTACGCTCCAGAACACTTTGTTACACTTTTGTAACTTTTTATATGCTTCTACTGGTCGTTGTTATGCTTCTGTAGCAAGTTTCTATGCTTTTGGAAGCAATTGTTACACTTCTGTTGGTATTCGTTATGATCCTGTAGCAAGTTTCTACGCTTCTGGAAGCAGTTGTTACACTTTTGCTACATGGTGTTACGCTTCTGGAAAGAGTTCAGTTTTAGTTTTTTGGGATCCAAAGACACTCAAACAAGCTCAAGGCTTGCTGGAATCAGTTCTTATACCTCTTATAATAGTAAGTCAAATTATTATACCCTCCTCTGGTCAATTTATCAAGCTCACTGTTGATTTTCATACTCCATTATAATTTCACTTCTTCATATCATTGAAAGATTCCAGTGAAATAAACCCTAACCCTCTCATATAACACTATCCTACACCTCCTACATACATCATACTCCCATCCCCTACCATCCATATCCTTCCTAAGAACCATTTTTATCAAACCCTAGTTTTTAGCCAGTTTTCAAGTGTTAAACTGGGAAATTCTTGTGTTTCCCTCATTTTACCTCCTTACTCACATCCGTTTCACTTGATTCCACTCACATCATGGAGCCAAAATGCAATCCTATCTCTTGATTTTTTTGTATAATTTTCATTGGATTTAAAACACTTCATCTCACCCTATAAGTCTACCCCATCCCTATACTCTGTTTTTTCCCAAATTACACTACACAAACCCATCCCATCTACACACTAGGGTTTCATCCTTTCACTGATAGAAAATATGGAGAGTGAGAATAAAAAATTAAAGGGAGGGCACCACCTCATATTAGAACCCTTCACCATGCAATAAATCAATGCTTCACCCTTGGCCAAAATATGTTTTGAGAGGAATGAATGTTTGAGGTTTTGTGAGAAGATCATGGAGGAAGGATATCATATTCAAATTACAAGCTTATTTGAATCTAATATAAACATGGGAAAGGTCATCATTGCAGGTGTAGAGTTTAACCTATCAACATATCTAATTTCTTGAGCAACAGGTATTCCTAGTCATGGAGAAAAGTGGTTCAAGGGCATGGACTTAGACCTTGAATATTACAAAAAATTTCTCAAATCTCATGCTAGAGAGGAACCAAAGTACCTCTTCCCTTTCAGACACCTTCGTAACAAATATGCTCCTTTGATGATGTTAATAATGAAGTATTTCACATGTGAAGGAATATTTTCTAGGTTGTATAGGTACCATATCAGGCTGTTGGTGCATTTCACCTCTATCAAATCACTTGATTTGCCACATTGCTTGTACATGAGTCTGATCAAAATGACTAAGAAGGTTCAGAGCAGAAAAAATATCATTACTCAAGTATTTTCCACCATGGTTTGGTCAAAATCATTGTGTTCCATCACCTTTCATCCATCAACATGACTTGGGAAACTTCATGGAAAGAGTAGCAACAATGCCCACCACTAGCCCTCCAATCATGCATAGTACATGATCACCATCACGGTCAGTACAACCAATGGAGGTTGGCTCTTCCAACATGAAAAACCATATTAAAAGGCTCCTAGGGTTATTGAGTTTACTCATACCTATGAGAAGTGAAATATATATGTATTTGCGCCCAAATCTATCAAAAGTGCACTTACACTTGACACTATTGCTGAACAAAGTGAAATAGAGGAGAAACCTCTCATGCATCAAGATGAAACACCTTTGCACCAACATAGTGAACCAACACCATTAGAGGTGGAGGTAGAAGAACAGGTTGAGATCAAATCAGCTGAGGATATCATTAGGGAGAAGGATGAGGAAATAGAAGAGTTGAGGAAGATTTTCCCCATTTCTAATTCTCATATCACTTTCCTACAACAAGAGAATTTTCAATTGAAGGTGAAGCAGTTGTTATAAAGAAAACCTAAGCCATACCTAAAGGCAGATAAAGGTAAAGGTAAGCAGATCATAGATGCTGATCAAATGTAGGAAATGGAGACTAAAACACAACCAAGAAGGCCAAAGATAAGAGGCCTCAAAAGGGCGCTGGAGCTAGAAAGACAATCAACTCATCCACCTGAAGAGTTGACCTTTGATGAGCTCATAGATATGGATATAAATCAAGACAAAGAACTCTGGTTGTCAAGGGTAAATGAACATTTGGCGAAGCTCTTGAAGAGACATAATAGAGACAACAACCTCCAAAGACACATGGACAATCACTATCACACCAGGAACATAATTTCACAAATAAGGCTACAAAAACTGAAGAAAAGGCTAAAATATACTTAAATGAACCTTAAAGAGAAGGATATCTTATATTTTCTAGCTGTGTTAGTCAAGGTTGTCATTGATGTCAATATGGCATTGTTTGTGATGGAAAATTCTTGTGATGTGTGATGATGTCCTTACTCCTGATGATGAATCATTGTTGAAGACCATATGATGACACACTTGATAATAACATGAATGAAGACACTCTTGATGATATGGACTTGATGATATGAATGATGGTTGGCGACCACTCTTGAAGTCATAATAAAATTACCCTAACCCTGATTCTAGTCCCATTGACCTTATACATAAAAAATCCAAATAAACCCAAGGTCTTTACTAATAAATTCCAAATAGTCATAAATAAAATTATTTTTTGACATCTTGAAGACATAATTTTTTAATGGCTCCTTAACTATCTTGTAGAGGACTCTTTCCTCTTTCTAATGAGCCCTCATTTGCCTCCTAACTCCCAATAGTATAAGAGAAATCAAATTTTTAAGTTGACACATCGTATATTTTTCTCCTCAGCCGACCCATACTAAGTCTCTCATGTCGGCCTCCCACCAAGAGACGTGTCTTTTTATTAAAGGTCGAAATCTAGTATAAATTGACGTTAAAATACTTCACTTTAGCATAAAATTTTTGGTGATTTCTCAGAGATAAGATACAAAACAAGTAGGAGGTTGAGGATAATGTTTTAAGCACTGTTTGGGCTAGATTTCAACAAGGAAAAACTATATATATCTCATATTTTTTTTGACAACACTTCATATTTGGGTTTTTTGACCTTCTACAATTCATACTTAGTTTTTTGGGTGTATATCTACACCTCTGGTGGCTTAGATTAGTAGCTCCTCATACACACAACCTTGTCATATTCAGACAGCTCCCTTGAACTAGTGACAGGTGTGAACAAACTTCTTAAAGTAACTCAGACCTTACCACATACCAATTTCAAGACAATCAGAAATTTTAGAACTTAGTTCAAACTTATTGTTTGCTATTATATCAAAGATTCAGAATTCTTTAAGCTTAGTTGTATTAATATACTACAGTTTGAATTGCAGTAATATCTCAGTGCCTTGGACAACAAACTTGGTTGAAGACTTAAGGACTGTGGTTAACCTTTTGTGGCTTGACTGTTGGAGAAAGTGTGGAAAACTTGGATCATGATGGAAGGTCCATTGAAGTCTTTTAAAATTGAGATCTGACACCTATAAAAGAGCTCAGTAAGCAAGGCTTGAAGTGGTGGAGGCTTGAACAATACTTTGAAAAGTGTTGAAGGATATCATAGAGCAAATTAGAATGCAGTTTGAAGCATTCCTTTGGGTATCGATTGGAGGAAAATAATTTAGCATCAAGGCAGACCATTGAACTACTTCGTGACACCATTGAAGCAGAATACAGGAGTATAAAATGGGACTTGTAGCCTTGAAAATATGGAGCATGTATTGAATTGAAATTTAAGAGGGTAGTTTGGACTTACTTTTAGACATGACAAGGTCTATTGAAGAAGCCTAGTGACCCCTTGTTGGAGCAGACTTGTTGAGAAGATTCGAAGCCTTGCAGAAGCAGTATTGAAGATCTATTGAAGTCATCTTGAGCATATTTGAAGATCATATAGTATATTTGAAGAAGATTGTGCTGACTTCAAGCAACAAATCTTGGAACACCACTAAGGCCATTGGAGAATATTTTTGAGACAGTTATTCAAGAAATCTTGAAGCATTGTTGAAGACTCCCTTGGAGAATTTTTGAAGAAGCCCTTGAAGAGGCTTATAGTAGGTGCAGAACTTGGGCTACCTGGCACAAACACCTTGAAGGATACTTGAAGATATTTGGAAGACCTGTAGAAGCTGGAAGCTGGTCTTAGAGATATCATTAGAGAACATGATGCATTAGCCATCATGATGTAACCTTGGAGAAAGTGTTTGGGTGACATGAAGAATAGTGGATACACCTTCATGTGAAGAACAAGGTTGTCATTGATGAAGTAACATGGAGACTAAGTGAGGGGATAGCTGAAGATTGTTAGGGTTCATTGAAGAAGACATTGGGAGCCATGAAGTATAACCAAATATATCTTGACGAAATGAAGCAGGAGGTTGGAGCCTCATAAAGACAAGGTTGGTGCCTTGGAAGATAGGGTTGGAGCTCGAGAGGATAGGAGTCCTCAAGAGACCAGGTTGGAGCCTGTACTAGAGATAGGGTTGGAGCCCTAGAGGTTGGTGCCTTAAGTTGACAAGGTTGGAGCCTTGGAAAGACCAAGTCGGTGCTTGGAACAATACAGGTTAGAGCCTGGAAGATTGCAGTATTCATCTAGGGTTGGAGCCCTATATCATTATTGTAGTTTACTTATTGTAAATAAGAAATTAATAAAAGTATCTATTCCATCATTGTTCATTTTGTGTTCTAAATATAAGTGATCTATCTGGTAAAATTAACAATTGAAAAGAAATATTGATTCACCCCCCTCTCAGTATTTATAACAGGCTGAAGCTTCCTTGGATGTTTAGCCTATCATGCATAGGTGCTACAAAACCAATTTTGAGAGGTTTTGAAGAATTTTGGTATTTTTTGTGATTTTTGCACAAATCTGGAAATTCCCTCCCCATATAAGCCTAGCAAAATTTTGCTACGATTATTTTAGGGGCACCCAAATGATGATTTATTTATATGGTTGGATGAATTTTTATTAGTACATCACAGATCAGGAACCCTCTTTGCATGATAGGCTTTAATTTTGCAGAAATGGCCAAAACAACTGCTCATTTTCTATGCTTCTGCCACTTTTTTGGAGGCCTTTGCTATGCTTTAGGAGTAACATTGTGTAAAATTCCCAAATGGGAAATTCAGGAATATAGTGAAAAATTTTCGAACAATAACACAGATCATCATTTATAAAGCAAGATGCTAATATGGAGACCTTTCATATGTTATTACAACAACAAAATATGTATAAAAGATGGCCCATAAGATGCATAACATGAAATACAAGCCTCCAATGAATAGAATGCCTCAATAAGAGGTGCTGCAATCATATAGAAAAGCTAGAAAACCCTTACATCATTATTTTATTGCTTCTACAATATCAAGATCTAGAGATAATAGGTGCATAAAAAGTTAGATCTATATTAGATCCATGCACTATACAAGCTCCTCTAAAAAACCCCTCAAGGGTTTTCAGCAAAACACCAAGTACAAGATGTAGATCTGAGATCTAAGACTACAGATCTATTGAAAGATACAGATCTGGAAAGTGTGGCTGATCTGATATGATCAATAACATAGCCTCCTCCAATAGATCCTCAAAGTGAAAGTCAGATCCCCATCACTTGAAAATCAGCTCTCCAAATGGTGTGCTAAACCACCCTGCAACTCCACCTATAGAAATAATGCAGATCTGGAAGTAAACTACATTGTAGGGATCAAAATAAGGTTGGCCTCATGCCAAGATCTGAAAATGAGCTCAAAGCCCTCCAATACTATCCTCCCAATGAAGTGGAAACCTCCTCCACTGAAAAGGAGCACTGAAATGTCATAGATCTAGAGATCTAGTCTCCACTTGTTGCAGCTTGCAAAAGAAACCAAACCCTCAACATGATCTGTGTTGTAGTTGAAAGAAGAAGCTTTGCCTTAAGCTAGATAGTGGATAATGTAGTGCAAGACTCCTCTAAGAGCTACTCAATGGAAGAGGTGGGATTCCTGATCAGGAACACCCTGTGCTAAACAACACTCTATCTCAGCTAAACATCAAGAGAAAGATATATGTCTAAACAGACCATATATTCAGAAATATAATATACATCAACAACCTTCATATGGCTGCCATAATCTTCCTTAAATAGAATATGAGCTTGCAAACCCTAAGCCCCATCCAAAAAGATCACTACATTCACACACTACACCTCCATATAAAACTGTGTTGTACCTCATTGATGGCCACTCCTCCATGACATCGTTGTTGATTAGATCAAGGTTGACCCAGTCAAAGTGATCCAACCCCTTTTTTTAGGTCCCCGTAATTTGTATATTGTCAAGAAAAAATGAACAGGGGTAACATCAAACCAATATTTGGAGTCCTAAGACCTAGCCTTCTTGGACTCAGAGAGGGCTCTCTCTGATATTTGCTTGTAATTTTTTTTTTTAACTTGATAGTTTTTAGGTTTTTATTTTAGGCTAGCTATAGGGATTAGGGAGTGTTTATTGTTTTGGTTGGGCAGGTTTTCAAGGGAAATAGCTAGAGTAAGAGAGGATCAATCCATTGGGCTATGGAGTCTGCAAAGGTTTTGAAAAGTATAAAAATGAGTCAAGGATAGTTCAAAGGGCTATTTGACAAGGCCAGATGGATCTAAGTAGGTCTAGGGAGAATGAAATGGAAATGGACGTGTGAATAAAGTATGTTAAGGGGAAATCAAGGATCCTTTAACAAACAAATAAACAAGAAAAAGGTTCTAAGATGATAGCATAATAAACTTGAAGAGCAATAAAGGATTCTTCAACCAAACAATACTAAGAAGACCTTAAAAACAACAGATAAGTAAGATAAGAGACCAGTGAAGGATTCTCTAAGACTTGCTTGCAAAAAAATAGAAATTTAACATAATATCTTAGTAACATTAAAGAGCATTCAAGGATTCTTTAGCAAAACTTTGAAGAAGAAAACATAGAAATCAAGGAAGCAGGCATAAGTAGGATGCTAAGAAGGAAAATCCTATTCTCTATTTCTGTCCTATGACTAAATGAACCATAAAAATAATGAATAATTGAAGAAAACAAACACAAATATGGAATACATCACCATATAACCAAGCTTAATGAATCCTAAGAGTGAGCTCAATCCATAGATGCACATTCCAAAGCCATCATCAAGCACCAAAGCCAATTTATCTTCAAACTCAAAGTCTGTATATTACTCTCAATAAACATCCAACAATTACAATGAGGCCTCAATGCTCTATTTAACTAGAAAATGAGGAGGTGGAAACCCTAAGAGGCTTCTAGAAACCATAAATACACCATAAGTGTCATTTATGTCCAAAGAGGCCATGCAAGGCCCAAGGCACACAATATCTAGGATAATAAATGAAAGATAACTTAAACATAAATCCTTAACCAATTCTGGAGTGATTTTCCCAAAAAATATCGAAAACATATTTCAGTGTATTTTGTTGACTTTTTTGCAAGGGGGCAACTTTAGAGGTCTGAAGGCGCAGTGCCTGTATAAGAAAACTGAGTCATCTTGCATCCAAGTTTTGAAGGCCTTCCCAATGTCAGAATGGGCTCCGTGATAGCTCGTTGGAAAGCCTGTTGAGTATAATTTCCAAAAATTCCCTTATTTTTATTACTATGCTCCATTAACCTGTTAAAAAATCAAATCTCCCAAGGCTAGTAAAACCATAGCGACAACCTTGAAAACATGGCAGAAAGGTGAAAATTTGCATGTTTTTGGGCCTTTTGGAGGACCAAAACTGCTCCAAATGATCTAAAATTTGGTGTGCATGCTGTCCTTGGGATGATGAATCTAAAAATGTAAACTTTAACTCCAATGAATTCCTGTAGGAAAATCGAAGCGCCAAGGGTGCTGCACTTTCGGCCCTCAATATTAGTCAAAAAACCAAAAATGTCAAAAAATTTCCAAAATTTGCAGTTATCTTCCTCATGGGGTTTGGGAGGCTTGTAGAGAAGCTTAAACAAGGATTCCTAGAGTTTCTTGGTCTTTTTCCTCCTTGAGTTCTTGAATTTGGGCAAGGGCTCTTTTGAGCTTGGCCCTTGCAATTTGATTTCTCAAGGCATAGTGCTTGGCCATCTTTTTCTGTAGGCCAAGGTCCCTTTGTGTCTTCTTTAGCTGCTTGTTTTCATACTTATAATACTTAATAATATAATTTTCCATGCCAAGCTTTCTTTTTAGGTTGCTTATCTAAGAATCCTTGCTTTGGAGAAAGATGCTTTTAACCCACTCCTCATCTTCATTTTCACTGTCAAGGTCAATGAGTTGGCGCTCTTGTTTAGTTTGATGCTTGCCTTTGAAAACCCTAACTCTACTTGTGAAGCTGATATGAGAAAGGAATTGAAATGATGGTGAAAGGGAATCCTTTTAATAAGTGAATGAGAGGGATGAATGAAGGTGTAAGTGTATGACTATAAGGGAGAGCCAGAACTCAAGGACTAACTTAGCTACTTGTTATAATTCCACTTTGAGAATAACTTGCACTGATGTTAATTTTGAAATGGAGGGGGTAATGTAAGGTCACTTTGTTTTTAGTGTATGGAATAGAACCTTTAAGATTTTATGGAGGATCTACTTCAAAACATTGCAACCACACTACTTTATCCCCATTTGACTGATATATCCTTTTTGCAGATGAGGGAGGTTTAAACAGGGTTTTTAGCATGAAGATTAGGTTTTCAACTTAGGGTTTCCTTCTTTTACAAACCATCAAATATTTGGAGGAGTGTATGACATCAAATTACCAATTAAAAATTCTTTGAAAAACTTTGATGGCAGCTTGGAGGTATCTCTTATGTAATTTGAGTGTTTGCTGATGCAGGAGGCTCTCCAGATCGAACACACAGTGCATGCATGGCGTGTCGGGCTTGTTGGGTCTGTCGAAAACATAGCAATGAATGTGCAACACCATGGGTTTTTGGGCCTGTCGGGCTTCCTGGATGAACATGTAGCGTGTGCCTCTGAACGCGCAGCGCAAATTAATTTTACAAAGGAGATTTCTCCCAAGGCGCAGCGCCCGACCCTAAACGCTCAACGCCTTATTGCAGAGGGAATTTGGAGGCCTTCCCTATGTCCAAATTGGGCCCATGATATCTTGTTGGAAACATTATCCTGTATAATTTCCAAATATACCTTTTTTTTGCTGATTGGAGTTGATTTGACCTGTCAAAAGTTGATTCTCCCAAGACTAGTCAAAAAGTGTTGAATGATGGTACAAAAATGCAGAGTGTTGGTGCAGGAAACTTTTGGAGGCCTTCCCCAAATCCAAATTTAGTTCATGATAGCTCATTGAAAATCTATTCTAGTATAGTTGTATTTTGACCTATCACTCAAGTCATTTTGACACTCCAACTATGAGAAAACTTGATTCTCCCAAGGTTACTCCAGAAGTGCAACAATTCTCCTGTGACACCTGTAGTTTTGAAATTTATCCAAAAAAATGATACCTGTGTAAAATATGAAGGAGGTTTTTCTTCTTGGACCTGTGAGGGACAAAAACCTCTCTCACTTTTTTCAAATTCATCTCTGTATGGTTAGAAACATAGTTTTAAGTAAAATTGGCCCTAGGCGTGGAAAATGATTTTTCCTTTGGAATGTCTTCTTGGAAAATGATGGAGGCATGATAAAATTGCTCTTGAAGTATGAAAAATTCACCTTGAAAACTCCCGGAGGATTTTACACAGTAGAAACCTCTTAAAAAACCTTGTGTAATTCTCATCATGAAACTTAGCTTAACCTTTGTAACCCTTTGCTTGCAGTTTGTTGTGGTTATGAAAGTTGTCTTTTCTGATGATATTAGAGCCTTTGACAAGCTTACTTTGACATAGTAGCAGCCTTAAAAACCTCCTCTACTCTTAGATTTAAACTCAAATCATTTTTTACTCATTTAGTCATGGTAGTTTTACACTGTTTGTATGTAGGGCTGCAAGATGTCTTCATTGAGGAGCAGACTTCCTACCTCATTAATTTCTTCTGCTGGTTGGCCTCTTAACACTTTTGCAAAAGTGTCAAGCTATCCCATTATCTTATGTGCATAATTTGAAGCTGAATGGTATTTTTCTTTGGAGATGATGATCTTGGACCATATGAAAGCCTAATTGACCTAGTGAGGGGTTCTTTGACTTAACCTTGACTGAAAATTGGTTTTGGAATCTTAAGTGTAAAAACAAAGTTTTTTGACAAATTGATGTATTTGAAGATCCAAAATCCAATGTATTTGATTTATCTAAAGAGCCTACAGAGAGATTTTGAGACCATCAATGCTTGAGGAACCTGGTAAACATGTTAAGGAACTAGTTGTTTGCTAACCCTAGAAGGAAAGTGGAGGAGTGAGGCAAAGGAAAAACATAGGGCTAAAGTTATAGGTGGGAAAATAGGATATATATGAGTGGCAAAAGCCCATGAAGGGGATTTAAGGAGTGGTGGGGTAACCATGAAATGTAAAAATAGTAGAATAGTGAAAAATTTGATATAAGGATAATGAAGGCAGTGAGATTTCTAAAACTCAGAATATTCAGGAATCTTGTTTTTAGAAATCTAGAACTGATATTTAGTCATCTACAGATAGTAAAAATTAGTGATGACTAACACCTTTCACACCAAGGGTGCTTCAATTAAGCTACCAAGATTTGTCTCTTTCACATTTGGAATTGATTTATTCAATATTAAGGAGAAATATGGACCTCCTTTGCCCTCTTATTCTTTAAACAAATCAATAAAACAAAATTGAATATTCCAATTAGCTCATGACTAATGGGAATATTACAGTACTCCCTTCATAAATGTTGCTTGTCCTCAAGCAACTGACAAGGTGAGTGCTGAAACTCTTTCCTCCCTCCATTGGTGACACCAACATGTGATAAGATTCCCTCATAAGCTAAGTTTTCACCAATCCATCCCTCCATGAATTGCTCCTCCAAAGTTCTCATGAGATGCAAATAATCCATCCCATAAGGAGACAATAGTTTAAATGAAACAAACATTGTTTTCCCAATGTTCTCCCTAAAACATGTAGCATAGTGAACATGGAGAACCTCCATTCCATCGGGCACATTCATACCTACCATCCTCCCTCCATACATTCCCATAAAAATTACAAGTACATCATCAATGTATGGGATCAAAACTACATACATTCAAATAGAAATTTTTGCATATGGAGGTGGGTCATAGTCCCACATGTGGAACCAGTGCAGTGAATCTCCTAACTGCATCAGATCATGATGTGGTAAGTGGTTTCCCCACCACTTACTTGTTGCCCAAGTCATCCCACTATGGATGAAAGTGTGAGATATGTTTGGTGCTTTAGGAGTGCACCCACAATGATATAAAATCTCCCTTTGATCTCCAAGGGACTGGCCATGTTCAGAAATTTTTGTGGCCCAAAGTTGGCCATGAAGTTTATATGGTATATTACTCCTTCTTGGAGTTATGGCTTGCATAAAATTGGTGAAATAATGAAAATAATAATCAAATGAAACATTACATATATAAGCATGTTCTTCACCAACTTTCCTCCTCAAACAAATGGAGTGGTGCATAGATCTATTTCCTCTCTCAAAATAAGAAAGAGATGATTGAATTAACTCCTTTATAGAGTTATGTTGCTGTAAAAGCTCCACATGGTTCATAAATATTTGAAAATTATGATATAGTTCTCCTTCAAAGCCCTTCCAAGTGTAGCTTCTCATGATGATGTTGTAGAATCTCATGGAATATGTGTGGCTGAAAAAGAACTCTTCATAGGCCATTTGTAGCAGCTTCTCCTTGAGCTTGGAGGCTCTATATAAGAAGATCCTACCATGATAATAGATGACTCCTTCTTGGATTGAATAGCCCTCTTCATTTAGCTGGTCATCAAGTATCATGCATGTGTGAAGATCCTTGGAATAATCCACCAACAGTTGGGATTTCCAATATGGATCAATATACCATAGTGACAGAGCTGATGATCTATCAAAATAAATTTCTGTCATATGGCTTTTCTCCTCCTTTACATATCCCATGTCAAAGGTACATGTTGGAAGGTTGCTATTCCCTCCTTGCTGCCCTTCTTGCATATGCACATGCTCAAGTAAATATTGAGGCTATTGAAAGTTAGTCTCACATGGGAGGCTATCATCTATCCAATACCTCCTTGGTTTAATCAAAGCATGAATGTGTGGCCACCATCTTATATCATGTATGGAAGGTTTATCTCTAAGTGAGATCATATTCTGATTCTCCATAGCCAAGGTATGGTCCGCTTGCCCCTTGATGGTGTTATCCCCCAATCTTGCAACATTTCCTCTCAGCACAGTATGAGATGAGAGAGTGGGTAATGATGATAGTGGAAGAATATCTCCCTCCTGCTTGTGCTCACCCATGCCTCCCAATGCTATATTTTGATCTTCTAATGCTCCCATCCTTCCTGGATCTATGAAAGGAGCATCAATATGTGAGACATATTTCACCAAATTTGAATTAGGTGGTCTCCCCAGGGGTTTACCACAAGATAATGATGTCTCATGAATCATCCTCATGTGCATAATAGATGGGATCATCATATCCCTGCTTCCACTGCGCAAATTCATATCTGTTTCTTGTGTGGAAGTTTCATGATAGTTGGGTATCACTCTTAATGATGCAAGAGTGTATCTAATTGGAGCAAGTGCCCCATCCTCACCTCCAGGTGGTGGTGGATCATCTCCTGCTACTCCATTGCTATGAACCCTCCCTTGTCATTCTTCTTCCTCCTCCTCATCATCTAAGAATACCTCTATGTAATGTGCTTTTCTAGATGCAAATCTATGTCCAGGTGCCCAAGCTTATTGGAAAGTGAAGCAAAGATTCCTTCTTCTTAGATATCTCTGGACATCATCATCGAGAGGTTTTTTGTATTGAACCTCCTTTGAAGGAGCAACCTTTTCTTCCTTTCCCTTTGATGGAAAAGAGGGCTTATGCTGAAATTTTTCCTTTGCTTTTGGCAAGGAATCTTGAAGGTCTCTAGCCATTTCAATGGCATCATGCAGGGTAGTAGGCTTGGTAGACTTAACCAACCCATGAAGAGGTTCATCTAAACCATCAATGAACATTTATACCCTTCTTGATGAAAACAAATGAGGAACCATAACAGAAAGTCCTAAAAATTCAGAGATGTAAGTTTCTGCATTACCTGATTGTTTCAAATTTTCAAGGATCATGAATGGTGCTTCAGGATCTCTTCTATCAAATATTTCTCATTGTTAAGCAGGTAAATCCTCTCTGAAGATAGAGACGATCCCTCTAGCTCTAGAGTGGGTCTAGAAACAAAGAGACATGCTAGAGTGTTGATTCCTAATTACTGAATGAAAAGAGGACATAGTAGACCGACCTACCTTGAATCCAATGTTGTTGTCATGGTTGTAATGATGGTGGCCTCTCACTCCTGCCTTGGCAAGTTACAATCCTTCTGCAGTCATGCTGGGATACCTACTCATAGAATAGCAAAGAAGAACAACATATGGCATAATAACTTCATTCATAACTACTAGCTAGTCAAAGAGGGCTACACATATTGCATTAAACATCTAACATAATACAAAATGGGAACCAAATAATAGTCACGTATATGTATTGATAGAAGGAAGAGTTACAACCAATGCTTTGATGTCACAGTATCCTCCAGCGGGGTCAACCAAAGTGCATCTCAGATGCTCATTAGGGGATTTGGACGGGATGAAGGCATGGAATCAAGCTCTCTCAACGAAGTTCCTTCTTATTCTATCTCTTCAATAGTTTAGCTATAGTTTACTCAATTATCCATGTTCAGCTATCTTATGCAAAGAGAGATAGCTTCTTTTTATAGAGGAAAAGGAGGAGGTTAGGATCCCTACAAAGGTGGGGGGGAGGCCTATCCTTTAGGAGGTTCCCATAAGAGGTGGAAACCATAAACTAAAGGAGGAAGTCCGTGGTTATTTAGTTCAACCACTCCCAATGACTCATCCTTGAAGTTGTTGGAGTGGAATATCTGCCTCTATTTTAAAAAAAAATTCCATAAACAACTCGGCGCGGGTGGCTAACTAAGACAGACCACCAACTGGCATGGGGCCCAATGTTAATCTTCCTTTTTAGTGCGAGGGCATAACTGACTACATGCCAAGGCAAAAACAAGGGTTTTTGAATCTCTGCTTAGGGAATTGTCAACATAAGGAATATTACTCTCATGTAAATGGGTACAATGATGGTCTTTGCAAGGCATGACACTGCTTATTGATCACAGAAATTACCCTCAAATGGGCGAGATGGGGATTGCAGGTACAATGAAAAAATGTTGTGTAACAGATGCCCCCTAAAGCATGAGGTCCGAGGGAGAGGGATGGGTAAAACGCATTATGAGAACGCGTTTGAACCAAACACCGTTGTCGGAAAAATTGCAAGTAAAAATACAACTGATATCTTTGATACATGAACATGTGGTATGGGCACAACCATCCATAGTAGAGTACATAAAAAATGATATCCGAGGTATGGACGCAACCATCCAGTAGTAAGGATCAACAAATAGAATCAGGTATGGTCGCAGCCATCCAATCAAAAGAGTCATGAAATAAGTCATGGTAATCCACAAAAATGCACAGCCTAGATTTTATCAAACAAAACCCAGGGTCTTGTGCTCCATCTCGACCCAAACAAGTACAAATTCAAGCATGCAAATATATGAGCTGAAGTAGAACATGCAAGAGAATCACCTGATTACCGGCCAATGATGAAAGCTTTTAACATGCACGAGAGAAACCACCAATAATGACAATGGCTGTCAAGGTACTGTTGGCTCCCTGTGATTTGCAAGAGTGGCAAGAACAAACACTCCAGGGGCCACATCAAAACCACTTTGGAATCCTAGGACCTAACCTTCCTGGATTTAGAGAGGGATCTCTTTATAAAGGCGTTTTCAATTGATATATCTTTGTGCTCTTTGTTTAATATTTTAGGTTAGTTATGAAATTCAAAAGACTTATTATTTTTGGTTGGATTAATTAATAGATTGAAGGATCAATGGTGTGACTGATTGGTGGAATGTTTCAACTAAAAAAATAGGCTGTGAGAAGGCATCAATCCATTGGGATATGGAGTCATAAAAGGATTTAATTTTTCATCAAATCTGCAAGGGTATTCATAGGGAAAGCTAACTATATCAAGTGGATTCTTTAGATTAGGTTGTGATATGAAACAATAATGAGTTGTGAAGGCAACAAAACTATAGTCAGTTAAGAATCTTCTAGCTCTACTTAGACAATAAAATCCTTTTAAGGTAACTTTTTGGAGCAAGCCAAAGGACAGGGAAAACCCTAGACCTCTTTGGACAAAATTTAATAAGCAACCTCTAAGACAACAATCTAGTAATTCATGAACTACTTTCAAATAAAGAAAACATGTAAGATAACAGTAAGAGTGGTCTAAGATCAAACGAAAATAATCTAATCTGCTTTTGACAAACTCTCAAAGACTCTTCAAAGCAACATTTCAAGGCAGACCAGAGGGTAGGGCATACCAAAAACCTCTCTAGTTTTAGACTTTAGTAAGTGTACTTTAAAGAAAAGGTCTTAAAAACAATATCTCAAGTCTTACTCAAAGGAACATGGGTTCACCATAATTTCCTTGGTTTCACTCTATTGAATGATTCCCAAGACAACAAGCTAGATATAACTAGAAGGAAATTAAGAATCTTCCAATCAAACCTTGCAGAAGAAAACATAAATATAAAGAATACAGAAAGAAATATGGTGTTAAAACAACAAATCCTAATCTAAACTTCTGTTTCTTTATCAGAGAAAGATGAACATAATGGAAAACATAAGGAGAAAAAATAACAATTTAGGAAAAATTCACCATTGATATAGCTCAAGGATCCTATGAACGTGCTTGTATTGTTGATAATCAAACCAGTTAAAATACTTCATGTACAATAGCTCTCTGCAACTCAAAGCTTTCTTCAGTTCAGTCTAGCATTCCTCAACTAGCTTAGCAACATAAATCAGTTCAATAACCATCAAGTAACCAAAATTTAAAATGAGGCTCATATCCAATATTTATATGCAAAATGAGGAGGTGCTGCCAAAATAGGGTGTTTAAATGTTATTTATTATAGAGTTAATGATTTTTGACCTTTGAGGCCATGCAAGGCCCAAGGCAAAAATATCTGAAAAAATATCTTTGTCTTAACTTCTGAGTTATTTTAGTTAAAATATTTGACTTTAAAGGCTTTGTAATAACTGTTTAGCTGCTTTAAAATATCTTTGATTGTGTAATAACTGTTTGATGCCTTTATTGAAAGAAAAAATGCTGTAGGTGGAAAATTTGACTTTGGAGAAGTAATTTCTCCTTTGTTGAGTTATTCGAAGCTGTCTTTGGGTTAATTTATCTTAGTTTAATCACCAAACTCTTCATTAGGCCTCTGAACTTTTGATTTAGCCTTCATAATCTACCTTATTGTCTTTATTCTTTGTTTCTGCTTTATGACTGTTTTGTTCTTTCTCTCTTGTTTTTTAAGGCTTTGATTTTGATCCTTAAATCACTGTCAGCTTTGGCTAAGCTTTTGTATTTACTCTTGATGCATGATTAGCCCTTTAATATTTTGGCTTCCTCCATTTCCTTTGCTATCTTCTCTGACTGTTTTTCTTGTTCTGTGTGTGTAGGGAGGTGATATTATTTGTGGCTAAAGGGTTAATAATCTCCAATGATCATGACTTATTTGTAATAGCCACAAATTGGGACTGCTAGCAAGGCATGCCTAAAAAATGCATTTTTTAGGAATGTATGCTACATGATTGAAAAAAAACCCTTGGATCCCTTAGATCTGACAATATAAGACCTGAATCCAAGAGGGGATCAGAAAAAAATCCTTCTAGGTGGGTTAAACAGGTCTCCCACCCCTAGTACAACTTGGAAAATGCCCAAGAATGGGACTGCAAACAGATTAAATAACACCGCTTCAGAAAATAACACAGTTCAACAAGGTAGCAGTATTAGGCCAATATGGAGGCTCAATAATGTCATATAAATCAGCAAATAAGAATTATATTGAAGCCCACGAGTCTTAGAATAGAAAATAGAAGACTTATACAGAAATAAACCCTAAAAAAGAGGTGCTGCAACACATATAATTGACTGCAAAGGCTTGACAACGTTATTTTATTGAGTGTACTACAGAAGTAGATTAAAAATTAGATCTAGAGCATAATAATTCATGAACAACTAGATCTATGACAAATCCATACACTATAATGTCTCTACTTTACATTCCCCTTGGGGATTTCAGCAAATCATGAAGCACATGGAGTAGATATGAGATTCTATGCAGCAGATCTGCAGATCTATTCAGAATTTCTGAAGCATATATAGGAGTATTCAGATCAGATCTAAATACGACATGGATAAGAATAGAAATCCATGGATCACCCCAGTGAAGGGTAGATCCCCAACACTAGAGATCACTCCTCAGACTTTGCCAGAACACCCTGCAACTTTCCTCTTTGCAAAAAAAACAGTATTGGAAGAGGGGCTATGCCGTAGGCTTGGAGAATAGTTTGGCCTGATGCCAAGATGTAGATCTGAAGCTCAAATGATCCAAAACAATCTTTCTAATGGGATAGAAGCCTCTCCCATTGAAAAGGGGCACTAGATTGGCCTAGATATGAGTAGATCTAGCGTCCACTTGCTGCAACTTAAAAAGACAAAAAAACCCTCAACAGGATCTACGTTGTAGTTGGAAGTAGAAGCTTGGCCTTAAGCCTGATAGTGGTCAAGAAATACAAGTCTCTTATAGGAGCTACTCTAGGAAAGAGAAGGGTTCCTAAATAGGAGATAGTTGTGCTAAACAACACTATTATCTGCTAAACATCCAAGAGAATGAAAAATGTATAAACATACATATTCTTTAGAAATAATATGGTCTTCAACAACCTTCTCTTGTTGTCCTCGTCTTCCTCTTATAAGATTGAGATCTTGCAAAACCCTAAACCATCTCAATGATTTAGCTCCTTTCACATGTGTGGCCTCCATCTAAGACTACGTTGTGCATCTAGGAGGTTCATTGCATCTGGAAAACACTGTTGATTTGGTCCTATTGACCCAGTCAAATTTCTTAATCCCTTTCACACATAATGGTGTTTTATTGAAGTAGCCCTGATTTAGCCTTGTTCACATGGGGAATTGATTTATTCACTAATTTTAGGAGTTTTTATGTTCCTCCTTTTTACATTTATTCATGAACAGAAAAGTAAAGAAAAATTTAATATTCCAATTAGCTTGAGGCTAATTTGTAATATTACAGTATTCCCATCCAAAATGTTGCTTGTCCTCAAGCAACTCACAAGGACCTTGCAAAATCTTCAATGGAATTGTCTCCTCCCAAGAATACAAGTTTGCATTTGGTGAATAACCCAAATGGCTGTCATCATTAAGAAGTGGGAGATACATAGAAAGAAAAATATGCTTTCCATTGGTCTTTTCAAGGCATGGGAGATGATGAAAGTGGGTGCTTCAACCCTCATGAGGAACTTCAATCTCCATGCTATCATCTAGACAAAGTGAGCCAGCCTTGGTAGCTCACAGAAATAGTCACCAATCCCCTCCATATGTAATGTATAGGGGCTGCATGGCTGGAAATGAGAGGTAAGAATGTTCAACTTATGTTGTCTCGCCCTCCATTTATGAAAAATGTGGAGCTGTTGATCCTGGGCTGCAATAATGTAGTCCTCATGAAGCCAAAAGAGACTTGGAACCTCATGATTCCTTTCATTGATTTTAGGGACTATCCTTGCCCAATCTTCCATGCATATAGTGAATAAAGTATCATCACCATATGTGCTCCAAAAGAAACATGGAATAAGTTTCATATGATATATTGGATGGTGAAAATAGTCCCTCCATTGAGACCAGCGTTGCTCTTCTTCTTGCTACCTCAAAACATAGTACAATAAGTGGCCATCCCACCACCTTCTTGCTGCCATAAGCTTCTCCAAAGCTTGAAAATAATAGAGGATAAGAGGTGTTAGCTGAATATGACTCAAGTAACACATATCTTTCCAAAAATATTCCCATGTGAGAGACTTTTCCCAAATACATAAGTCAATCATATGGCTTCTTACATAAGGAAACAAAAGACATAGTGTAGCAGCCATACAATGTTCCATCCTCTTCTTGAAGTATGCATAAGTATGGGAAGTTTCATTCCCAATGGACACATCCAACCTATGTGTCATCCCTCCCATCACGTTCCCAACAAAGATCAGAGCATCATTATCATCATGATACAAACAAGCTCTCTTATACCTCCTCATGTGAGAGTTACATTTTCTCCCAAACCCAAGTACATAAATGATCATGAGATACATTCCAAACAGAAATACATGTAAATACATGAGATACAACCCAAAAAAAAGTAAATACATGGACATGAGATTTAACATGTGATTTCCAAACTCTCTTCTTGTCAACCAAAGAAACCATGCCTTCTTCTTATGCATCCTCCCATTGACACACAAGGCATGAGACAAGAAAATATGAATCTTTGGGTAGTACCCAAACTCACCCAAGAGTAACCAGCGTAGTGCATCTCCTACTTGCCTCAAATCTAGACTTGGTAAGTGGTTTTCTCACCACTTGCTGCCGATAACATATCTCCATGGCTGAAAGTGGAAGATATATTTGGTGCCTTAGGAAAGCACCCATCATGCTACAAAACCTCCCTTTGTTCACCAAGGGAGTGGCCATAATCAGAAATAGTTTTGGCCCAAACTTGGCCATGAAGTTTATAAGGTATAACACTCCTCTTAGGAGTCATGGCCTGCATATACATAGTAAAAGAATGCATACAATCAGAAAATAAAACATGATTTACATGTATATGTTCTTCACCAAAATTTCTCCTTATACAAGTGGAGTGGTGTATGGATCTTTCTCCTCCTCCCAAAGTAGGAAGAGTTGGCTGAAATAAATCTATCTTAGAGTCTTGTGGCTGCTCCAACTCCAGAAGTTTCATGCATCTTTGACAATGCTGATATAGTTCTTTTTCAAAACCCTCCCAATAATAGCTCCTCAAGATGATGTTGTTGAGCTTCATAGAATATGTGTGGCTGAAATAGAACTCTTCATAAGCCCTTTGCAGTAACATCTCCTTGAGCTTGAAAGCTCTAGAAAAGAAGATCCTACCATGATTATAGATGAATCCATCAAGGATTGAATAGCTCTCATCATATAGCAAGTCATCAAGAATCATGCAAGTATGAATATCCTTGGAATAATCCACCAAGAGTTGGGACTCCCAATATGGATCTAGGCTTTCGAACAATGAAAACGTTGTAGAATTATGAAATGAAGCAACTGTCATATCATCATTCTTCTCTTGACATACTCAATGCCAAAGTCACATGTTGGAGTATTTTAGCTCCATCTTTGCTTCCTCTCTTAGAGCTGATCTTGTGCAATACAAGATTGAAGAATAGGAAGATCAACCTTCTTTTGAAAGGTTTCTCTCTTCCAAAACTTCCATAGTTTGGCCCATGCATACAAGAGTGTTGGCCCCCTCTTTTCTTCTTCAGAAATATTCTTTGTATGTAGAGATATAATTTTCTGCCCCAAATCTATGGAGTGGCCATTTGACATCATGCTAATGTCATCACAGATATATGAGTTCTTCTTTTCCAGCGCAAACAGATGAGTGAGGAATAGCAAAATCAATTTCAAAAATGTTTTATCCCTCCTTGGAATCCATCAATAGATCTCAGCATTGTGGTAGCCAAATATGTCATTGTGGTACAAGGTTTAGATAACACTTTATTCTTCTTCCCATCAGAGGGTCTCCCTGGTGGAATGCCTCCATGTAAAGGGACATCAAGATCTGAAGTAGACTATGTGAATGGTTGGACTGATGTGTCCCCTTCCTTGCTGCATAGTTCAGTCTCCTTCTCATGAATAGAAACCCCTTGAAATAAACAAGGGTGCATGCTCCTCATCATTGGATGCTGATAAATCCTTCCTCCTCTTGCTTGAAGTAAGGTATCACTGCCCAATAATGTTGTCACATAATGCTCCTTGGGAATCATTTGCAGAGATGCAAAAGATCTTTCCCTTGAAACAATAACTTCATGTCCATCCCCATGTGGTGATGGGTCTTCTTTTGAAGTGAAAACATTGTTACTGCCCTCTTGTTCTTCCTTCTCATCAATATTTGAGAATGCCTCATTATCAATGAGAGACCTTGGATCTTGGTCTTCCTTTGAAAGAGGAACCTCCATGATTTTTTTTTGAGAAGAAATCTCTTCATGCCATGGGGATATTTCCTTTGACAAGGTATCACAAAATTTTTTATCACCCTTCAACAGAAATCTGAAGTGGAGTTTTCACAACAGATCTTTCCAACTCATGCAAGGGTTTTGCATGCTCATGCTTTATATCTCAATCAAAGATGTTTTATTTTATTTTACATCAAATCTCTTCACCATTCTCCTAGTGAACTTTGCATAAGTAGATACATTTTCATTCTTCAATGAAAAGGATTCAAATAACCACCAAGCATAAGCTTTACCTTTAAGATGTAGCGCTGCTACCTTAAGGGCTTCCTTTTTTGAAATTTTATGTAGATCCAAATATGAGTCTAGCTGATCTATCCATGCTTTGGCTGTGCATGTGGAGGATCCATCAAACTTTGGCAAAAAGAATCTACCTCTTCTCCTTCTATTGTAATTGATGGATCTCCTTTCCTCCTTGAGCTGGTAGAACTCTTGGAAGCTCAAGTGCTCCTTGATTTTCCAAGATTTAGATTCATACTCCTGAAGATAATCACTCAAAGTATCCTCCTTTGGTGCATCTTCTGCCTTCATCTCTCTTGCAGTAAATATGGGCATAGAATAACGTTGTGGACCTGATTGTGTAGCTGAGTGCTTGCATGTATAATATGAAGAACTGGGGCTTCCTTCATGTAAATATCTTCTTGAGGGACCTTCATGTCTTTCCCTCTTCATTTCTTTGATTTCTCCTTTAAGCTCATACAGAGTTTGGAACAAAGTTTTTGAGAACTCTTTCCCTTACATTCTTCCAGATAAATGGGTTTTACCCTTTTATTCTGTGTCTTCAGTGTAATCACACTTCTTCTTTAGTCTCTTATTTTCATGAAAATACATATTGGATCTTTCAAAGAAAGCACAGGCCGTGCCAAGAAATTTGCTTTGATACCACTGTAATATCCCCAAATTGGGATTGCTAGCAAGGCATGCCTAAAAAACACATTTTTCAGGAATGTATGCTACAGGATTGCAAACCAACCATTGTATCCCTTAGATTTGACAATCTAAGACTTGAATCCAAGAGGGGATCAGAAACAAATCCTTATAGGTGGATTAAACAGGTCTCCCACACCTAGTAAAACTTGGAAAATGCCCAAGAATGGGACTGCAACAAGATTAAATAACACTGCTTCAAAAAATAATGCAGTTTAGCAAGGTAGAAACAATAGGCAAATATGGAGGCTCAATAATTTCATATACATCATCAAATAAGAATTATATTGAAGCCCATGAGTCTTAGAACAGAAATTAGAAGACTTATATAGAAAGAAACCCTCAAAAAGAGGTGCCGCAACACATATAATTGACTGCAAAGGATTGAAAACGTTATTTTGTTGAGTGTACTATAGCAGTAGATTAAAAATTAGATCTAGAGAATAATAATTCATTAACAGTAAGATCTATGACAAATCCATACACTATAATGTCTCTACTTTACATTCCCCTTGGGGATTTCAGCAAATCATGAAGCACATGGAGTAGATCTGAGATTCTATGCAGCAGATCTGCAGATCTATTCAGAATTTTTGAAGCATATGCAGGAGTATTCATATCAGATATAAATATGACATAGATTAGAACAGAAATCCATGGATCACCACAGTGAAGGGCAGATCCCCAACACCGGAGATCACTCCTCAAAATTTTCCAAAACACCCTAAAACTTTCCTCTTTACAGATAACACGGTACTGGAAGAGAGATTGCGTTGTAGGCTTGGAGAATAGTTTGGCCTAATGCCAAGATATAGATCTGAAGCTCAAATGATCAGAACACTCTTGCCAATTGGATAGAAGCCTCTCCCACTGAAAAGGGGCACTAGATTGGCCTAGATATGAGTAGATCTAGCGTCCACTTGCTGTAGCTTACAAAGACAACCAAACCCTCAATAGGATCTGTGTTGTAGTTGGAAGTAGAAGCTTGGCCTTAAGCCTGATAGTGGTCAAGAAATACAAGTCTCTTCTAGGAGCTACTCTAGGAAAGAGAAGGATTCCTAAACAGGAGATCCTTGTGCTAAACAACACTATTATATGCTAAACAGCCAAGAGAATGAAAAATGTCTAAACATACATATTCTTTAGAAATAATATGGTCTTCAACAACCTTCTCTTGTTGTCCTTGTCTTCCTCTTATAAGATTGAGATCTTGCAAAACCCTAAACCATCTCAATGATTTAGCTCCTTTCACATGTGTGGCCTCCATCTAAGACTGCACTGTGCATCTAGGAGGTTCATTGCATCTGGACAACACTATTGATTTGGTCCTGTTGACCCAGTCAAATGTCTTAATCCCCTTCACACATAATGGTGTTTTATTGAAGTAGCCCTGATTTAGCCTTGTTCACATGGGGCATTGATTTATTCACTAATTTTAGGAGTTTTTATGTTCCTCCTTTTTACATTTATTCATGAACAAAAAAGTAAAGAAAAATTTAATATTCCAATTAGCTTGCGGCTAATTGGGAATATTACATCATTGGTGTAAGTGCTTTAAACTTTGGCCTCTGTTTCTTTAAATTTATTTGAAACCCCTTGGGTCATCATCCGGGGTTTAATTTGTCACTTTCTTGATTGTTAGAATGCCTTTTAGGCATCATCGCCATTAAAACTTGCACAAGACACAAACGAATTAGTTGAAAACCTGCGGGATGGAAATGACTGTGTTTTTCAGGGTTTCAAGGTATCAGGGGCGATCTACAGAGGAGGAGGGAGTATAGGGGCATGATTTCAGAGGTGAAATCATGAGGAAATTTAAACGAGGGTGAAGGATTTTGAATTTTGGCGCAGGAGGGGAAGGCGGTTTTTGGAAAACCTCGGTGGTTTATCGTGTGGGTAGCAGGCGGTAAGTGGTTTCGGGCTGATCAGACACGATTCCACTAGGCGATCACCATGTGTCCAGGGCGAAATTGTCCATTTCGCGTGGGTTGGGGCCGTTAAAGCTTGGCGCAAGAATCTGTGCGATATTCGATCTAGACCGTCAGATCTCAAGGAGCGAGATCGATGGTGCGGACAGAGTCCGGGAGCGGGGCACAAGTTCGCAGGGTGGAGCCCGTAGACAGGTGGAAAATTTTTATTGGCTAAAGGGTAAGTGGAGAGCAGGGCCCGGTCTTGATGATGCGATAAGGTTTGTTGGGTAGTGCAGGGTTATATAATGAATGGGTGGAGTGATGGGTGGTGACGTGATGACCGTTGGATTAGGGTCCGGGGCCT
Source organism: Pinus albicaulis (assembly GCA_034641835.2). NCBI lineage: Eukaryota > Viridiplantae > Streptophyta > Pinopsida > Pinales > Pinaceae > Pinus > Pinus albicaulis. Next base: position 493,759,718 of record CM076577.1, read on the forward strand.
TTGATCAACTGTATGGATGAGTGGATAGAGGGTGTAGATGAATATGGGAAGAAGGGGTCCCAGTTTAATTTTTAATAAAGGTTTGGGGGTATACAAAGTAAAAGGGGCGAAGATGTTTTTATAAAATAGGGAAGGGGCTAGAAATAGGCGTAGGAAATAGTTTTATGAGGGTAGGGGCTAAGGATTTAGGCCAAAAGGGGCTTAAAGTCCTAATTTATGCAAAAGGGCACTTTTATCATAAAATCAAAGTTTTTATGAAAATTTAAAGGGTCCGATAGGCTTAGGAGTTAGTTTTAAACAATGTAAAGGGATTTTTTACATTGTTTTAAAGCTCTTTAGAGGTGAATGAAGAATAAGGGGTGGTTCTAGGAGGGTTTTCTGGGGAAGGAAAAATGGATTTCAGAGGGGAAAAAGGTTATGAATGTGTGTAATGTCCCGAATGGGGAAATTTCTACTCCATCGGTAACATCTTAGATGTTCCTATTTTTTTCCACATCCGGGAGTATTAACAATCAACACTGAACTATTTCAGAGATTGAATGTAGGGGAATTTACTGGATATTTCATCTTCACAAGGAAGGATGAGATCCAGAGGCTACCTGGCCCTCTAGCAAACTCTGCCAATAGAAAATGTCAAGAGCTAATAATTCCCTTCAACGAATTTCTGCACTAGCTGCCCATGAGGACGCTGTATAAGGAAGCCAATGTGAAAATAAGGCAATCCAATGATGGGATGCCTTAGAATATGTCTAGTAAAAACTCCCTACAGAATATAACCTCAAATAAATAAACCTAAGGGGGTTATTTAGATCTCCCACCAACATGTATATTGAAACAATGCTCAATGAGGGAATCTTCAGTAGCATTAAAACTCCAATATGAACAACAGTGAATAATGCATCATATAATGTCAGAAGAGTACAAATCTGATAAAAAATGTATAGCAGAAAATAATATACAAGATCCTTGAGGAAAGGACCTCTCAAGGTGAGTGCAAACCAGCCTCTAAGGAAAATGTACATAGACATGAGAATACATTGCTGCATAAAACCCAACTACTCTATAACTGTGTAGTCTATGAGGGAAAATAAATTCAAGCTGATATACATGAGATGATATGACAATAGAGCTCAAATAAAGATGGGGGAGCAAGATCTCAACCCCAGAAAACTTTATTACAACAATCCTCCAAGGGATTGGCTAAAATACATAAAACTAGAAAATTCCAGAGTTACAGTGTAGCTGCTGCAACTCAATAATAATAAAAAAATGGAGAAGGAAGTAGATGCTGAAATATAATATGATACCTCCTCCAATGATCTCCAAAATGAAGGGGCTGATCCCCTCACTGAAAATTGCACTCACTAGTGCACAAAATGAGCTCCACCTGCAAACCCTCTCTGAGAATAACGTTGTAAGAAGAAGGGACTGCGCTGGACATGAGAAGAAATGATGGCCCAATGCCAAGATCTACAATAAAAGGCTCTATAATCTCCTTTGCTGATCTCCTAGAGTAAGAGATGAGCTTCCTCTCTACAAACCAGCTCCGGAAGTGGTGATGAAGGTCCCTCATTGCAACACCAGCAACTCCAACGTTCTCTTGCTGCAAGAATAACGTAGTAGCTGCAAATGAATGCCTTGGAATTGTGCCATGATGTGAGGAAGATGAAGTACAATATCTCCATGGCCTCCAATGGAAGAGAAGGGCATTCCTAAACAGGAATCGCTCTTGTGCTAAGCAGCACCAAGTTGAAGAGAGCTTCAACTTTGAATTCTATTCTCAAAACTTATCTCCAAAATGCTCTCCTTCATATTTTATGCAATGTGTGCATGGACCCCACTCACATTAGGATTTATCTCATTTGAAATTTTCCCTCCACTCCAACTACGCAATCTTCTTGAGCAAGCTTCCCCTCTTAGGGTACGTTGTTGAATTTAGTCAACCATGGTCTAGCTCACTTGATTTTGGCCCCTTTTCACACTTGGGCTGCTAACTTAAGCCACTTAAGTGATTTTTTTCACTGTAGGAGTGATTATTAATTTGCTACAATGGGTTCCCTCACCCATTTTATTCCCTTTATTAAAATAAAAGCAAGATTAATGTCCCAAATACTTTATTGCAAAATTTGGGACATTACAGTCCCCCCCTCCCAAAACTTGCTTTTCCTCAAGAAAGAGCAAGGATGAACTGAAAAAAGTCCTCCACTCAAGGCATGGAGTCTGAAATATCCTCTTGTAGATCCTCCATCCTCAAGCAATCAACCAACAAAGTGAGTCACCCTCCAACTAGGCAACTCCTGGAAGTACTCCTCCACCTTGTGCTCATGAAATAGGTGGGTTGGATTTCTGAACTTGGTAAGCTTCCTAGCCTACCCAACACTGTCCTCTTCTCCACTTATGATGAATGTGGAGTGAAAGATGAACTTGGGCTGCAATAGTGTTGCCTTCAAGAGGCAAAACAAAGTCTAGATCCCCAAAGATCTCTCCTCCAACGCTGCAAATGAAGCTGGCCCAAATCATCTCATATGTGATGAGTTGGAATTCATCCACATATGGAATCCAAACAATCCTATGGTTCACCTCATGGAAAAACACATGGCTGCACATGGTTACCATATCATCTTCCATACTCCCCTTGGAGCATGTGCTGCAAAATAAATGGAGGTATTCTTCCCCAAAGGGCACATCTACCCCATGAGTCTCTCCCTCTTCATGATACATATGGGGCTGCTGCTGATATATGGCTGAAATGAAATGGTCTTGAAAAGAAACCCAAGCCACCCCATCAAACATAAAATCCATGAAGTGCCTCCTCCAAAAATTCACACTCTCCAAATAGCTCCTCCCACATGAAGGAAAGAGATGAAGCTTGGCAATCATGGGCTGCCCATTGATCCTTCTGAAACATACAACATGTAGAGTAGGGAGAATCACCCTCCCAATGGACATCTTCAATTTATTTTCCTCCTTCAAAATGATGCTTCCTCTAAACAACGTTCCATCAACAACATGTAGAAGCATAAACTTATGAGAGCAAGGAGGTGAAATTTGGTCCCATGCATGGAACCAGCGCAGGGCATCATTGGCCTGCCTCAAAATAGAATGTAACAAGTGTCCTTTCAGCCACTTTTTTTCTTCCACATTCATCCTGCAAGATGTGATTATGAAAAAAAAAATTTGGTGCCAAAGGTGCACACCAAAACTATGTGGCTTTCCCCCACAAACCACCCATAAGATGGCCATCTTCCTTGCTGCAATAGACCATAAGTATAGCTGAACATAATGTACAAGAAGGAAGGATCCTCCTTGATATAACATGCTGATCATAAGAATAAGAGAGTGCCAAACATAGAGAAAATGGTTACCTCTCTCATCAAGTACCTTGGTCTTTGAGCTGAAAATGGCTACAATGAAAAGTCCCCCTTACTGCAACATAGTAGGGGAGTAGTTGTGCCAACCATCTCATCATCTCTTGGGCTATGAATCTAGCCAAATGCTGATATACATCCATTATAAAGCCCTCTAAGTGGACTCCTCCATCAATGAAGAATATGCATGGAAATGCATGAAAGAAGAACTCAAAATGTTTGCATGTAAATCCCTCTTCTTGTGCTCTCAAGTGACATCGCTGCTGGCCTTTGGAGTAGGGCCACTGTCATCTCAAAGCTTCCCTCTTTGACATGAATCTTGCCAAAGAATCCTCTCATCATGTTGCGACAAATGTAGTGCTCCTCCCATGAAGAAGGTGCTGCTTGGCATTCCAAGATCAAAGAGCAATCCTCTTGCACTATGCTATTGCCTCCTCTTGCTCCCACAACATGCAAACAAAATTTGAGCAACAAGAGTACTGCTGCTCCCCTATAATTCCACCATACCCAATCTGAAATGGAAACATAATGAGTGGAAAGAGAAATGCCACTCCATCATGATGCACCCATACTCTCCCCTTGTCCATCAAATGCAATGAGTGTGAAAAGATCCTGGGACCTGTGGGTTATGGATCCTCCACATTTCCGCTAGGCACATATAATCCACAAGCTTTGCTCTTTGGTGTAAGTATCCTACCACTTGGTACCTCTTTCATAAGAGCTACCATTGTCCCAAAACAAATTTCTCCTTTTGAATTTCATGGGACATTGAAATGAAATCTCCTTATGTCAAAATTTCAAAACCCCACCCTCACATGTGATGCATGGCTCAGCAATAGTGCATGAAGATGATGAGGGTTTCTTTTCTCAAAATGGAACAGTGCAGTAAAAGTCCCTCCTTAAGACAATCAACATGCAATAGTGTAAAACCCTCCATAATAGATGCAAAATCATGCATACCTTGGAGAGATCTGGAAGAATCTTGCTGCAAGAGTCTCCTCCTCAAATGTGTTGGCTGCCTCAAAAGCTGAAGGTGGAGGCTGCTCCTCCATGAATGTAACAGAATTTTCATGTGCCTCTGGTGGTGAGGGATCCTCCCTCTTATGGCCATATCTTCTGATCAAGATCTGAGAATAATCAACAAGAGTAGAAACCCCTGCATGCCTCCCATGGCTGAACCACCAAGTTCTTTCCTCTTCTGCTGAACAAGTGTGAAAGATAGAGTCTCTTGGAAGAAACTAGGGTTTATCTGATATTCAACAAGATATTCACTTATAATTTTGAATTCCAAGTGCTCTCCATGCTTCTGCTCTTCTTCTCTGTGAGAATAGGAAGTGCATGGTCCTTTCTCTTCTCCTATCTCTGTCTCCTCAACCTCCTTGGAGAGGTTGTTGTTGGATCTAAAAATGGATGAGATTAATCTCATACTTTGCATCATTCTAGCCTCTTATTCTCTGAAATTCAAACTTCACAGGCTGAGCCAAGTTCGAAGCTCTGATACCACTATAATGTCCCAAATGGGGAAATTTCTACTCCATCGGGAACATCTTAGATGTTCGTATTTTTTTCCACATCTGGGAGTATTAAAAATAAACACTGAACTATTTTAGAGATTGACTACAGGGGAATTTACTAGATATTTCATCTTCACAAGGAAGGATGAGATCCAAAGGCTACCTATCCCTCTAGCAGACTCTGCCAATAGAACATGTCAAGAGCTAATAATTCCCTTCAAGGAATTTCTGCACCAGCTGCCCATGAGGACGCTATATAAGGAAGCCAATGTGAAAATAAGGCAATCCAATGCTGGGATGCCTTAGAATATGTCTGGTACAAACTCCCTGCAGAATATAACCTCAAATAAATAACCCTAAGGGGGTTATTCAAATCTCCCACCAGCATGTATATTGAAACAATGCTCAATAAGGGAATCTTCAGCAAGATTAAAACTCCAATATGAACAACAATGAAGAATGTATCATATAATTTTAGAAGAGTAAAAATCTGATACAAAATGTATAGTAGAAAATAATATAAAATATCCTTGAGGAAAAGACCTCTCAAGGTGAGTGCAAACCAGCCTCTAAGGAAAATGTATATAGACATGAGAATACATTGCTGCATAAAACCCAGCTACTCTATAACTGCGCAGTCTATGAGGGAAAATGACTGCAAGCTGATATACATGAGATGATATGACAATAGAGCTAAAATAAATATGGGGGAGCAAGATCTCAACCCCAGAAAACTTTAGTACAACAATCCTCCAAGGGATTGGCTAAAATACATAAAACTAGAAAATGCCGAAGTTGCAGTGTAGCTACTACGACTCAATAATAATACAAAATTGGAGAAGGAAGTAGATGCTGCAATAGAAAATGATACCTCCTCCAATGATATCCAAAATGAAGGGGCTGATCCCCTCATTGAAGATTGCACTCACTAGTGCACAAAATGAGCTCCAGCTGCAAACCCTCTCTGAGAATAACACTGTAAGAAGAAGGGACTGCGCTGGACATGAGAAGAAACGATGGCCCAATGCCAAGATCTGAAATAAAAGGCTCCGGAATCTCCTTTGCTAATATCCTAGAGGAAGATATGAGCTTCCTCTCTACAAGCCAGCTCCGGAAGTGGTGATGAAGGTCCCTCACTGCAACACCAGCAACTCTAGCATTCTCTTGCTACAAGAATAATGCAGTACTGCAAATGACTGCCTTGGCCTCATGCCATGATGTGAGGAAGATGAAGTACAATCTCTCCATGGCCTCCCATAGAAGAGAAGGGAATTCCTAAACAGGAATCCCTCTTGTGCTAAGCAGCACCAAGTTGAAGAGAGCTTCAACTTCGAATTCTATTCTCAAAACTTATCTCCACAATGCTCTCCTTCATCCTTTATGCAATGTGTGCATGGACCCCACTCACATTAGGGTTTCTCTCATTTGAAATTTCCCCGCCACTCCAACTATGCAATCTTCTTGAGCAGGCTTCCCCTCTTAGGGTACATTGTTGAATTTAGTCAACCATGGTCTAGCTCACTTGCTTTTGGCCCCTTTTTACACTTGGGCTGCTAACTTAAGCCACTTAAGTGACTTTTTGCACCATAGGAATGATTATTAATTTTCTACAATGGGTTCCCTCACCCATTTTATTCCCTTTATTAAAATAAAAGCAAGATTAATGTCCCAAATACTTTATTGCAAAATTTGGGACATTATAATGTGGGTGTAGGTGGGGTGATAAAAATGATGAAATTAGGCCTAGAAAATGGAGTTTTTTTTTTTTTTGGAGCAGGAGGGTGAAATTTTGAGAAGGCAAAAGATGAAGTTTTTAATGAAACATTGAAGCTTAGGACGATGAAGGCAGTGATACTTATAAATATGGCTGATAGACAAGTAATTCTATATTTAGTTGCTTGTAGAACATCCATAGTCATCTAGTGAAATCTATAAAATACAGGAGGATAACAGGTACAACCGGTACAATCCACGGAATGTGAACAGTGATCTGGCGTTGAACACTCGAAGAATCACTCGATCGAAGGCCAGTGAGGTGGACCTTACATCAAATGCAAAGAACCTGCCATTGAGGCATGCAGGCTCCAAGGTACCAGAAGGGAGTCTCTAAATCAAATTCCTGGATAATGAGCTGAAGTCAACAGGAAGTGACTTGATCAAAGGTGGTCCATAATGTTTCCCACATCATCGATATGAGACAGAGGAACATGATAATAGTGAATCAGGACCAACAGAGAATTAGAGGGAGGTTAAGAACTACAAAGACAAAATTCTCTTGAACATATCATTGACACGACACCGGATTTGGCAGTATTTGACATCAAAGGATCTGAGGTCATGATGACATGGAAAAGAGCAGATGAGAGGTCAAAAGAGATTACCCAAAACCATGGAGGAAAAATGACAAAATGAGATGTCCCAAACCTGACATGAATGCAGACAAGTGCCATGTTGAAGAGCGACATACTGCCAACATAATTGAAACTTGGTTCCATTTTCCCCCACCATTTCTGGCGAGTACCCCAATTATTATTTTTTAAAACAAGTTTGAAGGGGATAGCATATGCTTGCAATGTAAGTTTTTCCTTCAGAAAAATCCAACCTAGTACATTTTACGAGCCCTAGGAAGGAGGAACTCGAGTAACGTCACGGTGACAAAGTCAAATGTCATCAGGGTTTAACGAGTCTAACAAAGGGAGTACTCAACATCTTTTCATGTTTAGAGAGTTTGAAAAGAAGGCAGAAAAGAAAAATCCATCTGGCCCTTTTTGTAAATAGTCTCTCAGATCCGAAAAGGTTGAAAACAATATCTGAAAGAACCTCTTAGTCGCGATAGGCTAAGGTATTCCTTTTTTGTAAATAATCCATCCCAGCTCGAAAAAGGGGTAAACGTATACTGGATAGATATCGCTTCACAACCATTTAACGAGTTCGAAACGACAAGAGTCTCGACAATATTTTCAATTTTAGAGAGTCAGAAAAGAGTTGAAAGATGACTCGAGTAGTGACTTTTTTTGTGTTTTTACCGAGTCCAAAAAAGTATAAAATATAACTCGTTACTTCATCACTATGGCCTGAAAACTTGTCGCTGCACAAGAGACACATGTAAAACCCATTTATTGAAAACAATATAATAAAATAATAGAAAAACATGTCTTAAAACCTAATTAGGGTTGTGAAAAGTTATAAAATTCCAAAAATGGTAAAAATAATTACTTTTCACTTTTTACCTCTTGTGGAGTAATAGTTACCCATTTTACAGTGTGATATTGCGACGACAATAGTGAACGATTCTGCAGACCAATCTCGAATCCGTCAGTTCTAGGTAAGAGCTGATATCTCTCCCTTCATTTTAAGTCCTCTTTTACTACCTGTAACCCTCAATTTTAATTTATGGGGGAGGAAATTCAAATTTTAGGGCACGGCAGTTGGCGCGAGTTTCGGGCATGGACTCATGCCAATCGCCCATTTTTCTGAACTAGGGCGCGCCCATTGGCACGACTGTTTGAGAAATAGTCGCGCCAACCACACAGATTATTTTTGTGCTAAAAATGAAAGTTAAAAACCCGTTCTTTTACAAATCCAAGTTTCAAAAATGGCTAATACTATCCATATGAACATGTTTGCAGGTAGAAAGTGGCAAAATGGTAATCGAATGGAAAGAATGGGAACACAGCGAAGAGGATGAGCTTGCCATGGAAAATGAGAGATGTATGGAAGCTCTCAGGGAATTTGGAATGAAGAATTTCTTCTTGACACTGTGTCTCCAAGCTCAACCAGAGCTGCTATAGTATTTGATCAGCATATGGGATGAGAATCAGGAAAAGTTCATCTTTCGAGATCAGGGACTTGAGATCGATGTTTCTGATGTATACTTCATAACAGGATTATCACGGAGGGGAGAAACATTGATCCTAATTGGCACCCGGCCTTGCATGGAGAGCATGTCCATGGTGATTGACAAGGTATGTCTAAAGGAGGGATCAGGAAATGGGAAAGTCGATATCTAGACTATCCCAGACTTGACACTAAAAGTAGTGCTACATACCATCACACAAGCTGCGGGATTGCAAGTATCGCACGAAGCAACAAAGACACAATTTATTATTGCTATAGACTGCTTGACACCAACCATATAAAACTGGGTAGAGGCCATGAAAATAAGCATGAAATTCCAGCTAACAAAGTGCAAGGAGACCAAATTGAAGCAATTCGGTTATGGGTCCATCCTGGTATCATTCTTCCTAGAATGACTACCAATTTTTTAGCATCGGGAGGTCATAGTCCCGACACCACTAGCGAGGGAACCACGAATGGCCTGATGGGAAGCTCTGATGCCAAGGGTAGGGGGTGTTCAACAGATGTCCTGGAGACTAGAGTTCTTTGATGGGCTCCGCCGAAAATTTATTTTTGTGGAGGACTAGCCCTACTGTGGTACAGATTTTACTGGTGATATGGACCTCCCACTCCTGGAGGGAGAGGATTGGGATGAAGATTTGGGTAAGACTCATTTTTAAATTTTCATGAGTGTTATGATTTTTTTAAATTATGTATGTTTTGATGTTAAATCCATGCATTTGTAGATGTTGGCCCAGAAAGACCCGCAGGCATGTCTCCGATAGCGAGGTGAATCCCTTGCGATTTTGACCCTCATGGCGAGGGAGGCAAGGAGGAGGAGATCGTGTCCAACCTAGAGGGAATCACACATGGAGTCCCGAACTATGCACGATTCGACGACGTTCCTCGTGCCTACCAGAGACATACATAGGGATGCCAAGCTACATTCACCGCTTACTGAGGCGGATCATATGAGCAGTGACATGCTACCATGAGCATCACATCAATTAGACACCTAGGCTTTATATTTGCATATTTTGAGAGACATGGTGTCTCAAGATGTAACAGAAACACACATATTTTTTAAATTTATGATGCAAATTGATGCAAACGTCTGATATATATATATATATATATATATATATATATATAGATATATATTCTCTTACATGGATCTTTTACATATGATGATGATTTTACAAATTATGCAAATGTCTATCTAATACAATGTCAGCCACAGTATCAGTTAACGCATTCATTCATCTAGGAATATGTTGTTATGTTATAAAATCAAAATGCATTTCCAACAAACGAACACGTAAATAAAATCTTAGAATGTGCGGGTTTCTAACCAAATAATGACCATTGAGTTGCAGAACAAGAAGCTGTGAATCTAGATTTACAAGCAATGCGTGTATGCTGAGGTTGATTTCCTCGGTTAATAGTTCAAGGACAGCACTATATTCAGCGACATTGTTTGTAGTCCGTCCTAGACAAAATACCTTGTAGTTCTATCAACTCACCAGTAGGATCATATATTACCCAGGTTGCTGAAGACAAATTCCTGGTACCGCGGGAAGCACCATTTGCGAAACCGACATAAGGGGTAATAGACATCTGCACAAATAAGAAAGACCCAATAAGGAGGAAAATGCTCGCAAAGCACACTAAATCAAAACATGTACAAAAAAAAAACACCTATGTACACAGATCATGCATGAATGACTCAAGCATAATATTTTTTGAGATACAACCCATTTCTGGGCTATTCTAGAGGATGACCTTCGTAATCAATGAGCTCATAGGCCCTGTAATATTCCCAATTGGCCCAAGCTAATGGGAATATACAATTTTGTTTCATTTTTCTGTTTCATGAATAAAATTGTAAAGAAGGATCAATAAAAGTCATAAACAACAAAATAAATCAATGCCACATGTGAAAAAAGCTAAATATGGGTGATTTACATCAGCACACTTAGGTTTGAAAGAGGCTGGATCATTTGACCAAGTCAACCAGGACCAAATCAACAACGCTGTCTAGATACAGTGAATCTCCTTCATGCAGATCACAGTTTTAGTTGGAGGCTACACATGTGAATGAAGTGAAATCATTGAGATGGTTTAGGGTTTGGCAAGATTTATATCTTATAAAAGGAAGAGGAGGAAAACATAAGAAGGTTTTTGAACATATTATATTTCTAAATATATTTTCTGCTTAGACATATATTATTCTCTTGCTGTTTAGCTGAGAATAGTGTTGTTTAGCACTAGGTGTTCCTGATCGTGAATCCCACTTCCTTCCTTGAGAGGCCTCTTGGAGGAGTCTTTCTGATCTTGTCCACTAGCAGGCATTTGGCCAAGCTTCACCTTCCAACTGCAGCACAGATCCTGTTGAGGGTTTGGTTGTCCTTGTAAGCTGTAGCAAGTGGAGGCTAGATCTACTCAGATCTAGGAAAATCTAGTGCCTCTTTTTAGTGGGAGAGTCTTCTATCCCCCTGATAAGAGAGTATTAGACCTTTGGAGCTGCATTTTAAGATATTGGCATCAGGACAAACCAGTACTAGAGCCTACATCACATTTTTCCTTCCAGGATTGCGTTATTTGCAAGTATACAGTTGTAGGGTGTTTTGGCATACTTTTGGAGGAGAGATCTCTAGTGTTGGGGTTTTTCCCTTCACTGTGGTGATCCATGGATTACAGATCTAATCCATGTCATGTTCAAATTTGATCTGCTTATTATTTTATTTTACTTCAGAAATTATTACTGTAGATACGAAACTTTAGATCTCAGATCTACTCTTTGTATTTCATGTTTTGCTCAAAACCCTAAGGGGAATTTGTAGAGGAGCTCATATAGTGTACAGATCTGATATAGATCTAATATTTTGTACACAGATCTGATCTAGATCTGAAGTGTAATATACAACTGCTACAACTCTTTAAAATAATGCTGTCAAGCATTTTTGTAGTCTAATACATTGTTACAACACCTCTTTTTAAGGGTTTTCTTCATAAAAGTCTTCCATTTTCCTGTTATTCATTGTATGGGCCTCATTTTAAATCTGAATTTCTGATGTATAAGTAGATTTTGAGCCTCCATATTGGCCTCCTGCACTTAATTTTCTGAAATGCATTATTTCTGAAGCAGTATTGTTGAATATTATTGTTGTTCCCATTTTTGGATATTACAGTGGTATCTGAGAAATCATATTGGCATAGCCTTTGATTTTATTTCTTAAGAAGCCAATATGTCTTCAGAAGAATATGCACCTCTTATTGATAGACAGAAGAGGTATCTAAAGAGAAGAAATAATAAATTTGATTACACCAATGATGATCAAGACAAGGGTAAAGCCCCTGAATCTGGAAGTGATGTAGAAGGAAAGGACTTTGAAAATATCCTTTTAAAAGCCATGCAAGATCTTGCTAGAGAGATCAAAGAGATGAGAATGGATAGAATCAAGGAATCTCCTAAGATATTTCATCTTGGAGAAACCTCTGACATGTCTCATCACTGGAATGATCAACCAGTGAACCAGCAACAAGCTCCACAACACTCTACCATGCCTAGTTTTTTGGCTGTGGAAAATGAAAGGCCTCAATATAAAGCATCCCTTGAAGACTAATTTGAAGAATACGAGTCTCAGAATCAGAGATTCAAGGATCACTTGAGTTTTCAAGAGTTTTGTCACCTCAAGGACAAAAGAAGACGAAGGCATCAACATAGAGATGGTGGATTCACTTAGAATCATGATTGACATCACTCTATGGGAAGATTAATTTTACCCAATTTTGATGGGTCATCCACTTATTCTACCAAAGCATGAGTAGAAAAACTGGACATATAATTTCAATTGAACAAGGTCCCTGAGATGGAATGATCTGAAAGTAATCGAAGTGCTTAAGTAGTCTGATTAGTTTGTGATTTAGATGGATTGTTAACTGAAGTAATATTTAATGGAAAATGATATATACCAGCATCAATAAATGAATAAATAACAACAATAAATAGAGATAATAAGATTCAAACAGTTGATGACGGAGTTCGTCCCTGGTGGACTACATCTCCAGGTCCGCTTTCAAGTGGGAGTTCGTTTTTATTAGGATTGATCTTGAAGAATATTTACACTAAAATGGAACAAAATGAATGTGCTCGCAGGCCCTTCTAAACCCTATAAACAGAAATTACTCTTCCTCACCTTTTCGATGCCTGTCTCCGTGCTCAATTCCGACCACCGATGGCTGAGCAATGTTGCAAACAAAACTTCCTATGTCCTGCTGAAACTGAACTTCAAAAACACCCTTGTGTTTTGAATGAATTTGTCATGATTTTATAATGCTGAATTCAAACCTATGAAAGCTCAATTTATCTTTTGGATGAGAAAAATATTTTGTTTAGGTATCGAATCCTATCTTTGATTAAATTCCTAGGTTTAAGTGATAAACCTTAAGCGTTGTATTTAATTTAAAAAACCCATAAATAAACATTATGATATAAAATTTAGCCCCAACAGCTAGCTAATTGGGCGGAGTTGATATACTCGGCATGTGAACAACACCTTGAATGGCGGTTATGCTTGGCAGTTAGGGTGGCTCTAGTGGTCATGGCTACACCTGGCGGTCACGGCAACATCTGTCATATGACAAAAATCCTTACGCGGTTTCGGTCAATACAACTGCCACCCGTTGTATTTTATGGCGTGGTCTATTTCAGACCCATTCACATGGATAACAATGATCTCTGACATGGTTTCACTTTGGCGGTTAATACTTTAACATTATGGGTTTATTAATAAAGTTTATTTGTAATTTTTTTATATCACCCAAACCCTCTTAAAAGGTTTATGACATAGTTTTTTACCATATGAAATAGATATATCATAGCGCTTTATATTTGGGTTTTAATTTCTTAGGAATAGGTCTTTATACATGGTTTTGTGCTTAGGTTCTAGGTTTAATGTCTTAGGTTTAAACATAGGTCTAGTGGTAAGTTTAGATGTTTAGGTAATTAGGTCCTTTACATACAAATTAGCCTTTTGACCCCTTACAAAGATGTTTTTCACTCATGACCACATTTTTCACCATGAAGACCAAATTGAACCATGACCAATCTGAAGGTTTCTTCACTAGCGAAACTAATGAAACTGGTAGATTAGAGACTGAACTGGTTGTCGAACTGCTGAAGTTGACTAGACCTTTCTGCTAAACTGTACTGATCAAGATCCTCCTGGATCAATCCTCTCCTCTTAAAAATCTTTTGGACCACAAAATATTTATTTTTAAACTGAAAATAAGTGAGAATACAACTCTCTCACTTTGATCTTGACTTTTATGACTTACCATACCTGCTCATGGACCTGAAACTAATGCTTATCATGGTGCAATTTGAACCTGACTTGACTCAATGCTTGTCGTGGCATAGAAGAATGTAAGGCTTTATTATAAGCTTGATGCACATAAGTTACAAATTCATCCCACATCTTAGGATGTTTACTACAGCTACCTCGAAGAATATGTATCCCGATTCTCTTCACCATTTCTATCTGTCCTTGAACCAAATCCATGCTGCCCCATGGTTGCAAAGGAACTGTAAGTGGCATGTGCAAACCAATATTTCGATTGCATGGCTTTCTTGAGGAACACATTACACATCCCTTTATGTACTTCACAATTGTTTCATACATATGAGGCCAGTAACAATACCTTTGACTTTGTGCCGTATTCTTTCTTACGCCCACAATCTGAGAAAGATAAATTTCCCGAATAACCTGCACCCTTTCTATCTGAGCATTGAGTTAGTGATTCAAAATTTTCTTCGAAATCATCATCAATATTATACTGTTCTACATAACTTTCATGAACCAATGAAATTTTATGCAGTACTACTGAAGCATTCAAAGACAACATATCAAATACTTTACTTGTTAGACATTCCTTGTCCTTAAGTAATAAGTGATTTTGCTGAAGAAATCCCATCCAACTGTAGTGAGATTGTTGCAACTTAGTATATGATTGAAAGTATTGAAGAAACTGATAATCTATGTGAATCACTGTTTCCATTGCATAACCTTTAACATCTCTTTTAACTTCATATGGTTGTTGATAATCTATAGATGCTGTGAAAATTTTCCACTTAATTGAATCAACTTTAACATCGACACTTATTCCCCATGTCCCGTTTTGCTTATGAGCCAAAATTGTGGGTGAACTGTATGGAGATGATATGAGTCACATTAATTCTTTTCCAACCTTCCCTAAAATTTGTTGCTTTATTTCTTTATGCTCTATAACTGACTTGTGATACATTTCATTATTAGAGGCATCAAACATCAACTGCATCTCATGTGATATTTCCATTTTATGAAGTAGATGTTTTGGTTCTTTAAATAGATCCTGAAATGAATCTACATTTTTAACCAAATTACCTTCATACTGAATTTCACAACCTGAACAAGTATCAATAAGATCCTTATGTTGCTCTTTTATCGACATGATAAAGTATATTTTACTTGAACTTATTAAGCGCTTCATCTTATTAGCATTAATTAAATTCAAGTGATCTTTGATTTTATGTGCCCAAACGATGTAATTAATCCCATCTTTCTTGAGATGATAAACATGCTCTTTTCTATAAAATACTGCATCACGATCATAGAGATAAGGGCTTCCTAAGACAATTCCACAAATTTCTAACGATATCACATCTAGCTCCACTTCATCGATATAGTTAGTTGTGATTGCAAATTTTAACCGACACTGTTTGGTAACATGAATTTGAATTTGTTCCTTTAACCACCCTAAAGGATATGGGTTTGGATGATTATGTGTTTTCAAACCCAATTTTTTAACCAATGACTCAGAAATGAAATTTGCTTGTGATCTCGTATCAAACAATGTATCTATCTTAGTATGTTTTGAAGTTACCCTTATATGAAATAACTCGATTCTTTTATATTCATTCTGTTGTTTTATGTTTGAAAAAGTAGAAGTACTAGCATCAGAAATTTTACCTGTTGTAACCATAGCAGTGATTCTACCTTCATCACCTGAATCATATCCCAAGTCTAAGCCTTGCTGGATTGCTGTTTCCACCTTATTTTCACCCTTATTTGATTGAAACTTATTTGGCTTCAGTTCTAGATGAAGATTCCAACACCTAGCTTCATCATGGTTGATCCTTTGGCAATGTGTACATGTAGGTCTTTCATCTTCCTTCTGAGCTGTGGCAGTCTTCTTTCCATTTGACTTGCCCTTCTTTTTGCTGTCTTTAGTTTCCATCTGCTTGGATGTCTTTGGTGTAAACTTGAATGGTCTACCACCTGATTCGACATGAATAGATTGAACAAAAACTTCATAAAAATCATTAGGATTGAACATTAATAATGTATGCTGCAAATATGAATGCAAGCTACCAATATACTTCAACAAAGTTTCTTTTGTGTCCAAAGAAATTCCAAGTGCTAATGCTTTCTTTCTAAATCCCTGTGTGAAATCTTAAACACTCTGTCCCTTACCTTGTCTCAAGCGCTGATAATCTATTACAGCTTGCTGTGTGTGACCTAACAGATATAATTGTTTCTTCAGAGATTTAATAAACTTAGTCCATGAGGTGATAAATTTTCCTTTACGCTTTAAATCTAGATGTGTCTTACTTTCCCACCAGATCAAAGCAGTAGCTCCCATTCTAAGAGTAGCTAATTTGATCTTTGTCTTATCATCAATAATATCTTGAATACGAAAATAGACTTCTAATTGTTTTCCCAATTATCTAGTTTCTCAGGGTTTATTTCACCATCATACACAGGTAATTCGAACTTAACATCAAGTTTCAATAATGCACTCTTAGGTTTCTTTTCTTTTTCTGATTCAGAACTAGAAGTAGAAGAGGAAGAAGAACATGATGGAGATGACATAGGAGAAGGAGATTTATCTGCCTTGCCTTTACCCTTTTCCTTATTTGATGCCTTTGACGATGAGGCTGCATCTCTCATATTCTTGTCTTCATATAATTCTGCCAACATTTTCTACATGTTTAGAAACTTTTGCTGGATTTGATTCTCATCCATGGGTTTCTTTTCAGTAGCTTCAGGAGTCTCAATGGTCTCAGTCACTGTTATCGTTGATTGATGATCGACTTTCTGCCTTCCAATATTTGGATCAAATTCATCAAGCTCGCATTTTCCACATTGCGATCCCAACCTGGTTAACATCCTCTGACAAACAAATTACAAGCATAACCTCCTCTAATACCAAAAATGATCTGAAAGTGATCGAATAAAGTGCTTAAGGAGTCTGATTAGTTTGTGATTTAGATGGATTGTTAACTGAAGTAATATTTAATGGAATACGATATATACCAAAAAAAATAAATGAGTAAATAACAGCAATAAACATATATAAGAAGATGCAAACAGTTGATGACAGAGTTCGTCCCTGGTGGACTACATCTCCGGGTCCGCTTTCAAGTGGGCGTCTGTTTTTATTAGGATTGATGTTGAAGAATATTTACACTGAAATGGAACACAATGAATATTCTTGTAGGAACTTTTTAACCATATAAATAGAAATTAATCTTCCTCGCCTTTTCGATGCCTATCTCCGTGCTCAATTCCGACCACCGACGGCTGAGAAATGCTGCAAACAAAACTGGCTATTTCCTGCTAAAACTGAACTTCAAAAACACCCTTGTGTTTTGAATGAATTTGTCATGATTTTATAATGCTGCATTCGAACCTCTGAAAGCTCAATTTAGCTTTTGGTTGAGCACAATCTACTGTTTAGGTATCGAATCATATATTTTATTAAATTCCTAGGTTTAAGTGATAAACCTTAGGCGTTGTATTTAATTTTAAAAACCCATAAATAAACATTATGATATAAAATTTAGCCCCGATAGCTAGCTAACTGAGTAGAGTTGATATACTCGGCATGTGAACAACGCCTTGAACTGCGGTTATGCCCGGTGGTTAGGGTGGCTCCGGCGGTCACGGCTACACTTGGCGGTCATGACAACATTTTTCATATGACAACAATCTCGACGCGGTTTTAGTCAATACAAATGTCACCCATTGTATTTTATGCCATGGTCTATTTCAGACCCATTCACATGTGTTGAGGAAGTAAATCCCCTCTGCGGACAGAGGCGATCCCTAATAGTCCAGATCAGGTCTAGCAACAATTATGTCACGCAATGACGTTGGTTCCTAGTTACAAAATGACAAAAATCATAACGAGTGGCCTACCTCAAAT